>CAXKWD010000012.1:32247418-33447418 GCA_964059195.1 Ectobius pallidus | reverse complement strand
TAAACCATACCCCGAAACCCTCCTTCACTTTCGACCCTCTCCGAAATTGTTTTCTGGCTACGTCATTACAGCACTATATATATAATTAATATAATGTTACAAAGTGGCCCAATAAGTTAAAGCGACAAAAAGTAAATTTATTAAAAAAATTGCCCCCCAGAAAATATCATATGGGTGCCCTTGAACTGAACTGATCAAATACAAGAGGATCAAAGCATATTCACTCCTCGCTGCTGGAAAGTATTACCACCTATGGAGCGTAAGTTTAGGAAATAAATAACTGACAGCTGGATAGGTTGTTTTCTCTAGAAATTGACTTCTAGAGAAAAAAATGTGGCATCTCTAGTCTAGAGCATGAACAAAAACTAATAATAACAGAGACGATTGGAAAAAAAGTCAATTATCAACAAAATCGAAACCAAACTCCTGATCTGGTATGGCTATTTTGAGAAAATAGAAGGAACTAGGTGGCCTAAAAGTGTATGGAATAGACCCCTTCGGGGGGAAGGAGGCAAGGTCTTTCACCAGAAGATAAGTACTGTACAAGGTATCCATGAGGCGATGGCGGCCAGAGGACTCTAGGAAGGAGACTTGAGAAATGGAAGTCAGGAGCGAGAAGAAATAGCAGCCATAAAAATGGCTATATGTCACTGTAATTAATACATAAATATTATAAATTAATATTACAAATTTCGCTACATCAAGTAAGTTAAGTCATATAAAATTCATAAGATAGAAAAATAGGCACCTGGACACAGGGATGTGACCATTAAATATAGAATATATTGCACAATCAGAAAACTTCTTAACGAATAATTTAAATTTTCAGCATATAAACTGCTCCTCGGGATGTTTTCTGGCCAATAGTTATCAAAATTTCTGCACATGGAAAAGAAAATCATATCTCCCTATTTTTATATGGGCTATTGCTCCCTACATATATATACATCATACTGTCATACTGAATAAAAGACGATTAAAAAAAATAAAATTTGTGAGAAACTTATAAATTCCTATTTATCACAAGAATAAAAAATAAAACGATATTTCTTAGTAGAAACTGCATATTCTTATCATAAAAATATTAAATTCTTGTAAAAATACCAATAGACCTACACTTTTACGTTGTTTACAATTTGATGTCATGATGCAATACACAATCTAAATTAAAAGCAATTTGAAAACTAAAAATGTTCATGCTTGCTGTTTGTATGAATCACTTATGTTGCAACCTAATAAACAATATAAATGAACTGGATAAAATTGTAGAATTTGAACATGTCACTTTAGTCTTATCTTAAAGTAAAATGTAGTGCTACTGATTTTAAGGCCATTGAAGAAAATAAGAGACTCGCTGAATGAAAAGTTAGGTTTCATGCAGACTTGACCCAGATATAGCCTACATAACTCCATTTTTTAAATGAGGCATTAACTGTCGACTGTACGTACACGACTTCCCCATACAGTGTACACATGTCCATGCCCATGAATAGCATTTAGAGTTATGTCCGGATTCCTTTGCTTTACTTTCCTTGAATCTTCAAACGTAAACACTACGAACGGTGCACGTTAAAGCAAATAACGTTCGGTTCTTGAAAGAAAGTCAGTGAGAGGTTTCATTTACTCAAATAAAAATGCATGTACGGTCTGGTTTCCTAACCTTCATTAATTTACTCGCTTGATGCTTGTGTTACGGTACAATCAGCTAGGAAGCTCAATTTGAATAAAATATGCCACTGAACACAGTACAATAGGAGCTTTAGATTAATATCTCAGCATATCTACATCGGCTTCTTTCACACAGGGAACAAGCGGCAGGTAAGATCTTGCATTATTTTCACTGGTTTTAACCATCTTTATAATTATTTTTATTTATTTAATTCCAATTTATTCAGGATATACGTGTCTTCCAAGTTAATAAACATGATATCAATATGAAACAATAATTTGTTGTAGTGCCATTATATCCGCAGACTAATTCAGCTTGGTTCACTTTGGTTGACCTGGTATTGTATTAGGGTAATCCTTGTCAGTTATGATTACTGGTATCATGAAATGTGACTCACTTGGCGAGAAATTGTTCGATTTGTAATGGCAAATTTAGAAAATTTGTTCACACATTCTGCTATATTTCTTGGTAGACTTCATCAGTCCTCTTTAAGTTCCGACATCCTAACTTGATCCAGTTTTCCAGTTTTGATGGTTTATGAAGGAATTATGTTGTTTCATCCTAACAATTACATATATTTTTTACATAATTGTGCAGTAGGCCTACGTAAGCGTACTTAATTCCTTTCATCTTCTTTTTCCAACAGTGCTCTATCCTTTCCTTTTCAAAAGCATAAGGCCGAATTGTTAAAAATTGGGTTTAAAAAAAGTTCAATTAAATTAGGCCTCCGTCATTATGATGCACCGTGCTTGTGTGCAGTACTTATATAAGAAACCAGCACTAAGCAAGATTTTCCTTGCTTTCTATTTCGTTAAATCTTTGTAAATATAACTCCATTTGGAGAGCTAACCAAGTGCATTATTATTATTATTATTATTATTATTATTATTATTATTATTATTATTATTATTATTATTATTATTATTATTGTCAGGGTTGTAGTTACAGTAAAATACTCACACAAAGAACAGACCATTCTGTACTGTGTATTATTAATGCGCCTTACTGCTGAGTTCAATATAACGTTATCTGTGTGGTGTATTCAGAATGGAAGGGAAATAAATGTGCAGATTCAAGGGGCAGTAGGTAACACGAAAAAACTATAACACCTATTTTTCGTTTTGTGATTAAGTTTATAATTTATGAGATAATTGGGGTGAAAAATCAGTAGAATTCCAGCCTGTATTGCACTGCCAGATAGTTATTCCGGGAGGCAGTGACATCTATCACGCATAAAAAACAAATACAGTACGGTTCTGAGATACTCTTGCTTTGACGTTGCCTTATGTAGCCGATTATGTTGTCCATGTAATAATCTTTGTATTTAATTTGCAAAAAGCTTACAATTTCATTGCGAAAATAAGATTTAAAAATCCAAAACACGATTTTTTAAAAATGGGATAAATGACTTTTTTGAACTCGCATATATTCCTAACGACTTAATGTAATTTCATATATCAAGCTATTATTCGACTCAGAATGTTATGTACTGTAATTTATAAATGAGTAAAAATTTCCTAGAAATTAATAATTTAGGAGTTATTAGTGAATATTAAAAAAGTCCGAAAATGTCTAGGTTTTTGGGACACCCGTCTTACAGTACAAGCAGAAAATTGGTGCAAACTTCAATAAACCCGTTTTGCATGCAACTCAAGAGATTAAAACCGTTTCCAGCTTTCCGGGAATTAATTAGCCTACACCCCTTTTTTTGGCTTTCGTTTCCTGTCCTATTTCTTGTTCTTTCCTCTTCTGATGTGAAAAACACTAGAACCATACGGATAATACTTATCGAGTGAAGCACGATTAAAAATCACAAGGACATTTTTTTTTTTCTGGAGAAGTATGAATGGGAATTTTAATTTTTTTCGTTTCTAGCAAAGAAATAAACTATTAAAATTTTATAAATTTTACCTTCTTCTAGCCTGTAATGCTCTGATGAATATAAAGTTATACTATAATTTATGAAGAAACACAAAAACCGAAAAAGTTGCTCCGCGCCCCCTATTAATATCTCCCCGCTTGAGTGTGGATATTTAGCAGGCGATAAATTACATTTGGTGTTGTGGAAATTTTTTCCCGAAACGCTAAGAAGAATGCTGGAATCGTGTTCCTAAACGAGCTAAGCTTCAACTTGACTGTTTCAAAATGCAGAGTAAATGCGATTTTATACCGCGATGAATCGGTTTTAACAGCCTTATTTATGGTACAGTCACGCAACTGCCTCCTACTAAAGAAACGCCGCTTAGCACCGTACTTTGGCATTAATTAAGGCACGTATTCTGTGATAATAATAAGATTATACACCTGATTAGTATGTGACACCTTTAACTCGCTTAACTACATAATAATTATATATTACATTTTAATGATATAATTAGTTCAAAACACAGTATTCAGCTATGAGGAGAAAGATCTGTGAAAATCTTGTCCTCCTGAACTTAATTTGAAATATCTTTGTTTATATCCCATCATCTCTGAACCCAGGAAAGTAGCATAAACTATAAACTAACGAGTGGTATTTATATTTTAAAATCATTATATTCCACCGTAATTGGAATTTATCAATTGGCCTAATACTGCCGGTGGAAGGAAATATAAATCTGGATTCAATTTAGCCTCCTACAAAACTGAATACCAGAAGTAACTTCCTGAAGACTCAAAGACCTTGATGACTGTCTAAGGAATGTATAAACACACGAATTTTTCTGACAGTGCTATTTCCCTGGGGCTGACTCGTTTGTAACAGAAACGAGTATGAGGAACAATCCTGGGGGTAAAGACAGCCATTGTCTAACGCTGACCGTCAAGTGCCGAATGACTAAAAACTACGTGGAATCCTAAGGGCCTCGACGGCCAGGAATGGAAATACATAAACAATTACTGTTAATACAGATTATAATTAGGCCTAACTTCACTAATTTATGAATAGTATAGGCCTAATAACATGTACAGAGTGTTTGTTAAAGATCTTTTATAACGTTTGGGGGACGATAGAGGAGGGAAAATTAAACACAAAATTCTGACAGACGTTCCATTTGTCCGCTAGGAGATCTGAAACGTTCGGCGGTCAACATCCCTCTGTTTACTGATGAAGCTCCTGTCATAAGACAGCCATATTTGGGACCTTTTAATTCCTCGCGCACCACCAGCAGCAGTTTGGAGTCACTGTATGGTGTGGCATAGTGGATGATCACTTGGTCAGGCCTGACCTGATACCTAATAGGTTCCAGGGTGGAAATTATCGTATGTCTTGACGTGATTCCCTACCAGAGCTGTTGGCTATAGCTATGGAAATGTGAGGCTAAGAATTAGAGACCACATGGGGTTATAACATGACAGTATAGGGCACACTTAGATCTTGATGTCACGGACGACCTGGATAACCTCTTTCCAGGCATATGGATTGGCCGAGGTGGGCCAATACCATGGTCACCTCAATCATCTGATCTAACTCTATTGGATTTCTTCCTGGGGGGAATTAAACAGCTAAACGGCAGAAGATCTAGTTGCTCGTATTGCATTCAACACACGCCTGACATTTTTGCGTACGTCAGATGGTCATTCATAGAAAGATGTGATCTATGACTTTAGGTACATGAAGGCCCATTTATTACCTAAAAGTATTCCTTTCAGTGGCGCTAACTTATATGGGCCGGTGGGGCTCAAGCCCACCCAATAGTTTGCTGTGTATCATTACCATAACTATTTATTGCTAATAGTAAAAATCGTGTTTCATTGTTGAATCGCTCTAAAGCAAAAATCAGACTATTGTTGGCATACATATTAGGTCTTTTGTTACAGTTCACTCATGATCGTTTGAAATCGTTCCTAAGTTCATTAATTTATTTACGGCTTACTCTGTCAATGCAATTTCCTAAGACAATGCCGAAATATTTTTACGCTTTGAAAAAAAAAAAGACTTTTTTTACGTTCAGGGGGAAAAACTTAATCACATTGCTGTTCTAAATATACATAAGGAGAGCCCGGAAAGTTCGATTTAGAATTTAGATGGTACTTATGATTAAGAAAATTGACAGCAAGGATATTAACGAGTGTGAGTACAAGATATCTGCGAGTGGAAAAAGAAGAAAGACAAAGTGAAACGAACAAATAAAAAGAATGAATTAAGAAAGATTCGTTAAATCAGCAAGGGACAATAAACCAGAGGGAAGAACGAAATAAGGAGCCGGGGTATGAAAAATTTTAAATCTTTCAGCCCACCCAATATTTTTCAAAACTTGGCGCCCCTGATTCCATTCATGTGTATATTGAAGTAAACGACTGTTAAACCACAATTTTGGAACAACAGTAAAATGGCATCGTAGCGCCGAAATGGCGCATCTGTCAGAACTGTGTCAGATAAAAATGTTTCATTTTACCTCCTGTATCAATTCCCAAACGTTGTAAACATCTTTAGAAACACCTTATATATTAAGCATTATATTTTAATAGGTCCAACTAATATTGAGCCACGTAGGTAGCCTACATTCAGTGTCGTACTTCCATGCCTATGTAAATAAGGAATGGCGTACTACTTCTAGCATCACCATTCACCTCGTCTATTCACCGCGTTCTTGGTCTTCCCTTCTTCCTTCTGCCCTCCGGTTGTATTATGAGTGTCCTCTTCGGTATTTCAACTTCCTATTTTCTGATAACATGTCCTGCGCATCTTAATTTTTTAAAGTTTTACATACTAATTTCAGTATCCATAAAGAGTGCTAATTTATGGTTGTACCGTCTTCTCCATACCCCGTTTAGATATAACAGTCATGTCAAATGGTGTAACGAAGTAGGCCTATCAACATCAATTGATTGCTTCAAAACAAAATAATGAAATTTTTAGGATCTTTGAGTTTATTAGTAGACCATGTAATAGGTCTATTGATGTATATTTGTTTATTTGCTGCTGTGTCATAAATGTTTTCATTATAACTGATAATGGACTTTATTTGTTATGCTATTAATTAAAATAGCGGAGATGAGTGAACGACTATAGTCCTATATCCTTTCCGGGTATAAATACTGTCCTTAAGCCCATGCAAAATTCCAGCACAATCAGTTGAGTAGTTTTTGCATCAAATCGGAACAGACAGAGATGAACCATTACGTTTTTATGTAAGTATGATATGATTTGTATGTGACCATAAAGTGACATATTCCACATATTCTATTAATAATTCTTACATCAGATATATGTAAGTGCACTCCTATTGGAAATTTTAAAAAATGTTTTCGTTATCGGCGGCTTAGGTCGCTTAAATCCTAAAAGGGAGAAGTAAAACTACGATAAAGAAAGAAAGATAAAGAAAGAAAGAAAGAAAGAATGAAAGTTTTCGTTATCAAAAACTTTAATTAATATTTCCCATATGAAGAAATATGCTCTGTTTAATATGTATGATAAATTTAACTGGACACCAGAAATGGTAGAAAGTACGGGATAGATACAAATTACATATTATTTAATGTCCATTATACGGACAGGAAGCATATGAGATGGCATACTATTAATATACCATACTATTAATGTCAGTGACACTTAATGAACCAAGGAAATTGTAGATCTCTTAGCTCAAAAAACTAAGCAGTACCTTCAAAATAAACCCACAATAATAAATGGTTTTGGTAAATACTATCTCAGCATTCATAAGAGGATTTTTTACATTTAAAATACTCATTCCTTTCTCTGAAGAATATATCATCATATAAAGCCGAGGAATTAATGTTCCGTTCCTGCAATTAATATAAACATAAGTTAGATTCTACAGTTTTATTTACTACACGGCCCCCTTTCTTCTTGTAAAATATAAGCATGATTTTAAAAAGATTTTATTTGGCAGAAAGAGAAAGAAGTAACAACAAGATATTTTGCATTGGCCTATGTGTAATATTAAATAATTTAATATGTATTAAAATATTAAAGAATTAAACAAACATTTCTCTGCAAATATTATTTGAATTTCATTCTTAGGTTTAAAGCCAGGTGAATGTATTGCAAACATTTTTTTTTATCATGCACTCCCCTGATGAAAACATCAGGTAAGTTCCTGAAAGCTTTGATTGAATATCATTGGCTCCTTTGTTCTCAGTTGGTAAATACAAGATAAATTATTAAAGGTTCATTAAGGGGATGATTAGAAAACCCTCTAAGAACATCGCAACTCAGGCATTAGGACTGAAAAAATCCGACCTAAGAATTGTGATGGGATTACTTACAGGACATTGTACACTGAAGAAGCACATGCACAAAATGGGCATCCATTTAGGAAGTACTGAATGTAGACTCTGTGGCCTTTCAGAGGAAACCGCTTGGCATGTTATTCACAATTGTGAAGCTCTTAGCAGGAGAAGATTCCAAATATTTGGAACTTCGGAACTCCTGCAAGTACCAACATCTGATAGGATTGTGAGTCAGCTTGTTAACCTGGTAAAAGGCACCGGGCTATTTGGCTGATTCCAATCTAAGATGCAAGAGGTAGGCACATTGGACCTTTTGGTCGAAGTGTTTGGGAAAAAGAGACCACCTCAGAATATATCATTATATCACTATCAACAAAGATTCGTTATAACGATTCAATGCTTAAATGTTGTAATCTGTTTAAATCGTCTGTTATAGGAAGCGATTTTTATTAATGCAGCAGAAAGACTATTCTGCATTTCAATGTGACATAAATTATAACGTTTTATCTAGACTTCTGAAATAAAATAAAACACATTACAATATGCCAAAATAATGGAAAGGTCATATGAAGAGTCGTGGCTGTGTGTGCAAGTGTAGAAAGATATGATCTCGTAAAGCCTCTTTGAATGTTCATTCGAGCTTTCATCCAATTAAGACAATGAAGATGAAGCCATTTCATTCTCTCATGCATCACAATTTTGCAAGCCAATTATACCAAAATCACGACATATCAGATAAATATTTTAACTCGAGATAATCAGAAAGCGAATGTAAACTTGCTGTTTCTTCATAGCTGTAGTAGCGTGTTACAAAGAGGCAACGGCCAAGTAAACTAATTACACCCAAAGCTATTTTCTCCAAACCCGTCTTCATGCAGTGCGATTAGCATGTTTGCTAATTACACAACTCGGAAGTAAACTATGCATTAGGCAGCTCTACACAACAGTATGTTTCGTACATGACCCGTTGCTGATGGCTGACTGTATTGCGTATGTTGTATGTACAATTTTGTTTCTTACAAATTGCAGAATATTTTCAGCGCAATGATGAACACCATTTTGTCGGTATCTTGTCAGTGTATTCTATTAACAATGTAGGGTAGTGCCATACGAATTCACACTAAGTTACAGTGAACTTGTATTCATCTAAGAGTGACTTAAATTTGCCTTAGTTTAACATCTCCCGTTGTAGGGACCTGTTTGGAGAGGAATTATCTTTGGATCAAACACATTCCTTTTTTACCAGACATGGAGGTCATCCCCGGATAATTGATCAGCCCATTGTCGAGGTAACACAAACACATAGGTCAAGACACAACAGTGGCTCACACACTCACTTTGAACAAAGCGTGGATGGGATGAACATGTGAGCATCATAATGACGGGCAGGTGATAACCATGGACCACAAGGGTATAGATACCCGATATTTGATATTTTTATAATATTATAGGTTAAAAATTCCTCTGACACTGGGATTTGAACCCAGAATCTTTGGTTATCTGTGTCAATGCTGTACCCACTGAGCTAAGCAAGAATTAACTTCACAGTGCCAGATGGAACCTCTCTCCTATGGCTGATTGCTCTTAATGGTCTACCTCACTGACAGACAAGTTATGTCCTATGTGCAGTACCTGTGAGGCACACTAAGTAGCGTTTTTTTCTTTTTTCAATGTCAGAGGAATTTTTCTTCTTTAATATTATCATGTACTGTCCAAAAGAGACAATAATCTGTGGTTCATGATTGCATATGCATACATCTATCCGATTTTTTCGGAAGATAAGTTTCCTCACCAAGGTAACTTCTCAGGACCAGTTATTGAACCCTCTGCTGCATGATAGCAGCGAACGCATCCCCTGCACCACAGCGGTGAACGACTTGAATCTAAGGTCACACAGATTTTATTTTCCAATCCATCCCATTGCTCTGCCAATTAAACCCCTGCTTTACAGTAGCGGGCAAGAAATTAACGCCTCTATTTCAACTTCTGAGGTCAAATAATCAACTATAATAATAAAAATAATAAAATAGGCCTAATACTCACATTAGTCATGACAAATTAGTCCGTTTCAGCAATTGCAGCAATAAGATGTGCTGAGCCATTGCGGGAATTTGTTGTCTACGCGTCAGACGTCTGATTACTGTGTCAGAGAACACGCGACGTGTGCTAGGTAGCTTAATATCCAGTGTTTTCAGTGGCGGCTAGAAGTGATTTTATGTTTATAATGTAGTGTTTTTAGTAGCCTCTGATTGTCAACCGGTGAAAATGTGGAACGTTCGCCCCCTGCCGAACGTAGGGAGTTACGGGAAGTGACAAGAACACCTGAAGTGAGACTGTCAGTCAATGAGACCCCTAAAAGTTCCTCAAACTTCCCGAAAATAGACACTAATTCCCGTTTAATGGAAATTACTACCGTTCTCAACGAGGTCTTGCCCAAAGAAGCAAAAATATCAGCTTCACGACTCCAGTAAGTGAAAGATAAATTTCTGGAATGTGCCTTAATAATAGCGAAGAAAGATGATCAAATAAACGAACTGCGAATTCAAGGCTACAACAAGGCTACAACAGCAAGGTTTGGACATAACCAAGGAAAATTCCAGCTTATTGAAGTCAACGTACGGAAGTGTGACGGCAGTGAAGGCATCGAAACCCTCACATGAAAAACACATCGAAAAGTAGCAACCAACAAAAATCATGTTGTGTTTATCACATCAAAACCAACGAACAGCCAAGAATTCTACAGGAAAAACTGAGAGAAATAATCAACCCAATTGAAGACAAAATTAAAATAAAAAATATTAGAAGAACTCATAGGTCAGTAATATAAACCGACACTGAGGAAGATATTAAAAAAAGGTCCAGAAACTCTGAAAATAATGTTGAAATAAAAGTGGAACTATCAAAAAATATACCTCTGTTAAATTTGTATAACGTTCCAACTGCTCTACTAGTCTTCTATAGAGATATTGCTGTGACAAAACTAACGCAGTTCAATGGTCAATACACTGCATATGTGGAATTACAAACGAATATTGGAATTGGGAAGTGTTTACTTTCAATTTTCGGAAGAAATTGATCCATATCTAGATAAAGTGCACGGCATCTGTTTGACGTACACGCAAATTCCAGTCATCCTTTCAACTGATGCAAATGCTCAATCTGAACTTTGTTTTGACGAAAAAACAGATGATAGAGGTCTGTCACTAGAAGAAATGGATGTTCTGGCCAAAATGGTACTAACATAGATAATCTTCCAGGAGCCAAATTAATAAGTGGGTGGAAAGTGGGACAAGGGTTAACACAAGGTGATCATAATATCATCAGTTTTGAAATCGGGAGAAAGATGGAGGCACTATCGAGTAGGGTAACTAAGCAAAAGTGAAGATATGACATTAGAAATGCAGATTGGGAATTATTTCGTAATACCTTCAAACCGGCGTGGACGACCGCATTAAATGGTTGTGTTGAGACTCAAGCTAAAGAGCTTACAAAAACAATCCATCAGGCGATGGCTGTAGCTATACTCCTGAAGAGCTCAATAGTTAAAATCAATGACACGCCATGGAATGGTCACTTGCGGAGATTAAGAAGGCAAGCAAGGAATGCTAGGAGAATTTACCAGGAGTGCCGTTATCCAGAAACAAGAAGATTGCTTCTACAAATATTAGGGGAAACAACAGAAATTTCAATATAAACTCCAACAACTGAAACTAAAGAGTTGGGAGAGGTTTTTACACGAACAAGTTTCTGCAAGAATTCCTTTCAAAATTGCTGCTGGTGAAATCAGTCCTCCTACCACAAGGGTGATGGGTGATGGTTCTATCACTGCAAGTTGGAAGGAATCTACAGATCTCATTTTCAATGTCTTGCTTTCGGATGACTGCACTCACGGTGATGATCCAGGACGCATTTTTCTAAGGAGCGAACTGAATATACCTTACCATGCTGGCAATACGTTTGGGGCTATAACACCAGAGGAATTTAAGAGAACCATCAAATTGCTGAAAATACAAAAATCACCAGGTTCTGATGGAATAAAATTATAAATTATTCATCATATTTGTCAACAGATGTCAGCGGCTGAAGTAATGAGCGAATGATTGCGGAAAGGAAAATTTTCGAACATTTGGAGGCAAAGTGAGATAATTATTCTACATAAAGGGAAGGATAAAGAGCCACAATTATCAAAATACTATAGACCTATCTGTCTGCTGAAGGCCCTGGGTAAGGTGTTTGAAAAATAATTTGTCATATGCTACAAAGACACAGACAGCAAATGGGAATGCATCCTCATCAGTATGGCTTCAGAACAGGGAAATCTATATTAGATGCTATTGATCGAGGAATTAGGTTGATAGAATATGCAAGGTGGAAATATGTTGTTGGAGTTTTTCTAGATATCTCAGGTGCATTTGACAACCTTTGGTGTCCGGCCTTGTTTGGACGCCTGAGGGAACTTAATAGCCCGGCAGAATTATAAAAACCTTCAAGGACTACTCACACGAAAGGTTCTCCATAATTGAATGATAAAGAATCAGAACCATGCAAGAAACTCGACAAAGGGTGCCCACAAGGATCTATTTGTGGCCCTATTTTGTGCGATTTGGGAATGAAATCCGGCTTCTTAGGACTGGAAGAATCAAACGACCTACTTGGACTAGTAGCTTTCGGAGACTACTTGCTGCTGGTGTTTGAGCCAGACTCAAGACGAGAATTTTAATGCAGAACAAATAGGACTCTAGAAATACCAGGTAACTGATGTGCAGAAGGAAAACTAAAACTAGCACCAGCAAAGGCAACTTATCTTTTGCTTAAAGGGAAGCATTTACGTAATCCAATTCTCAATATAAGTCGACAAAGCATAAGAAGAAGCAGATGAGATACCTAGGGTTTGACCTCAAAGAAAAGCTTACTTTCATGCCCCATATTGAACGAGTAAGTGCCAAAGCCGATAGACTGATGAACAAATTAGTCAATCTTGTAATGACCAAGTTTCGTCTTACCACAAGGGTGATGGAATTATATCATGAGGCAATACTGGTATCAATAGTGGGATATGGGGATATTGGTTAAATGACATCAAGCCAGCTGCGAAGCTCCTTAGTCTTCAGAGGGAAATCCTTCTGCGACTAACAGGAGCTTACAGAACAACGGCGATTGATGTCTTAACCGCAGTCCTTGGGGATCATACAACTGGATCTCCTTATAAGACTAAGCGGAGCTACATTCTGGGTTAAAAAGGGATTACAAGCTCGCGCGAGTTCATACTTGAAACTCGAGTTGAAACAACAAAGGATGCCAATAATGTGACACTGGATATGTGGCAAACAAGATGGGAAGAAAGCAACACAGGACATAGGAGTTACGATATTTTCTTGAATGTACACATCTAGAAGGTTTGATCCACCATGATGGGCCATGGACCCTACATGGTATAGTTAAAGGAAAAGGGTATTGTGGACTCTAACGCTTGCTCGTGTGGGGAATAGGTACTCCTGAGCATGTGGTTTGGGAATGCCAAAACACTGCTCAGTTGAGGGAACCCTTTCTGAGACTACTTCAATGTAGGCAAATAGGGAACCTAAGAAGAGACACCTACTCGTGGAAGATTTTGGATGAAGCACTAAATAGAGTTTCCCAGAAAGCAAATGAAGACTAAGTAAATAGCACACACATCTTGTGTGTCTTGTATCATATGACGTATGATACAAGACACACAGGGACACATGACATAAAACAAATTACAAATGAAAGAAAACAAACTTCCGGATATGACTTCGTGGTGCCGGATATGACTTCGTGGTGCCAGGATGACCTACTGGTTGACGCCGATGCCAGAAGTCTGGCTTCCAGACTAATGATTCCGGTGACGACTGGTACTCACCTTGTTGATGATGAGATGGTAGTGAGGACGCGGGAGTGTTCTGCATTTGTAAAAGGTGTGGTATGCTTAGGCGCGACCTCCCATTCATGATCACAAATCCAGGATTCGACAAGTAGTGTAGTAAGTATATTATTAAGTTATGCAAATGATTTCACTGCGAATAGTTTGCAAATAAGAATACTTTTGCGAAAATAAGAAGTTCACGAGACTACCGGTATTAATTAGAAAATTAGTAAAAAAGAAGACATTTTATTTCTTATTTATGTGAAAGCTCTGTAAACGTGAAAAATATAGATTTTTCATATATGTATTTTCTTCCCTAGAATGGATCCACCGTAATTAAATGCTGAAATCTCCGTAACAATACCATGACGTTTTGAAGCAATAAGATTTTAAAATTTAAGTCGTCACTGTAGTGGACGAATGATCGTGGGAGCACAGCAAATACAACAGCAAGCAGTAATCTCAATAAAATTAAGTGGTATCGGTTCCAGCAACAAAGGAATATAGAAGTAGATAAATAAAGCTATCAAGTTGACAATCAATTCATTAATGCAAGGAAACATGGTATAGTGCAAATATAATGGGTGTTTAATAATGCTAACAGCTACCGGAAGTTACCGGTACTGTCTCATGACAGTAATATTCGTGGGAGTGTAAAACATGCAATGAGTGGCACGAGGATTTTACAAATGTGGTGCTATCTTCACCTAAAACCATCGCAAAATCCTTAGAAAAGAGAATCATTATTAGTTCGAATTTATTTTATTGATAATTAAATAATTGTCTTATGGCAATAACTTCGCCGGTATAAATAAATAAATAAATAAATAAATTAATTAATTAATTAACAATAAACTAAAAAATAAGTGAACGTCAAATGCATCATCGTCATCTCCTTGCACGTATTAGGCTTTTTCATGTGCCTGTTACGCCTCCAGTTATCAGCTTAGTTGTTCAATCCATCTTTTCCTAGGTCTACCTACATTTCTATTACCAGTTACATTATAATTTAATATTATCTTTGTCAATCATTTATCTTCCATTCGTTGGAAATGCGTGAACCATTTCTCTCCATTACATTTTATTTTCTCATTTAAACTTGCCAAATTAAGCTGTTGCCGTATATCTTCATTTCGTCTTTTATCGATGCGTCTTACATTCATTGTAGATCTCAAAAATGTCATTTCAGCAGCTTGAATTCGCTCTTCATCTTTCTTTAGCATGACCCAATTTTCAGAATGATACATAAGAATCGGAATAGCAACTGTTTTATAAACCTTAATTTGAGTGTCAATTCTGCTTTTATTTCTCAATGTGCTATTAATTGTGCCACATATCCTCTTGAATTTTATTATTTTATCGTCTATATCTCTGTTTTCATCTATGTTTATATGATAGCCTAGAGAATTAAAACTTTTTACCTGTTCAATAATTCTATTATTGATAACTATTTTACCTCTAAGAGGATATTTTCCAAGAAAAGTCATTACTTTCGTTTTATCTATAGAAATATTAAAATGATATTCCTTTGCTATTATATTCAGTTCATATGCTGCTTTTTGTAGTATATTTTTACTTCTTGCTATTATAATCTGATCGTCGGCAAATAGTAACGTTAAAAGTGTTCCTGGTCCGTAGGTAATACCAGAAGTCATCTTTTTCCATTGTCTAATAATGTCATCAATATAAAAATTGAATAAAAGTGTCGACAAACTGCAGCCTTGTCTCAATCCAGAATTTATAAAATACTTAATATTCGTTACATCCTGTTTAATTTTAAAATATGTTTCTCTGTAAAATGACTTTAAAACTTCTATTAAATGGAAAGGAATGCTTCTTCTTTCTAAAATATTCCAAAGTTTATCTCTTCTTACCCTATCAAAGGCCTTTTCGTAATCTATAAAAAGTAAGTGTGTTTCTTTCTGGAACTCTTCATGCTTCTCAATTATGTTATTTAATATGAATATGTTATCCATACAAATGCATCGTGGCAATTTATAGCCTACCGGCAGTTTGTCTGTTGGACGAATTCGTGGGCCCTTCTTCGAAAAAAGGAAAGAAAAGTGATTCCTGCAAGTGTGGTCAATGCTATAAGGGAAGAATATCCGGAAGAAGACATTTAGATAAGCCACTGTTTAACTGTAGGGCGAGGTAATTTAAATAAAATGATAATTACTGAAATAATATAACTGAGTTCCCTACAAAAAGCTCAGTTCATGATCATACAACAAGACACGTGCAAAACCTTAGAGTTAGCCAGTGCAATTACAGTACCACCCTCAACAAATGGGCAAAAGATTCTTTAACACACTCTCAATACATGTGAGAAAACTGAAGTCAAAAGAAAGCTGTTAGAAATAGCCTAAATCCATAAAGGGAAGAAGAGTATTTTCAAAGTGTTAAATCAAAGCTAGGTAAAACGTCAGACCCAATGTGCTCTGTACAGTTTGTTTTCTTAATTTTTCTTATTGCTTTTTATTATATGCCATACATTTTGTGATGTGTAAGGCTAATAAATTATTATTTTATTATTATTATTATTTATATTATTATTATTAATTACGTCTTTTTAAAGATTGGGGTTGCATCTCCATTCCTTTGATGTTTAAATCTAGTATCGCAATTCCTTTTAACGCACGTTTCCGGTTTGATTTCAGCAGTTCAGGTTATACTTAGAACTAAGTACATAGTGTTCCTCTTTGAAATGTTGAGAACATATAAAACTGTGTTGGGTGGTAACATTGACAACTATTTGGACAACATTGACACAATTGATTTTTTTAACCATACAGAAAACCTTGTAGAAGATTTCTCACCACATGGAAATTTTTGGAAAACCAATTACCTCTTTTTCCTTGGAAACTGTAGACTTCATTGAATGATTAGAACCATATACAACACATTGTGGTGTATTTATACTGTTAACATCCCTCAACTGAACAACAATCACTCTCATGCTAACAAGAACTGCATCGTATTACCCCAATACACGCGGCACGTGTAGGAGGAAAGTATTGCGTCCAGTACAGTGACGTCATGGTAATAATACATCCGGATGAAACTCGAGTACGAACTAAGATAGATGAATACTGATTACCATTGCTATTTTCATATAATTTTCAGTAGAATTAACTAAAAAATTTTATTGCTTTATAAAAGTTTTAACACATCTCGTGATATCTAACCCCAGTATAAAGTTTTGCTTTGGTATGTTCTTCGTTCTCGAGCTATGTTCTTCTCAGACACATTTTGCATACCCAGGCACATACAGACACACACTTTTATGAAAAAAAGGTTTTTCTTTAATTATTCAGGGGATCTCAAAACCAATATGTATGTTCAAAACGCAACATCGAATTTCGGAGTCGAGCAAAATACTTCCTCGACGTGTAGTAGACCTATTTATGGTACGAGAAGAAGAAATAACAAAACCCGAATCCAAGATATGCTAACAACATATGATTGTACCTTACAGGTATTACATAATTTTAACGAAAGTGCATCGAACCTACATTCAAATGATTAGGGGCTAATAACATTAGCTAGGTATGTCGACCAGCAAGCAAGAAGGCGTAGTGTTGAGCTTTTAGTTAGAACAGAATGAGGTGCCCTGGACGGTAACGGTAACATTTCATAGGTCGCCAGTTCATATTTCATGGCCAGCTAAACAACCTGAGTTTTTCCTCCTCTGAGATGATAGTTTCATGAAATTCCTTTCAAATATTTTGGTTTACACCATCAGAAAGAAAAACAGTCTTACTGAAAATATATACTTATACGGGCATTGATTGGTTGTTTGGCAGATCTCCTTGCAAGTTTTACATAAGCTGTGAGCAAATCCGTCACCTATATAATCATTGTGTAGCTGGTCGAACTTGCACCATATATGCAAGTGCTATGTTCATGTAGCGTCACCGATATTACTTTCTTGCCTGAGGCATGAAAGGAAGACATGTGAGGGTACGCCGCACTGCCATTTATGAACAAACAACTGAGTGTGCAGTCTGGCCTGAAGAAACCTAATTGTATTATTACATTAAATTGACTTCAGTAATCACGGGTAAAATTAAGAGAATAGGATCCAGAATCAATAGAATAAAATTAATAATAATCCAGAATAAAATTAAGAAAATACTATCCAGAATCAAGAAACAATGTTGATAGCATACCGCAAAAATAGGTAGTGGTGTGTTCTAACAAATTGGCATAAAATGAATGCAAAGTAAAGTAAAGTGTTCCCAAATTATAGGCCATGGAGGCCCAGAGGGTTTAAGGAGGTTGAGGCTCCCAGATTTTTAGACATTCGGCACACGAAGGTGGTAAGGTTGTCAACTTTACGCACCGGCCGCCTTTACCCCCAAGATTGCTCCTGGTACTCATTTCTGTTAGAGGCTGAGTCGACTTCAGGGCCATAGTGCCACCAGAAGGATTAGGCCAATTGAAATACTCCAACGACCTTATCGGGAATCGAACCCGTGATCTTCCGGTTTGTAGCGCAGCGCCTCAACCACTACGCTACGGCGTACCCCCCTAAAATGGATGCACCACCTGAAAATTCAAATGCAATCATCTGCCGAGCTATTGCAAATATCTGTCACCTTTATTAATTATTTAAAGTTTATGTCTCCGTCTAAAGTGTGTGCAATTTACCAGTTCTGAGTTGGTTTATGCACGAATTATTAGTAACGTTTTAATCCTCCCCTGCATAAATGTTGCATATAGATTTAGTGACAAAGTGAAAAAAAAACTGTGGAAAATGTTAATGACCTCTATATCGAAATAAAAAAGATAGGTTTGACTAATTATTTATGCCCAGCCTCTAATTGTTATTAAAAACTGAATTTGGAAGGTGTCATAAGAATATCTGCATAATTCGACGAATTTTGTCAATAGGTAATAATAATATTATAATAGCAGTGATTGTATAGTATTTGCTTACATTTCATACCTTACTGGAATATGTAGAAAATATAAACAAAAATTTTAATGCCAATTTGACGATTAAATCAAAGTTCTTTAAGAGAGATTATATACTTCCTCATGTAAAGAACCCCTATTATAGGGAATACTACAACCGGGAATATTGCCTAGCAAAGTGACATTATTACTAAAACATTTAAGAACACCGTACTGTATTTTAGTTATTTGACTTTAGCTTACAACAAATATTGCATGAAGCAGTCTATTGCGTGCCAGTCAATATGAACAATGGTCTCTGAGATTAACTATTCTGTTTATGTAAGTTACCATGAAACCATAACTTATTTCCGTCCGTTATCTCTTATTAGCGAATACAGTTTGAGAATTAACCGTCTATTGTTCACACACCTCGCATCAAGATAGTAATGTGAGGAGATGAAGAAGCTTGATGGTAAATAATCCTCGTTGGGTAACACGCGGTCATTAAATGCCAAAAAGCATCTCTAAACATATGCCGTGTAATAAGGAATCTTTGGTGGTGATTCATGACAGGAAATCCATGCATCTCCAATGACCCATGAAATGATGCTAACGGAGTTGTATGTTTTTATGTATTTTTATTCACTGAAATTCTTCTTAAATCTGTATTCAGTGAACCATTTAAGATATATCCCCATTGTATGATCGTGGTTATCCGCCTGTTTGTCTTGTTTCACAGCTACCTCTTCAATGTTTAGTTCGTTGCGGGCTTTACAGACATGTTTTAAATTTTGCTCAATACATTCTAGAATCTTGACTATGTCTGTTGATAGTAGGCTGTATGCAATATTTTGGTTAACTCTTATAAGTCGTTGAAGACTTGATATGTGATGTTTCAGCTTTTGCTCATTTTCTTCGGCTTTCGCACGTCCAAATTTCTGCAACCGACTGTCGGACTTCATATGTAGGAACCCTCGATCTTTGCGAAATGAATCCACTAGGCCTAACCCATCAGCATGAAATAGCGTTGTTATGGTGGATATTTTATTTAAATATTCGTTTGTTAATGTGATACTTTTAGGGTTTCATAAAATCCGTATAAAAGATACTATCAACTTTATTAACAACATATATATTCTTATTCTGTTAGTTAGAATCATGTAAGTATTCATATTTACTCAAATAGTTTATGATGTCTCTCTACATATTGATACAATAATAACATAGACAAGTTTCATACCTTTTGTAGAAGTTGTTCTCAGAGCTAGCAGCACACACGGGAAGGGTTGACGGGGTGATGTTGTCGTCGGAACCTCTCCAATCTTCTCTCGGGCCCAAAGGCCCGAGTGGCGTGGCCACAGACAGGGCTGCTGCCTGACTCTGAGAACAACTTCTACAAAAGGTATGAAACTTGTCTATGTTATTATTGTATCAATATGTAGAGAGACATCATAAACTATTTGAGTAAATATGAATACTTACATGATTCTAACTAACAGAATAAGAATATATATGTTGTTAATAAAGTTGATAGTATCTTTTATACGGATTTTATGAAACCCTAAAAGTATCACATTAACAAACGAATATTTAAATAAAATATCCACCATAACAAATGGTAGAGGCGCGGGACGTTACCATATTATGTACCTCAGCATGCCAAGTTCGCCTACCTAAATGAAACCCCCAAAATAAAATTGAGAATATGCTTTATTTTAGGAAAGTTGTAGTGACTTAATTATGAATTACATAGTATAATGCAATTAAGATCAATTTTTCTGCTATTGCAAATACGAGTATAGTAGTAACCTTCACACAGTTGTTAAAAAGCTTGCTCATCACACAGGCTCACATAACAGCAATCACTGAAATAATAGCTTACTTGCTGAATAAACAAAAATGTATACATCATTCTCTTCTAAGTGAAGTTCCCTTTAAGAATATGACCTGTATGTCAAAATAAATATTTAAAACGTCATGGACAGAGAATGATGTTATTTTATATTTATAAGACGGGAAAAAAGTACTTAAATTTTATTATGAAGTATTTAAAAAAAAAGTTTTGTTATTAGTATTATTCGTCTTATTACAGCGTTATTATTTCGTCATTGAATTAATGATTATATTGATAAATTAAATAGATTTATAAACTGTTTGGAAATTTGAAGCAATAATAAATTGATAAATGCGTTTAACAAGAGAGTGGCATCTAAATATTAAAAGATTTGTTGGGGCATATTTCTGTATATACATTAATAATAATACAACTTGTGAAAAATGAGTCACAGGGACCTATGAATAATATAATTAGCGAGTAAAATACACTTACGAGAAAAGGGACAGAGAGGCCCTACGCCGAAATAAATAAAAGGGACAGAGAGACCCTACGCCGAAATAAATTAAAGGGACAGAGAGGTTCTACGCCGAAATAAATAAAAGGGACAGAGAGGCCCTACGCCGAAATAAATAAATGGGTCAAAGAAACCCAACGCCGAAATAAATAAATGGGATAGAGGAACCCAACGCCGAAATAAATAAATAAATAAATGGGACAGAGTAACCCAACGCCGAAATGAATAAATAAATGGGACAGAGAAGCCCAACGTCGAATAAAGTAGGTAAGAGTATAGCCTATAAATAAATAAAAATGCATTGTAAGTGTGTATGATAATTATAATAGGTCAAAAGTATTAAATAAAATGTTATATAATGGAATAGCCTCACGATCTACCAATATAATGGAATCATAGCCACGTGCCATTTAACTAACATAAATTTTTCATCTTGATAGAACGCAAGAATTCAAAAAAAAATCAGGGACATCTCAATTATTTTGTACATAGAAGTGTCGTTAACTGAAAAAATACTTAGAAAAGTATGAAATAATTTACATAACTGGAACACAGATTAAAGTAACACATTGTAAAGGTTCTAATATCCACCATAACAGCGTGAAGACATTATAGGCTAATGATTGCTGCGAGTTCAATCTTTCTCTTTTTTCATGTTCTTTAAGTTCCATATTATCTCGAGACTTGTATAAATGTTTTGTTTTACTTCTCTGATTGAACGTTTTACTGTCAGTAGCCTATATCTAGGTTTTCTTTTTAACACACGGGACCACCTGAAGTATTATAAATGAATCTTTACTTCGCATAAAACTTAGCACAAGACTCATAAGCATACAAATATTAACAATGGGTAATGTATACTATATTTATATATTATGTATATAATGTATACTTTATTTCATTTTCTAATAGAGTGTGTTTCTAGGATTAATGTTTTCATGTTTCATAGTTTGCATACTGTTTTATTTTGTTTCAGTTCGTTGAGTTTGTTGTAACTTACTACATATCTTTCTACTGTGGTTTGTTTTTCCCTGTTTGTTTAATTGAATGGTATTCTTTGTGTTTTGCAATCTGTGGTGACAGAAAGAAATTAAAATAAATAAATAAATAACATTGTATTGTCCCTGAAGTCCAATATTAGATTCGTTAATTAATTGCATAACGATTACAAATAATACAGCTTTAACATGCATATCATATAAAAAAGAGTAACTGAAATAATTTTCTTACCAATGTTTGGTTCCACAATGACTCAATACGAAGACCACCAGTAACACTCACGCCCTACACTAGAAGCAACTTTACAACAATGGGCTTGACTGGAGCAAATCCGGGAGCTACTAGCATTAGCGGTGAAATCCCACCATAACCAAATGATTGCCCCTTTAATTTGGCGTACATATGAAAACCGCATCATCTGTAATAAATTATAATTAAAATGATATACATGTATGTACAGAATACGGTACCATGAGTTACATATGCCTTATAAACGGTTCCAGGAGATTGAGCATCCCAGATTTTTAGACAACCAGAACATGAAAATGGTAAGACTGAGTCTTATTCATTGGTTGCCTTTATCCACTCATTGGTACTCATTTCTGTTACATGTTGAGTATACCCACTTCCACAGCGCCTTCAAAAGGTTTAGGCCTATATGTCAATTGAAAGACCCAATGATCTCATCGGGAACCGAATCCGTAAATTTAATATGAATTTAATTTAGAACCCTTCTAATGAGTGTTGAAGTCTGGAGGTAGCATGCAGACCTATAATATACAAGATACAGATCAATATGCATAGGCCACGAAATCCCTTTAATTTTGTCGGTATGGGAAATTATTTCTCTTAGAATCAAATGTATGCGTACCCTTTATCATTTTCATAATACATTCTTTCGTGACTTCCTTACATAACTTTAATTCATTCATCCGTTAGAGTGCGTGGACTACTAACTGTCGATTTATATGAAGCCTTACTATGGAACATTGATACTAATTTACAAGAGCTATTTTACTTTACCAGGAGCAAAGCACCGTAAATTATAGCCAGAATTTTTGTAATTGAGTTTTCAAAGCTCTCAATATTACATGGAAGTTGTTTGGTGGAGCAGATAGCATCTAATAAAAATCGTTCTTCTTAACCTCTAAATTGAAATGAATCGTTATTTTATCATGCACGAGCGCTTTCAATATAAGAACTAGTATCCCAAAAAAACTATAATGGCATACTTGTAATAATTCTACTAAGTACAACATTGATTTCTACAATGATGAATTACAAAATTCAACCGCATAGAATTAAAATATCAGACAAGAACCATTCATTGAAAATTTGGAAAACGAGATAAAAATATTTACTATATTTAATTAATTAATTAATATGCTAATATTAACAGTGATATTAGACCCGCACGAGAACCGTTCATTGAATATTCTTTAATTTCATCACTTACTATCCAATATCTCTGGGGTAATGGGGAGATAAGAATTGTGACTTTCCGTAGCTTACTTCACTTCAGCTGCTTCTAGATTATGTTATAGTTGTTTGCCAAAATACGATTCTTGGACATCGCTCTAAGAGTTTTAATGGATCACTCCATTCTCATTTTTCTGTATAAGATGAAGTTAAAATTCCTTATCTACGTCTTCCGAAGTTCTAGAACCCTATTACGTTTGGCAATTCTCCTGTGAGATATATAAAGAGAGCATCGGTTAAATGTGATTCAATTAATTACATCTGATCAATTATTCCGAAATTTTACTTTTTACATCTTATTTCTGCACATTATTTAACAATTTAAAGCTTTCTACGACTTCTTACAATTGAGTTTAATTTTTCTGTACGTTCCACTAAGTATAGTTATTATTATTATTGTTATTATTATTATTATTATTATTATTATTATTATTATTATTATTATTATTAATATCATCCAACAAGAATGAAGATACACACTTTACCGTGAGGTATATTAGAGCTCAAGTTGTTACAAATTGGCAATTAAATACAGTAGCATTTAACTAAAAGTGAAGTTTCGAATTTTGTTATATTTTAGCTACTTGTTAAAAACAATCACTATTTAATACAAAATTATGTTGTGAGGATTGTCTATTTGAACACGCTCATATCAGAATCTATTAGACCTATTTGAATTGTTCACGATAGTCTCCCGAAGACTTTAAGTGTTAATTCATTCTGATATCACAAGGATAAGTTAATTTATTTCCATGAGTTGATAGAGATAGATTATTCTCTCTAGAAATGTTCTGTATCAACAATGCGAATTTTGCATTCATAGATAAGGATAAACGATAAGAATAATAAGGATAAAGGAGTATAGAAGACAATATTATCATGTAATGTCCAACAGAGACAATAATCTGTGGTACTTGAATGCTTATGCATAAGAAAACAGTTCATCGCGATATGATCGTATAGCAACCGTAACGGACAGCAAATATTCCAGCAGCAGTGAATCGACGGTCGAGGTTATCATCTAGTGGCAGTGACCAGAAACTTCAAAAATCTACAGCAACTACAGCGAGCATCCAGGCTGAGGTGAATCACCGGTCCAGGCTATCATCTAGCAGCCGTTACAGGAATAAAGCTTCCCAGCAACATCAATTATAGCAAGTATTTCTCTCGACATCCAACATGGAACAATATTTGTAATCAGTTATCAAGAAACGAGGTTTCATCAAACGCAAGTTCACCTACATTCAGAAGTACTGTGACAGCATTCCAGAAGAAGTTGATATGTTTCGACTGAAGGCTGAGTTTTATAAAATCAGTGAACTTTGGGATGAGTACAAAGCTATACAAATTCAAATAGAAGCTCTCATCGAAACTGAAGATGAAATAGAATTTCACATGCAATACTATGAAGAAATAAAAATAAATTATCAAGTGTTAAAAGCAAATTAAGTGGCCTTCTGTTTCTACACGAGCAGCCAGAGCATAGTGCAAGCTCTCATCACAGTCAACATTCACAGCCTAGTGCCAGGTCGAATCACAGTTACGCCTCACAAAACGCCTGTCAATCCTGCAATGCACAGAGCAAAGTTATACCGTTACCTGTGATAGAATTACCAACATTTGAAGGAGATGTTACAAACTTTAAACATTTCTATGATACGTTCTCTAGCCTTGTGGTAAACAACGAATCGTTAGATCCGATTCAAACGTATCATTATCTTTTGTCATCGCTGAAAAGACAAGCACAAATTTTAGTACAAAACTTACCTGTCACCAGTGACAATTTCTCTGTGGCATGGAACTTAGTTTGTTCTCGCTATAATAACACCAGTTTAATAGCAACAGCGTATATACAACAGCTACTATTATTACCAACAATGAAAACAGACAGGGTAGCAGAACTACGGAACCTTCTAAACAGAGTCCAGAGCAACATAAACGCAGTAGAAGTTCTCTCTAGAAGTTTCACTGTACAACATCATTCTGATGCAGCTTCTGTTAGATCATCTTTCAGAAAGCACTCGCAAAGAGTTTGAGAGTAAAATCGACTCACAGCATTTCACGTCTCTCCAAGAACTCATAACTTTCCTATAATCTAAAGCACATTGATTAGAGATTCTAGCCACTTCTAGCAACATGTCCAGCTCGTCAAGAGGAAAGGGTGGGCTGCGATCACATCAACACACTGTCAAAGAAGCTCGGCAGTCGAACACATCTACAAACAGCAATTCCTATCCATACTGCCAGGAAAGCCACAAGCTGTACTATTGTTATGGATTTCGTCAGCTTCAAGTCAACTAGCGATGGAATTTCATCATGTCACAGCACCTATGTGTGAACTGTTTCTCATCAAATCACAAGGCACACCAGTGCAATTTAGAATCATTCTGTAATTGTGGTCATTCAGTGCATAGCCAATTACTACATAATGACATGAATAGGGTTTCTCGAGGAGAATCTCCTTCTTCAACGTCCGATGAAGAGCCCCAAGTGCATTCATTTGTGGTCACATGTAAATATTAAAAACGGCAAGTCTGTCCACAGTGTAAACAAAAACATGCTTTACACAGATGTATCAACTTCCGCAAGCTAACTGTACAAAATCGTTGGAAGTTTGTACGGTCTAAACAATTGTGCTTTAATTGCTTCTCTGCAGATCATAAAGTGCAGTATTATTCATTAGCTTCTTATTGCAAGTGTAAATCAACACACAGCAAGTTGTTACACTGTATACATAAGCAAGTTCAATCTCCATCATATGCATTCACATGCTTTGATATTAGCAGAAGTAAATGTAATACTTCACATCGCGACAGCTCTAAACCAGTTAGAGTTAGTAATAATTCAAGCAAGGCATCTTTTCACAAGCAGAGTCAATGCTTCGACATAAAGAAACCCAACACAGCGGTTAAATCACATCTCAACCAGTACGTCTCCTGTAAGAACAGGAACGGCCAGGAAGATACATCTCATCGCAGTGAAACTTCCAACAATGAAGAAAGGTTTAACACCAGTGACATTGTAAATTCAAACCTTCAAGTAGATATAACCTGCAATGCTACAACGCATAGATGCAACACTTCTTTGTGCGTGCCTTCATCAATTCATTAGTGAAAAGCATTTCCTATACATCACGTGTATACGGTTTCTCTCGGATGAGTTCTATCAGTAAGAGAACACTTCTTCAACTCCGCCGATAAAAGTCAAATTATATTCCAGCCTCATATGCAGCCTATCCATTACATTGAATTATATGCTAAAAGGCTTCTCTCCATATGATTTCAATCTCAAGTCTTATAATAATTATATCATCAGCTATCTGCTACCCTGCTTGGCATAAAGCAATTATCATACATCTCTCTAACAAGCTTTTACAGCTTTTCACATATACAACTTATACTTCAAAAAGCAACTATACTGTCTTCACTACAATGTATTCCTGCTCTAGCTGTTCCGTACGAGCAGAAGAACTGTTTCACTCAAAGATATTACCAGCAGCTTCATTGGAGTCCAGCCATCATCCTCTCCTCGGCCTGACTTATACATCGCATCTCGTGTGTTGTCAGTCGAAGTAGTGTAGATTCAGTGCTTATCTCAGTGTTGTATATAGTGTATTTCTTTATTCAATGTAGCTTGCACTTTATTTTCTTTGTTAAATCTGTATGCTTTAAGGCGGGGAGTATGTTAGTGGCAGCAACATGTCTAGTGAGTTATTCTGTTCAAATAGCCGCTATATAATTCCCCACGCCGAGTCAGCATTTTCATAACATGGTGTAATCATCTTGCGCGCCTTGGTCTGATGCAATCTGTGCACGCGCCATGAGAAGCCAAGCTACCCAAGTCAGTTCATCGTCACACTGCATCGCGTTCAGAAGCATGCTCCAGTGTTCTCTCCAATTCGCGCTGTTTTATAGACATTGTGAAACGCCTAGTTCAAATGCTTTTAAAACCCCGAATTTCTTACAAAACTACAATCTTCAAGTTTTGTTGTACATTCGCAATTAAGGTCACTAATTGTAACAGTATTACATTCATTTATACTAACATATCCGTATGTTACGTTCTCATATATTGAGTGCTATTGTAATCCATTGTTCACAGTACGCCAAAGCATACTAATGTAATTTACGCTTATTCTTGACATTTCAGTTATTTCGCAAATTCAACTGAATATATCAACGAGTGCTAGTGTTCCATCGTTCGAATATATAATTTATTATCTGAAGTAATTACAAATATTTTCAGCCAGTTTGCATATTCCATATTTCAGTTCATTATTCAAGCATATATTTTATTGATATCTTTTAGTGCTCCGTGTGAATAAAGTTGCATTGTTTTATAACATGTTATAAGTTGTATTCCAGTTAAGATCCGTGGATCCCTGTTCCCAGTGCCTGCGATAAGTCCACCAGCTCTACTTTGTTTCTACTAAATGTAGAATTGTCCTCCAACCCTACTTCCAGAAGCTAGAATCCTTTAATTATTTTAACCTTATTTCACCTATTCGTACCGGATTTATGTCCAATCTTTACAGGATTGTTAAGTTTTTTGAAATCAATAGTTTGTTCTCTGATTGTCAGTTTGGTTTTCGCAAAAATTGCAATACTTGTGATGCTGTTGTTACTCTTGTGAGTGATTATCTTAAAGGACTTGAAATGAATAAATCTGTTTGGTGTAAATTTTCTGATATGACTAGAGCGTTTGACACTATTTACATTGAAATTAGCAAGTAAATTAATTTGATAATTTTCATATTGTTTTTCTCCTACGAGGGATTTGTATGTAGTGTATAAAATAATTTTACCTATTCCCTCGTATACAATATTCTTGTTAAGATATCAGCTCATAGGTTTGTAGTATCTAAAATTTATACTTGTCAATATTATAAAACGTAACTAAAACTATAGCTGTTAATTTTATAAGACAATTGTGGATAGTATATTTCGGCTATTTCGCCATCTTCAGGTTCTAAAAAGGTTATGAAATATATTTTCTGATTGTTAATTGACTACGTGTATACAATGTTATGTAAAAAGCTTTCAACATGCCTTTTTATTTTTTCAGACGATCTTATCCTGTTCGATAATCCATTACAAATGATTAGGTGGTGTATATATTACATGGAGCTTTTATTTGCCAGTAAGGAGAGTGTTCAAATATGCGATTAAGTTCTTGTATGTTTTCATTGATTATTCCTTTATTTTTGATAATATATGTGATAAGATTCTATTGTGTTTAATTTCCTTTCTTTATCAATTGATTTGATTACTGACATAGTATTTACTGTATTACTCAAATTGTGATTATGTTCTATTAAATATTTGGACCAGTAGTTAACTTTATATCCGCTACCACTTACAAAATATAAAAAAAGACATTGGAAAAACTACTGAAACAGAAACTTAACCTGGAAAATAAATACACAAGAAGAAACTCTTCAGATCTCATCAAAAAACTAGATAAAGTTTCAATAAAAAATAAAATACTGATGTCTTTTGACATCAACAATTTTTACACAAATATCCCAACACATGGAATGATCAACATGATAGAAGAACGCCTCCGAAACCAAGGAGAAAGTGAAGGAGTGACAAAACAAATAATACGTCTATTAAGCTGCATCCTGAAACAGGATTACTTTAAATTCAATTTGTAAATACTACACCCAAGAAGATGGTGTTCCTATGGGTTCACCACTATCGGGTCTCATATTAGAATATTTCCTTCAAACGATCGAAGAAACTGTAATAGCTGACATAATACACAGGTACTGTATACAATCATATACGAGATACGTAGACGACATACATTTAATAGTAAACAAATAAGATTTATTGACCATTTTTGAGGCCTTCAATCAAATACACAAGAACCTGAAGTTTACTATGGAAAAAGAAGAGAACAACAAAATCAATTATCTCTAAGGAAAAACAAGAACAAAACTGAATACAATATATACAGAAAAGCAACGCAATCTGACTGCGTCATCAATAGCAAATCCAATCACCCCCAATCCCATAAGTTAGCGGCCCTTAACAGTATAATTCAACGACTTCTGTCAATCCCCATGAGCGAAGAAAATTACAACAAAGAATTGTCTATTATTCAAAAACTAGCTATCAACAATGGGTATAGCAAACAACTTATAAAGAAATTAATCAGCAAACATAAACACAAAGCTAAGACCAACAAAACATTTTAAACTAACCTAACACCAACAGAAAACAATAGAATAAAGAAATTTATATGTTATAAGTAGACTGGCAAAAACCTATACATAATAACCAATGTCCTCAAAAAGAGAGAAAACATTAAAATAAATTTTAAAACTAACAATAATCTTAAAAATAATTTGTACAACACAACAAATGAAAATGTAAACAAATATGACAAGAGTGGGGTGTACAAATTGACATGTAAAGATTGTAATCAATTCTATGTAGGCCAGACAAGGAGAAAATTCAAAACGTGATTTAATGAACATGCAACAGAATTCAAATATAACAAATCAAATTTCACGAAACACTTATCAGAACGTAATCATACTCTGAATACTTTAGAAAACATTATGTCAGTAATCAAATCAATTGATAAAGGAAGGAAATTAAACACAATAGAATATCACAAATATATTAACAAAAATAAAGGAATAATCAATTAAAACATACACATTTTTTAACTTTCTCCCTACTGGCAAATAAAAGCTCCATGTAATGTACACACTATCTAATCAGTTGTAATGGATTAACGAACAGAATAAGATCGTCTGGAAAAAGTAAAAGGTATGTTAAAAACTCTTTGCATAAGATTGTATACTCGTAGTTAATTGACAAGCAGCTAATCTATTTTATAACTTTCTAGGACCTGAAGATGGTGGAATAGCCGAAATATATTATCCAAAAAATACAAAAATTGTCTTATAACAATAAAATATTGACAAGTATAAATTTTAGATATGACAAAGCCATGAGCTGATATTTTAACAAGAACATTTAATTGGAGAGAATAGTTGGAATTATTTTATACACTACATAGTAAATTGCTATATGATTTTATTGTTGAAGCAACAAATCTTTTGAAATCCTACTTGGATGTCCGATCGCAAAGCGTTTTTTTTAAATAACGGCATGTTTACGGACTTGGCTCTAACTTATCCCAAAGGTTGCAACGTGTTCATAATATGTGCGTACGATTCATTTGTAATGTAGGTCTGTTCGATCATGTATCGCCTTCCTTCGAAATGTTGTCATGGCTCCGTCTGAATGACCGAAGAAGGTTTCACTGTCTTTGTCTCCTCTTCAAAATTCTTCATACTTCATCACCATCATATTTATCTAGCCGCTTCCTTAACCTGTCTTCTCATCACACCCTAAATACAAGATCAGAACATAGTCATGTACTCTCTATTCCTCTCCATCGCTCTTCATCCTATTCATCCTCATTCTCTGTATCAGTAGCTCGCCAATGGAATTCCATCCCCCGCACGGTCAGAGGCTGTCGAACTCTTGGTAAATTTCAGAGAGAAGTTAACATATTAATTTTAAACCATGTAATTTAGTTTTGTTATTCATCGTAGTAACTAGAAATCTTAATTGGAGCTATTTTTTATATTAAACTATACGTTTTTCTCTTTAGTATTCGTTAGTATAATTTTAGATATCTTAGGCTATAATCCTAATTATTTTCTTTAGTATTTTTATATTTTGTAATTTAATTTTGTAATTTAATTTTGTAATTTAATTTTGTAATTTTCTTTTGTAATTTAATGTTTTATAGCACTCTAGTTTATAAATTATAACTATGTTTAGTTCTTGGTATTTAAGTATTAAGTATTAATTAATTATCTGTAATATTATGTATTTGTGTTATGTAATTGTAATGTAGTTTTTTTTTTTTACTAGTAGAGCGGAAGAGAAGGCCAAATGGCCTTAGCTCTGCCAGAATAAGTAAACAGAATAATAATAATAATAATAATAATACTATTTTCTAAAGCATTTGATTCCGTAGAACAGCTATCGATTCTTCAAGCACTTAATCGACAAGGAGTTCAGGTAAAGTATATTAGACTACTGGGTAAGCTATATCTTGAAAACAGAGCGAAAGTAAAAACAGACAGAACAGGAGAGGATATATTATTGCAGAGGGGAGTCAGATAAGGTGACCCCATCTCTCCAAACTATTCATAGCTCTACTGGAAGAAGTTTTCAACAGAATGCCGGACGAATATGGAATAAATATTAATGGGGGAAAAACTCTTTAATCTCAGATTTGCAGACGGCATTGTACTCATAACAGACTCACACTAGGAAGCCAAAATCATGCTAACAATTCTATGAAAATCCAGCGAAGAAGTCGGCCTTAATATCAATGTCAAAATAATAATAATAATAATAATAATAATAATAATAATAATAATAATAATGACAAACTATACAGAAGAACCAATCAAAATTAACGATGACACAATAGAATATGTAAAAGAATACGTATAACTAGGTCAAATATTATCGTTCGACAATAAAATTCAAAAAGAAGTTTCAAGAAGAATCTCTTTAGCATGGAACAAATTTTGGAACTTAAAAAACATCCTATTAGAAAAATCCTTAAGCATGAAGATAAAAAAGGATGTGATGGACACTTGCACTCTACCAGTTATGACTTATGGATTCCAAACATGGACATTAACCAAAAAAGAGAAAAACATGCTACAGATCTGGAAGATGGAGAGGAAGCTGCTAAACATCACATTGAAAGATCAAATCAGAAATGAAGACATTACAAACGCGACATCTATAAAGGATGTGATGGTTACTGCTTCCAGATTAAAATGGACGTGGGCAGGGCATGTCATGAAAATGATCCCGGAGAGATGGACACATGCGATGACAGTGTGGGAGCCCAGAACTGGGAAAATAAGTGTTGGAAGGCAGAAATTACGATGGGAAGACGAGTTTAAGAGCGTTGTGGGGAACTTGTGGTCTAGGAGAGCCAGAGGCAGAAACAAGTGGAACGCTTTTGAAAATTAATACTAAAGCTAGGGTCAATTATATTAAATTTTAGCGTTCTCAGGTGAGGCTAGCCTGAAACGTTCCTTCAACGAGTCAGCCACCCTGGTATGCCAGGAGGCCCTTACCCGCTATGGGATGCTTGTGGGCTAATGCTAATAATTCTAATAATAATAATTTGACATCAAGCATGTTAAATATGGCGTACCCCAAGGATCAGTTTTGGGCCCCTCTTTGTTTATAATATATATAAATGACTCGCCTTCTGCAATCCCTACTGGTTGTAGAAAAGCGTATATGTTTGCTCATGATATTGCTATTAATATACCTGTTGATTCTCACATTGAATCAGCTGATCGTTTACTAACACAACACCTTTTAATTAAGAAATGGTGCACTGACAATTACTAGTGCATTAATGATAGCAAAGTCATTAACCTGAAATTTACTTTGGACACAAAAAGTGAACACTCACACACTAGTGTTAATTTTATAGGAATCAATATTAATAACACATTGAGTTTGAATGGCCACACCAACATGATTGATAAGCAGGGTAGCAAAAGATAGTTTTATGTTTCGTTTTTTGTCAGTTAATGTTGACATAAATGTACTACTCACTGTTTATCATGCCTATGTTGGCAGTCATGTTCGTAACCGTGGTTCTACAATTTCTTTGTTTAAACTCCAGAAGAAAAGCTGTAAGGATTATATGTAAGGCTAAACATACTGGTCATTGTAAACCTGAACATTGTAATTGTTTAAATTTCTTCGGGTACTTACTGTACCATCTATTTACACTTTTCAGTGTTTAATGTGTGTAACCATCCATCCATCCATCTATATATATAATTATATATATATATCGTTATTTGTCTATATATATATATATCATTATTTGACTGATACTATTCAGAGAAATGACATGAGAAATTTAAACGCAATGTCTTGGAAACTATGCTAAAGGTTTTGGTAACAGATGTTTAAAAAACAGCTTATACCACAAGGTCGTACACATTCTCTATCACACTTATTACATTACATACATATATATATTTCGGTAAAGAATCGAATTATAAGTGGTCCTACAAAAAGTCAAAGCATGGCTTATTGACACCAACTACTGTACGTGGTAACCACAATAACCACAGAAACATTGCCCTTGGATGCCATAGAAGGCAGTGTACTTGAGAAGGTTGCAGGTGTACCGGGCACTATTAGAATAGTGAACATTGCAAGTAAATGTTTTGCACCTGAATTCATTCCAACGGAATTCTAGATTCCTCATTCACTGTTTCGTAAACAAAATAAATACTTTTGAAATGTGTAATCAATGTCACACTTAATAATAGTATATAATAGTAATTAAATCAAATTATATAAAATAAAATATGTTATACCAGTCATGTGGTGAAAACTATTACTATTACTGTTGTGAAAACTATCACTATATTGCATTGCTCGTAAAATAAATTAAGTCCTGTCAAAGGATATCGTACTAAATAGCATTCATTTTGAACAAATCACTATTGGAGACCTTTTTCTTAATTTAATTTTAAACTAATAGAGCATTGTAAACCAATTAGCCTACGTGAAGCATGGCAACGATACATCATTTTACTATAATAATGGGAAAATAATTTTACAGAATGAACGAAAGAATCCGACTATCAGAGAATGCATTCAGTATTAGGCTATCCGAAGGCTTTGGCAACAAACATTGCAAGTTCATTCTCTATAGATAGAATGATCCCGGCGGTCTTCCTTTGGAACACAGGAGAGCAGAATCCCTAATATTATCTACATAACGACCATGAGATCCCGATAATAATTATTACTGTTGTCATTGTTTTCAATACTTTTAATACTGTTATTTTGTCTGTTAGTCGTTGTATTAAAATAATTATTATTGTTATTATGTTTTCTCAAACATGCAAACTTCGGAATAGGGTAGAATTTGTTTAAGAACTTTTACTTCTTCACCAGTAATAATAACGACCTGTATTATTGTTAGAGGATAAATTCGACCCTCAAATGCCATGTCGAGTTTTCGATAGCAATACCACATTGTAGAAAAAGTGTTTGTGTTTTGTGTATGCTCGTGCAAATGGCATTTCATAATCAAGTTAAGTACTTTCTGAGGATGGGATAACCTTCACTACTTAACTTTTTAAAACCATGTTTCCACTCAAACGGCCATCACGATTTTGTGATAATTGCAATTTTGCATTTATCCTTATGCCGTTCACTTGAAACAATTTTGTGTAACAACTTTATGTAAGTTTGTAAGTTAGCAAGCTCACCCAAAAACTCAAGAAAAATTATGGCATCAGTAAATTTTAACTGATATTAATTCCAGTGGATATAATACATGATGAAATAGCGAAGATGAGTTATGGCATGCAAATATCCAAATCGGCATTTGCCTTTACGACTGGGGAAACCATTAAATAACTCATGTCAAATTGTCCGGCCATGGGATTTGAACCATGAAACTCCCGAATGCACAGATTATAAATCGTATTGTGAATGATAACATATATATTTTCTAAATCCACCACAGACTCGTGAATGTCATCACATTATAACCATAGTCAGATGTAGAAATCAATCTCAGATTGCAAAATAATTTAATGGACAAATTCCTGAATTCACAGAGATTATTTCAAATTAAAGATCGGAGTAAAGGGATAAGATAGCCAAACAGGATGGAACGAATAACCTATGGAAGTATGGAACAGATCTGTCTGTTTAGAATGTGTTACCCTAAAAGCATGAATAAAAATCACCTTTTTTAATAACCACAATCGTACAAAAGTAGCGAAGGCTATATTATGTGTTAAAGCCATGACTTGAGTTTAAAATAAAAGTAACTTCTAAAATTATAATTAAAATAATAACTAAAAAACTGTAGGCATATGCTAACTGCAGGAGAAATGCATACTCATTTATTTCTACTTTTGATTATTATGAAATTTAGGTATTACAAATCATTATTTTTAATTTAATTAATGTATAAACCACTCCTCTATATATACATATACAGAGCCTGTATAGAAACAACCTAATCCAGATCAAAATATTAAATAGCAATGGAAAAATGGCCGAAATAAATCAAGTAGTCGGACAAGGGTGCCCACTTTCGAACGCACTTTTTAATGTATATATAGATGAACTGACAAAAAAGGTGGTTGCAGAAAGTTAACCATTTTAATACCGACAATGTAAATTTTACAACACTTTTATTTGAAGATGATCAAGTGGCCATCAGTAGGAACGAAAATGATACGCTAAAGGCAATTTTAAAATAAATTAAGCTGTGTAAATTTAACATGAATATCTCTGTGAAAATAACCAAAACTATGGTACGCCTATATTTAGAATCTGATCCAATGAGAAAAGAAATAGTATTAGGCAATAAAATTATAGAACAAGTTAAAACATTCAAGTATTTGGATTATAACGTTAGTCGAGAAATAGATGAAAAACTGAACCCATTTAACAACATTTGTGGAACTATACGCCGAATAATACTAAGATTTTATAAAGTGAAGGCCCTGCCAGCTCTGTTGAACGGAAGTGAGAACTGGGTACTGAGAAAGAAGATGAAAGAAGAATTCAAACCGCTGAAATGAAGTTTCTGAGATTCGTGGCTGGCTACACACTACTAAGTTAGATATAAAAAAGAACGAATATATTAGAGTAGAATTAAACTTGCCAGGTATAATAGACACTATAAAAGAATATCAAAAGAAATGGAAACATCTACAACGTATGCCTGAAGAATCACTTGCTCGAACAGTGCCGCGGCAGGAAAAACCTAGGAAGACCAAAGATGAGATAGCAGGATTAGTTTTGATGGAATGATTGGAGTTGGAACGAGATAAAAGGCTCAAGCTGTAAAGATAAAGATGATGATGATGATGATGATGATGAAGACGATGATAACGACTCATGAGAGAAACTGCCTTGTAAATACATCGGGTCACCAGGGGTCTAGTCAGATTCAAAGAATAACTACTATTTTAAATATATGTTAGGAATTCGGAGATAAGAATTTGAAATTGTTTTGATATTGAATTGTAGCATGTAATGTACTATGGCCGTACATTACTAAACCCACTGCCACAAGAAATTACCAAAGTAGCTTGACTTTGAAAACAATTTCCTACCCCAAAGGAATTCCACCCATTCAGGATATGGATATATTATTCAAGAAAACTTATTGGGCAAATCATCATAGTATTTGACGCTGGATGTAAGAAGAACATGGGCCTTAAAAACTACTCAGTCATAAGATACTTGTATAAGATACTTGAACTTTAAATTTCCTCATTAATCACTTCTTACGCCTATTTTGTATAGAAAAATCATTATTAATAAGATTATAAGCGTTGTAAGACAAGTAAACCTTTATAAAATACATTTTCACTGAGATATCTGTAAGTGAAGTGTAATCGAAAGAGTAGGAAAGGAAAATTGAGAAATTATTGCGTTGTTGGGAAGATTTACGAGCATTAAATCTGAAGCTATTACAGTTAAACGATTTCAAAAGCAATAACTGGAGTTAGTTACTTCATATTACTCAATTAGTCTGTATAAACCAGATAATACACTTGGATTATATATTACTTCACAGTAGCTGGTACTTATCTATAATTTCTTACAATCAAATGACGTTATTACTTGTTGTTTAGCGAGTTCGATCATATTACTTTGTATGAACGCTTATTGTACCACCATGAATCTTTCTCACAGAACCCTTCTCTTCTGGCGCCGTTATTATTGACTCTTATGGGCGATTAAGAATCAAGAAAACCTGATTTTGCACCTTGTAATACCTTGGCATGGGTTCGATGTTTCAAAGGTCATGGTGATTAGAGTCGAAATATTATTAAATTGCAATCCTTTGGTATCTCTCACGGTTTGCGAAAATCCGGGTTCATAACAGTATACAACCGATAATATGAAATGTATATAAGTTATCTGATTTTGTAATAAACTACTATTTCTGTTTACTTTCTTTTAAATTAAAATCATTTTTTTAGTTGCCATTAGACTGGAACTTCATAGCTTATTTCTGAATGAATTATAACGGAGAATATTGTGTAGGATGACGGGAAGAGATGGATAGTATACATGGATTTTTCGAAATCTATTTTTAGTTTTAATTTTCTCTACCCGAACCATTGGTGCTTTACATACATACATATTTTATTCAGCCTTTGAGTTTAGTACAGGAAGTAGCATATTGTATTCTACCCTGAAATTCGATGTGGAGTTTTCAGCATAAATAGGCCTAGACATTTTGAGATTCCCAGAACCTAAAAAATACAATTTTCATAAACATGTCTGTAAGTGAGTCTGTCTATCTGTCAGTAGGCCTATGCCTGTGAACAGGATGACTCGTAAAAAGTGAAAGTTTATATTTCGGTTAGATATAATCTGGTGACGACTTTCTCTTATTTTTACTACCATTTTCCATGAAGAAAATGCAACTCTTCGCATTTTCCCCGCAAACGACTCAAACTATTCTTTTTGAATTTTTTACACTAGATACTTATACTAAGAGGTAAAACTTTTATTTGAGACATTTTTTCAGCAAAAAATATAAGGGTAGTTATAAGCCAGTTATCGTTCGCACAAATTCAAGTTTTAAGACAGTTCTCTACTGCATGAGGCAGAGGCAACCTGATATGCACTTCCTGTAACACGGCCTCTTACTCTATATCAGAATTTGAAGTGAGAAATTTACGAGGGTCGTCCAGAAAGTAAAGAACGATTTGGCAAAACTAAACAATAACAAAAGATATCAACACATAATTTTAATTACAAAGATACAGTACCTTACTCCATTTCTCAGCGTATCGTTATTGCTGTCAAGGCATTTATTGTAACGTGCAGTTTTCAATTCCAATTCTATAGGCCTACTCCTCTACCGCCAAAGACCTGAGCCCGGATGTCACTGTCGCTTTGAGGTCTTAACCGGTTGGGAACTCTTTTCCACCCAATAAGTCCTTTAGTTTCGGACATTCACGTAAAGTGTCCGACGTGATACGCTTCAACATTTGCTTTCAACTCATCCGTAACGAGTGATGGCCTCCCACTCTGGTTCTTCCTTGATGAAACATTATGTGCCATTTCCTGACTGAAGACTCGTTCATTGCATTAGTATGATACACTTGCGTTATTTGCCTTTAAATTTTGATTGTTCAAACATATTGTCCATTCATAAAACGAATCACACTACGTACTCCACATTTAGTGGGATTTTCAATTCCCGCCGCCATTTGGAAACGTTGTATGACAGACAGGCGTGACCGCCGAACAACGAAACTCAACTCGCATTGAGGTGGGATAAGGAGCTAGCTAGCGCGCATGTGATCGTGGTGGTTGGGAATCGGCACCGAGCATGATGCTCAATCTTTCTTTGCTTTCTGGACCACCCTCGTATATTGTTCATACTTACATAAGGAATGTTATGTGAGTGTAAAATATCAGATTGTAAAAAGAAGTCGCATGTCTTTCATTATATGTTTCACTATATAATTGGATCTCATTCCTACCAATGAATTAATAGGGCAGAAAATTAGTCAAAACAAAATAAATATAATTTGTAATAAAGCACATGAGGTGTGGACAAAGTCTAGTACTTTTCAAATGACAATAGTGAGCTACATAACGCAGTATGCTTAAGAATAACATGTTAAAGTGTAGGTTAATAGCAATGAATAATTTACAAAGAGGTAAGCAAGTCTAAGTTCTATTAAAGAGGAATAAAAAATATTGTTTTACATTCGGGAAAATACTATTACACTCAATACTTTACAAATATACTTAGCCTATATCAATAAAAAGTTTTATCTTGCCTTATTCAAAATCTGTTCCTTGGAATCATACTATCGTAGTCCAAAAATTGAATTTTTACATTTATGCAGACTTGTGGATAAACAAACAATTCTCTTTAGAACCGTATTATAATCAGAAAGCGAGATAGGCAAGGTTAATCGTAAGTCCATTAGCGATTTAGCGCAAAATTATCTTAAAAGGATTAAGATACTTCGATTCTAACATTATGATTTCTGTTGATATCGTAATTCAACATAAGATAGTTTGGCTCGTTAAATTTAATACCAGTACTTCTGGAAGGTGAAAAACGACAAAATATGCTTTTACTAACTACAATTCAAACAAAGAAGAAAGCATTTGATAGTGTCACCTATGTTTCATAAAGCAGTAACCAGTTGGAAACATGGAAACACAAGATTCAGATTCTTCGGTTTATGGTGATAACGAAAGTGACAGTGAATATGAGCAACAAGAGGCAACAAAGCAATGAAACTTGCAAAATGAAGCAGTAACTCCTTTACTGCCCTATTCTGAAACAGAACTGGTACCGAACCTTGAAAACTAAAAAGAGGAAAAAGAATGTTATTATTAATAAGATAAAGGTGCTATCAAAAATGCATTGTTCATTCGTTGGCATAATTCACCAGCTCTTTTGTCCTTTTGGCCCACACTTATAGTTGAAAACGCCTGCACCTGAAAGAAGGGCAAAAGATATAGGCTACTATGAACAAACACAGATAAGGCCTACATTTCGTGAATTCTGGGATATACATAGATGGTACATGGGACATGAAAAGACAGTATATCCTGGAACAATCATGAGAAGAGAAGTAAAAGAAATAGGCCTAAAAAATATAAGAAGAAGCATATATATATAGCAATGCTTATTCTTTTCCAGTTAATGGTCAGGATATTAATGTGTGTAAAACCTGATCCCCCTATCTCTCAATAAACAATTTGTAAAATCAGCCCAAAATAAAGATTACATAACAGGAATAACTCTGACTTACCAAAGAGGAAGTTAAGACAAATGATTTATTCATGGAAGAATATCGGAAACCATATCGCTAGATATCCAGCTTATGAAAGTCACTACGATAGAGAGAAAACACAAGAAAATATATTTAGGGTAACATTTAAATTAACGTGTCATGTACAAGAACTGCACTGAAGAATGTAAAATAAATTCAAATCATTTGTGTAAATAGTGGTTGTTTAGAATATCATTTAACCAGGAATTCAATCTTGTGACATCTGTGATGGAATTGAAAACCAGCCAAAAATACAGCAATGTCAGAACACTTGAAATAAGAATCTAAACGACATGAATGGAAGAAAAGAGACAAAATTCTGTATAAACAATCAGAGAATTCAAAGATACTAGTGATGAATCTCCAGAAGTGTCTTCCGAAGTCACTATTCACCAACTCTCAGAGCTTTTATTCACGAAAGCTATGGACATTAAATTATACCATCCACGATCCAGTTGCTAAAATTCTTTCTGTACGGTCTAATTATGATGAAACCATAAGAAACGTAGAGGTAATGAGACTGCCTCATGTTTCCTCAAATGAGCTGCAGAGGAGATTTTTTAAAAGAATTTGAAAATCTGGGGATGTGATCACAGAATCCTTGTAGTCAAACTCTTAATCATGCAACGATTCAATGATTGCAAGGTATCTCCGTTGACTATGGGATAAAGCATAAAAAAGATAAATCACTAATATCTGCTAAGGGGTCTTGCACACAATGAGGTTCATGGATCCACTGTTTAACCCGTAATTGGTATGGTGATGTCAGAGGAACCCCAGTGAACTTTGATTACCATGAGAATATTATAGGACGAAAATTCCTCTGACACTGGAACTCGAAACCAGGACCTATGGCTATCCGCGTGCCGCTTTACCAACTGAGCTAGACAGAGTTCGCTTCGCAGCCAGATGAAAACTATCTCCTTTGATTACTTGTACTCACTGCCATGCAAGTCATGTCATATGCCGTACTGTGGGGCACACAAATTAGCGATTTTTTGTGCAATTGGTATAGGAGAGAGGTAATACTTTTTATCCTCAGTGGGGTCAGTGTATCTCCACCTTACTGAAAACGTAACTATATTATATATCGCCTTCCGATATGTTTCAGAAGGAAATGGCGTCATCCCCACGGAAACTAAAGTGTATTATACAAACCACAAACTAGCTTAAAAGACCCGGCGTCCCCGGGTTTTTTATTTTGTAATTGGAAATTATCTTATGAAGGACTTTCGATTTTAAATTATAGGTCATTATATAGGTATTTAGAATTTGAAATAGGAAGAACGACTTATCGCACTCAAACTATTCCCTCAGAAAACGCTTGGTATAGCTTTTTATGACTCATAGAGGATGTAGAATTTTGCACCCCATCGCTTGTACACAGCAAGCCTGATAGGGGTTCAAATAAGAAGAAACAGAAATTCCGGTAGCATAAAATTGTATTATCTTTGAGGAATATTTATTTCTTACTCTCATGTTACCATAAAACCGTTTTGGGGATGAAATTAAACAGAAATTCAATATCACTTTCATACTTTCCTCCCCAGAAACCAGCGATATAATATACTTATTACCATACCTCGTAATGTTTCTCTATGTCCAGGGTAGAGAAAGTTATGTGACTGCATTATTTTTGTGGATTTCATTCTTTAATATTTATTTATAACATGAATTAGGCCTACATTGATAGCTTCTCTATTATAATTTGTTAAACTCCCATTTCATTTATTTCCAAACCCATCCTAGAGCACTGGCAACAGTATGTTGTCATGTAAACTGTGATTTGGATTTGATAATTCTGTGTAAAAAGGGATTAAGTATTCTAAAAAACATTTAATTTTTGGCATTTAAAATAAAAATTTTGCAAAATCCTTTCTTAGTGAGCACTTACATTATGAAACGAAGGTACTGTCAAAATTGCAAGACCCTACCTATTATAGTTTAGTATCTGCGTTGATTCTCTGTCATTACGTCAGTCAGGACAAAGCTTCTTATATATATATATATATATATATATATATATATAAAGAGAGAGAGAGAGAGAGAGAGAGAGAGAGAGAGATAGAGAGAGAGATAGTACGTTGTTTCAGAAGGAAATGGGAGTCAATTTAACACAAACAATTGAAAGATTATGACTAAGAATTTGAAGAATGGATGCTATCGATTGTATATGAGCTAGAGATTTACATTATACAAAACCTTACCAGGCTTCTTAAATGCAACTTATCCAGGAGTTATAGCAAAACGGATTAGATGTGCAAATTGTCCTAGAATAAAATACAGGAAAACGAAAGTATTTTGTATATCTTGCAGTCTATCAATGTGCAGTGAATGAACAAGAAGTATTTGTGAGGATTGTTTGTAAACTCTACTGCTATATTTCTTTTTAAACACTTTTATTTGATACTAGTTAATATTTCAGACTACAAGGCACGTCCATAAAGTAAGTTTTCCTAGGGCCGTTTACAGAAACAAAACACAATTTCTAGGAAATATTTATTGCCACAGACACAGCCAGTGTTCAGCAATTTTTAAACATATTCGTCACCGCAATTGAAACATTTGTCTCACAGTGGCACTAACTTTTGAATACCTGGATTGTAGGAGTGTGCAGCCTGGGATTTGAACCACCGTGTGCTAACCACCTGTCATTCTTTGTCATTTCGTGAGGTGTAGGGAAAGATGGATATCACTGGGAGGGAGGTCCGGACTTTAGAGTGATTTTCGAATTTTGAAAAGCTCATAATGTATTTGTTGCCTGATTGTAGCTTCAGGCCGTTAATGAGGTTGATAGTGTACTATATAGACCCTGATAACTACACAAATGAAGTTAGTTATTGTTTATAATTGAGACAATCTTGTCGCCAATCATAAACAATGAATCTCTGGTTAATAGGAGGACCACCTCTGAGTGACCAAATGATAATATTTATTTAAGATTGATTCCTTCGTGAGTCAGAATAATGGTTATCACTCCATGAATTACAGCAAGTTTTAAATTGTGTTTCACTTTAATTATAAATAAAAGATGACGATCGCTTCACATTAACACTTGAAGCACAATGGCTTTCTAAAAGCATTTTTGAAAATAATATTTTCAAGCACTTCGCTTGGTAATGGATATCGATATGTAATTAGCATTACACCCTCTAGATGTGTGTGTTAATATGTCTTATTTTGTGATGACCGTCGATAGTGTAGTAAGAAGCCCAAGTTCAATTAATTTAAGACTAGTATCTGATATGATGACGAAGAAATAAAGCCCAAATACCTCGTAATAGGTTAAGCACCAAAAAGTTAGTTCAAAGATATGCACAAATAAATAATTGGGAATTCGTTGTAATTTCACTGTTCATTTCACCTTCTTGAATGATAATATTATGAAGTTTAACTTACATGTCAGATTGCCTTGATAATTGTAGCTAAATATGACGAGTTGCTAACGTCGCCATTTTGAATAGACAAATGTACGAAACTGAAAACTTTTTTTCGTTTCGTAAGAGTCTTTACACTTTATACAATTAAATATAGGCTATAACTAATATGTATGATCCCTGACTTCTTTTACAAGATATGAAGATCAAATACGTTGATGAGAAATATTCTGATTCCATAAAGTCATTCAAGAATGCTATGTTATCAGTTCTAAATTATTAGCTTTTAAAGTATAAGAAGGAAACTTACTTTGAGTTTCCTTGTATATCGTCGTAGATAATAAAGTATATAATCCCCGGCTTTTTGCCTGTTGTGAAGATCAATACTGAATATGCTTTAAAGAATATATGAAATTCCCTGAAGCGAATGTTTGATGCTAATGTTAGCGTTTTCATATTATAACTTGAAGAATAAAAACTTACATGAGTTTTCTTATTGTATATCGTCGTAGATAGAGTATATGATCCCCGGCATTCCTTAGCATGTTGTGAAGATCAATAGGCTACTTGAATATAATATAATAGTGACAAGATTGAAGAAGAAGGAATTGAATGAAGTCAATGAACCAACCTAGTGCTAAATAAGGATTACGAGAAGATTACCCCAAGCGCCTAGCATAATATAATAATTAGAATATGAAAAATAAATGAAATAACGAATGGTTTATAAATTAGAAAGCACCAAATAATATGTGAATTAAACGTGATATAAAGACTCTGCTTGACTCTGCTAAAACAAGTGAAGAATGAATGGTAAACTTGTAACAAACAATTAATGCCGATTTTAGATAAACAATTGCATACTCCAAAATAACAAATTATCAAAAACAAATGAGAGTGCTGTAAGTTTTTCTCTCCATTTTAAAAACTACGATTTCACACCTGATTAACTGCGAAATATAATGTATAGTTATTTACGGTTTATCATCTTAATCCTTCATAATTTAAAAAAAGGACACCAATTGAGTTATAAAAGATGCACAATACTAGTTAAGGGTTAATAAAAACCAAGAAAATAAACTGTCAAAGGACTTTGACTTGAAATTATTGGATAAGTCATTTTACAGAGATTGAGAAAACATTATTATTCTGAAGATGGAGCTGAGGATTTTAAGAATTTCAGCAGTTCAATCGGCAGTGTCAACTTTTTGTTTTTATGCAGGAAAAATAATATTGATGGTGACGCTAAAATATCTGACCTTCTAGTATGAAAGTAAGACATTTCTACCGTAATAATAATATTAATAATAATTATTCCTTTATTCCAATCAAATGGTCAAAATATGATGGATTGAGCACCGGTGGAATGATATATGGTGCAGAAAACAGGATCACGACGAAATAAAATGCCTCGACCCCATTTTGTACACCACAAATTCCACATGGACCTAGCAAAAATGGATCTAGGGTACCAGCGGTGGAAGGCGAGAAGTCTAACCAATAATTGGGTAGACTTAATATTAATTACACATATTATTATGAGTAATTATTACTCATGGGGGACATGAATACTTTGATATATGTCAATCAAAACGAATTTCATGTAAGTTAGTTGATATCTGAAGAAACAATTTCTTCTGTCTTCATATATACCAATCATCAGGATACGAAAGAGACCCATCAGTAGGCCAATATACAATGACAGTGGATCCCAGAACAGTAAAAATTTTCCTTATCAAAATATCATAGGTGATCTTCCTGAAGAACAACACTGAATTATTATTATTCTAAGTTATGTTATGTTATGTATGTACCGGTACTGAAGATCTTCATTGTCTTAATTAAACTTTTTTGTGGCATTCATATGGAATTGCAATAAAGCGTGAGTATGTAAGGTTAAAATGTATTAAGTATTTTCTTTTTTGTTGTTGTTTTGTCATCTAAAAATGTTATTAATAATATTTATTATTTATCTTAAGTTCATATGAGAGGATTCACATCATACAATCTTACAATCTAAAAAACACTTTTTCTCAGAAAAGAATATTTTATTGTATCTTGTTAAAAATCATTATTGTTTGTGAACTCATAACAATAAGTAGATATGATTGCCAGTATTGAAACAAATTTAAATAAATAAAATAAAATAATAAGATGAAACAACCTAAATCTTACAGCTTTTTAAAAAAATATTTCCTATTATTTCCCTTTCCTGTATAAAAAGCAAAATGTGACTTAGAATGCAATGGTTCTCAGGTACAGAAGAAACGTGTGGCGGCTATTAATACCGCAGAAGCAAAGTTTATGCTTTATGGGGATTCCCTTATCAGCACTTACATAGGTCATGACTGGCAGTAATTAAATTCGATGACATACACACACAGTAATGATTATTACAACACTAACTTATCAGTATTCTGTTTATACAAATTACAAAAAGTGAACCGCATTAGTTAGGTCATGAAGACCACTGCCGTTATCTATCTCTAGCCGTCTCTTTCCGCTATAGTATGTCTGGGTGGTGGATTAAATCGTTCTACATAAAAAAACAAGATATGATGAGTATGAAGGGCGAGATTGTATTATCCTCTCAAACCTTGGAGAATAACTTTTTGCATGTAATCAGGAATATGAGAACAATGTATAAAATAATAGAATATTATCGATTTATGTATTAACGGCTGAGGTTATGCTTTAACGTTTCGTTTTCATAGAACTACTTCTCGCTATTACAATTATCCCCTTTTACCCGCCAAACGGTAAACAAAAACTCAATCACAGCTCTAAAAATTAATAAACACCCGTGATTACTCGCAGGGGCGCGCTTAGAGTAGGATTACCTCCACAACGTCTCTGGGTTTTTACGTATATACCTTAGGAGCGAGTCTCACCGCTCGTAGAGTTCCTGGTTGGGGCGGTAGCTGCACCCTGATTGGCTCAGCTCTCCTATCCCACTCCACGTGTTGTCTGTCTCTCTCGCTGCGGCATTAACCCTCCACTCAACTATTATAGAATTTTCTACGACTGGCGACATGCTGCATGATGTTCACTCTCTGCCCAGCGGTAGCTTACTGATCTTACGCGCAGCGAATCCGCGCATCTTGGTAACGAGACGTAACGAGAAGCTCGCTGGCTGGGTTAGTCTTCAAGGCCAGAGACGTTGTGGGAGTAATCCTACTCTACAGGTACGTCAGTTGTATGGACGGAGCCTCACTCCGGAGCTCATATGGTAGCCTTTAAAACCCCGAAGTGGAAAACTTGAACTTTCGGACCAGGGCCCTAATTCATAGAACTTGCTAATAATATAAGTTAATAAAATTAGAACTCATAATATTATTCATTAGTCATCAAAATAGTGTTTCATTGAGATATGAACACTACTTATAAAATCTCTTCACTAATATTATTAGTTCATTAGTCAGCTGATTGATTTGCAGGTTATGTCTGGATTGTTGTTTGTGTTTTTTCCCTTCTTAGTCTTTTTGTCAATACTATTTCGAAGCAGCGCGGCCTACATATATCTTCATAATAACTAGCTCTAATAAATGAATAAATCTGCCAGGCACTTATTCAAGGTAGGTTCATATACTAAAACCTAACTTCGATTCCTAAAACTTGTTATGACAGAAATTCCTTTAATAGTATATGTAAGCTTTTTCTAAATCGATAATTAAATCAGAGTGATTCATTTTCCACAAATTTAAAATCACGAATCTGAATTGCATTGGTTTGAGAATAACTTATTAGCCCAAATAGAAAACACCTAATATTATCAGTAAATTTTATTAGTTCCGCTGTCTATGAAACAGTTTGCTAATAATATTAGCAATATTTACTAATAATTTAGAGCCATGAACTCATAATTAATATTATTAGAAAATATTCTTATGAAGCAATAGACTAATAATAATAACTACTATTATTATGTATTTGCTAATAATATAGGCCTAAGTGTAAAAGTTCTATGAAACAGGGCCCACGCTGGGCGAATATACCGGAACAAAGAAAGTGCATATGAGCAGGGAATTTATACCTTCGGGGACCTATAGCTACACAATCAAACCTCTGTAGAATGATGAACGATATAACTATAACCCCGCATTTAGGTCTTCGAACCTGGCATATTTTCTACCTTGATAATGTTAAATGTAACTCACTACAATGACGAACTTTTATAGAAGCATTATTTTAAAAACAATATTTAGCTCAGCCTGTGGATGGTACCTGGTATCAGATTGGTGTCCTTCCCAGCCACCAGTATTCTTTTCTGGGAGGTCTGATAGTTACCGATTTATTTCTTAGAAAATCCGGAAGAGCAAGGTTCAGTAGGGGTTCTAAAATAAGGTCATTGAGGGTAAAATAATCTCTTACTTATGCTAAACCGTAACGCGAGTTCGGTTACTATTTCAGTAGTTCAAAAACCTTATTAAGCAGATGGTTTTAATTTTATTTTGCCTTACTCGGTGAATTTGCTGTCTTTTTTCCTCTTCCCAACCTCTACGAGCAGCCTATGAAGTTTCTGGTATAAATGTAGACTCACAGCTTGACACGATCCATGATGTTGAACCAGTCTTAGTAGAAATTTTTCAATGTGGGGTGTAAAGTAGGTATGGTTACCATTCAACAGGTCAGTGAGCGGTCTGTCGCACTGAGCTTCGATCGATCCTTGTCACACAGCATCGAGCGTTATCGATCAACGAAAATATTATAGGTTAAGTATATGATTTTACGAGTTTTACTCATCACTGTATATTAGAGGTAAAGTATATTACCTTATTAGGCCTACGTCTGCTTATCTCCTGCGCAATACTACATGTGTTGGGATGTAGGGTTTAATATTAGGCCTACTTTCTCAGGCTACGTCTGTTTACTTCAACCTTGTTGAGCGAAGAGGTTTGTTTGTTGCAGTTCGATGCAGCTTCATTTATGTTTATAATAAATGGTTTTCTTCTTCCTCTGGAATATATCTTAGTCAAAACTTAGCTGTAAAAATAGTATAGGCCTATATTAAATATAAGAGTTGATTTTTGAAATACAGCTGCACTTACAGTTTCTCTGTATATTCTTCATGTTAAAATCACTTAACATTGAGTTACAAGTTACACTGTATGTTATCATTTTTAAAATTTGATTCTTTGTATATGACGTAATGTTCTATATAATAAATACAATAAAGTATAATTCTCCGACGTAAATGTATTTTGGAATTGTATAATTATTTTTGTACTAGTGGTAAGCTTAAATAGGCATAAAACTCGAATTCTATTGTAAACTCACAATACCACTACGGAAATGAAATGCATCAATGTATTATTGATAGAGTTTAACTTATTTTATGTAACATGTTATTTAACGCTTTGGACAAAAGAACAAACCAAGTACAGTCATGTATTTCAAAGTTCTGTGAGACTGATGCTCTGATGCTCTGATGCATATGGAAGTTATGAAAGAAGTGCTGACATTCAGTTTCTTGTTAATTACAAAACTCAGAGATAGTGTAACATGATAAAATTTCATTCACCATCGCATTGGGCGACTCCCAAGATTTCCCACGGAGACAGAGGTTCAAGGCGATTGCTATGGATCAATGTTTATCACAACCAGTCTCAAGAAGGGCACTTGAGGTTTCATTTAGTTCATAGCAGTAATCGCTAGATTATATTGGACTTTGTGGGTAACATACACATTCTGCTTATGTCAAGAATAGAGTAGGATTCTGCAAATGCAAATTCTCTCCATGATTTTATAATGAATTTGAATAAATTCGCTTCTCATTAATGCGAGTCAGGTGAAAGTTCTCTTAACTAGATAATGAACATTCACTTTCATATAATTAAAGTCCAGCGGGTATTTGTTACTTCTCTTCAAGGATAATTTTTGTGAATAATTAAAAAAAATAAAAGTATCGTTATAATACGCCGCGATTAACACCAATCACATACCGAAATTTAAATTTATATTTATTTTCTTATGGATAAAATTTTAAGTAGTTTAAGTAGTTCTAATGTAAGCATCCCTGTCATACCCTTATTTTGATTATCACTTAAATTCAATGTAAAATTACTTTACTCACTTACTCAATGGCAATAGAAAATTCCTCAGCAAGTTAAAAGAATATTATCTATTTTATGGAACCCGAAGGTTCATTGCCGCGCTTACCATTCAACCCTATTCTCTGCTAACTCTATCCAAACATCCCTTGCAAATCCTACTTCCCTTAAATATATCCTAATATTGTCCTCCCACCTACGTCTAGGTCATCCAGGTGGTCTTTTCTCCCAGTCAATGCTTTTGAGATATGTCTTTCCTCCCCCGTGCGCAAAACATGTCCAGCCCATTTTATCCTCCGTGATTTAATTGCCCTTACTATAACTCAGTCAATATAGCTGCAATAATGGAATTAGGCTTAGAAAATAGTATGAGTAATTTTTTAATAAGAAAAATCAAGTTTATTCAACATATTTTAGACTTACCGGAGAATAGTCTAGAAAAAGAATGTTTAAAAATGTTTGCAGAACACGAAATTGAAAGATAACTGGTGGGAATCTTTAGTGGAAACGATAAACAAAATAGGATTAAATTGGATTTGGCACAGAATGGAGAATTGGAACATCCAGGTTATATGCAAGATTATAAGAAAAATGTGTAATGATATAGCCAAACAGGAATTATTTTGTGAATTAAAAATTTAAAATCATTGAAATTTTGTATAGATATTAAAACAGATTGGAGGCTAGAACCATATGTATTTACATGTGATAGCAAATAAAGAACTGGTTTCGTTTGGTCATGGCTTGGTCATGGGTTCCAATATATTGGGTATATGGAGGTTAAGAAACTTAAGAGGGATTACACCTAGTGGAATGTGTCCACTCTGCAGGAAGGAAGAAAACGCAAAGCACATTTTATTAGAGTGCACGGAAACAGAAGAACTGAGAAAAATGTACATTGACAAGAAATATCTAAGAATGAACCGTAGCATAGCATATAAGAAATTATGTACAACAAAAAACGAGATTTTACTACAAATAATGGGGAAATTCTTGTTTTTAACTAAGAGAATTTGGGGTAAAAAAAATGAAAGCGATAGTAAGACGGTATAATTGGTAATTAATACTTAAAAATAATAATAATTTAAAAAAGTTGTAGGTAAGGATTAACATGTTGAAACAATTATATATGTATCTTCGTAGTTAATGTATTTGTTCTTGTTCTGAGAGGGATACCAATAGTTTTCTTTTCTCAACAAAGGGGCTCTGCTGCAAAGCACTGTTGTAAGCGAGAGTACCTTTTATGTATTGTATGATGAAATAAGCAAATCAATCTTATTACCCTTACTATATCTGGTGAAGAGGCGGATGAGGCAGTGACGTTATTTGGGAGGTCATGGGTTCCAATATTATGACCGGCCAATATGTATGTTTTTTCCGGAGTTTTCCCCACTTGCAAAAGCAAATGCCGGATTTTAATCTTCTTAAAATCCATCCCGAATGGTTCTCCTCCTTTGTTTATATTTGTTTGTGAAATCTTAGAAAGAGTTCCTATATCGTGCTGATATGGATGGGATCATAGGATTTTACGGAAAATTGATTCCAACCAGGCATAATTTGCATTTGCAAGAGGATGAAACTCGGAACAAACCCACATTCTCATCGATCGGTAAATCCCTTATGATATTATGTTGCACATTATCAACACGGGAGCGAAATTATTAATCTTGTACTCAAATACTGCGCGAAATTATTAATCGTGTACTCAAATACTGTCGGAATATACAATTTTCATTTTAAATAGCATGAAATGGAAATTGCTCTTTAAGTTAAGAATATCTGTATATGATTATTAAGTGACTAAATAGATTCAGTTGGAGAATTATTGAAAACGTTAAAATTCCTTACGCCTTTTCAAATATTTAATTTCTGACGTGTTTAATAAATAGTCATGTGCTTAACGGTTGAAAAGCGTTGTCAACTTTATTCCATACGTTGGCAGCCGTACACCAGAAATTCAATAACATTTGTCTGCGCATGTGCATATCCGGCAGTAGATGGCAGGGCAGTTCGATGATATGTTCATTTTTTCATCTTTATTTTACCACTTGTATCATAAAGAACTTTAATGATATAGGCCTGACTATGACTATAAAATATCATTATTCCAGTAGTCGAAAGTTCTAACATCTTACGAGAGCATTTATACTGGTGGGGGATTTCAACTGGGGCTCTGTAAGAAATTTGACTGGCCGGGATGAGAGGATCTGTACTTCTTTTACGGTTCAGAGCAGAGGTATGAGATAAATGGCGCCATGTCACACAACTAGTAGTTGACAACTTGACTGCGTATTTACTCAGTGAAACCAGAGGAAGGATAATTGGCAAGATAACAGAGCACTGTGTTTATTCATTGTTTTTCATGCACCACATGTGAAAAAATCTCCACTTCCGTCTTGACGTGAATAGTAATGACTAATGAGCCAAGTAACGTGTCTGCATTCCTCACTGGGATAGAAGATCACTGAATTCTGTCCATAAACAATCTCAACAATACATGTGATCTTCCTTTAAATCTTTCTTGATAATAACAATAACAATTGGTATTAAGTTATGATTAATTAATTAATGTGTCTTTTTCTGGAATTGCCGAGAGAAAGATTTCTACAGCATTGATGTATATGATTTGAGATAGAGTTTATACAAGTTCAATACAAGTAAAATATATTAAACATCACAATTTTATTTTTAAAAAAATCTTCTTAAATATACCTTGTAGTAGAGCTAGTATTTTAAACGTTCAAACAGTACATTTTCAACGTAATAACACGTAAAATAATAATTACATTTATGTCTGTTTAGTCTTAAGTAATGTTCAACAGAAACATAATCCTGGGGTTTCATGAATACTTATCTATATTTTAAATGTTACTACAAAATAATAGTGGAATGTCGGTCACAAAATCACTGAACTAGTGTGCCTCAAAATACAGTACTGTTTATGAAGTAAAACGTAATTCACTGAGCCTTTCCCTGCTAACTTAATTATACATTATGAGTTATGAGAGTATTATTGAAAAGTTAAAACCGGTTTATGGGGCAGCATGGTACTGCCCCGTCTACCCCGTCCTACTTAAACCAAAGCCTTCGCCGTTTCCACGATCCCATCCCATCTCGCCCGTCACCTGTCCTAGTCAGGAGAGAGTGGGATTGAGTGTGACTTATCAATTGCTGCTGTTATCCCTGTCTCACCCCTTCAGGAGTTTAGTGACACTGACATGTCAGTGATCTGTACTAGGAGATTTGAGATTTCTATTTTATATAGTGCATACTTCTCTCATTGTATCATCAGTTGTGACTGCATGAGCAAAGGCGGACTGTAAATGTTATTAGTTTAGTTTAATTAGAATGAATCCTTACTATTTACATCCCGGAAGAAAGAGATAATATGAAATACATAATAGTTTATTGTGCCTTTCATAAAACAACAGTAATTTAACATAAAAGGAATGAACCCTTTACATCATTCTGTGTGCTTGAGGCTTCTTGAAACACACACACACATATATAATTAATTAATTAATTAATTAATTAATCCTAAATAACGCGAAAACAATGATTATGGTACATATGTTCATATGAACTTTTTTCCTTCTTTTGGTATAAGGTACCCATACCCGAAGCTTGTAAAAGTATTTTCGAAACACTCTGTATAATTCACAATATTCTAGTAATTAACAATCACAAATTATGAATAAACGAAGCAATACAATGCTTTATATTGAACACTTACAGCTCTTTACTTGAAGACGTAGAATTGTTCAATTTCCAAGATCTCACTTCAGTTATACATTACTAATCTTGTAGCCTACAACAATAGCCATGATGAACGACTAGCTAGACATAAAGTAAAGTGTTCCCTATTACAGGCCATGGAGGCCCAGAGGTTCCAGGAGGTTGAGGCTTCCAGATATTAGATATTCGGCACGTAGAGGTGGTAAAGTTGTCAGCCTTACGCACCTGACGCCTTTACCCCCAGGATTGCTCCTGGTACTCATTTCTGTTAGAGGCTGAGTCGACCCCAGGGCCATAGTGTCACCAGAAGAATTAGGCTAATTGAAAAACTACAACGACCTCATCGGGAATCAAACCCGCGATCTTCCGGTTTGTAGCGCAGCGCCTCAACCACTACGCTACGGCGTACCCCCTAGTTAGACATAGCTTCAGTTAATAATTGATTATGCGTTGCTGGCGAATTCTTACAACTCATAATGAAACTACATGCACTCTGGCATACCTTGAAGTGACTATCGAAAACTCTTCTTCCGAACAGCACCCAATAAGAATGTGCAAATAGGCCGAGAGACCTAGAAGACGATTGTCTTTGTAAAAAGATTGACAGAGAAGTACGGAATTATGGGAGACTGTACTGGGACTATAGAGCTGGCGAAAGCTGAACTCTCATTGGTAAAGACAGCCGCCAGAGTTTATATACATTATGTACTAACTTAAATTAAATCATAAGTAATGAAGATACACAATAAATTATGAATTATAATTAATTCAGATAAAAATAAAGTAAATATTAATTAATTTAAATTAATCTTGTATAACTGAATTTACTCAAATGAGGTAGTAAAAAAATGAATTCAGACACAATACCTTCATAGAACAAATTATGAAAATCAATTATTGTTTAATGTCATGCAAGAAATAATTATTTATTTATTTATTTATTTAATACTTTAGTACTTTTGGGCCCCTGTCTTAGATTCCTGTCATGCACTTTACAATTTTCAACCTACTAATTTATAAATGTATAGGTTATCTAAACCGTTTATAACTAAATCTAAAGAATATATATAAGGAAAAAGATAGAGATAAAAAAATTAAAATTAACAAATTAATAGGAAAACAAAACACTGTTAACTTAATAATATACGAATTACACTAATTACAGTACGTGTCGAATCCGGGGATTTTGTGGATTTATGATGACGAATGGGAGGTCGCGCCTAAGCATACCACACCTTCATAGATGCAGTACACTCCCGCGAACTTATATAATCTCTTCATCAACCAGGTGAGTACCGGCCGTCACCGGAATCCTTAGTCTGGAAGCCCGATTTCAGGCATGGCGTCGACCAAAAGGTCATCCTGGCACCACAAAGTCATATCCGGTTTTTTTGTCTTTTATTTATAATTTGTCTTACGTCATCATGTGTCCTTGTGTGCCTTATATCATACGTCTTATTGCCTTCGTCCGCGTCTGCTATTTATATAGTCTTCTTTTGCTTTCTGGGAAACTCTATGCTGCTTCATCCAACAACTTCCACGAGTATGGTTTCTTATTATGTTTCCTATTTCCCTGCCTTGTAGTAGTCTCTGAAAAGGCTCCCTCAACTGAGCGGTGTTTTGGCATTCCCAAACCACATATTCAGGACTTCCTATGCGTTAAAGTCAACAATACACTTTTCCTTCAAGTAAACCATATAGGGTCCATGGCCAGTCAGATAGTGGATCAAACATTGGGACGGTTGTAGATGTCGCAATTCCAGTCTTTCGTTTGCGATCATGAAAATATCGTAAGTCCTACGTCCTGTGTTGCTTTCTTCCCATCTAGTTTGCCACATATACAGTATCACATTCTTGAATTCCCTTGTCGTTTCAACTCGAATGTCAAGTGTGAATTCTGCGCAGGCCTGTAATCCCCTTTTTAACCCAGAATGTAGCTGCCCTTTGCCTTATAAAGAGATTCAGTGGTATAACACCAAGAACTGTGATTAAGTCATCAGTCGCCGTTGTTCTGTAAGCTCCTGTTAGTCGTAGAAGGATCCCCCTCTGAATACTACGGAGCTTCGCAGATTGCTTGATGTGTTTTAACCGATGTCCCCAAATGCCTGCACCTTATCCCACTATTGATATCAATATTGCCTCTTGATACTGTTTCATCACCCTTGGGGAAGACGAAACTTGGTCATTCCAAGATTGATTAATTTGTTCATTAGTCTATTGGATTTTGCACTTACTCGTTCAATATGGGGGATGAAAGTAAGTTTTTCGTCCAGGTCAATCCCTAGGTATCTCACCGTTCTGCTTCTCCTTATGCTTTGTCCATTTATATTGAGCGTTGGGTTACGTAGAAGTTTCCCTTTAAGCAAAAGATAAGTTGTCTTTGCTGGTACCAGTTTTAGTTTACTTCTGCACACCAGTTACCTAGTATTTCTAGAGTCCTGTTTGTTCTACATTCCAATTCTCGTCTTGAGTATGCCTCAAACACCAAAAGTAGGTAGTCTGCGAAACCTACCAGTCCAAATAGGTTGCTTGAATCTTCCAGTCTTAAGAGTCCAGGTTCCATTCCCACCTCCCAGAAAATAGGGCCACAAACAGATCCTTGTGGGCACCCTTTGCTGAGTTTTTTCAAGGTTCTGTTACCCTGGCTCTCAATCATGGCTAATCTTTCTTGGCAGTAGTCCTTGAAGGTGTTGTGTAATTCTGCCGGGCATTTAAGTTCCCTCAGGCGTCCAAACAAGAAATACTGTGACTTCCAGCTCTCACTAAAAAATAGGCTACATGAAAATAGTTGGCCGTGCATAGAGAAATCAACAAAGTATGCGTGAAAAGGCCACCTACGAATCAATGCAACAATTATGGTTACCTTTAGACAATTGACATAAATTAAATCAAATCAGGTAAACTGATGTAAAAAAGTGCCTGAATGTTTTCTTTTAATCAGTGATAATTGCAATTATGATGTACAGAAAATAAGTTATTTTTTAATCTAGTTAATTTCCTAGTTGATTAATTAAGCAAGGCTTACGGAAGAACAAAGGTATAGATTTTTTAATCAGATTAAATTAATCCAGCATCAGCAGAACTATTCAGATTTGTGATATATTGTCAATCGCACACTCAAATAAAAATACAGAAAAATATATCAAATTGGCCGGCTATTTGATTTGAACCAGGAATCTCCAGAATGAGAGTCCAAGACGTTACCATTTCTGCCACCTAGTTCGGTTTGAAAGTCTAGTTTGAAAAGCATATGTAAATGAACATGTTGGTATTGTAATTTGTCAAAGCTAAATGTATTGCAACTTCGAAAGCCGTATAAGAACACTATAAAACAATATGTTGTCATGAGATTTGCATTTGATAAACTCTTTGTAATATACTACTACCATAAAATGGACACTAAATTGGGCATTACTCCGGTATACGTCAACCGATTTGAAACAATATATCAACAGGCTGCTTTCCATGGACGTTATAAATTCGTATACCAAGTTTCATGAAAATCCGATAAAGCGTATTTGTGTTATCACGCTTATAGACACACGGACAGACAGACAGACGGACAGACATTTTCCCGTACCCCACACAATCTCATAAATTACCATTCTAGTACTTAATAAGAAAGGAATTTATGATAAATATAAAACAAATGGGAAACAAGGGTTATATAACTGAACATCGGTGGAAGATAACATAAATCACCGAAAATAATTCAAATCATCAGTTCTGTTTCATGAATTATTTCTTTAATACATGGATAAAAATCTGCACATTTTAATGTAAAACATGAAAATCAAGTTACATTTTTAATTTTTCGCTATTAAGAGGACATATTTTAGTAAATTTTTCTCGCCGACATAATAGCAGTGACAACAATAGCAGTTAAAGGTAAACATAGAAGATGATTTCATCTGGTACCATAAATCGAACTCTGGCTTGCTCAGTTGGGAAGGGTCCACATAAAAAGCGGAAATAATTATAAAATAAATACTCGTTGGTATTCAAATAATGCAAACATAATATACTTTACTAATAAATGTATTCCTTATAGAATGCAACTAGTACCATACTTCTGAAATCAGGGGCGTATCCAAGATTTATTTTCGGGAGGGGCTGTGATAATCCTAACTTTACTGTCACTAGGGTTCAGAAGTTGATGATCTAAAAATGACCTATAAATGACCTTAAATTTATGAAAATATGACATGAAAAATTTAAAATATGACAATATTTCTAAATATATATCTAAAAAAGGGAATATACAGTAGCATATTAATATAATAATAAACAAAGGCCAATATTTTAAGTATGTTATTTGACTACTTTAATATTATGTTTACTATATTAATGAATTACGAGATTGCTTTGTGTACAATGGTGGAAAAGTTCATTCTGAAGACAAAATAGGAAAAAATGTAACGAACGAATGAAAATTTCCTAAAAATGACTGATAGAAAATAAAATGCAAAATATGAGTAAGGTATTATTGTTCGTTTTGACGGAAGACGAACTTATACTACATCCTGCATTGTCTGTGATGTCTCAGAAAAGAGATGACATATCATCAACCTCTGAGCCCTAATTAGCACACACAATTATACTGAACACGTTAGAATAACGCATTTAATCTTTTATAAGTCAAAATATGCAATTGAACTGTCTACTTTCTGAGAAATTAAAGTGCCCTTATGTGCAACATATTAGCATGACTTAAGGGTATATGTACGTGAATTATTTTGAAATGTATGTTTTTTGTTTATAGCACTAAAACATTGTGCTGAATTTTCTGCATCCATTGATATATAGTTTATGTAGGTTTAGAAATAATTTGTGGCATTTAAATGGACATTTAAATATGTTTACATGCTCTGAGCCACGCCCTTAGAAAGGTCAAATGAGAAATTCACTATTAACTTAAAATTGAATATCCCGGTAACTCTTATTTTACACACATATTGTTAGGTAGCTCCACAACCATTAGAGATAGAAGGCTGAAATTTTTTACACTAATTTTACATGCATATATGCATAAAGTAGACTACAATGATGCCCATAGGTATGAAATTAAAGAAAATGTGTCATGAAATATTGATCAAATTTCAAGATATTTTATATGCGATATATAAAAATTAATTGCATTAAAAATAATAAATTTAGCTGTATAAAAGTAGTCTACTTTGTAGAAAAATATGTTCATTATATGAATTAAAAAAATAAAAGGAGTCAGAGAAACCAGAAAAATGTTATGCTTATAGGAAGTGATAAGTGCATGTGAATTAATTTTTTTCATGCTCCTATAAAACATGTAATTTAAAATTAACTTGGTCAGTTTTTTATACTTTTATCTGCTAGTTATGTTCTAGTAAGCCTTCTTATAGGATCCTGTAATTTTTGTCCACTTCTGAGTTCATTTTCTTGTAAAATTTTAATATTTTAGAACCTGCATTCTTTTATCTTTTTGTGGTTGTTCAAGTATATATACCCTTAACGTTTCGGGGGGGGCTGCAGCCCCCTCAGCCCCCCCCCCCCTGAATACGCCCCTCAGGGGCGTATCCAAGATTTATTTTCGGGAGGGGCTGTGATAATCCTAACTTTACTGTCACTAGGGTTCAGAAGTTGATGATCTAAAAATGACCTATAAATGACCTTAAATTTATGAAAATATGACATGAAAAATTTAAAATATGACAATATTTCTAAATATATATCTAAAAAAGGGAATATACAGTAGCATATTAATATAATAATAAACAAAGGCCAATATTTTAAGTATGTTATTTGACTACTTTAATATTATGTTTACTATATTAATGAATTACGAGATTGCTTTGTGTACAATGGTGGAAAAGTTCATTCTGAAGACAAAATAGGAAAAAATGTAACGAACGAATGAAAATTTCCTAAAAATGACTGATAGAAAATAAAATGCAAAATATGAGTAAGGTATTATTGTTCGTTTTGACGGAAGACGAACTTATACTACATCCTGCATTGTCTGTGATGTCTCAGAAAAGAGATGACATATCATCAACCTCTGAGCCCTAATTAGCACACACAATTATACTGAACACGTTAGAATAACGCATTTAATCTTTTATAAGTCAAAATATGCAATTGAACTGTCTACTTTCTGAGAAATTAAAGTGCCCTTATGTGCAACATATTAGCATGACTTAAGGGTATATGTACGTGAATTATTTTGAAATGTATGTTTTTTGTTTATAGCACTAAAACATTGTGCTGAATTTTCTGCATCCATTGATATATAGTTTATGTAGGTTTAGAAATAATTTGTGGCATTTAAATGGACATTTAAATATGTTTACATGCTCTGAGCCACGCCCTTAGAAAGGTCAAATGAGAAATTCACTATTAACTTAAAATTGAATATCCCGGTAACTCTTATTTTACACACATATTGTTAGGTAGCTCCACAACCATTAGAGATAGAAGGCTGAAATTTTTTACACTAATTTTACATGCATATATGCATAAAGTAGACTACAATGATGCCCATAGGTATGAAATTAAAGAAAATGTGTCATGAAATATTGATCAAATTTCAAGATATTTTATATGCGATATATAAAAATTAATTGCATTAAAAATAATAAATTTAGCTGTATAAAAGTAGTCTACTTTGTAGAAAAATATGTTCATTATATGCATTAAAAAAATAAAAGGAGTCAGAGAAACCAGAAAAATGTTATGCTTATAGGAAGTGATAAGTGCATGTGAATTAATTTTTTTCATGCTCCTATAAAACATGTAATTTAAAATTAACTTGGTCAGTTTTTTATACTTTTATCTGCTAGTTATGTTCTAGTAAGCCTTCTTATAGGATCCTGTAATTTTTGTCCACTTCTGAGTTCATTTTCTTGTAAAATTTTAATATTTTAGAACCTGCATTCTTTTATCTTTTTGTGGTTGTTCAAGTATATATACCCTTAACGTTTCGGGGGGGGCTGCAGCCCCCTCAGCCCCCCCCCCTGAATACGCCCCTGTCTGAAATGTAAAATTGTGTCGCTTGTACATTTATTGGTAAAGTATCGATGACGAAGTGCGTATTAACACACGAAGAAAGAGATAAATTCGAGAGAATAAATATGAAAAATATAAAGTGGACAAATAAATTTGAAGGCAATTTAGTGTACATTTAGAGTAAATATAACATTGGTCATTGGTTATATATGTATTTATGTTTTATCCGTTCATTCCAGAACAGAGCCCGGAAGGACCTGATTTCTCCAGGGATAAAATCTCGCAAATAGAGGTAAGTATCACTTGATGAATGTGATAGATGAAGTAAGTGTACTTCTAGGTGGAGAACTGTCTCATTCGGCTTCGTTTTCACGGAGAGTATGGGGGACAGAGAGAGTAAAGTAGCCCGCGTGCTTTCGATCTGGTCACTCACTGTCACGTTACTCTTCGTAGCTATGTGAGTGAACTTAAAAATACCAACCGGTTCTCTCTACATGGTTCACGTACAAATCATACCCAGTACGCGACTTGGGCGCTGGATTAGCCTTGACTTCATCTTACTTTGGCACAAAATTAAAGTTCACACGAAATCGTAGAACTCTAGTATGTAACATGGAGTTGCCAGTGTAAAACGTGGCGAATGGGAAAGTGGGGGATCTGTTGCTTGGTCCGGCTCAATCTAATGATGTAATGATGCAAGCAGATAAGAGAATTATTCTATCAGTTACTTCCAAAAACGCTAAAAGCGACGTATGATTAATCGTAAATTTGTTACCTTCCGACTTATTTGAAAACTGTTTTATTTTTTATAAATGCGTTGTGACCATTGCTCTATCTTCTCTGATTTCACAATGCAATTTCTCAAAGCAGCATACAAATTAGGAGCGCTATAAAATATGTTAGGCGTTTCCAGAGAAGTGAACTTAGGGTCGAATAAGAATAAATTTACGGGGAAGGTAAAGTATTGAAGCTCTTAGATCACATTGAAAAATAATTCTGACCTGATTACTGAATTTTTTCGCCATTGACAAATTAACATGTTATTTTTTTGTTCATTCACACAGCCATCATTAGACACAATTTCAACTCCTATAGGGATCTCAGAAAGTACAATTCTGGCACTTAATAAAGTAAGGTAAACTGGTGTAACAATGTTCCAGAGTTCTTTTGTTTAATCAGTGATAATTGTAATTATGATACGAACAAAGCGATACCTCAGAGTTAGACTGTTACAACTCAAAATCAGTAAATATTCAGGAGAGAGAAAAGACAAAATTCTTGTTTCTTTAACATCTTCTCCTTCGTCACAAAGAACTGCTATGAACTTGTTATCTTGGGATTTATTGCATCTCATAGGCCTCTTTCAATAACGCTAAGACATAAAATCCAGAACTTGATTGGTTAGAAAAAATTAACAAATTTCTGAGTTGTAACAGTGTTCCACTGAATCAAAGGTAGAACATTTCTAGTTGTGACGGTTTTTTTTAGAGTTGTTACATTTTAATGTCAAATAGAAGGTTTCCTATTCTGACTTATAACTATTTAACTAATCATATTTTTAGTCTTTCTCCATTTATTCTTTGGGAAGTGATAGAAATTGCAAGAAATAAATAAGAATGTATAATATACGAAGTTCTCTGTTTTACTTGTTGCTCGAGTATTCTACAATGCTTGTAAGTTATTAATAATAAGTGAAATTTATTAAAGTAATAAAATGTGTAAAAAGACATGGTTTGCTAAATTTAAACTTCAATAGATACTTTCTTGATTTAATATCATTCAGACATCATTCATCGTCAGAGGAACAACTGTCGTGATGTCTTGCTTCAGAAGTACACTTCATATTGTTGTAGAAGTCCCAGTATACACTAAGAATGACGTAGTCATGGCAAAGGCACAATATATATACTTTCTTGTTGGCGTCGATTTGTAGAAATTCAAAATATGCTGGTACAAGAGAGAGGATTTGGTTTCGTTGCTGTCTAATTCTTATATTAAGTGCCTTGAATTATTCCTCTGCAGAATAACTGTTTTTGTACACAAATGTGAATGGTTGATTCTTAGAAAAATGGAGAACTTTTATGTTCGTCCAAACTACAGCCTGCCCTTCCTCATCTTTTTTGTAGTTTCTCCCCATACATTCTGACAGCGCTTTGAGGTTGTGTATGTTTTTGGTGTCCATCTCAATGACAGAATAAGGCTTTCCATTTTTCTTTGCCATTCTGATAAGCGTAGTCCAATGGTGAGGATGTACAATTGGTGTATCTGTTTCTCTGTTTGCTTTCAGTACTCTCCTTTTCTCTTGAAATTGTTCCATGCACGGTGTCTTTTCCACATTAGTTGCGCTAAACGTACTGCAAATGTAAAATTCATAGATGAAAATAGCATCAAGTGCTGTGGTAACCTGGGCAATGTTGAAAACATTAAATGTATCGACAGTGAAGAGGTTAAAGAAGTTGAAACTGCTGATACCGACATAAACGAAGCATTTCTCAATGCGGTAAGCTCACTGAGTGATAAAGACAATAAAATAGACTTGAATATTTTTAAATATCGCATGAAGCAAAAAGGATTTCGTAATAAGTGAATTACAGGCAAGAATAAACTTTCTAGAACATCACGTAGATCAGTTAATTAGTCATAATCAGCTAAGATGTAAACCTCAATCCTTGGAACCAAGCAGAACTAAAGCAATTACCAAATCTAAAGATAATATTGGTATGCAACATAATCCTAGTGAAACAAGTAATTCTAAGGGCGGTAAACCGGAAAGTACAGACACTAAAACCTACTCAACTGAAAGTAGGCCTATAGAACAAGCTGGCAAGTTATCTATCAATAACCTGACTGATATGGACCAAGTTGCTGTTGAGCAAAGTGAGGTTATACAAGTTGATGATAGTATTCAAGATTCTGAATCCCCATATGATAATCGGAAGAAGGATTCCTGGACTAAAGTCGTGAGTAGGAATCGAAAACGGGTCACAGTTGTTGGAAAGAATAATGATGTAATACTGGATATTCCGAAAACAATTTCTCTACATATATATAGAATGCCTCCACGCACAAGTGCAGCGAATGTGATTCAATTTTTGAAACCTGCTTTTCCTTAGGTGAAGTGTGAAAAACTTCAGTCTAGACATCCGGAAGAGTATTCCTCATTCAAAGTTGACATTTACGAACAGAACTTAGAACAAGGTTTGAATCCAGATACGATTCGAACAAAGTTAAACGAGTTGGATGTGTATCTCCACAGAAATAATCATAAAATCGTGTGCTTAGCTGAACATTGGCTTGCATCTGATGAATCTAATTTTTATAATATCCCAGGCTATACAACAGGGAGTATTTTCTGTCGTTCTCGTATGAAAAAGGGTGGTGTAGCGATCTTCGTCATGGAAGGGCTAGAATTTACAGAAATAAATATCTCATCTTATTGTGTTGAGAAGCAATTCTAAGTTGTAGCTATCAAAGTACATTGCTACAACTTGGTTATAATTAATGTCTACCGTTCACTTAGTGGTGAAATAGATTTGTGAATAATTTCGAAGCACTTTTAATTCATTTCACAAGAATGAATGTGAAACTGGCAGTATGTGGTGATTTCAATATAGATATGGCTACCATGAATAGAAATAACATGAGATTAAGTAATATGCTCAGAACAGTGAATTGTTACTATGCGCATGGTATTCCCACTAGACAAAATGCATACCTCGACAACTTCACAACAATTTTAACTTGTTACAGGTCACCTTCTGGCAATTTAAAATTATTTTTTGATACTCTTTACAATGTTTTACATAAGTTATTCACACCATCTCTTAATATTATATTATGTGGGGATTTTAATTTAAATTATTATGAGCCTTCAAAGGATTTTAATGATTTTAGTAATCTGCTCTCAATATTTGGTTTAGAGTGCAGAGTAAAATGGCCTACGCATGTATTTGAAACTGGTGTTACCGCGATTGATAACATTTTTACGAATATTGCAGCTCATGATACCTGCTGTGTCGTTGACAATACGTTTTCTGATCACCGTACTGTTCTTTATGAATTTAACTGTAATGATGAGCCCACTATTAACTGTAATCAACCTATGAGAATATTTAATCCAATGAACCGTGAGAATTTTTTATGTATGATTTCTGGCGAAACATGGACTGAGGTTTTCAATCTTCCCAACTTCTCTGAGAAGTTTAGTAGTTTTTACAATTCATTCATATATTATTTTAATGTATGCTTTCCAATTACATATCGTAAATCACTTTTGAACTCAAAACACTGGGTTAACAAGGAAGTTAAACAGTCCAGTATACGTCTTAAGAACTTGTTTTTCCTTTCGAAAGTTTATCCAGAATTAAATAACTTTTATAAGGAAGCTAAGCGTCTCCATAGAATGCTGTTAACAAAACTAAAACCAGCTTCTACAGCACTATGCTGGATAATTCAGTAAACAAAGGTCGGATGGCTTGGAAAATTATCAACCATACTACAAACAGTCAAACTAAACATGTAAATATAGCATTGAAAATCAATAATGAAATAGCGAATAATCCTAAAACGCTAGCAGACGCATTTAATTGTTTTTTTAAAAAAGCACCACTGGAGGCAATTTCAAATATTAAATGCACAAATCCTAACTTTAATCTAAACAACTTTAAATACTTTGACAAATCAATGTATTTGAGCGAGTTCTCAGAATTTGAAGTCCAAGAAATTATACTTAAGAAACTCAAACGTAAACTATCTTTTGGGCCTGATGAGCTTCCTGCTATGCTGATTGTTAAAAGCATTGATGCTATAATCAAGCCTCTAACATATTTAATTAATCTATCTTTCTGCCTTGGAATCTTTCCCACAGAATTGAAACTTAACAAAGTAAACCCAATATTTAAGAAATCTGATAAAACGAAAATTGAAAATTATAGACCAATTTCTATTGGAAATACTATATCTAAAGTTTTTGAATATTGCATGTTGGACAGGCTGCTCAAGTACATTGATAAATTCAATATCTTTCATGAAACTCAGCATGGTTTCAGACCCTCAAAGTCTACTAATACTACAATTTATAGTGTTCACAAAGAAATTTTGTCTTGTCTTGACTCGGGCAAATGCCCGGTTGGGATATTCTGTGATCTCAGCAGGGCATTTGACTGTGTAAATCACAACTTGCTCTTGACTAAACTTGAAAGATATGGTATAAGAGGTGTTATCTTACAGTGGTTTTCTTCTTACCTCAAGGATAGGTATCAATATGTTGAAATATTACATAAAACAAAAGAACATGCTATTAAATATAGATCTAATAATGTACGTATTGATGTTGGTGTCCCTCAGGGCTCCATTTTAGGACCGATATTGTTTTTACTATATATTAACGATTTACCTACATATTTGAAAGACTACTTTTTATGTATGTATGCTGATGACACCTCGGTTGTAGTATACGACGAAAGTGAACAGCGTCTTGAAACAAAGTGTAATGAGTTATTAAAAGGTTTAAAAACCTGGTATGATAACAATCTTCTTTATTTGAATCTTAATAAAACTGGATTTATTCATTTTCATAATCCACAGAAAAAAACTTGAAAGACATTAGCATTGGTATTGAAAATAAATTGCTAGATAAATTGGAATCCACTAAGTTTTTGGGTGTTGAATTTGATCAACATATGTCCTGGAGACACCATTGTGTGAATTTAATTTTGAAATTAAATAGTGTCTGCTATCAGATCAGGATTTTGAGAACTATTCTTGACCATAACATTACACTTTCTTTCTACTACGCACAAGTTGAGTCTAGATTATCGTACGGTATTTGTTTTTGGGGGTCTGCAGCCATGTTAAATGATGTATTTATTGTCCAGAAACGTATCGTCAGATGCATTGCATGTGTTGATCTAAGAACTTCATGTAGGGAATATTTTATGAAATACAACTTGTTAACAGTATATGCTTTGTATGTTTTGAAACTTCTGGAACTTGTTCATACAAACTTATCTGAATATCAGAAAAATAGCGACTATCATAATTATGATACAAGATATAGAAATAATCTCTGTACACCGTTTCACCATTTATCTACATTTAGTAAAACATATATGGTTTTTGGTTTACAATTATATAATAGTTTAACTGATAATACCAAGACTCTAAATTTACTACCGTTTAGAAAACATGTCAAATCTATTTTAATACAAATATGCCCCTACAGTTTGGAGGATGCACGCGTAGGCCTCTTAAATCACATAACTTTTAAGTAATATGCCTACAACTAATTTTAATTTTTTATATTAGCATTAGAGGAAAATTGACACTGTCCATACATTTACTATGTCATCGACAATAAAGATTATTATTATTATTATAATTATTATTATTATTATTATTATTATTATTATTATAACCTGAACAGACATCAGTATACTGTAAAGATAATTGACCCTTCACTGTCTGATCATTCGGCAGTGATTCTGTCATTGCCACAAATTGTAAACACTGACAAAATCAGTAATCCAATTTTAAGATCTAGAAGACTAACCACAACCGAAATTTGGAAAATCTAAAAATTTCACGTTAGCACAATGACTTGGGAAGATGTGTCATCTTTTAATGGAATCTCATACTCTGATATAGCTTTTAAAACATTTTCTACAAATTTTTAAATGTATTTAATATATTATGTTGCCCATTAATTAATTTTAAATGTAACAATAACAAAGCGAAGAATACGACATCAAAGTCTTGGTTTAACTCAGACTTAGAACGATTGAGGGATAAAGTCATGGCTTTAAATACAGTGTATAAAACTAGCAAACATCATGGGGTGCTAGAATTGTATAGGAAGAGCAAAAGTGAATATAAACTCGCATTAACAAAGGCAAGACCAGAAAGCAATATGAACTACATTAACCGTGCAAGCAACAAGTGTAAAGCTACCTGGCATATTGTAAAAAAAGAAACTACTAAAAACGATCCGAAGCATGCCATAACTATGTCACCCGAAGTTTTTAGAGGTTATTAATCCATTCAATAGAACAAAATTCTTACAACGCCAAACAGATTTCAAATTAATTTGATGTGTCAGCGGAAAGAATTTTAGACAGCCAAGTTTCGACTCATACTACAGCTTTCAGTTGATATACAGTTTCTGAAAGAGAAGTTATTAATATTGTACGCAAAATAAAAAACTCATACAGGCTGATATATATGGCCTAACTAATACAGTTCATAAATATACAATGGAATACATATCTGCACCACTCACAAAATGTATAAATCTCTGTTTAAAGGCAGGCATTTTCCCTGAAGAATTGAAAATATCTAAAACTATTCCTATAATAATAATAATAATAATAATAATAATAATAATAATAATAATAATAATAATAATAATAATAATAATAATAATAATAATAATTTTATTTAGCCCTTAGATACATTGTACAATAGGCATGGTCAGAGGATTATATAATGAAATTGTAAGTATCACAGAGCGATAGGATTTTCCATATACTCAGTCAAATTGTAAAATGGATTATTGGACAGTCAAGTCATTACATGAGATTTGAAAGATAAATAATTTAACTGCTTGATTTGAACGGGTAACTTATTATACATGTCTAGACTTACTACACAGTGGCTGGATTTAACCTTTTCCAATCTAGCAAAAGGCACAAGCAAGTTGTTGTTATTTCTAATATCATAGCCATTTGACAGAGGAAATGTACTTGCATTTTTATGTGCATAAAGTAGCAACTCTAAAATGTAATGATTAAAAACAGTTAAGATGCGGCATTGTATAAAAAGAGGTTTGCAGTGTTCTCTGGAAGCCTTGTTTGTTAGTATCCTGATGGCCTTTTTCTGTACAATTAAATATCATTTAGCTTGGTGTTTTTTCCATACAATAAAAGACCATATTTAAAAACACTTTCAAATAAAGCATAGTAAATTTGTATTACATCACAGAAAGTAATTTTAAAGCGAATGCTCCTTAACAAGTAAACAACTCTTGAAAGCTTTCTGCATATAGTATCAATATGAGCATGCCAATTTAGTTTAGTATCAATAATCATTCCTAATAGTTTTACGTTTCCTGAATTTACATCATGTGGAATTTGTCTTAGACTGCATACAATTTTTTTTAATTTTGTGAGTATTTACTAAAAAATTATTGGTGGAGAACCACTTTGTGATCTCTTTGATAACATTTCCTTGGGAATGCATAAGGATTTCATAATTACTATTTGTCATAATGAAGGTAGAGTCATCTGCAAATAATAATGACTTTACAGGTACATTTACAGGCAAGTCATTCATCATTACCAAGAATAAGAACGGTCCCAAAATACATCCTTGAGGGACGCCATAATCAACAGGTGCCTCATTGCTATTAATACCATTAAATCCTCTTGTTATGAGGTACATGGTTATTTTCATTGTTATTCCAACTGTAACTGCGAGAACCTGAATCATTACACCGATCGCGGCTTTATTTGGGTAGATAATTCATCCGATCACTCGGGAGTTGGAGCTGTGCCCACCGAACGCAGAAACCCGCGTCATTGGCCAACTCTTGCGTGGGACACACTGTATATATTTGCTTGTTAATTATCAAAACCTGCTTGGAAGCATCAGTTTTCACGATAACTTCACTATCCAAATCAATAGCAAATACATTCACTATCCATAGCCTATATGAAACAGAAAATAAAGTGGCATTTACAATAGGGCGACACCAGCGACACGCGGCGTGAATTGCAGTATCTCGTCGCGCCGCGGACTGTGTTCACAATACGTCGCGACGTGAACTTATCAAACATATTAAATAATACTGACTTAATATTCATGCAATTCAAGAATACTTTTAGCCCTATATAAGAAGAAAAATGGGAAATCATGTCAGGGAGCGTCAATTTTTAATGCGTGGGAATTATGTTTCCCTGATTCTGAAATGTTTACGGCTACCGAAATACAGATTCCTATTAGCAAAATAATATGTGAATGACACCTTGTTGCAAATCACAGGTCCTCATATAGTATAAATAAATTATTTTGAACGCGAGAAGCAGTATTTCCAGCAGAGCCTATATTGCAGTAACTTTGAATTTGAGGTTAGTTTGAGCTTAGTTTTATCCGTGGAACACATAACATCCTTTTCAAAGAAAGGGCTGTAAATAAATTTTACAGGCTGAGAAAATTAAATTTAATTACTTGAACCCGTCTTGAAATGACTAAAAACCATATAGAAATCTAATTAAATGTAGTATCGTTCCCCATATAAATTGCTGTGGCTGTGATCGCCATTGGAAAAACAAAATACATTCGATTTCCGCTCATCTCAGCTGATGTCGCGCGGTAAAAGTTAACTCCAACTCAACTTCCGTCGCGCCGCTATCGTGACGTTTTGCCGCAGAAATGCTTGCTTGCCATTGGTCAGTAAATGTCGAATGCCGCGTCGCTGTTGTCGCGTCGCGGGTGTCGCTCCATTGTAAATTAAGCATAACAGTGAAATGTTCATGAAAATAGGTACTTCTAACACCTTGTGCACTGTAATTTGGATTAAAATTTTATCATCATTAGAACATGCCGTCTTCATCTGCTTTGCTTAGAAAATACTCCTTCGGGTTGTAAATATAATTACATTATGAATTTACCAGGAATTTATAGTCTGTAATTATAACAGACCGTAAATCTAAAAATAACCATACGACGACTAATAACCTTGTAATAATTAATATTACATTGCTTTAAGTGAAGTCTGTGTACATAAGCCGGTATTACACACAATATTAATAATAATCAATCCTAGAATGGGGCGGTACACAAACAATTTTAAACGTCTGGAAATTGTACCCTCTACGGTGCAATTATTTTCACATTAACGCGTGTGAAATATCAATCTCATTCAACCAAGGAGTGGAAAAAGAGATGGTGTAGTAGTTGGAATAAAGTTGTATGGCAGCCAATAAAACTTGGGAATTATGCATATCGCGTGATGATTATATTTATTCGGAAATATTTCCTAAAAGTAAAAGAAGAACAAAAGCTGTACAAAAAGAGGACCATGATAACTTTCGCTTAATGCACGAATTAGTATCACGTAATGTTATACTTACAAGATGTAAAACGAATATTTAAAAATAGTGTACACTTGATGGATACATACCAATCCTATAATTACTTCTGTTTAATTGAAGACTTCCTGCATGTAAGCAAAATAGTAGCATACATTAAATTCCATCACTGTGACGATAATTTCAAGTTTTGCTTTTACTTTCTGCACAATAATTTGCAGTTTGTATGCAAATTGTTAGTTCTATGACTCAATTTACTTTCTTATATAGCAATGCCCGTAGGTTCCAGTTCTGGTTTGCTGGTAGTAAAAATATTAACCTTGTTATAAGTATTTAATATTTTAAAAACTGTATCAATTATGTTATCACGAAATATATGCAGGCACGATTCTTGCTTAATGTAAACACCTTGAAGGCTCCAGCACATGAGAAGATATAAAGAGTTTATAGATTTACTATATTGAAACATAAGCGAAGGAAATAATATAGTGTGTGATAAAGTAGCAGTAGAACCTGATTTTAGAATTAAAGTAGAATAATGTTATTGACAAAGGTAAATTTATAATGTAAAGGAATCGATTATTCATGTTCTCATAGGTTGTTTGTAACGTATCTACTCCCCGAAAAGATATTTGCTCTTAAGCGAATCCATTTTATTATTTTATTAATCGAGCTCAACGTTATTACAATACGTATTTTGACAGCTTTCAATATCAGTATTACACTATATCTCACGAATAAAGGTACCTCATGGAAGCTCATTTAAAGCTGTGACATACATTCACTTTATTGTCACAATTGATTAATTATCGGAATGTTTTCATTTCTATAATCCTATTCTATTGATATGTTTTATATGTCTCTACTGTATATGATTACTGGAGAGATTACCTTTCTAGTTTTATGAACATGGGAAACATAATGATGAGGACAGTTGAAGACATTTACTATGGAACGCAATACAGAATTTAGTAAAATAATAATGATGATAATAATAATGATAATAATAATAGCCATGAAGAATCCCATACGGGCAATGGCCTCTCACAGTGGAGGATAGCTCTAGAATAATCCCACAGACGAGCTAGTTCTGTGGGATTTGGAATTAACCTATCTTTGAATCTTGTGAAACATATTGAGCAAAAATTATATACACACCTACCCATACACCTACCGGGGCTTATTCAAAATCTACTTCTAAGCTTTTGACTGTCCTGTTCATAGTTCATGCACTAGCTATTTTATAATTTTCTTTGTGTCTTCTCCACTCTATGCGATTCTGCGCGGTTCGAGTCCATAGGCTGCCGGCGTGTTTCCTCATTTCATCTGCCTATCTTATATTCAGTCTTCCTGGACGCCGCTCCCCCTTTCTTGGTTCCCTGACGGTTGTGATGTGTGCCCAGCGATCGGGGTTGAGTCCAATTACATGAACTGCCCATTTCCATTTCAGGATCTACGCTGAGTATGCTGCATCCTTGACCTGCGTCCGTTTCCTGATAGTCGTGTTTTTCACCCGGTCTCTCAGTGATAGGTGAATAATTTTTCTTTCCATTTTTCTCTGAGTGGTTTGTATTTGTTTCATCTGTTGTTTGGTTAGAGTCCAGGTTTGTGCTCCGTATAGTAGTACCGGAAGTATGCAGCTGTCTAGGATGCCCCTCTTGATGTCTAGTTTCTGCGCTCTATCCATCAATATGAAGCTCAGACTCCAAAATTTCTTCCATGGTAGTGAGATTCTTCGGCTTAGTGAATTTAGTATAGCACATTACAATTACAGAAGTATTTGAGAATGACATATCGAAGGTCAATGAGAAGAGAACATTTTTGGGAAATCAGGTAAACTGATGTAAGAAAGTGCCAGTATGCTTTTAATAATCAGTTATAATTGTAATTATGATATGCAGAAAATAAGTATTTCTTTTTAAATTGATTTCCCAGTTAAGCTCCAGATTTATTAATTAAGTAGGGCTTACGGAAGAAAAAAAAGGTCCAGTTTTTTAACCAGATTAAAATCGTCCAGTATCAGCTGAACTATAAAGATTTGTGATATCTTACCAATCACACACTCACTTAAAAATAAATAAAATTCAAAATGGCCGGTTTGGGGATTAGAACCAAGGACATCCAGAATGTAAATCCAAGATGTTACCATCTGGGCCACCTCGCTCGGTTTAACGGTCTAGTTTGATAAGCAAATGTAAAGGAATGGTGTTATTTGTCATAGTTAAATGTATTGCAATTTTCTAAGCCGTATATGACCACAGTAAAACAATATGTTGTCATGATAACTGATTTGCATTTCATAAATTCTTTCTAATATATTACCATAAAATAGGCACTAAATTGGGCATTACTCCGGTACCGGTCAACCGATTTGGTCCAATATCAATAAGCTTCCTTCTATGGACGTTATAAATGCGTATACAAAGTTTCATGAAGTAAAGCGTATTTGAGTTATAGCGCCTTTCTGATACATTACCATAAAAAGGCACTAAATTGGACATTATTCCGATACCTTCCAATCAATTCGGTCCAATGTAAATAAACTTCTTTCCATGGGCATTATAAATGCATGTACGAAGTTCCATGAAAATCCAATAAAGCGTATTTGAGTTACCGCGCCTTCAAAATAGACACTAAATTTGGTTTTACTCCGGTACCGGTAAACCGATGTGGTCCATTATCAACAGTCTTCTTCCCATGGACATTACAAATGTGTATACCTAATTTCATTAAAATCCTATAAAGTGTTTTTGAGTTATTGCGCGTACAGACACACGGACAGACAGACAGACAGACGGACAAACGGACAGACGGACAGACATTTTCCCGTCCCCCCACACAATCGCACTTAATAATGGAGGAGAACTGCACAGTAACAACCTAAGAAATTATTTGATATACAGTATTACGACATAAAAGATTTTATTACTTCGTCCACGAAAGATTTATATCTAAATGCTGCGCTGATTCCAGTAATTAAATTATAATACTACGGTTAAGCGTAGTTCAAAAGATGTCCGCGCATAGTTATTTTTTATAAATCCCAGTCCTTAGCTAATTACCAGGATTAATTAAACTTCACAGAAAATATTATCAGTAAATAAACAAAGACATTTCATTATATTTGGAGATATATTAGCACATATATTGAAAATGAAAATGTATTTACTTTAGAAATAAGCTACATTTTATGATTCGGCAATGATAATGAATTTCGGTAGTGATAATAATTGCGAAATCTCAACATTGAGTCAGTAAAGGTTAATCTGTGGCTAAACAGTTTTAGTTAAATGATACCCTGCTTTCAATGAAAAGACTTCAGATATGTTAGTTCAGGTGTTGTGAAAAGGGGTGTATGTAATCTGCGCCACGGTTGACACCGAATTTGAAATAAAACAAAAATGATATATGTAAACTGCGGCACACAGATATGTAAACTGCGCCATGGAGATATGTAGATGAACTTCTCCAGTTCCAAACAAGTGCCTACAAAAAACTGAGAAATAATGAACAAGGAATACCTGTAAGAAGAACAGCTAAAATAAATGACAAGTATTCTCGTCTAATCAAGTGGAGGGAACAGTATATAAACAATATCCCGTTTTGATTTTATTAAGAAGGCGTCATACGAGAACAAAGTGCCCATGCAAAAAAAATTGGGTAGTGTTTTTAACAATTTTATAATTATAACATTTTTAACAAATTTCATAGCCAGTCCTAAGTCTGGAGAAGTGGGAAGGAAAATCTAAGTGCGTTAGTATGACGGTGACGCCATTTAAATGTCGGTGGCAAAGTTTACTTATGTCGGTGGCGCAGTTTACATATTATTAAGCCAAATTAATGTATCGTATACCTTTTTATTTAATAACTCTTGAGTTTGTCGCCTACATTTATCTACTGTAAATATTGGAATCGTTAGGTTGCTAATCTTTAGGTTCAATTAAGCCGCATACGGTCATACTTTTCAGTTACTAGCAGCCTAAACAAAAGTAATTCGTATGTACGAAGCCTTAACACTATGTTGTGTAAATTTTAGTTAAATTTTAATTAGATTTGAAAAACCGGTTTCTATGTTTAATTCAGAGCAATATTTTGTTTTCTCTACATTAGAAGATATCGGTATTACTGATTCCAGAAACTTTATTGCAGTGCATTTAGGCATGGTTTCACTGTGATAGGCAAACCGGCACGTTTCTGAAAGTAATGCTATTCTTATAATTCTCTAATAGGCTGTCATTCTTCGAACGTAGGGAAGATATATTGAAATTTGTCCATTGAATCCCTTTAAACGGGAAAAAATTATTGATCTTTTTGTATTCTTTCGTCTAGTTTTTTTTCATATTTTCCTTTCATTCATTTAACTTACTATGTTGAATGTTCATTATTATAGTTTAATATAGTTGTAATTGTAGTTTAATTAACATAATTTACATTAATATAATGTTGTATAATCATATGTTCACTTATTTATTCTGATTTAGTTTACTTGGCAATGTTTGAATGTGTCCACCTCTGGTTAGTGGAAGAGAAGGCCTTAAGGCCTTAACTAGACCAGAGGGAAATATAAATATATAATTACATTCTGGAATCTGACCTCAAGGATTGAATACGGTAATTTTTCCGCACAGAATAATTCTAGAATAAAAATACTTGATTTTGTACTCTTTGGTTTGTAAACTGACTGCTCTGATGAGAAGGCTATCGATTACCCTATATAATTCACGTTGAATGTTTATATCATTACTGGCAGTCTTCCGCCCATCTGAATTTGCTAGTTACCATTAAGGCTAGTTTAGGTTTCGTAACTAAGTTTTGCAAATGTTTTTTGTTTGAATGCGAAAGCGCGAGATGTACTGGTGACAATGAGTTACGACACTACGCAGTTATGCTGATTCCAACTTCTCGCGAAACTATAATAGTGCTTTTGAGGTTATACCCATATTCAGTTTGCCTGCGTTTTGTAAAATAAGTGAGGAAGTGAGGAAGTCGTGAAATGCCTAGATTCCTACGTATGTGTGAGATTTCAACAACTAGAATTTCAGAAATAAGGTGAAACGTGCGGTTGCACTGGAATAGTTTTAAAGAAAATGGATGTAATTAGTTTCACGGAACTGCTTTCATGAAAGTAGTTACGAGATCAAGTGTCATCATGCAAACTAGCCTTTAATTAAATGATAGGTTTTCAGGGACATTAAGATGAACTGCATTATTTATACTTCTTTTCTAAGAAAAGATTTGACGACCATGGAAGCTCTAAACAATGACATAAACACTGTTTGGTGAGATTTGCATCATAAAACGTTTGAAGGATTTTGTTTTAATTATACCTGAACATTAATTAATGCAACATAAGATATATCGTATTGCCTATCATTATAATATATAAATACATATGAGATACGGTATAGCCTATACTAAGGCGAAATTGTTTACAGTTTTCAATTATTCAATTTTGAACGGAACGGAATCATATTTTTCCGTCCAGAAATAATGTTATATCAAAATAATTAAGCTTATGGAATCGCCGTTAGATTCAAGAAGTAATGAGTGTTTTTATCTATTATGTCTCAGGATTGTTTGATCCTGTTAAAAACAAACGGAAGGGTAACTCACAGAGAGTTCACGGAACATTCTCATAATGTGACAAAACGTGATTTGTTTATGTCATTAGTATGCTCCATTACTAGAGTGTGGCTTGCTAATGGAGAAGGGGTGTTCATAAGTTCATGTAACAATAATATCAATATTTACACGTGAAATAACAAACTCTCACTGGCTACGTCATCATTGTAGTATATCAATTGGCAAACAAAACATAAAGGATTCATTGTTCAAGATAGAGAGGAAGTGAGTTGTACTGAGAATAAACAAACTACCATTATCACGTTGATGACATGCGTTCTCATGTGCGGAGCTGTACAACAGCTGCGACTGTGACAGCCACACCTCTTTGCTTTGAACAAGATCAAACTTGCCTGAGACATACTTTAGTACCGGTACACCAATCCTACATAAAATATAATATTTGAATAATTGTTTTAATATAATAAAATGCAAGGGTTCAAATGAATAAGTAACTTATATAAAATATTGTTTTGTGTTCCTTCTAAAATAATTAAATGTAGTGTGCCTCAAGAGTAAGTAGATGGAATTTAGGAAGACAACTTACCATTAAAAATAATTTGAAAAGAATACGGTAGTCAAAATAATACACTGTTAATATCACCTGAAATGAATCTTTATTAAGGGCACTTAACATATTATGTCAATACGACTTTCGGCGAAGATTGTATAGTTTTTAAGCTAGCCTTGGTAATTTTGTATCATGTAATATACGTTTCCGTAAAGTTCATTTTCTGTTTATAAAATAACTCAGAAATGCTATTTCCATGTATAAAATTTCGGTTCGCAATTGATCTCTCAACCATTTCCTCAAGTTTTAGGAAGGTACCGTAGTAAGGTAGTAAATACTTTGACAAGGAATGTATTTGGTTGTCTCACGACAAACGTTTCCTTGCCGCAGGCAGTTATGTGAAGAAACAAATTGAGACGTTAATATTTCTAGAGCGTTTTGTGTCTTCTTTAACTGATGAAAAATGGCAATAGTGTTTCTTACTGCTCAACAAAACCACAACAGGAGATCCGTAGCTTCTGTCCCAAGGTAACCCTGATGTTTCAGTCGGTCGTCCTTGCCAAGAACAGCAAAATCTCGTTATAAGAACTTCCACCCATTATCCGGTCATTCTTCAAGTTCAAGGACGAACTTCTGTCACGAACGGTTCAAGAAGAACTCTTCTTTTTTTTTCTCTCTCTCTCTCTCTCTCTCTCTCATCGTATTCTATTTTGTTACGTTGTAGTTTTCGTAGTATTTTATTTGTACCCACAATGAAATTTAATGGATTAAAGGACAATGCGGTATTTGAAACGCTTCCTTAATAAGACAAATGAAGCAAGAGATGGACTTCTACATGTGAGAAACCGCTGCATTCCAAGATGCACTTCCAATTTTAGCTACTGGACTAAGAAGAAGGTAATTTATTTTCCTTCCCGACAAAATAATTCAGCCTGTGAATATAACTTTCGTTTTGTCGTCCCTGTGATTAACTAAAAATTGCTTTCCAAAGAAGGTACTCTTATAACTACACTGTTGTGTCGAATAAATTATAGTAATGTTTCATCATTAGTGACTGTTACTCTAAGAAAATGCGGAGAGAACGGTTTTTAATATGTGTATGTCAGTCATGGGCGTCACCAAGGGGAGGAACAAACATATTAAATAACGCACATTATTATTGTCGTCTGTAGCAGTATGATTACGGTACGGTTTCACTGTATCTCGAGAACAGAAAGCTCGAACCTCTCTTCATATTACTCCGAAATTAATTTTCTGGTACTTCTTTCTGGTACCGTGGATGAAATTTCAATTTCGTACTTAATTTCTGTCTTAGTTTATGCAATTATTTGCAATCGTTTTAGAATATTCTAAATTATGTTAAGAGTTTCTTACTCTAAATTGTGATTTGGAATTAAAACATTTTTGATACAGTGTCTTGCAAATTATAGCGAGTCGAATTTCGAGAGGTAGTTAGTACACTTCAAAAGCACACAAAATCGATCTCTCGGAAGATTTACAATGCGTTGTTTAAAATCACACAAGCATCTACATGAATTAGATTCTAGAAAGTTGTATTTCACTCAAAATTTCCTTTCCCTGTATACAGAGGGTTTTTCTTCTTTCTGATGAGATGTAGGCTATCGGCTATCTTGACGATTAAGTTAAAAGCCAACAACAAAACTCTAGCCCTTGAAGGAATCTAAAATTTTATTTTCAGAACTTAACACTTTTTTTAACATTCTTTATTTCTATTTTTAACCGATATAAAATATTATAATATAAAGATAATACCATTCATCATAGGATTAGCAAAAACTAAATGTTGCAAACTGACCCAAAACAATGCGATAAAACTATTAATTGTTAGTAGTATGTCTTTTGCTACACTGACTGGAGTTAGCTATATGCAATTACTTTTAATTTATAACAACGCATTATATAGGCGGACTTACGACTTGATAGGTCCATGTTTACAATATGACAACCAAAACGCTTTGCAAAAAAAAAAAAAAAAAAAAAAATCTTATTGAATTTGAAATTTTAAAACAAATCCTGAGAGAAATCTAATTACTCAATTAATTACCCAACACAAAAATATTCTACATTTTCCATACTAAAATGATGTTTATTTGTGCATAGTTTAGCATATTGAGCCCCAGATTTTGGATATAATTTGTATTAAATGCAGCATGCGATATAAGTCTATTATTTTAAAATCAAATACTTGTACTTTGTATAGCAACAATAAAATTTAGGGGTTCCAAAGTTAAGTGCGTCACCATAAGCATGTGAACAGAAAGTGTGTAATATTGGATAATTTTGAATTTACAATTTTGTTAATCTCCCTCAATTTAATTTAAAGGGCATGCTCATGTAAATTCATGAATTGTTTCCCTGCTGAGTCAAATTCGACTAAAGCTTTAACTTATATATGATAATTGATAACCATGGATGGTACAAAACGAAGTATGTAGATTATTAATTGAATAAACATTCTGCACAATATTTTTTTTTAATTATAGTGAACTCACTTCAAATACTATTAAACTACCATTAAAGACTGAGTTTCTATGAACGGATAAACAAAACGGAGTATCATATTACTGAATAATATGAATTATTAGTTTGTTAAATAAATATATATATATACATAATTTAATTTCAAAATGTCCTAAAATCTTTCTTTATATGTTAATTTAATTTTATTCCTTAATATGCATTCTCCATGAATTGTCAAAAAATGTAGAATTTGTTAGTATTTATTACAAAACATGATGGGTAATTTGAGGCGACCTAATTTAATTGTACTTCAGTACGAAATCAGTGTACAAGTAGTAGGCTACACATTATGTGCAAAATATGATACCTATTTTGAAAAGCTCTCGGGGATATTGGATATTTTCCCCACCGGTTACAAGATTTCTTGGACCCTTTTAACAGCATCAGACACTATATGTCGGACAAACTCCGGGTCGTCCTGAATGGCGCAGTCATTACATCGCTGTCTCTCTGTGCCGAAGGTTGCGTCTTCGATCCCGGCCCAGGTCGATGGCATTTAAATGTGCACAAATGTGTCAGGCTCATGTCTGTAGATATACAAACATGTAAATGAACTCATGCGGGACAAAATTCCGGCACACCGGCCAAAAATGCCGTACATACGCGTCGTTATATAACGTATATTTTCTTTATGAATGCAATGTATTTTTCGATTCTATTATAGGAGTTTACAGTTCTTTTGTAGCGGTGTACCAAAGCTAAACTGTTAGCAATCACCTCGACGGTCCAGAGATAATTTCAACTCTTCAGTGAGGTGCTATTTTACGAGGTCCATACCAGACATGGACGTAGCATTCACATGATTTATGCTGCTGCAATATTCAGATCCTGCTTGGTTCCGTTAGCCTCTCTGGGAGAACCACCTTTGCTGCTATAATACATTTCCTTTATCCTCGTTCCCTTTTTGTCTATGACGCTGATGAATTGGTTCTCAGATTTTAGGGGACGATGTATAACTGGTGAAACCAAATGGCTGTTGAACAATAAAGGGAACAGTATATTAAAAGTACTAACTTTCGTGTTTGATGATCAAAACAAATGGATTGTTTTAGTTTTATTAAATTTTAATTATCTAATCCATCCTTTAAAATAAAAAGTTACTTTGCTCACAAGTTTATTCATTTTAAATTGATATTCAATAAATTAGCCCGGGTTTGATTGAAAAGATGGGTCAGTTAATAATAAGTTTAAAAATTCTGCATTTACTTTAAACAATTTGTTATATTTAATACAGCCCTCAAATATAGCCTACTGCATTAAATAAGCTAGACTAAACTTCCATTATCATCCTCCAGAGCCCCAGTAAATAATTTCATTCTGATACCAGACACTTTTAAAAATAGGGCCGTGATATTAAAAGTAAACTAATATGTATTGCATTTACTTCATTATAAGTAACCAGTACACCCGTGTGAACATTTAGCAAAGTCAACTTTTCCTTTCCTCCTATAATGACGGATCAAGTATAAGCGGATAAGATTTTTTACAGACTTGTGACATAGCATACACACAACCCGTCGTTTGCAGAAAATCAGTCTTTGAGTCCTGCCTTTGCATAAGGCTAAGACAACTGAATATGCACTCCCCGCAATACAGCCTCTTTATCTATGTCAGAATGAGAAGTGAGAAAATGCCATGTCCATGATGGAGAAATGTATGTGAGTTCATCATACCGGATTTCTTTTACTACTATTCATTTATGGAAAGAATTTCATAGATAGTCCTAATATGATCTTTTACGTCAAATCCCAGTATCATGCAATTTCCCAAGCTAGCTGTGCATACAGCCGTATTTATGTTATATATATATTACAGATCAGCTTCAATGAAACAGTGTTACTGATCTATTTACGAGTGATATTTAGAAATAAAAATTAATAATCTATAAAAAATATTTTAAGGGGCACGCACAGCGTTGCAGAGCGGTTTTAAACATAGTTCTGCTTGAACTGACACTTAAATTGTCATTAGGGCCTTAAAAAATAACGTATTTTATAAAATAACACCATCTTTGTTGAGTAAACATTTAGGAAATTTTAGTGGAAAGTTATAAAAATCGAGTTTTTAATTAAAGTCGCTAATTTTCAGTAGAGCGTATCCTTCAGTTATATAGAAAACTAAAAGAAAAAACTAATAACATCTTGAACAAGGTCTTAAGAAACTTCTCTGAACGTCCCTCTCCCCGAAACTACATGTGGCAGGATGATATGATTTCTTGAGTCTAATTAATTGTCAAGGTACGAATTAACCGTTATGAATTGATGGGGTACGAGAATTTGAATGTTAATTGTAAGTAGTGTGTTTAGTTTTTTCATCTTTTGAGACTTTTATGAAAGCCAATTTCAATAAGATAATTTAATAAAAATTAAAAATTTTAGGACAATAATTTTTCATTTGAACATACAATTACAACTACACTATATTTACAAATTAAATTTCAATTTAATAAGAAAGGAACTGTATATTTTGCACAGAATGTCTAGTGAATGTCTGAACTTAGGCCAATAATTATATGAAACTATTCTACAAAACATAGTTACGTCTGAGAGGAATACTGTATTATATTTCTCATTATTAGAAATACGTTTTCAGTCTCACAGAAAACGCTTGGCCAAGGAACACACCTAATCCCAGACTCAATATAGCCACCGATTGTAGTTTAACTGCTTTATTTTCAACTTGTCATGTTTTATTTTTAACTCTAGTGTTTTAATGACTTATAATAACATTATGATATTCTGTTAAAATGCTCACACCAGTCAAGTGTTGGTGATAATTAAGCTACTATTAATGATTAAATAAAGCAGTCATGTTAACGTGTTGAATAAAACTTGTTCTACTGCAAACAATTTCTCTACAAAGACCGCTGGTATTGCACAATTTATTGGTTCTTAAGTTGACTAAAGTTATTATTATTATTATTGTTACTATTGAATGTTGCGTTGTGGAATTTAGATTACTTTGTGGCAATAATATTGCATTAAATATTATTGTAACTCTTTCCCTCAGGTATCTCACACAATTTATTATCATTAAAATCATCGTCACATTATCATCATCTTTACCGTCATTATCATGACCATTATCATCAGCATTATCATGCCCAGATAAAAGTTTTCTAAATGTAGTTCCCAGTATTGTTGATTGCAGTAGACCATGGTTATATGGGACCTCCATTGAAGGCAGTCTGGGATTGTTTACAGTGAACCAGAGGAACGAAACTATATTATCACCACTACCCGTAAAATTTGCCACCAGAAGTTAGCTTAGGCTTATATTATACTCTTACTAGCATGTGCCCGCGGCTTCGCCCGCGATAATTATTTCAAAATTTAAAAGTTAAGTGCATAATAGTTAAATCATTATATTTATTAACACTTAAATCACCTGAATTACATACCACGATTAGATAGCGTCGCCTGGTAAAAGCGACCTCAGATTCGAGGTCCTTGGCCCAGAAAACCCCTGTATAGTGAGTTTCGTCCAAATTGAACAACGTTTGACCATATTTTGGCCTATATTGATTATCCCTCTTATAATAATGATGATATCGCATGGTCCACAGTACCTGAACAAAACGTATTTTAATTAATTATATCGATACCTGTGATCACAACAAAATTTCTCAAGCGTGGAAATTATCCTATACTGAATTTTGTATCCTATCGCTTGTACACAGCAAGCCGGGTAGGGGTTCAAATAAGAAGAAACTTAAATTCCGGTAACATAAAACTGTATTGTCTTTGCGGATTTATTTATTTCTCACTCTCATGTTACCATAAAACCGTTTTGGGGATGAAATTAAACAGAAATGTAATATCCCTTTCATACTTCTCTCTCCAAAATCCTGCGATATACTAATATATATATATATATATATCTTACCATACCTCGTATTGTTTTCTCTATGTCCAGGGTAAAGAAAGTTATGTGACCGCATTATTTTCGTGGATATTGATAGTTCTATAATTTGTCAAATTCGAGTTTCATTTTTCTTTCCAAACCAATCTGAGACCCACTGGCAACAATATGTTTTAATGTCAAATGTGATTTGGATTGGATAATTCTGTGTAAAAGGGATTAAGTATTCTCAAAAACATTTGAGTTTTGGCATTTAAAATAGAAATTTTTCAAAATCCTTTCTTAGTGAGCACCTACATCATGAAACGAAAGTACTATCAAAATTCCAAGACTCTACCTGCTATAGTTTAGGCTGTACGTTGATTCTCTGTCAGTCAATCAGTCAGTCAGTCATTCAGTCAGGACAAAGACTCTTAAATATATAGAGACTAGCTTAAAAGACCCGGCGTCGCCCGGGTTTTGTATTTTTTAATTGGAAATTAGCTTATGAAGGATTTTCAATTTTAAATTCTAGGTCCTTATATAGGCATTTATAATTTGAAATAGGAAGAACGACTTATTACACTCAAACTATTCCCTCAGAAAACGCTTGATATAGTTTATTATGGCTCATAGAGGATCTAGAATTTTGCATCCCTTCGCTTGTACAGTGCACAGCAAGCCTGGTAGAGGTTTAAATAAGAAGAAACAGAAATTCCAGTAACATAAAATTGTAATATCGAGGCGGGAAATTTCCCACTCTTATGTTACCATAAAACCGTTTTGGAGATGAAATTAAACAGGAAGCATTATAACTTTCATACTTTTCTCTCCAAAAACCTGCGATATAATATAATAATATACACATTACCATACCTCGTTTTGTTTTCTCCATGTCCAGGGTAGAGAAAGTTATGTGATTCCATTATTTTAGTGGATTTCATTCTGTAATATTTATTTATAACATGAATTATTTTGATAACTTCTCTTGTTTGTCAAAAGTGCATTTCATTTGTTTTTTCCAAGCCCACCTGATACCATTTGGCAACAATATATTCTGTGATTTGGAATTGATAATTATATGTAAAAAGGGATTAAGTATTTTCAAAAACATTTAATTTTTGGCATTTAGAATCAGAATTTTTCAAAATCCTTTCTTAGTGAGCACCTACATTATGCAACGAAGGTACTGTCAAAATTCCAAGTCTCTACCTGTTATAGTTTAGGCTGTACGTTGATTCCTGTCATTCAGTCAATCAGTCAGTCAGTCATTCATTCAGTCAGTCAGGACAAAGCCTTTTATATATATAGAGATTATATTGTTCGTAAAGGAAGCTATATTATAAGGATCAAAATAAATGAACTCTTCTTATTTCTAGTGAAATAAAGGAATACATCACTCGAATTTATTCAATATAATTTTTAAAAATTTACAATAAGAGCTCCCCATTCCTGTTAAAACCGTAATTCACTTGCATTTTTATTAACAATCCAACCCTCACAAGCTGCATTTAAATGGTCATATCCAAAAAAATCTTAATTAAAATAATTTTAGCTATCTCACAAACTATTTTTTTATGTCATTTATCATTCCAAATGATCTATATGATACCACCAATTTTCAGGTCTGAAGAGCCAGGTGAAGAGGGATATACATTCTTTTTACTTAAAATATTTTGGAAGTAATACTTTAATTCTTTTACAAAACATAAATTGCATAATATATAATTATACTTGTTAGGAAAATTTGGAATGGCTATAAAATAATGCAGTTTTAAAGGACAATATTTGAACATGAATTGTTGTATTTAATTTGTTTTGAATCTTCGGCTTGGGGGAACTCGGGACTGTTTAAAAATTATATTGGAAATTAATAACACAACTGTTATTTTTGTATTGAAATGAAACTTGGACCCTTAATATAAAAGTAGAAAACACAATTAAAGTTCAATCGCCTGAAAAGTTTTGAATTTTAGTATTATCAGTTGTAAGATTCTGCGGCTAATTAAATCATATAAAGGTTATATTCACCAGACACCAATATAAAGTGAGATGACTGAACTTGAAAACGAAACTGTTGTTGGTTCAAGTAAAATTAGTTACATGGCCTTCTCTACTTGTTCCATAACATTAGCTTGATGAATCACTTGACCCCGATAAAGGCCTACAGAAAACAAAAGCAAAAGAAGAGGAAGAAAAGGGGGGAAAAGACTTCTGGCAACACATCATGTCACAGTAAAGTATGTCTTCCTTTTTCTGTCGGAAGTTTTCAATGTCTTTTCCAACAAAGAATAACTTCGAAAGTGAGGGCTAGACTCTGCATTAAGTATGGGGGGAACTCCCCCTTGTTTTGATCGTCTGTCTAATGCACTTGCTGTCCAAGTGCTTTTAGGGTAAAAATCATTACTTCCCATCCTATGGGGTCACCTGACACGACGTCTGACGTAGTAACGGAAACCTATCTAAGTATATGAAGATGCTAGTCATTTATTGCACTGTATAAAATACTTAAAATAACAACGTTTAATGCGATTTAATACTAGGAATGGTAGAAAATATTATAGAGAAATATTGCTATAGGAGTGCTATTGACCTGTAGATATTAACAAATTACCTGAGCAAAATTTAAGAGCGGATTGAATCAAATATTCTCCTGGGGAGGGTATTTTAATTTCTTTCAAATACAGGCATAATTTGTGCAAAATGGCTTGTGAGAATGTCATACACATATGTACGAGTACTTAGATGACAGGGTATATGAAACTTGATAAAACATAAGTTATATGCCTACTTCTATTTCCTGTAGAGTCTCCATAATTCGATGGATGTATGTTAAATATTGCAGCACAGAAAGATTTTAAGAGTAACTCTGGATTGGATTCTGCCTTACCAGTTCATACCCAGGAAATCTAGAAACTACAACAATATGATCTCTGTTGCTATAAAATATTTTGAAAACATGTTAATGCTACTATAATCCCTTCGATTATTTTGTTCTTCACAATTTCCATCAGACTCATAGTTTGGAGCTTGGCGTAACATATTCACCTTCCTCCACAGCCTTACTAACGATCCGAATCTTCAATACCAAAAATACCCAGTTACTGCATGAGAGTTTATTTTAATTAACACAAGATCACAAGTCAAATTGAATGTAATAGATAAGGTGGAATAGCATGCGAAAACATTAGTAGGTGCCCAAAAAATTGGAATTCAAATTCAAGTCCTTTCACGTTTCAAGGATACTAAGGGAATAAATCATTGAAACAATTTTTTATTCTCCGTTTTGAGCAATAATATACCAACTAAGTGGTATGTATAAATGGAGAAAGGGATTAATTACGTGCGTGAGTAAATGCATATCAATGAAGGGCAAAAATGTCAACAGCAACTATAAAGAATATTCACAATACAAAACATTATTACTTTCTGCTCTACTTTTGTTAAACAAAACAAAGCATACTATGTCTACTAAAATGTCTATGACATTTCACATGACCAGAAGACTGAAAAATAGCAATGTGCTGACAAGACCTAATGGCTAACATGTGGCATTGCACATAGCACAGAATGAATCTTGATATTTTATCCTTACACAATATATTTAAGATGCATATATAACAAGGTACAATTTTTAAAAAATTGCATCAATATGAAAGATGAGTAATATTAAAATAAACGACAGCATAGTATGTTAATTCTACGGTTAGTTTACGGGGAAAACTTGAAAGGAATAAGTTTGAATCACATTTCCCACATTATCAATTTGAGACAGAGCTGAGTATCACTAGTAAATTAATCATGCAATAAGCAAAGTATAGAGGTGTTAAATTTTGTCCCACAAGATTCCACCTATTGGATCCAGATCCTAATCAAATTCAAATAATTAATATTTCAAATAATATAATAATAATTCAAGACAAATTCAATTTTGTAGATACAAATTTATTCTGAATCACGTAACACTTATTTCAAGCAAAACCAAAACATTCTGAAGATACATTCAAGATAAATTCAATTTTGTAGATACAAATTTATTCTGAATCAGGTAACACTTATTTCAAGCAAGAACACCAACATATATATTTATTTTATTAAATGAGAAATTTCCTCAAAACAGGTTTGTCTCCAACCAAACAAATACAACAGTCAAGCACTATCACATAACTCATCCTGACACACAAAATATGATACCACCATTCAGAACTCTACACTGCTCACTACATTTTGCCACTTATCCCTGTCTTGTACATCTTCCTCCACTAAACCAAATCTTTCCATTGACATGTGTACATTCTGTATCCAGGTAGTTGCAGGTCAAATATATATAAATATACATAAAAATTATTTATAAATCTTAGCACAATAGGCCCGAATGCCTGTTCAGAAAATTTCACAAATTACAACAAATCATTTACTTTACAAATTAAAAAAAATATTTACATTTACTTTCAAGTACTCCACAGGGTCTGACAATTGTTAATTTCTCTGGTTCTATCCATTACTACGAGCATCAAACTTGAGGTCGTCTAAAACTCGGTTAGACTTGTGTTTTCTTTTTAATTTGGAACTAAATTAGTGTCACCTTGCATGTTATAATTCTACAGTGTCTTGGATAACCCATGGAGCCGCCGGTCATTTCCTTGTTGGGGCTAAGCCTACACAGCATAGGGCAAAGTAATGAGAGAATACCAAAAGTCCACTGCAAAATCAGTGTATATTTCATTTGAAGATAATTTTGTCAAGTTCATCTTTACCCCGCTGAACGATAGAACCAAAAATCCCAACCTTTGGATTTGATTTAGAACACTTATGGGAGGAAAATTTCCAAAGCCGAAAATAACTAGAAAAAAGCAATATAAAAATCCCTCTTATATCCAACCCCGAAATTACAAAACTGAAATTAACAAATTTCCATAGCCGAAAATTCGCATGTGAGCAACAGTTAATTACAAAACAAATCTACTGAAAGGAAAACTCTTCTGAGAAATTGTGTCCCATGACAGGCCTCCACATAAGTACACAAATGAAAAAAACAACTAGAGACGTGTACTTCGAACTCCAGCAATAGACTGAGCTCCGGAAATAGCACACGCTTAGCGCACAAACCGGCGGGGTCTGGACTTTTGCGTCCCAAAACCAGTAAACTAGGACTTTTGCGTCCATAGATCCTCAGATCCAATGACCCGTTTGCGTCCCGGGTCTCTCTAGAGCAATGACCAAAATGCGTCCCATGGAATACAGGTAAAATTAATTTATTGGTACCATGCAGATCGTTTAGCATTACCCAGGGTGCACCGCGAGAAGGCGAATTGCTACACACCCCAAAATTGTAATCCTTGCATTACTGTCAGTATTAAATAAAATTGAAGCGGAGAATGAAGTTACTCTTTGTCTATTGGCTACCAGTTTACTTGCTTGTGGTTGGTAGGAACTTAAATGATACTGTTCGCACATATTCCAGTCTGCTGAATGCTTCAATTCTATATTCAACCATTTTTTCTACCAAGAAGGCCTCTTTTTCATTTTTCTTGGCATGGACAACGGTTGTTGAGCGTGTGTGAATATATGTTTCTGCTTGTATATTCTTCAAGGCTTCGTCAGATAGATGTATCGATCTTGTTCAAGACGGCACACACGAGGGTTGTTTAAGTCAAATTGCACCGGACACATGAGGGTTGTTTACGTCAACTTGCACCGGACGCACGAAGGTTGTTCACGTCAAATTCCACAGGATGCACGAGGGTTGTTTTGATGAAGGGACCACTCGCTTTGGGACGCAAAAGGGTACGACCCAAACCGGCTTCCCCCTCCCACTCATTAGCATAAGACCTCTTTACATAAGTGAACACAACGCCACATACAGGGTTTCGGCCGAATTAATACCAGAATGGGAAGAGAAGCGCTACAGAATAGAAAAACATAATCTTAACCAATAAAAATGTTACATTTAACTGCAGTTTTAATAATATAAAATGGAGGTAAGAGGGAAACATATATAAATTTGGTTTTACCGTAAATATTACGGCTCACTACACGGAAGATAGTGTATCACCATTGACAAAATTCAATGCCATGCGAGTGTAAACAGGTACACATTAAAATGTATCTCATAAAGGTGATAGGCTAATATCCAGACTTGACTTTTTCTTTAGTATCCATGCTTAATTCCTCCTTTAACGAATTCACATGTCGAATTGGTTATCCGGAAAAAGATAAAATCGAAAATATATGATTTGCAATACTATTTATGTCTTCGTATTAGCGTGATACGAAAAAAAAAAATATATAGCTTACTTGTTGATTCGTTTAAATTGGACTTCCTTTTTTTAACCTCAGCCGAATTGGACTTGGAATGAGATAAAACTCTTCATAGTCAAACCTTAGAATCGTAATCCTATTAATAACTTCTACGAGTACATTACATTGCAATTCCAGTTGATTAATATTTCACTTCATTCGTAAAGTAGCAAAACCGCTTGTTATATTGTTAGTTATGAAATGGAAGCCATTTACCGACCATGCATCCCTCACCTTAGTGAGAGTTATAATATTCCTGAAAATGCATGGGAGGTGAAGGGTCTTCTTCTTGGAGCTCGTGGAAGCTCTTTTAAATATACGAACGATTATTTGAAATGTGTGGGCCTCTTGTGGAGTGATATAGAGGATATCTCCGTACGCATTTTGAAGGACTCTCTATGTATTTTACATAATCATTTGTATTGCCAGTATTGATTTTTCATGTTCCATTGTTTTACTGTTTAAAATATTTTTTTTCTTAGGCAAGCTACAATTAGTTTAAAAACCATGCTAAATAATGTTAAGAATTTATCATGTATGTATATTGTATTCTGGATCTTTATGGTCACCTGAAGTGTCAGGCAGATGTCACCTTTGTGAAATATATGTATAACTTACTTGTATTATATTATCTGTAAATGTATGTTGGAAATTAACTGGTTTCACACGACAGTTCAATTCGTGACAATGTCGCAGGCTGTGAAGTTAGAGAACTAGACTCGAATATCTAATATCACATTTGTATGCAGAGCACATTCCTTTCAGACTCTCAGAATACACGCCAAGATTTCGCACTGTCAAGTTCACAAGCATAGTTTATACCTCGTACTCCAGATGGGTTTCTTGCATGATTCTATTGTAAGGTGAGATAAAGTACACTAGAATAAATTAAATATATGACTTCCACACTCATTACACGACTATCTACTACTAACAAGGGAACATCCTCTTTGCTCAACATAACCAATGTCAAATGAGATTTAGCGGTAAAATAGGCTTACATTCATTTTAGGCAAGTCTATAGACCGAAATTGGATCAAAAGATTCAATTTTTTTTAGCAATTCCTGCGAGAAAAAGCAAGTGGAGACTCCAGGCATCAAGGAGTTCATTTATCAAGTAATGGTTATACTAAATATTACTAAGTCGTATTTTTCAACTTTATCTTATTTTCCTCTTTTCTCAACATACAGCATAAAATTAAATGTTTTCACGTAGGTTTCTTTCAATATAACAGAATCATCAACTTTTTTTAGCGTGACCAGAGTCACTTCATGTTATCTATTTGTTAGAAATAAATAATGTGGTCAAAATCATCAGTTTTCTTCTATGAATGCAATATTTCTTCAAAATACATTTTAACATTTCAATTGTTTCTTTCATGGCAACCGCAGACTTGTGTGAACTGGCCATGCAGAATGAAAACAATGTTTTGTATCACATTTTGTGGTCACTTGTCATTGTATTGAGTTGGATATGTATAGACATGCAGACGGGCCCAAATAAATATTAGAATCATTCAGTTCATTCTGACAAATCTTAGGATAAGCAGCGATGACAAACTCAGAAAGAGTGATTGTGCTACATAGTTACAGGCTATATTACAGTTATGTTACTTAAATTAGCTACATATCAGTAACAGAATACGATAGGATTTCCAATAGTATTTTTTATATACTATTACATTCCGGATAAAGTATATATTTTATATATATATATACGTTTAAAGTATCATTAGTAATTTCCTTTCCAGGAAAGGTTACAATATAATACAATATTGACGCCTTATACCCTCTGTTAAACATTTACAGATGTCTAGATAACGTTAAACATGTACAATATTGGTGTATACAATGGTTATAAATAAAAAACTTGTACCTATAAGTTAATCAGTACCATTTTAATGGTTGAAATTTTCAATAGCAGGATGGAACAGGACTGAAGTTGGCGAAACTCTTTGCCGAAAAACATATCCTTCACATCTGGCAAAAGCAAAAAAAAAAAAAATATATATATATATATATATATATATATATATATATATATATATATATGACCTGGCCTACTCCTTGCACTTTGATGTGAGTGAATGTTTATTCAATTTTACCCTAATAAATTTAAGAGGTCAATGTAGGAAACGTTTTTTAATAAGTTAATTTTGTGTACCAATATTCTACGTAGACTACATTTTAACATGATAGTTACATCGATTACATGTGTGTTACCGCTTGCGAAAGTAGCGAAAGCTAATTGCTTTTAGTTGCTTGGACCGTGTAATCAGTAACAAAACAATTGAAAGCTATTTCATCTATAAGTTCGGGGATAATGAGGTGACTAAGTACTTACAAGTATTATACATTCGTTCGCATTTTGTGATGTGATTATTGTTTACTTTACATATTTTGTGTGGCGTATTTCAAGCGTAAAAGTTTCTGGAGCTGAGTGTGTCGATTAGTCTCAGTATAATATGAAGATTGTGTATAAAAATTAAACAAAATTGCTAGAGCAGTTTTCGTGAAAATCCATATAATGAACATTTCTTCATGTAAAAGATAGCAAAAGGATGAGACAGTCATTACAAAGCTTTACAGTACATCCCTGGAAGACATTTTACGTAAAAAAAAATACGTTTTTATCCTTTTTTCGTTTTCGAGCTAAGCTGTTCACAAAGAAGTCCACAGACACACAGACATGTTTAAGAAAATCGATTTTTTTTACACGTAAGATCAATCATAATTCACTCACTTTCAATTTTTTTTTGCCCTCCTTAGCTAATTAGTGGTACTTACGAACCTTGTTGACATGGATCGTAAGTTGACATTACCACACGCAATCTAGTTGCTAGGGGCGATTAGCCTTTTCCGCATGCAAACACTTACGGCCCAAGGGCGGTAATAGATTTTACCGCCCGCAAACGCTTGTTTGCGGGCTGTTATGAACAAGGCCTCCCCCGCTTCACAAATATTCGGTTGCCATAAACAATAACAAATGCGAATCACTTTCTGAAATAAACATCAATCTTGAATAGTGTATATACATAGTATTTTCAGGTAATATCACAATTAATATAATTAAATTGATAAAAGTAATCGTCGTGCAAAAAATAGCATGCAACACAAGAGCCGTAGAGGCTCCGTAAACATGCCTTACGGCCCTTGTGTCGCAATATACTATTAAAGACGCAAAAATTCACCTTAGAATGCAATTGTAGTAGATTTTGATACCATGCTGACATTATTGAGCTACGCACTGATTCTGAATTTTATCAAGGAATTCAATAAGGACTGTAGTAGCATATAGACAATCTTTAGCAGGAAGTTACTATATATATTAATGTGAAATCACATAAATTTATTGCTTTATATATCAGGACCATATTATTTGAAACTTTGCATGATTAGTTAGCGCTAAAACTGCATTATTAGGCACTATTTAAATTATATTCAAATGCTTTTACCGTTTAGGAATTATTTAACATGTAGCATAATCTGTTTGCATTCCAACAGCGTTTACCTGCTATCAGTGCTTTTTTTGTGACGGTACGCAACGGTACTCAGTACCGGCACCTTTTTTTCTTACAAAAAATAAAATTCATATATTACTCGCAATATTCCGATCACAATTCCTATGGTCTATTACTTAAAATCAAGTTTTTTCGTTGTTTTGCTAGATTTCTACATACATAATAGCATGATAGTTTCAGTAAATTTCCGTGGCTACTGGACTGCAAGAGGGTTGGGGGTTGATTTTTCTAGCCCCCAGCAAATAGCTGCAAGAGGGTTGGGGGTTGATTTTTTCTAGCCCCCAGCAAATAGCTTTTATGGTCAAGGTCATTCTAAGCGGCCTGTCACACTGAGCTTCGATCGATCAAGACTAACCGACTGCCATCAAGCGCTCTCGGCTGAATTTCTGTTCCTTGTCACACTGCATCGAGCGTCATCGATCAACGGAAATATTATAGGTTATGTACCTATATGATTTTACTAGGTCTACTCATCACTGTATATTAGAGGTAAAGTATATTACCTTATTAGGAATACGAATGCCTATTTCCTGCACATTATCATAGTCTACTACATGTGTTGGGAGGTAAGGTTTAATATTATGCCTACTACCTCAGGCTACATCTGTTTACTTCAAGTTTCCATCAGTCGGCCGAGCGAAGAGGTTTGTTGTTTGTTGTAGTTCGATCGCCCACCGCTAGGTGCTACAACTCGATCTATTTTTGTATTTGTAAAATTAAATTACATAAGAAGATACCGTTTCAAGTGCCTTAAATGATTCGTACAATTCTATTTCATTCAAATATGAGTCTAAAACGACATTATTGTGTAAGTTAAATCTTCCAGCATCAATTCTGAAATTCAGGTGGGTACGAAGTTTGCCATCAACTGGCGATTGAAAAACGGACAGGTTTGATTTCACAGACCAGTTGACCTCTCACCCTAGTTGTTGATCGCTGGCGATTGATGCTATGTGACTGGTACCACTGCTGTCTATAGGTTCGTTATATCAGTCGGTCTGTCGCTATCGCTCGATCGATCCAGTGTGACAGCCCCTTAACGGTATTGCACCAAGTACAGTTAATGCTAACGTAGTAACAAACATGTAATAAGTAGCTCACCACCAAAGTTAATCAGAGGTTAGTGCGTGTTTAAATTTAACTGCATTCGTTGCTTAGCTGTAATTTGAAAAGCACAAACTCTTGGTTCGTGCTGCAGAGTTGAGCGAGTTCATAGTTGCTTATAAATTGTAGGATCAAAGTGTGCACATGGTTCACAAGTAGAGAAGTAAAATGAGTAAATTAATAAATTATTTTTTATTGGTACGCAATAAAGGAAAGCATGAGGATGTTTTTGAAATATCTCATAAACCTGCAAACATTGAATCGAACATTGAATAAAATGAATCTGAAGAGAACGTCGCAAGTACCGGCAATTTTACTGCAATTCAGGGGAGAAACAATTTTGTCCATGATATGCCCGATTTGGACATTAACTCAGAAAAACTACTTCTGGGAGAAATATGCGTGCTCCCATGAGCTTCAGTTTAAAAGTTTCGGTGAGTACCGCCACCTTCTTTGTTAGAAAAAAAGCACTGCCTGCTATAATCCTTAGTTTTTGTATTAGTAGTAAATTATTGAGGATGAAATTTGCTGGACATATTGGATGGAGTTAGCGCAAAATAGGGTTGAATGGCGGGCTGAGGTAAGCGCGGTAATGAATCTTCGAGTTCCATAAAATAGATAATATTCCTTTAGCTTGTTGAGGAATTGTCTATTTCCATTGAGTAAGTAAGTAAATTATTGTACAGTATCCAATCATTAGTAATTTTTACATGTTCAACACACATTAGGATTCCTGTCGTATCACTAGAAGAGATTTTCTTTGTAAACTTTTATAGAAGATAATGAAAATCTGGCGATTTCGCAAATTTAAAATTGAAGCAAAATTTGGCAATGATGAATATCAATATTAGTCAGTAAGTCAATCAATCAGAAAATATAATTATATTGAGATTACAAGTTCATTATCAATCGCTGTAATAAAAACTCGTGATTTTAACGCGCATTAGCTAATATTTTTATACCTCTCTTGAAATCCTTACTAGTATTCAGGGCCCCAACGTGATGTTGTAATATTAGACTAACGACTCAATGAAACGGATGAATTAACATTAACCCATACAAAATTACAAGTATGTACAGAAAGAGCCCAAAAATATATACATAAAGTTTCCGTGAAAGTGTATTGTGTTTTCATCATTACCTCATAGACGTACCTTATATTGGCTACACGTGTATATTCTCTTAAGCTATTCCATTATACTTGCTCATCACTTGAAGTGCTTCAAGTCAATAGGAAGTCTAAGTTGTGAAAATGTTCAGTTTAAATGTGTTATGTTATAAATAAGTGTAGCGTACTTCAGCCAGAATAATATAGAATCTGTTAAAAGTCATTGGCCTTTGAGTGAGACACGTACTGAAAAATTCAAATATATATATATATATATATATTGCAAAACACAATTTAATTCACTCGTATGTTACAAACGTGACTAGATATGCCGGTGTTGCAGGTAATTTCACAGACCTCGATAACAGGTGAAACATCACGTTTGCCTTGTAACGATTAGAGCACTAAGGAATTCTTTGGGTGAATATATTGTATTGTTTTGCAATAATAGTGACCTCCTGTTGTTACTTCTCACCTAACGTGTACTGTAGGTATCACATATAAAAGTGTTTGTGAATGTAGGTGGAACCGCGTGTTTCTTTTCCCATTCTCCTCCCAACAATACCAATATCTGAACACATTAGAATTTCATCTAACGGTGAACATGTATTCAGTTACCCATAATTTACATCCATTAGCGGATATTCCTTGTCATTGATTTAAAGATTTGTTGCAAGTGACATTTAGTTGAGCGTGAGAAATTAATTTTACTTCGCCTTGCTAATTAACGTTCTTACTTATACAGTAGTTCTTTACTTAGCGGATTTCTCAAGTTCTTGCAGTTATTTAGAGAGTTGCTTATTTCTCTTACCTGAAACTCGGCCCTCCAGAGACTTATATTTGAAATGAGTTAGGACCATCATGAACAGAACCTTCGTGATGAAAATGTGTTAAGACATTCTTTTAGATTGTCTCTTTCTTTTGGAGATAAGAATTTATTGAACAGTTTGAGTATTCATATTTGAAATGAGTTAGGACCATCATGAACAGACCCTTCGTGATGAAAATGTGTTAAGACATTCTTTTAGATAGTCTCTTTCTCTTGGAGATACGAATTTATTGAATAGTTTGAGTATTCATATTCAACACATCACGCCATTTTAAAGAAATTAGCCTAAGCTGACAATATTAAAATTGTTTAATGTTAGTTTTATTTTTCTATTTTAAGCGGTTAACATTCATACATTACTCGTAGTTATAAGATTTATTGAATGTACGACTGATTCTTTATATCCCCTCATCCAACTGTTTTCTTTATTGGGTGAAATTTAATTTTATTGATCTGATAAAATGGTTTATTGTTTCCGGAAATTTGATTTCAAATATTGGCTACAATTTATGAACTCAACATTTATTTTGAGAATACGATGCTTTTTATAACTTCAGAATTAATAAATCATTGGATTTAAATCTACTTAAGTAAATGAGATTTCGTTAAATATGTTGGCATTTTGTAATTCATACATTATTTGTGTAAAAATTATTCATCTAGAATCATATACATCGCTTGAATATTGCTTTATTTGGTAATAATATTTTTCCTAATCTTTAATGTTTTTACTTATAAAATACTAAGGTATACAAAGAGTTCTTATTTCATGTAAATAAGAGTATATGAAATCTGGTTTGTAACACGAATTCAACGGTGCAATTTAGGTAGATCAGTAACAGTCTATTCCGACTGAACACAGCACGTGTTAAACTCAATAATTAACCTCATTATTTTACCATCCATACAAAACAACTCAAAATAAAATATCGTAACCTCTAAAAATTATTATAAAGTTATTATTTGGAAATCGTGAAACTGGTCTATCATATGGTTACACCTTATGACTTCGTCCTAGTTTACATTCCCATCGCCATCAGTATTTCTTCAACAATCTAGGAATATATAATTGTTATGTGCTTCCGCTTTTCTAAAAAAATAGTAAATAATAATATCTGTAAGCAACAGTTTTTTAACGTACCATAATTATGTTTTTCCTTTCTATTTAAACACTTTATGTCCCCTTTCATGGATATTACTATACAATGTCCGTTGAAGAGGTCAATGGATCACATTAAGACAGAGCATGGAGGAATTTCCAGGTGTTAAATATTAAAAGATAACGGTAATGTGGCATAATTTCAAACCAGCATTAGTATTAGCACGAAAATCCTACAATCCAATTGGCCTGCCACGAGATTTGAATCCCTCTGCCCAGTCAATCAGTTAACACATTTCGTACACAGTAAAACTTGTACGTTTTATATTTTACCTATCCAGATAATTTTTTTTAATTCTTCGATACCGTACACCACCAATTTTTCTCTAACTGAGAAAGACTAAGGAATTATAAATTTAAGATGTATCTTTATTCAAACTATATATAACTTATTTATACAGATGCTACTACTATATTACCATTACTACCACCACTACTATATTTTATCATACATAATATTAGGCTAATAATAATCTAAACATCTATATAAAAATAGACGTGCAGCCACAACTACCCACCACAGACCACTACTGTTTGTGTGCGGTAGTAGCCTCTAGTCTCAAATTATTGTGCACTGCGGTAGTTTTGGTCGGCCGCGGTAGCGTGCCCGCCTCTAGATCCGAAGGTCGAGAGATCAAACCCGGCCGCGGTCGATGGATTTTTCAGGACGTAAAAATCCTGGGCACGGAGTATTCCGGGAGAAACCTTAAGTTGGGGGGGGGCACGACACGTAAAAGAACTCCAAGCCTAAATAAGAGCCTCTGGACAAAATTTCTCGGCCCTTTCACGTCCAAGAAATACCTTAGTTTCCGGAGGGGGGTTGTCCCTCTGCCCTCTCTCGGAAAATTCACATAGGCAACAAAAACCTTCAGTTGGCGACCCTTCGCCCCAATATAGGGGTTATAGGACAACAGATACAGATACAGTGGTAGTTTCGTGTCGGTAGCTGTGCTGATGTGGTTAAAAGTGGTCGATCTCCGGCATTTTCGTGTGTTTGTGTGGGTCTGAGAGTCGACCACCGGCCACCGACCACCCCCTATCGACCACCGATTAATGTACTAAACTGAGTCAGAATGTACTAGATTGAGTGAAAATGTACTAGAATAAGTGAGAATGTAATACAATGTTCCCGAATGCTAAATCAATAATCAATACAATTTTACTTTGAAACGCTCGATCCATTCTTTCTGCTAAGAAACACAGATCTGGAACTTAGAATAATGCAATAATTAAAACCATAAATTAACGCTATTCTTGTTTGGTGAAAATTACCGTGTGCAAAGAAGGAGCTAAGACACAAATAAAACAATTACTGGTTTATGTATCCATAGGATATAATCTTTAGGACAATCTTTAGGACAAACAGGAACTTCAATCTTTAGGACAAACAGGAAATGAAAGTTTGTTCAGAATTATTTCCAAGATATATGATAAAGGCGAGATGCCTCAGGACTTCCAGAAGAGTATCATTTTCACAATTCCCAAGAAAGCAGGAGCAGAAAAATGCGAAAACTATCGTACAATAAGTCTCACAACACATGCTTCAAAACTACTAACTAGAATCATTTACAGGAGAATAGAGAAAAAAGTGGAGGAAATCCTTGATGAAGACCAGTTTGGGTTCAGGAAAGCCAAGGGTACAAGAGAGGCAATTATATCACTGCGACTTATTGTGGAAGGAAGAATGAAGAAAAGCAAAGACACTTACATGGCTTTTGTTGACTTGGAAAAAGCCTTTGACAATGTGAATTGGAATAAGATGTTTACAATTATGAGAAAGACAGGTCTTAAATATAAGGATAGAAGAGTCATTCACAACCTATATCAGAATCAGACAGCTGTAATAAAGGTGGAAGGTGCAGAAAGGGTAGCAAGAATTAAGAAAGGAGTGAGACAGGGATGTAGTCGGTCTCCCCTTCTGTTTAATTTATATGTTGAGGAAGCACTGAAGGAATTAAAGGAAATGTTTGAATCAGGAATAAAAATTCAGGGAGAAAAAGTAAAAATGCTGAGATTTGCTGATGATATTGTTCTGCTAACTGAAGATGAGGAAGACCTAAGTGAATTATTGAATGGTATGAATGGACTGTTAGAAAATAATTTTGGACTGAAAATTAATAAAAACAAAACAAAAGTGATGAGATGCAGCAAGAATGCCATAAGCAAAATGAAGAACATTAAACTCGGAAATGACAAAATACAGGAGATGAATGAATTCTGCTACTTGGGGAGCAAAATTACTAAAGATGGACGAAGCAAAGAAGATGTGAAAAACAGGATATTACAAGGAAAAAGGGCTTTCTTTAACAAGAAAAGTCTATTGGTGTCAAATATTGACCTAAAAGTCAGAAAAAAAATTCTAAAGTTATATGTTTGGAGCATAGCACTCTATGGCAGTGAGACGTGGACTTTAGGAAAAAGTGAAAGGCATAAAATAGAAGCTTTTGAGATGTGGTGCTATAGACGAATGTTGAAAATCAGGTGGACTGAGAGAATATCTAACGAAGAGGTCTTAGAAAGAATAGAGGAGCAAAGAAGTCTATGGACGACACTCATTAGAAGAAGGGCCAGACTAGTGGGGCACATTATGAGGCATCCAGGCTTGGTCAACACTATATTAGAAGGAACAATAAAGGGGAAAAATTGTAAGGGAAGACCGCGATTAGAATATGCAAAACAGATTATCGGCGATTTTGGATGTAAAAAATATGTAGACATGAAGAGACTGGCTCAAGATAGGAAGAACTGGAGAATTGCATCAAACGAGTTGTAAAACTGATGACTACAGAGAGAGAGAGAGAGAGAGAGAGAGAGAGGAGCAGTTTACTTATATTCATCTTTCATTAAAGGGAACATTTCCGGGATCGAGACTCGGTGGATCCATGTGGAATTTGTGGCGGACAAAATGTTGTCGGGGCAGGTTCTCTCGGGGTGCTCCTGTTTCCTCTGCCATATCATTCCACCAGAGCTCCATTCATCATGATCATTGTCGAAATAAAGGAATTATATTAAAGGGAACATTATTTCGGTTCATATGCAAGGTGCAAGATATATTATGAAAATACATTTCAACAGACACAATATTCTTTGGTGTCCTGAATAATATAGGAATTTATACAAGTTTTATTGTGTCAGAAACATAGAAAATCCCAGATCTTAAAGATAGCCCTAAACTATCAATTTTGAAATTTTTTTCAGGTCGTTCTTTGCATTTACCCATCACCTGTAATAACAATAGAATACTTATCATATAAAATAATTACAATTTGCTGTTTTCTTTCTAGCCATGCCTCATGAATATAGATATCACAAGTCTATCACATACTGATATTCTGTACAAAAGTTTCGTATAGGTTAATCATAAACGGTTCTAAAACATATCCTGATGTAAAACACCGTGGGAATTGGGCGAAATCATAGGTTTATAATGCCTCAAAATAATCTTGCCAAATATAGCAGATGTAAAGGCCAATAAAGTTTGCTTAAAGGGAATAGAAATCAGTTGGTTAAATCTCCCAGAGTAACTTACATGACGTCAAACAGGTCATCTGCAAGTAACCTTTCGCGGAATGTCAATGTTACGGGGACAAAATCTCATCACAGTACAAGACATGAAGTTGACCTGACTGTCACGAGCGACAAAGACACTCTTATACAAGTGTCATATTGCTCTTTCATTACAGTCCTCAGACCTACAGCACGCCATTATCTTACTCATTGAAAAATTACTTGCCATGAAAGTTGGAACTCTCTAGCCACGATAAACATAACACACTGATGGTTTCCTTTCACCAATAGGCAGTTAGTATGAATGATGAAGTTTCAGAACAGAACATAATTTGTAGGTCATATCAACAGTTGTAGTAATAAGAGCAAAGCTTAATAGTAGTAGTAGTTTTATTTCAGAATAGCTCTATTTAAAAAAAAAAAATATTAGGAATACAGAACATATGAGTTACGACAAAATATCAATTAGAATAAAGAACTCTGATAAAAAAATCTTTCTCTGTCTCAGAAAGGAAAATATGTCATTCTGATAGTATTTTTTCTCCTAAATTCATATAATATCGGTTTTCCCCATCACCCAAGGTTTTCGAGAGACAGGCATTTTTAATTTCAAACATTTTAATACTTCTACATTCTTAACAACAGAACATTCCAACATTGTAACTGACCTAAAAGTAAGAAATGACGGGTTTCTGCTTTATTTCACCTGTGAAGCATATCTCTTGATGGTCCAACAATAATTGTCCAGCATATTAGGATTCCATTTGCGTTCATACCTCTTTTCCATAGCTGAAATCTCCTGATGAAAGTGTTCCCCGTGCTCATCACTTACTGTGCCAGGATTTTCCGGGAAGAAATCTAGGTGCGACTGCAGGAAGTGTACCTTTAAGAACATAATATGTAAATTATTACAATCCAAGTTTTTATAAGATGTTCTAAGATCGTTGACAATATCACGGTGATTTTCATCCTTTCGATTTCAAAATTATCTGAGTATCATTTTTTAATACTCGCCAAGCTGTTTTCTCCAGTGGATTCAGTAGTAAACTTTTATCAAGGATAAGTGATCGCATTTGTGTTTAATTTTTGGATCACTAATATTAGGAAACTTCTGTTTTAAGTACATGAAATCCATCCTTTCCATGGCTTTGGCGAAATTCGTTAATACTAGATTGATATGTAAAGGACGTAGATAAATAATTTTAGGATTATACAATGAGTCATATTTCACATTTTTGTGTTCAGGAATGAGTGATTCGCGTTTAGGTCATTCTTTTCTATAAAAATGTTTTTTTTTTCTGTCCCTACTATGCGGCGGGTCGAATTTAATAGGATGCTTTCCACTTTGATTAGTGATTAAGAGATTATGTGTTGGGCGCCAGATATAGTTATTTACTATATCGAAAAGTAGTTGAAGAACAGCTTCAAAGCCTGTTGCGAGCAGGTTTCGTCTCTTCTGAGCTTCTCTTGGCTTGTAGATCAACGACACTTCACTTTCAGAAATGATAATTAGACCATGAATCTTCATTAGCATCGTTAGTCTCATGACTGTAGAAAGCATGGATATTATGAAAGCCTCTTAAATTCATAGAAATATCAAAATGCCTTGAACCAGCCGTCATAATAAGGGTTGATTATTTAATACTGGCAATATATCTGTACACTCTCATTGAAACAGAGCAAGTTTATGTCAGTTTTACACTAAATTACTAAATTTCCAGCATACCTCAGGGCAAATCAGATTTTTCTCTATCACAACCATCTGCTCAACAAATGTAAGAATCAATGCCAGTTTTTATTTCCGGTACAAAAATTAAAAAGTAATAACACGAACGAAATTTTAAATTTTACCAGGCCTATAACATGTGCGGTTGGTCGTTGTTTCTCATTATAGGCGCTGTGTATAATTATCCATAATTATACAAAATCATTATTCAAGACCCTTCGGCAGCATCACATCGGCTTCAAGCAGGATACCTCAATCTCTACGCGGATATGGAGACAACTTGTAATGCTTTTAAATCTTATTATTATAAAGAATACTCGTGGAACTTGGTTGAATGTAATTCTACTGTTACTTTGAATAATAATTGTTAAATATCAGAATATAAATTACAGCAACTTTAAAATAATGTAGAATAATTAATATTCAAATATCCGTTGAATATTGGTTTAAGTGTTAAGTAGCAAACTGATATCCAAATGCAATCCGCGATAGTAATTGTACTTGATATTTCATATGAAATTACTGTGGAATTTACTAACTCCATTTCTTGGTGTGTTCTATAATAGTCTAAGTTCATTTAATTCTCGTGGGGCAAATGTTAAAGTATGAAATATTATGTTGCTGAATATTTTAGAGTGCAGTAATTGTTGAATTACAGAATATTCTCAGTCCAATATAATCTGCGGTGAATATTTTTAAAGTACCAAAAATTATTCGGCCGATATTTTCTAAGTCAATTAATTTAAGATGCTATGGGAAATCTGTTTCCCCATCGAAGGAAGAACCTTTCCTTCGACTGCCGGTGTTGGCTTTCTCCACGAACGACGACGGACAAGCAAGACGAAGTGAAGACCATCTCTCATGAAAATACTAAACTGACTGATAAGTCCGCATTAACACCTTCCACCATCTTTGATATTATTGGGTAGAATCCACATGTGACTTTTCCACAATTGTTATTGGATTTTGAGTTTTACATCTGGACCAATCACGTGACAATCTTTAACGCCTAAAGGGCTTGGGGTCATCCAAGTCTTGGCTAAGAATTAATCTGAAGATTTCCATTATTTGGAAGTCTAGGTAGGTTTTCCGATACCATCAATTTGCTACCGTACTCTTGTGTTTGTAGACAAAGTCGTCTTTCCCTACAAAATACTTATTCCTTAAAATACCTTATTGTTTCGAGGTCTCTTTAGAAATTTTTTCTCAGTGTAACTATGGAGTGAGAGACAGGCCTATTGTTCCTGGTTATGCGGGGGACCGTGTTCTGACTTAATAGAATGTCTGTGAAGACAATACATTCTACCTCTTATTAGAACAATGTTCATACAAATGGAATTATTCATATATTACATTTGTTTAATCACTTTAACTTTTAATTTGTCACAAATATTTGCCTAGAATTCTCCTTAATTTGCTGATTATTTTGATACCAAACTCTGGTTGGAATTAATATTTTGAACTAATAAACACATTAATTTCTTCTTAATACGAGTATCATTTTGATATGCAAAACAAAATGGGTATTATTTTAATTGAAAGGCGTAATCCATGGTAGGCTAGTCCAATCCATAGGCCTATCACATGCTACTTCCTTTGACGCCTCTGTAATTAACTGTCCTCTTTGCCCATTTGACTTTTATCTGGCAATTTGAATTTTTATCGACAATCTTAAAAATAGGATATATTATCCAAACATTTAATATATATATATATATATTATTATGGCTGAGGCATTTAATAAATATAAATTTAGAGGAAATACATTTTGCTATAAGAAATTCTGGATCCCTTACCATTGTTTCAAAGAGTCATAAACTGCTTCTGTTTGAATCAACACTCGTACGTTGTGATCATAATAATTATCATTATACTGATATAATTATATATAACAGTTAATATGTTGATGGTAAATATACCTATGTCTCCATAATGTATTATTATTTTGCTCATAGGAGATAAATATGACTTTATATCCCTATTTGTCATGTCAATAGAAACATCGTCGATATGCTGCTAGTATATGAATCAAACTTATCTGGAATCAGATGATCATATGGATCAGAGGAGGATGTTTTTCGTAGCCGAGAGGATACATGTCAGCCCATAATTAAGGATGAGTACCGTTTACATTGATCAGTTAAGTTTAACAAAAACAGTCCAGGGTCAGATCAATGGGTTCAATATAGCATACTCGTAATGTTCACACAGTAACGTTCTACGTATCGAGGACAGGTCATTTCCATAAATTAATTTATCTTTTCTTTAATGCTACCATCTCTGCTTACGTTTTCAACCATGTTAAGTTTCTGAAGTGAACATCAGGTTATTATCAGAAAAAGGAAATCACCCAAATATAATGGTGAGCATTGGTGTTAAAATAATTTCTTTCAACGAATTTCAGCACCATTTCTGTTAAAAAAAAATTAACCAAATATCTCTTGTACCAAAAATTTAAAAGGTTGTCTCTTTCTATTGTTTTTCACAAATGATACTGCCAGAAGCCAGATTCTGTTAAGTTTATGAATCATCCTTATCTCAGCATATCACTCAGTGTAAGTAGTGTACTGGGAGCTACAAATCGACCAATTCAAAGAAAATATTTTAAAAGAAATAATTAATGCTAAATTGATGCTTCGCTCCAATTATGGCTGTTGCAGTTTTACTTAAAATAAACCCTGTAATCCTGCGTATACAACAAAAGAGTTTTGTGTAGAAATCTAAGTCTTGACTTAAATTGAAATTTCATCCATTTCCCTCTCAAATCCTTGCAAATCGAGATATATTATTGAATTCTTCGAAATTCGTTATTCTTTATGTTCGTCAAACTTTTGATCTGCAGCATTGTTCTCCTACAGTGGTACATTCAAATTGTATGAAATTGCAGGACTATAAAATAATCTTTAATAAGAGATAATATTATTGGAAAAAAATTCCTCTGTCACAGACATAGGAGAGAGGCTCTATCTGGCGTTGTGAAGTGAACTCTGTCTTAGCTCAGTTGGTAGAACAATGGCACGGATAGTCAAAGGTTCTGGGTTTATAATCCCAGTGTCAGAGGAATTTTTCTCCTATAATATTATCATGTAATATCCAACAGAAACAATAATCAGTGGTTCATGAATGCATATGCATATATCTACTTTTAATAAAATCAGGTAAACTGATGTAACAAAGTGCCAGTATGTTTTTGTTTAATCAGTTATGACTGCAATTATGATATGCAGAATATTTTTTTTAAAAATTGATTTCCAAGTTAAGCTCCAGATTTATTCAATAAGCAGGGCTTACGGAAGAAGAAAGGTCTACCATCTCGGTCACCTTGGTCATTCTAACGGTCTAGTTGGATAAGCGCATGTCAATTAATATGTTTTTTGTCATAGCTACCTGTATTTTAATTTCCAAGGCCTTATAAGATCACAGTACAACAATAGGCTATGTTGTCAAGATAACTGATTTTAATTTTTTTTTATAAATTCTTTCGAATACGTATATTACCATAAAATAGGCACTAAATTGAGCATTACTCCGAAACAGGTTAACCGATTTTATCCATTATGAATAGACGTCTTCCCATGGACATTATAAATGTGTATACAAAGTTTCATAAAAATCCGGTAAAGCGTATTTGAGTTACCGCGTCTTTAAAATATTCACTAAATTGGGTTTTACTCCGGTACCGGTCTACCGATTTGGTCCAATATCAATAGACGTCTTTCCACGTACATTATAAATGGGTATACAAAATTTCAGGAAAATCCAATAAAGCATATTTGAGTTATCGCGACTTCTTTTATATTAACATAAAAACACTAAATTGGGCATTTTTCCGGTACTGGCCAACCGATTTGGTCCAATATCAATAAACGTCTTCCCATGGACATTATAAATGCGTATACGAAGTTTCATAAATATCCGATAAAGCGTATTTGAGTTATTGCGCCTTTAAAGTAGACACTAAATTGGGTTTTACTCCGGTACCGGTCAACAGATTAGGTTCAAATTCAATAGGGCACTTCTTATGGACGTCATAAATGGGTATACCAAGTTTAATGGAAATCCGATACAGCGTATTTGAGTGATGGTGCCTTTCTATTAGAAAGGCGCCATAATCTATTAAAATAGGCACAAAATTGGGCATTACTCCGGTACCGGTGAACCGATTTGGTTCAATATCAATAGGGTTCTTCCCATGGACATTATAAATGTGTTTTCCAAGTTTCATGAAAATCCGAAAAAGCGTATTTGAGTTATGGTGCGTACAGACACACGGACAGACGGACAGACGGACAGACGGACAGACAGACGGACAGACATTTTTTCGTCCACCACACAATCTCATAAAGTACCATACTGGCACTTAATAAGAGGTTACCGGGTTTTCTTGCTGTATGTATACTGAAGAATAGTACATAGTTGTTTCTCCAGTGCATTATAATCCGTTTGCTGTTTCACAGATGTTTGAGTATTATCATTATTTAACTACCCGTGTAAGTACCAAAACTATCAGCTGCTGGAGGTCAATATGCTTGTTTTGCCGGAAGAAATAACGTAGAGTTATTTACGAGCTATTCAATTTGTATGCACTCATCATTTAATTCAACTTTCATTCAATTAATATATCGGTTCACGTGCTCCTACTTCCAGGATTCGAATTTACGCGCATTAACATTCATTGTATGAAAGCAAAAAGTAATCGTGACTGTCAATTATAGGGTAGCATATTAGCAGCCAGATACTGTAATTAGCTTCAAATGAATGGACATTGTTTGTGTATTTGTGTCGGCAACTGTTACTGCTTCGTTCAAAATGGTCAATTTATTTTCCTTCGATTCATACCCATATGAGGTTGAGGAACGGTATATCTTCCACACTATTCCTTCTTGTTCTTCAATTTACGGTTTTATCAACTTAATTTACCCTTAACTTTTGCAACTGAATTTTATTAAACAAAGGCATCCATTCTAAGTCTTATTAAGTTGTTAATAAATGCGTACTTATTTCAAAATCCTGAATTAAAAAAAAAATGATTTGTTGGTCTCATGAAGCGAATCGAAAAGAAATTCACATTTTCAAAGTAACTTCTACTATCATAGTATATAAAACTGAAAACTTTTATTGCTGTTATGGACTATTATGCTACTCTTTATTTAACTATTTATCTGGCCATCAATACAAGTTACCAGTAAGTTCATGGAGAATCGCTGAGTGCTCATTCACAACAAAGAATACATCAGGAACGGATTGCAGCCGCAAAGACGTCAGATAATAACCAGGCTTTAAAACTTAGTGCCCGAACCCACAGAATGAGTTGATTCCGGTTACCAACAACCTGAGTATAGGGGCTGGAGGGTGATTGCGTAGGCTGATAAGACAGTCATTGATAGTAGTACCGAGAAGTGAATGCACTCGTAGTACGGTGCCTCTCAAATTGGTCAACAGTGTACCTTGTCAATGTGCGTGTTTAAATTTATAATACGTGTTCGGCATGCCGAAAGTAAAGTGTTCTAATATGCAAACATATATTGAAACATTTGGGAGGGACTATTATACACAAACAGGAGAAAGTATCGTTTTGCATGCTTGTAATGTGAGTTTAGATAATGAGAAGTTTTTTGTGGTCTTCCTATATCTGTATTCCGGTTTGTTTACTATCACGTGAACTAGCATATGGTAGCTAGGGCATACGCCGAGCAAAGTCTGTACAGTACGGTTGCTGCTAACATATTCGATCGGGCACTAAGTTTTAAAGCCTGATAATAACTTAATTAAATAGGTGGTGACTCGCGGAGGCCTGTTTGCATGGCGCCCTCCTCAGCTTTTTAAGAAGACTGGGCCTTTACTCTTCAGTTACCACCTGATTTCACTATCAATGTTTGTTTGGTTTTACACATTTAAATAATTAATTATTTTACATAATATGTCTTACCATATCAGCAATTATTAATAAACAATCATCTTTGATTCTGTATATTACTGCATAATATGTGATTCCAGTCACCTCAGTAGTTTTACTCCATGCTGAATAATACCATTGAATAAAAACGGCTTTAGCTATATTTAATACAGTATAATATGAGGCACTCAGAATACGACTGGTGTAAGTCCCGGAATTGCATCAGCTTGAGGTGTTTTCAGAGAACGAGTGCAATAACTTCAAGCTTCAACTATTGGCATACAGTGATTATGTAACAACTTATAAGGAAAGATATCTCAGAAACAGTTTCAATGGACTTACTCCTCTTGTATTCTGAGCGCTTCATATAGGCCTACCATAGGCCTATTACTTTCGCGGATAGACTTCCACGGGTAGCGTTGGCATATTGGTGTTAGGTTGGCAATACTTAACAAATTGTATATGTTTTATTCATTATTTCAAGAGAATTCAATTGATAGAATTATAATTACCAAGAGAATAATATTAAAATGTAATTATTAAGAGTAGAGTTTGGAACAAAACCTCCAACTCCCCGGTTAGAAGCCCGAGAAACAATAATACAAGAGTAGAGATACTTCAAAAATTCAGAATGCATTCTGTCTAAATAAAGTTTAAATATTCATAAATTAAATTTTTTAATAAATTAGCATATTGGCAAATTATCTTAAAGAGGAGAACTGTATGCTTTCAAAGACCAGTCGTTAGATCATCATTTCATTGTTGTTGTTGTTTATATATATATATATATATATATATATATTCTTTAAAGCTCACTCAACTACAACGGCATTTGAGCCTGATTTGATTTATTGCAAAATCAAACTTAAGTTACATCAAAACTGGCATTCACCTATGCGAATGAGCTCAAATTAACCGGCAACAGGATTTGAATTCCCGACCTCTCGAATCCAAATCCACGACGCTAGGGTCTAGGCCAACTCGCTGAATATTATTGTACAGGTATAGTGAATATCGAGGGATTTTAAACCGTTTACTGCCATATATATATATATTACTGGCTCTTCAGCTAGTGACCTCACAAAAACGAGGCCTTTGTGTACAAAAACTGTTTAAGAATTTCCGAGAATATCTCTTCTGATTTATTACTACTTGTCCGCTTCTGATTTATTACTACTTGTTTGAAGTGTTATTAATGACCTAACATAAGAAAATTAGGCTAATACAGTTTCTCTTTCCACAAAATATAATTCCACTACTTCCATATCTCTAATGTTTAAACCCTGGGTAAATATCTCTACTGTTAAAGGGCCCTTGAGGTTTTTTGAGGAAAATGAAGACTTTTTTGTTAATTTTCCAGGTTTAGCAGTATTTTTAAAACTAATTTATTGTTTCAATATACAGTGCACTAACTATACTAAGTAAAAGAAAACTGTGAGCCTTTTGAAATGTATCAAAGCAAGAAAATGAAATACTTAATACTAATAAATTCATTACATTAATTTACGAATTAATGAATATTGTTCCTCTTCTTAAATTTGCAAACTAATTGAGAAATGAATCCACTTTATTATCATTCTTATTGTGCCACTATGCTATTATTACTTTGAGTGGTAAATGTGTTCTGATTCCTGCGTGGAGATGTTGTATAACTTACAACTTGGTAGTAGCAACAGAGACAATCTTACAATGATAGTATTCACTGTAATATTATAATGGTTACGAATATCACTGTGGCAGAAAATTACAGCAAATTTCTATAACCAGACAAGCGTACAAGGTTGAAACCTTAGAGAAGACACCCACATTTCTTACTCGTTTTAGTATATACCTTTCATACTAACGTACTTTTTGTACTGAACAATATAGAGTAAAATCCATTTATACAATTTTTATTAAGTGCCAGTATGGTACTTTATGAGATTGTGTGGTGGACGAAAAAATGTCTGTCCGTCTGTCTGTCTGTCTGTCTGTCCGTCTGTCCGTCTGTCCGTCTGTCCGTCTGTCCGTCTGTCCGTCTGTCCGTCTGTCCGTCTGTCTGTACCGGATTTTTATGAAACTTGGTATACACATTTATAATGTCCATGGGAAGACGTCTATTCATAATGGATAAAATCGGTTGACCTGTTTCGGAGTAATGCTCAATTTAGTGCCTATTTTATGGTAATATACGTATTCGAAAGAATTTATTTAAAAAAATGAAAATCAGTTATCTTGACAACATAGCCTATTGTTTTACTGTGATCTTATAAGGCCTTGGAAATTAAAATACCGATAGCTATGACAAAAAACATATTGATTTACATGCGCTTATCCAACTAGACCGTTAAAATGACCCAGGTGGCCGAGATGGTAGACCTTTCTTCTTCCGTAAGCCCTGCTTAATGAATAAATCTGGAGCTTAACTTGGAAATCGATTTTTAAAGAAAGCATATTCTGCATATCATAATTGCAGTCATAACTAATTAAACAAAAACATACTGGCACTTTGTTACATCAGTTTACCTGATTTTATTTATATAAAAATAGTACAAAATGTTTCTCAAACCTTCTTAGATATAACTTACGTGTTAGAAATTTTATAATAATTGCGGTTTTAAGTTCAAAAGAGAAACCGATATATATAATTAAAACATTATTATAACACGCCTACATTAAGAGATTTAGGAATCTTATCAAATTTTTCAAACAATAATTTGCTTACACCATTTACTGGGTAAATAATAAATGCTCCGACTATTCAAAAGACTTAGATTTTCCAGGTAAAGAAAGTAAACCATAGAAAAGAGTGAAAATTTAACAAATTCAGAATAATATTTAACTTAGGGTCACTTTAATTGTTGCAATTTTTGGGGGCATTTTTAAGGAATTGCGTAACAATATGTGGACAATATTTTTTTTTAATTCAGATTTCTTCTAGAAAATATAATAATATATATTTAAGCCTACTATTTTTTTAATATTAATGTGATTAATATGATTGTTATTATTATTACTGTTGTTATTACTTAGCTTATTATTATTGTTATTATTACTTAGCTTATCCATGCTTCCTATATATGTATGTGTATAGGTATATATAGGTATATTTATACCTAAACACATATAATACATATAAGGGCTGGGTCTCTGCCACCACGGCATGGCGCGTCCTTAGTTTTCGGATAGAGGAGTAGCTGCGAATATGTTGGATAAGCAGTCGCAGACAGACGCATGAGGTGATCCTCCAGCTTGGGGGTTTGGCGTGAGGTTAAAAACCTCTCTCAGTAAAAAGTATTGTTATGTAAAGCTGCCTGATTTATGGGTCCTATCAGTGTAAAATTTTCCGAGGTAAAATAGTCCCTCGTTCGGATCTCCGGGTAGGGACTACACTAGGAGTCTAAAACTCGTAGGAACTACAGAGTGGGAACATGGAACGTTTTGAGCTTGTAAAGGCCTGGGGCGTTTAAATTGGTAACTAGAGAATTAGATAAATACAGGTTAGATGTAGTAGCAGAAAAGGAAGTTATATGGGAGGGTGAAGGTTCACTGCACACAGACGCGTATACCTTGTTCTACGGGAAAGTGAATGACAACCATCAATTGTGGATCGGGTTCTTCATGCATAGAAGAATTCATTCAGCCATTAAGAAAGTAGGGTTTATTAATGATAGGCCTTTTTTACGTTATTCTAAAAGGACGGTGGTGTGACATCATAATTATGAATGTCCATGTACCAACTGAGTATACTGACGATGATGATAAGGTCAGTTTCTATGAGAAAATAGAAGAAAAAAATTGATCAGTTTCCTGCATATCACATGAAAATTGTGCTAGGAGATTTCAATGCGAAAGTAGGAAGAGAGGATATTTTCAAGCCCACAATTGGGAACGAAAGTCTCCACTTGCACAGCAATGACAATGGGCTTACACTAAGGTGCTTTGCAGATGACAAGTCCTATGTCCTTCAACTGCATAGATACGCGGTCCAATCCGAGACGGCGAGACGGAGCGAAGACTCTCACTGCTAGCGGCAGTCTTTTAGCCCGTACACGTGATTGGCGGTGAAGGAAAAGGCTTCTCATTTGAAAAGTACTGTAGTGAATTTTGCCACCGCTAAAAATTTAATCGTAAAGAGTACAACATTTTCATTCCCGTAATCACACCCATTCAAAAATACACATGGACCTCGCCAGACGGAAAGACCATGTGCTAATAGATGCAAGGAGGCAGGCAAGTATAATCGATGTTCGAACCTTTAGGGGGGCTGATCGCGATTCGGATCAATACCTGGTAGTTGGGGCTTTTAGGGAGAAACTTTCTTTAAACAAAGGAAGTAGGCAAAATTTCGATCTAGAGATATTCAATCTGAAAAAGCTAGGTGAAGACGAAAGTAGGAATGCTTACCAAGTCGAGATTTCAAATAGATTTGCAATCCAAGAAAACACTATTGAACAAGAAACTAGGGATGATATGAATGTCGATAAAACCTGGGAATGCATTAAGGACAATGCAAAACAAAAATTAAGTCCACTTGAACCGGAAAAAAAAACTGTGGGTCGATGATGACTGCGTGAAATTAGTAAATGCAAGAAAGCAGGCAAAACTACTGTGGTTGATGAATCCGAAAGACACCACGGCCAATGAAAATGTTAATGGCTAATTTGGATATAGATCTTACAAACATTACGTCAGAAAAAACCCCATTGGCTTAGATTTTTAAATAAGTAAGTAAGTGTTTTTCCTAAATTAATCATTTTTTTACATAGCAAATTGCAAACATTTACATACATGGACCGTACAATTTTAGTCGTAAAGAATGTTTTGTTATTATTTTTTATATTTGTCCGGTCAGATGCAGCCACTATAATTTTATATACCGCTATATTCTAACGTAGACTAATGGGGCTCCTTGTGAAATAGTAAGCACGAAGTATTTTAACTAGTTATATTCCTGCTACTTGACGAGTAAAAACAGCTTCGTTAAAATGGGGGAAAGATATTTTGCCTACATAATTTTCTCCGTTTCAGTAATTTCGCTTCTCCTTCTCCAGGATCACAAACTAAGAAAATAAAATAATAGCACTTACAAATTAGTTCCAGCGTGATTCACCATTTGCTCTTCTTGTTGACGTCAGCAGTTTAAGTTTTTCTCGTAAAACGTGGATATAAATGGTTGTAGCTTATTGATCGTGAGATCATCGGATGGCGACTTATACAGAAAGATTTTTCTTCTAGCAACCAAGATCCTACTTCCTTTCGTCTAACGAAGGTATCACATATTTTAAACCCATTAATTTTTTCGTTGAAATCAACCCCTTTGAACTCCGTGTACGGAGTAAATGATCTCTTGGTGGAGGTCTCATTTACCGGAGACCAATTTAGTTAAGTTTATTTGCCTATAGAGAACAGAGTTACAGGTTAAGCCCATGTAGAAGATAGTAATGTACAGTATTACTTAGATGTGATATTGCCAAAGGATTTGGTCCAGAAGCTTTAATTTAAAATGCCGTAAATGTACGACATTGGACCTGCGGATTTATTTCCCCTGAGGACTTATCTATTCACCAAATTAAAAGATCTTTGGCATTTTCTTCCTCCTTATCAATTTACGGATTAATGATTGCTATTACTTATTTCACGAAGTTATTTTACCGCAAATATTCAATAAACCTGAAGGTCGTGTCCTCAGCTTAACAGTTTTGTGTCACAACGCAAGACGTGAAACAATGCAGATTGCTTAAATTACGTGAAACTAGGTTTACAAGAAAATCGTGCAGATGATAATCTTGAGAGAGGGGTGAAAATGCTTTGAATCTTGATCGGGATACGTACTGTCCTTGTTGCTCTTAGGAAAGGTGAGCACGGTAAATATTTAACTCTAATATCATTTGGCAATATCATCCCACTGTAGCAATGTTGTGATAGGATGAGTCCAGCGTAGGGCTAAGGACCAAAGTCGGTACACAGACAATTGTAAATTTTTTCTCCGGAGCTTTGATTTTAACAGGGAAGTATCATTAAACAATCATGCTGAATCTAAATAGGACTTTTCCCCCTTACGATGTACCATTTTTCACAAAGATAGAAATGATTTTTTTAAATCAGCTATAACAAATACCTTAAACTCATCAAATTGGAAATAATTAATTCCAACTCATGCTTCTTTGTCAACCATCAGCATTCTTTTTTCAAATGTAAAATTAAACAAAATCCTGATGTGCGCTCGAAGAAATCAATATCCTTAAAGCCTTCATAAATTGTTTCCTCAAACAGTTGATTTTCATTTATTGTGTAACCTAGGCTTTGAAAGAGTATATTTTTTCTATCCTGGCACTAAATATTCTCTCTATTTCCACTCCTTTTTGTCCAGGATTGAGAGAACGAGTGCTACTGTCCCATTCGCAAATGAAATATTTCCTTTTTTCTTTTTTGTGTATTTCCGGTTGTTGGCCAAAAAGTAACCATTGTATGTTTTCTGTTTCTTTTAGATGAGCAGAGTGAGCATTTTGAAGTGATATGTATTTTGCATTATACATTCACAAGAATATGTGTTTCAGGTTCTCTTTAAACAAATCTACAAATAATCCAGTTACGTGAAACATAAGACTCCCGAGGTAGTCAGTAAGCCAGGAATATCATGGCAAAACAAAAGTGCACCATCTTTAATAATATTATTTAATCCACTTCATAGTGCTTAAACTAGACAAAATTTGTATGTAATAAAAATACGAATTGCTGGAATAAGTGTATAATAGGTTAAATTTGCAAAAGTTATATTATGAAACACTTCCATTTAATACATAATAAATTCCTGTAAACTTTAATAGTTACCTGCACCACTTTATTAAAAATCAGTAGAAAGGAAATTTAATAAAGTAGTGAAAGAATTGCAACGTTATAGAAACAAATGGATTCCATTTATTTAACAGAGAATGTCGAAATTAGATTTATCTGTTATCTAAAAAATTATTACGCATATAACACAGTGTAATTTATTATTATTACCAACATTATGAATGCTTTTCATTTGGTCAAAGTGTAAACGGTATTTAGGATAGTAGTCTCCTTCTAAAAGGTTTGCAAGAGTACGGTATACAATGACATTAAAAATTTAAAAACGTTATACAACATTTAAGTTAAATTTATCTACCACTTAGTTAAGAGACTATAATAATGATTCTAGTTTCTCGTGGGTGTAGACGAACTAGAGCTGGGAATTATAACAGAATAGCGGTTAACTGCACAGATAATCCACTGCTGAGTAGATAAAACTGTTAAATGTTTTTACACATAATTATTGGATATTATTTGGAGTTATTTGGATTTTATTTCGATTAACAATAGAGGGATAATTAATTATTTCTCACTCGCCGGGTCTTTTGGGTAGCTCAATTAGTAAGAGCAGCGGCACAGAGATCCGAATATCCTGGTTCAAATTCCAGCTATGGTATTGAATTTTGTAGTCTGACTTCATCTTAGCCGACACACGGCCAGTGCGAAAGAATTATAATTCCGAATAAATAAATTGTCATTATCACTAGAGATTGATGTGAATTCGTAACATGGTCAAAAGATATTCACACAACTTACGTGACTAATTATTACAAATTTTCAGAATTACTTTAAACTAAATAATAATAATAATAATAATAATAATAATAATAATAATAATAATAATAATAGTTTGTATTCCTTTGGTTTTATCATGTACATAAGACGCGCACAGTGTTTAATCTAAAAAACATGCAGATGGAATGTCTAGTAATTGTTTCCCTTTGTGTAAATATGCTGAGAAATAATCAAAACAATTCAATGATTCGCTTAAACTGATATGGCCCACTTGTGAATCGGGTATTAATTTCTCATAAATGGTTGTAACAATTTTTATTTTTTAATTCTCAAATTTCATATTTCTATAAGTATACTTAATTTCTGAATTCCTATAGGCCTACACATTGTTAACAGAAACATTATTTCAGATTTTTACCTTAATGTATTTCACTTACAGTTGAAAAAAGTCTTGCAATGAAACCACTGTCGAAAATAACAATCTAAACGAGAAACCTCCAAAACCATTAGAACAAAGAAAAGAAACTATCTCAAAGACAAGGTAAATGAATTAGAGAAAAATAATCGTAGTAAATACAAAAATATTAGGGATCTCAATAAGGGAATACATGAGTTAAAAAAAAAAAAGTTTTCAGCCTATAACATAATTAAGAACAAAGATGGCACTATACCCGCGGCTTACAATAATATTTTAAATAGATGGAAAATTGTATTTAATCAGTTATTAAATGTAAATGGAGATCCTAAAGTGTAGGAAGCAAAATAATCACAGCCGTTGGTTGCTGAAGTGACCCTAACAGAAGCAGAAACTGCTACAGATAAACTAAAAACGCACAAATCTCCAGGCATTGACCAAATTCCAAATTAAGGCAGGTGGGGATAGAGAGATCTATAAGCTCATTCTTATGAATCGGATAAAAGAAGAATTGCCAAAGGAACGGAAAGAATATATGCAGTCGAAAACATTTGGAGATCACCAATGTGGATTCAGTCAGAAAAGATCAGCCATTGATCATTATTTTGTATTTGCCAAATCTTGGAGAAAAAGTTTAAATGTAATAATTCTGTTCACCAGCTATTCATCTATTTTCAAAAAAAGCATATGATTCAGAGACAAAATGAGACAAAATGAGACAGACAAAATCTTACAATATCGTCATTAGGTTTTGGATGCGGTACCCAAAGTCAGTCAGAATAGGGAATCTTAAATTAGATAGATTTACCAAAGCTCCTTGATGCAAGGGAAAGCATTATCGCCTTTACTTTTCAGTTTTACTCTGGAATATTCCATTAGGAAAATTCAGGAAAACAAGATAGGCCTAGAATTAAATGACAATCACCCGATAATGACGCAAATGATGTTTGTTGGGCGATGACAAACACAAGCGGGAGGAATGGAAAAAGGTTTTTTGATTCCTGCAGGAATGTTGGATTGTAAATTAATAAAGAAGAAACTAAATATATGGTCAAGAAACTTCAAAATGATGGGGGTACACAATATGACATAAACACAAGCGGGAGAAATCCAAAAGGTTTTTTGATAGCTGCAGGAATGTTGGATTGTAAATTAATAAAGAAGAAACTAAATATGGTCGTGAAACGTCAAAATAATGGGGTACACAATATTAGAAAGCAGATAAAACATTTGAATAAGTGAAACATTCAAATATCTGGGAATAATTACAGCATTACAGATACAAATAATATTAAGGAAGAAGGTAAGTGTTGACTGAAATCAGGAAATTCAGCTGTATTATATGGAATTAATCAATTATGTCTTAAGTTGTTAATACAGGAATTTAATCTCTAACGGTAAATAATTCCATGATAACTTCCTATCTAGAACAGTAGTAGGAATACATAATTTCTTCGGAGTCAAATATAGGAATACATAATTTCTTCAGAGTCAAATATAGGCCCAATGAACTTACACATGTGTGAACCTTGTAAAACAATATCTTTATTTAAACTGAGACAGATGTTGATTTCATATTTCAAAATTTTACGATCTGTTGTTTACAGATGAAGGGATGAGCTGTGTAGAAAACTGAAAAGTCTCTCCAGAATAATAATAATAATAATAATAATAATAATAATAATAATAGAAAATAGAAGGGAATGAATAATATGCCTTCGCATCATTAGCAAATACCGTAACTGCTATTAATATAAAGTAAAGAAAAGTTTGCCACGAACAGGAAAGTTTGTATATTTTTTCTCATTAATATCGGTAGTAAAAATGAGGTCGTTTGTTTTAGTTAGGGACACCAGATAGACTAAAGACGTATTAAGGTTGTGGAAAGACAATTTAAAAACCAAAGAATTCTTAATGTAGCCTGTATCATAATCTAACGGTCTCGTTTTAGACTGGGATTACATTATCTACATCTCTATGGATGAATTTTATAAATTAGGTATCCTTCATTAAAATCATGCATTCCATTATATCAGATAAGAGTTTTGAAATTTTGTTCGATTTTCTAAATCAGAACTGTTGTTTTATCATCTCATTTTCAATAGTTAAATTCGCATTAGCAAACTCACAATTGTGAGACATGTGGTCAGCAGATTTAACTTGGTTAACGTTATGCGAAAGAAAATGAGGCGGGACCGGAAGATGACATGTGAAGAATAGGGAATAATAGCTGTAACTACACTAGACAGTTGCGTCAAGTTGTTCAATTTGTATTGCCCGCAAACATCAAGGAATACAAACCGAAAATTTCGATCATACCAGGATCAAGAGCAGGCTCAGGTCCTGCTCAAGGACGAGCAAGGGGAGACCATGGCCGGGGCACCGACCCAAGGGATTGAACAATTTACAACAATTATTTTCTATTGAATAGAAAATGGTGCTTGTATGTCAATGAGCATACCACATGACATTGCCAGATAAGTTTCAGCAGTAACATTAATGGTGTAATAGGCCGTCCTCAAGTAGAATGTTATGAACTTAATGAAGAATAATATTGTTCTCAATGACTGAGTACATAGAATATTTCCCATTTAAGTCCAGGTTCGCAATTAAAAATAGGACGGCTTATGTTTTCAGACATAAAAGTCAGCTGCAATGCTTCATTCGGAAGTAAGATCATCAGTTCTTTGCCAAAGATTTTTAAACTTTTATTTCCTCAAAGAGCCCATGGTGAAAATTGCCAGCTGTTTCCTGCTTAATAAGTACCTGCGTAGGCTATGTGCGGCTCCTTAACACTAGAGATCTTGATAGAATGAAGGGACTGTAGAATCGCGTTGATTAAAGAGGTAACCTTGCAGACCTGAAGGAAACAGCACAGGCTGTAAAGCCCCATGTAGCCTGAGCTTGGAGTATAATGGATGATGCAGGATAAGCCACTTAAATATCACGTCATTTTGAGTTCCAGTGTGTAAAAAAGTAGACCTAACACCTAAAAATACTATTGGAGCTAACACCGTAAGTGACCTCTTGTGAGAAATTCGTTTTGCATCGGCATAAGCTTTGCAAGATTGGGATTTTTTTTTTTTTTTTGTAGTTGTTGTTGTAACACTAGGGAATGTTGGGCAATTGACGGTTAATAATTTATTTTTAATCCATTCGTATAGCTATACATTCAAAAGCATGATGCATGGTATTTAAAGTCTAATCCTTCGGAAATACAGAAGTAAGACATTGGTTAAATATTGTAGATTAATAGCACAATTATTGCTATGCATTTCTTGCCATTTCACATCCGATACAATCTCTCATCTTTTAGGGCTATCATAGGTGATGATATGGCTGTCTACAATAGCCTTACAATCTCTTTAGTCTATTTCAGGTGTCCCTAATTGAAGAAACAGCGACCTCTTTTTTACTACCGATAATGATGAGAAGAAGTATACAAACTTTCCTGTTCGTGGCAAACTTCTTTTGCTAGATAATAATAGCCATTTAGGTATTTGCTAATGATGCGAAGGCGCGCATTTGAACACTACTGGACTTAGAATGAGTGTAAATTCGTGATTGTTATTTGCTTTAAACAGGACACGAGTTGATTTGCACACACGGCTCCAAATTGAAACCTATCCATTAACAATGAAATTGAAGTCCTAAAAATGTTTAATTATTAACTTATATCCTTGTAGCTTAATAATAGACAATAATTTTGGTGTAAACTTAAATTCCAAGGTTGAATTCCTGTTGGCCTATTTGAATATTCCTGGCACTCTTCGAAATTTAAAGTATATTATTCCAGAGTTCAGAGTTTGAAGATTTGATAAACGCCATCATGTCATTATTCCTCCAACAAACATCGAGTTTATAATTGGTATAGAAAACAATGAAATAAGTAGGTTAATAAAATAAATAATATTTTCCTTTCCGTTTGAAAATACAGGTTCTTTATAATTGCCAGAAAGTGGTTCAGAAATATAATCCTATTTACTATTATTCCTTCGATATGTAATGCTCAAGTTTAATGAGACGCAAAGACTACAACCAACGTCCAAGCATAGAGAAATTAACAGGAAAAGTTCCCATTTAGCTCAAATTTTGATTATTGGAGCTTGGCTCTATAACTTCAGTCGAAATAACTTGAGAAGAAATGGTGTTGATGCGAATTTCAAACGTTCTGCATTTATATCGTCTACACCTGGTGCTTTCCGACATTTTAGACTACTAATAGCTTCTAATAGCTCTTTTAAATCAAGAGAGTCTACATTTTCATCATTTGCAGCTAACTGGAAAACATCATCCGAGCCATTGAACCAAAGACTTTTATAATACTGTTCCCATGTTTTCTGAGCTATAGGATTTGATATTGCTTTATCGCTTTCAAATTTATTTAATTCTTTTAATCCTTCATATGCCATTCTTTGTTGGTCATGTACATCGTGTTCCAAATTAGCCACATAAGTATCCCAATGTTGTCGTTTCAACTTGCTTACTTCCTTTTTAGTTATGGCAGCTATTCTTTTGTATTCAATTTTATCTCTTATTTCTTTCGTATTTAAAATTTTAGATAAGCCTTCTTCTTGTCTTTGATAAGAGCCTCTATTTCTTCATTCCAAATTTTTAACCCTAGTTTCGATTTTCTTTTCTTTCTTTTACCTAATACTTCGTTTGCTGTTTTAAGCAAGACACATTTGAGGCTTTTAGTCCCAATAGCAGAACAAAAACTTGTAAAATAAGTTCATTGGTTGCAACAAGATTAAAACCCTTCTGATGTAAATGGTCAGTAAGCTATAGCGCGTATAGATAAGTTTGCCATTTCTAGAAACCAACTTTATGAGCACATGAACGATCATTCAGTCCGTAACATTCCGTAACCTGGAGACTGAATAAAGAACACGCGTCCTGGATGTGGTTATAAGCTCTTAGATAATCCAGTGTCATGAAATAAATTACAGACCCACTGTACTTGCTGTGATGAATGACATCTACAAATACGTTCAGTATTATCTTCGTAGAGAAGGATTACTTCACCGTAAATGCATAGATCATAATCCGTAACGATATAGCAGAATTGCTCAATTATTTTCTATTTAATAAAATACTCTTACTTTCATATTAGCATATGAGCCAAGAAAAAACTTGACTCTCCCACCTATAGGGACGACATCTGAAGTGTAGTGTCTGAATTTTTGTTTTTGTTTGTTTGTTTGTTTTTTCTTATTTATTTATTTATTACTAGTATATAAAAATGACATTTGCCTCACCATCCACATCCAGGACTGCATTTTCGTTAAGAGATTTTCATTTCACCTGAAATTAAATCACAGAGATAGAAAACGTAGAACGAATGTCATATTTAGACATCAGGTTATATAATAAACAGTCTAAGGAAACTGTTTTCAAGCTCGTTCTATTATCACAATATTTTATATTAAGATGAATGAGAATACAAGACGAGTTAGGAAAGACAATTTGTTGAAAATCTGCTGCTCGTTATATAGTTGTCGAAATGCATAAACATAAAAGTCATAAATTGGCGAGTTCGAAACAAATAAACCCAGCGAGATGGCCCATATGGTAGCGTCTTGTACTCGCATTCGGGAAGCCCTGGATTCAAATCCCGTGGCCAGTTATATAGACTTTTTTTAAAATGATTTCCCTAGACATAAAATCAAGGGCCAAATTGGATATTTACTTACTATGACTCATCGCGGTTATTTCATCCTGTAATCACATTAATTAAAATTGAATAACATTAAAATTGCAATTAACAGATGGTACTGGTATAGCCTACACACAGAACCTAACTCCTGATATGACTCGAGATAAAATAGATTTGAGTTTAAAACCTGGATAGGGTCACCAATTATTCTTTCATTATTATTGTGAATTCCTTTGTCACTTCTTTTTCTTACTATAGGCTTTTGGCCTATTAATTTAACTACGTTATCGTGATTCACAAAGATCTTTTCAGTGACGAGGGTGCTTAACCGATCCCCAAGAGATGAAAGAGATAAGATCCATTTATGATGTATGAACTATACTGAAGTTGTTATTGTAGTAGCCGGAACCTGTAGTTTAACCTGAAATCTGAACCACGGTAGGGTTCTGGTAAGTTTTCCATTATTTAAGTCAGTGATGAAGATGAGATACGTTAACCGAACATCTACACTTCTATTTTTCAGGCTTGAACCCCGGATATTCAATGCGGCAAGATGCCATATCCATTAATTGCTAAGTGCTAGAGTACATTCTGTGAATCCCTGAAAATAAGGTCTAATATGGTCTTTTAATAACATATTCTTCAGATTTAAATTATGGAACTTAATTAATTGATAAGTATGTATTCCCTATGCTAACCGTCAGTGCATGTTACCCTTCAAAAGTGGAAAAGTGATGGTAGGGAAGTTTGAAACGTCCTTAAAATAGGTGGAGTATAAGCACGGCAGGAATGTCAAACCCTGAAGCTCTCCATGTTTTAACAATAGCTGGGTAAATGTTTAACGGATATCTCAAGTCATATCGTGACTGCCTCGCGTACAAGTACACAACAGGCATAACACAATAGCACATTTTTTCCAGCGTTTATATCGAAACTAGAATGGTACAAAGACTGATTCTACAAGGGTTTGTGAAGAAATATATCTATAGCATTAATCTACTTATCTGCAAGGTCAATCTGCAAGGTGCAAATGAAATATTTAAATATCTAATAGGCTATTTTTATCCAATTCGCTTCAAAATATAAATGGACTTGCAATAGAAGCGATATATACAAAATTTTATGCATGAATATTAATTGCTTAGACATCTTAAGTAGATTCTAATAGTACAACAACTGTTTTTGTATTTTTTCAGGTGAGTTAAGAGGAGGTTTGATGAAATTATTTCTTCTGAATGCAGAACGACCCTTCCAGGTAGTGTGAGTAGATAATACTGAAGGGCTAAGGAAAAGGCGTTACAAGTAAATCAGCTATGTTTCTTTATGTCAAGTGCAAAAGTAATCTCAGTTTTGTGAAGTGCTCAAGAAAAAATCTTACAACTTTTACCATTTTACCACATAAATAGAATGTTCTGCTGATATCACTTGTGCCACCTTTTTCCGGATCCCTTAACGCACTTAGACCTATGTAGAATTTCCAACTTCAATATTAAAAATAACAGAATATTCGATTCAGATTATGCACTTTTCAAAGATCTGATTAAGTGAGCGTTTCTTGAAGTATGTTGGTACAATACTTATTAATAATTTAAATTTAAGTTACTCTTTGGAGAAAATCCTTTCCTTAGTGAGATACTAACCTGCGACTTCTGCACTGTACACAGACGCTAAGATCACTCAGCTACTCAGTAATGTGGTCTACACACACCCAGTTCGAGCGTTCCTCTTGACTTTTACACATCTCAACACAAACTTACTTCTATAGGGTATTCTAACGATGCCCAATATAATTATTAGAATTATACCAAGATTTGGTTGAAAAATCGATAATCTTCCAGTTATATTCACTTCACTCTTAAATTGAAAATTTATCCTGGGCAGGAATCGATCTCTGGATGCAGAAGCTGAGCCATGAGTCTTACCCATGACCTTTCAAGATATTTTCAGACATAGATGTAGACTAACATTTCTATACCGTACAGATAGCTAAAAAGATTATACATGTCCCCATATAGTGACTTGAAGTAGAACGTCAATATTAACCTAAATAAAATATAATATTGTATAATAATGCTGACCACCTGCGAGATCTCATGGTAAGCGTCGCTGGCTAGGGATCCGCAAGCCCGGGTTCAATCCCCAGTACCTCCTCGGATTTTTCTGAGGTAGGGAGGTCTGCCTATGGTAACCTAGTTCCTCCATTGATGTACCGCCACGAAGAATGATTTAATATAATAATGCTACTGTCGCTCTGGTTGCCCAAAATATGCAGCATTTCATAATTTATTGTTCTTTGAATCAATTCAAACCTCTTAACCACAGTAGCAACCTTTAAATACAGGAAGTTGGTAGGCCTATTGTCTATTTTAACAGTATATTTTTGTAAAACTCTTCTGTAAAACATATTAGTAAATAAAATACGTATAATAATATAAAATCCATATAACAATGACTTAATATCTGTAATATTGTAGCACACTAAATCTTTAGATCCTAAAGATCTTCAATATTAAAGTAAGCGTTCTAATCTGTCACTCAAGTCATTAAAGAAGCCATACTTTCCCGTAATAATGATGTGGATGTTTGTATTCTAGGAATTACACAACAAAGAAAGCAAACCATGTCTGAGATCTGTACTTTAATTCTTACTTATTATCTTATCCATTGCTTCCTTCCTTTGAAGCATGCCTTAGCTCTAGGAAGCAGTTCGGTTCTTTCATACTATTTTCATGAATGCGAACTAGAAACATTGTTCCATTTTCTCGGTCGTAAAATAGAATAGAGGAACTGTTGTGATGAGCTACTTGCGGATACTTTGGAGAAAATTTGGAGGAAGCGTGAAAGAAGTTGCTCATTTCCTTGAACAGTAAACCCATCATTAGTAAAATTCTCACGGGTTTGAAAATCGGTATGTGTGTCTCCTACGAAACTAATCATTAACTCATTTTTTGTTCTTACTCGCACTCTGCCATAACAAATACGCTTCTCATTGCAGTTACACATCGTATTATCGAAAAAGAATATTAAAATTCTTATGACTATTAATCATGGTAATCAATACCAAAACATCATGTTCTCAAAACTATCTGCATTGTAAGCTACATTGTAGGTTGAGCTTCATTATCCTTAAAGCATCTGCCCTCTGAAATTTCATATATAGGCCTACATTTGTAACGGTTTCAATCTTGCCACTTCAGGTATCAGTTGTCTCATATCTGGGTGGTCTTTATGTTACATAATAATAAATACACTATCTGATTCTTATTTTCTGTCTCTTGAAACATAACTGGAGACACTGAAGTTTATCCTATAGGCTACAGCGGAGTTCCTGAAACTGCTACGACTTATAACAATGATACATGTCCGAAGTACTACTTAACGATAAAAATACATTAATCTATTTGATTGCCTCCATGGTCTAGTGGCTCCGTATCTGGAAGCTAGAGTTCGAATTCCGGTACCGCTTCAGATTTTTCTGTGGTGACAGATATGGGACGAGTTGCACCCTTTTTTCGTGAAGAAAATTGAAGACATATTTGAATAAATGAACTGCATGTCAATATGTATTTTAAAGAGAATTTCAATATAAGTGTAACAGTGGAATAAAAAAAGGAGTTCGAAGACGAAAAGATCAGATTGTAGGCCAAACTCACCATGAGGTGGGTAAGAAATCGTGGTGGGTGTTTCTATGTTTCTTTATTCTATGTTTTTTTTTGTGTTAGTACTTCTATAACTTATTAAGTATATTAAGTATACTTTACCAAAGTATTTTAAGACAGTGGAATAGATAGATAGATAGTAGATAATGGAATAGGTAGATATTGTCCGCCCTAGAACCGACCCTAAAGTAAACACGTATGTCCGTCACACTCTAACATGTTACTCGCATCTACGAAGAGTGAGACAGACAAACTTGTTTACTTTAAAGGCAGATTAAGGGCGGACAATATCTACCCATTTCAGAATCAAAAGATTCTGACCAAAGTAGGCTATATATTGTTTTCTAGTAGCTCTATGAAACAAAATTAAGAAAGGAAGAGGTGCGATTATAATATTGGGTGCAAAGGAAACGCTTCCTCGCCAGATGTATACAACTATTCCTGAAAATACTTTTAAATTAGTGATATGCTTTTATGTAGAATTCCATTTGTATTTAGTCCTAAAACACTATGTAAACCGTTATTCCTTACGAAAAGCAGATCATAAACAGAATAAAACTCGTTGAAAAGTTACTTGGACTGTGAGTCAGCGTGAATATTGTCACACGTGCAGGAATCTGCAAGTCATATTTCGTAAAACACTGTTTTTCTGCACCACTCGAGACAGGGCTTTATTAGGAATTAATAGACCACGAAAAAGAATTGACTGCAAATTATGTAGTTCACGGCCACTGGAACAACTTAATCAGACAACAATTATTCCAGTCAGTGCTAATTAACTTTCTTCATTGATCATTAATCTCTGCTGTCACGACTGATTTCTGCTGAGTGCTGCAAATATTCAGTCCAAGATAATCAGTAAGGTGCATACTTTAGGCCTATGATGAATTATTCTCAGCAGTTTTACAGCACCCCATTAATTTTCTTCCTAGATACGTTTATGATATTTGTTTTGATAGTCATGTCAAATCGTTATTTTCAAGGAAAGAGGATGGTACTGAGAAGCTGTTCCCTATTTGGTGTATTATATTAATTTCTTCATATAGAGAGCTCATAGCATATCAACTTAACCGAAATAATTTTAAAAAATAATCCAGGAGTTTTAACAGATGGTCAGAAATATGGTTTCATTGAAATGTATAGCCTATATTTACAATTTACAATTTACAATTTATTACTCCAAAGTACACGAAAAATATATACAAAAGTTGATATACCCCCCGAAGAAGCAGAGCTTGTGTTCGGGGGTGGTTCAGTTATATATTAGAAATACTTATACTAAACAATTACTTTTAAAAAATGCATAATTTGGAGAAGTATGACAAAATGTTATGTATGAAAGGTTAGAACATGTTCTATTTACAATACAATGGTACGAAGCAATACAACAATAATACATAACAATTTATTTGTTCAAATTTTAGTAAAAAATAAAGAAATTAAGTTCTATCCAAATTTTAAAGTTTAATATGAAAAATGTTATAACAGTAATAGTCGATAACAGAAGTAATAATTATATAAATTTTCTAATTTTAGACCTAAATTGTTTGTTGTTTAAGCTATTTAGATCAGGATGGTTGGTAATAAATGAATTGAATAGTCTTGGGCCATTCTAACCCAACTTTAAAGATAAACTGAAAACTTTTTTAAAATTTCAATGTAAACGCATGTTTCACAAATCGCCTTAAACGGAGTTTTGATAGGCTATTAGTTCCTACGTTTGTTAAAATTTAACAACATATTTTTTCACTTCGCTTTCTAAAAAAAACACAAATTATTTTTAGAATGAAATCAGCAAAATTCGGTTCTAGAGGCAAGTTTTTCCCATATTTCAAAGAATGTGCGTTCCAAATTTCACGCATGCATCTTTGATAGCTCAGAAAATATATCAATTTTAGTTTGAAAATGTTGCAAAAAATATGTAGGTCCTAGTTACGGTAAACAGATCGAAATTTAGCATGCATTTCAGGAAACTTGTCTTGAGACTTCCGTAACACAAGTTTCGAAACTTTAATACCTCATGTTTCATTTTTGGCAACATCGTTTATGCAGTCTTTTTTATTTATCTCTGTGTCTCCATATTCTTTTGTAAGTGAAATTTAAATTTGCGGGACAGAGAGACTTTCATAAGCAGTACTGTAAAAAAAATGAGTGTCTCAACATCCGACAAGAACATAATGCATAGAACTTTTGAATGTATTCTACACACATCACAGAATATTTTAAAGTTTTTTTTCAGAATTTTCTCATTTTCACCAAAACATTCCGCCCTCTCATCTTACAATTTCAGAAAAAAGGAGTCATTGCTAAACTATCAAGTGTAGGTATTAATCTCTCAATGTCATGTTGTTTAATACGAACCACAGCATTTTTCTATAATCTCCATGAACTTAAGTCCACATAGTAGTTTCCTTTCTAAACCGCATCCTGATTCATAAAAGTACTCCTTTTAACGGTTGCTTATTAAAAGTGTAATAATTAGCAGTTAGCAAGTCCAACCTATCAGCCGACTGGTTAGCGTTGCTGACTTATAAACACTACTTCAGGGATCCCGGATGTTTCTTAGGCTGGGGATTATTCTATGGTATGTATCGGCTGGGTTTATGCGTTGTCCTTAAGTTTAAGTTGCATGGTTACATGTAAGTGATAAGAGGGGACTGGCGCACCCTGGTAATAAAATAGATGAGAACATCCATTAAGGGATCACTAGCGGTGAAATGTGTGTTCATTAACAAGAAGTCAATATTCTTCAATTCCCTATACTTACTTTAGCAGTTCATTCATAGGTCTATAGTATAGAAAAAAATCTCTTTGCTGTATTTCACGGCCTTCTTTATGCATTCAATGTGCCACAGTGTGTCTGGTATTATAAAAAGAAAATAACAAGAAATTCTGAAAAACAACTTAGGCCTACTTACTTACTCACTCAATGGCAATAGACAATTCCTCAGCAAGCTAAAGGAATATTATCTTTTTTATGGAAACCGAAGGTCCATTGCCGCGCTTACCTGAGTCCGCCATTCAACTCTATTCTGTGATAACTCCATCCAATCATCCCTAGCAAATCCTACTTCCCTTAAGTCCATTTTAAGATTGTCCTCCCACCTACGTCTAGGTCATCCGCGTGGTCTTTATCCATCAGGTCTCCCAGTCAATACCTTTGAGATATGTCTTTCCTCCCCATGCGTGCAACATGTCCAGCCCATTTCATCCTTCGCGATTTAATTACCCTTACTACATCCGGTGAAACGTACAGATCATGAAGCTCGTCGCTATGCAATTTTTTCCAGTCCCCATTTTCCAGCCCTTTTGGGCCCATATATTTTCCTAAGCACCCTGTTTTTGAACACTCTCAGATTACGTTGTTCCCGATCAGTAAGCGGCCAGGTCTCACATCCATACAATACAACCGGATGGTAATAGTCTTATAAATCTTAATTTTAGATTTCTGGATAGAAGACGAGAAGATAAGAGTTTCTGAACTGCATAATAACAAGCATATCCTGATTTGAGTCGTGACATAACATCTGTCTTAATATTATTTGTGTCTGTAATTATTGTTCCCAGATATTTGTATTCCTCCACTTGTAATATTTTGTGGAGCATTATTTTCACGTTCCATGATCATATACTTAGTTTTTTTCTGTATTAAATTCCAATCAAACATTCCTGCAGGCATCGAAAAGACTTTCAGCATTTCTCTCTATCGTGTTTACGTCATCACCCAACAAGCAAACATCAACTGCATAAGCTAAAATCGGTTGACTGCCATTAAACTCTAGGCGTACTTTATTTTCCTGAACTTTCCTAATGGCATATTCCAAAGCGAAATTAAAAAGTAAAGGTGATAGGACATCTCCTTGCTTCAAGCCGCCTCTAATGTCAAACCTATCTGGTATAATTTCCCTACCCTGACTCTGCTATAGGTTTCATTTAGACACATTTTGATCAGCCTAACTAACTTCTTTGGTATCCCAAACTCAATGAGCATATTGTATAGTTTCTCTCGCCTAAGTGAATCATATGCTTTTTTAATATCTCGTATGTACAGCTGGAGAAAATACTTATTAACTTATATTCCCACTTTTTCTCTAAGATTTGGCGAATACAAAATATAAGATCAATGGTTGATCTATTTCGCCTAAATCCACATTGGTGATCTCCGATGATTTCGTCCGCATATGGGGTTAATCTTGACAAAAGTGTATTATACCCTTAGCAAATAGGGATGGTGCGTAGGTCCAGGTAGGTTCCTTCTCCCGCAAGCACCCTCACATTTACAAGAGCAGGGGATTAGTACCGACCGTAATTTCCGCCCCATGAGTCACCTAGTCTACTTCAATCAATCAATCTTAGATTTTTTAATATATAATTTTATCTTAAAATGTTTTATATATCAATTCTACACATAATTACAAGAAAAATTACACCAAACAATGTATAATTTAATTTAATACGAACATAAGGCTTGAAATAAGATTTCTCGTAACTTTTACTTATGTATGTGTTAGAAATATTCCTATTAAAGTTAAATGTAATTTTTCTTGTAATTATGTGTAGAATTGATATATAACAAACATTTTAAGATAAAATGAAACATTAAAAATCTAAGATTGATTGATTGATTGAAGTAGACTAGGTGATTCATGGGGCGGAAATTACGGTCGGTACTAATCCTCTGAGCTTGTAAATGTTAGGGTACTTGCTGGTGAAGGAACCTACCTAGACCCATGCGCCATCCCTGTTTGCTAAGGGTATAGATATAATTTTGTATGATGATGATAAGAGAGAAATCCCTCGATAAATATTACATTCGGCCCTATCTCCCTTTTTATGGATTGGTATAATAACAGATTCTTTCCATTCCTTCGGCAATTCCTCCTTTTTCCAAATCATAAGAATGAGCTTATGGATCTCTGAGTTTAATCTTTCCCCACCTGCCTTATTTAATTATGCTGGAATTTGGCCAACGCCTGGAGATTTTTGTGTTTTTAGTTTACCTATAGCTGATGCTTGTGAATCCTACTCCATTCTGGCCTCCTTTTACATCTATGTAACTGAATACATCACCACTTTTGGTTTCCACTATATTAGCTCCTTCTCTGTGTACTTCCGTCAAGCCTAGGATATCAACATTTACACCGTTTAGTGCTTCTTCTAATTCAATAAACCTGTCTTCATAATTAGCGTCCTTACGTTTCGTGTGGCTATATTTAATTTTGAATATATAACAAATTTATTATTAAGTTGTTCCTCGAGTTCTTCTATTCTTTCTTCATCGGTCAGTATTTGTATGTTCTGCATGTCACATTTACTGTGTGTATTGTCTTCTATTTATTGACTAGAATGCTCATTTCGTTTTTTGAGGCATTTTCCTCTGTCTTTTTTCAGTATTCCCACTTCCCATTGATCTGAATCTTTTGGTATCCCACTTTAACAGTGTGACCTTTTTTCCCTTTCTTCTTTAGCTCTTCGCCTTAGTGCTGCTTGAATTTCTCACGCATTCTTAGTCATATCGTCTTCAATAATCTTGTTAAATCTTGGCTGCATTTTAATTTACTTTCCTTAAATGTTGAGAAAACTACGCTAGTTCCTTTCGCTTTAACAGCTACCGGTATGCAACAATTAAAAGTAAGTAAAAATTTAAGCTTAAAAATACACAATTCAGGTTGCCGTATTAATAGCTGCACTTGTCCCTCCTTAAGAGAATCAAATCAAGTGAAATATCTAGACATCATAATTGATCGACATTTAAGATGGGACAAGTACATTGAATATTTATGCAATAGGCTACGTCAAGTCATTTATAAATTCGTTATTCTCCGTTCATGTTTACCAGCTCATGTTTTACGTACGATTTATTTAGCCCTAATTCATCCTACTATTCAATATGGCATAATTGGGTGGGGAGGAGTTGCAAAAACGATCCTCAGCCGTTTGCTTTGTCTTCAAAAACGCATCATAAAGATTTGTTTATCTAAGCCACCTGACTATTCTTCCAAATTATTATTTTCTGAATTTAACGTTTTCACCATAGACCAAATTTACAAGTATGTCATACTGAATTATTTTCATAAACATCGTGACAATTACAAGTCAGAATCTCACGTATACAACACGCGAAGGAATCAATTTAATTTATTACTTGAACCGAAAAATGTTACAACTGCTGGAGCTAAGCACTGTTCAAGTTTTGGCCCAAGACTATTCAATTCATTTATTACCAACCATCCTGATCTAAATAGCTTAAACAACAAACAATTTAGGTCTAAAATTAGAAAATTTATATAATTATTACTTCTGTTTTCTACTATTGCTGTTATAACATTTTTCATATTAAAATTTAAAATTTGGATAGAACTTATTTTTTTTTTGTTTTTTACTAAAATTTGAACAAATAAATTGTTATGTATTAATATTGTATTACCTCGTACCTTTGTATTGTAAAAAGAACATGTTCTAACCTTTTATACATAATATTCTGTCATACTTCTCTAAATTTTGTATTGTTTTAAGTAATTATTTAGTATAAGTTTTTCTCATATATAGGACTGAACCACCCCCGAACACAAGCTCTGCTTCTTCGGGTGGTGTATCAACTTTTTATGTATATTTTTCGTGTAATTTGAAACAATAAATTGTAATTGTAATTGTAATAAAACAATCTTGGCCTGCCAGTTTGAATTTGTTTTTCATTACTTTTAGTTTGTCTTCGAAGGTTTTCATATTCACTAAAGCTAAACCCCTTCCTTTCTAATCTTTGCGAATGTAACTTATGGATTCATAGTCTGGGTCTGCTTCAATTTTTCTTCTGCTTCTGCTTCTGGTGGCCATTGCTCATTCTCAAATAATAAAGAATAGCCTATACTTCTCATGTAAAAGGTCTGGGCCCTGTTTTATAGAATATTAATTAATAATATTAGAACTCATAATACAAACTAATCTAATCTATTCTAATTATTTATTAGTTAACAAAATCTTCTTTCACACTGCTCAAAAAATCTAATCACTAATATTATTAGTTCATTAGTCAGCTGATTGATTTGAAGGTTAAGTCTGGATTTTTTGTATTTTTTTCCCTTCTTAGTCTTTTTGTCAATGCTATTTCAAAGCAGCACGGCCTACATATAGGCTACCTGTATCTTCATAAAAGTAACAAATAATAACTAACTGAGCAAATAATTGTCCAAGTAACCATGATCATTTATCCAATTAACAAGATAATAGTTAGCCAGCGACTGGTTAATACGTAATTTTAAACAATAATCCAATTATCTATAGTTATCCAATTATTAAGTTAAAAAAAGTTTACTTAGCCCAAATTGACGGTCCCAGTACATGATGCTTGTTGAAAATATTTAGTTACGTTGTAAAGCATATTAATGAGCAATTGACTGCATCTGGCACTTATGTATGTGGTGTAGCCTATTTAGGGGTGCATAAAAACTCAGAGAAGTGCAAAGTACATAGACCTGGTGAGTGAGAATAAACGTATTCAAATTCAGTAACAATTAACTTTTTTATCTCCTCTGTAACTAATATTGTCTGTGCAGTTAACCATTATCCATTTATTTGTCTCAATTCTATTCTGAAGAAAAAAAAAAACGATTAATGCATCATGAAAATATCGCGACAGCGTTTCTAACACATATTGATGTAATGAAGATTTTGTGTTTCATGAAAAAAACCACAGTACGTGTGACTTAGTATATGTTAAATTGTCTTTTCATTCCTAAATTGTTTAAGTTAGAATTTGCAATCCAGATTTATTAATTATAAAACAAATTTACTTAGTAACATTATAGGCCTACTTCATATGGGTCCCAGCGAAGGTCCTCCAACTGGAGGTTACTATTACCATTTGAATTTTGATACGCTTCTTCCCCGATACAGGACAGAGTGACAGGTGGTAAGCCCATCGCCTCACAATTCCCCCCCACGGAAACTAAGGTATTTCTTGGACGTGAAAGGCCTGAGGAATCTTGTCCAAAGGCTCTAATTTCTGCTTGGAGTTCTTTTACATTCGTAAATCTACGACACGGACCCCCCAGCTTAAAGTCCCTCGCGCAGGACTCTGTGCCCAGGATTTTTACGTCCTGAAAAATCCATCGACCGTGTTTGATCCCGTGAACTTCGGATCTATAGATCGTCCCAACCTTAAATGACAGTATTGAGTTAAATGTAGTATTTGCATCTCACTCGCACTCGTACGTTCTGCAATTAGCTTCGTCCATTTTCTATCCCGACAATGTTGCCAATTTTTCGAATTGATAAATGTAATAATGTGATTGCGAGATCTTATAGAGAATTTTCCGCTCTTTCTCATGGTGTCAATTGTGAAGTCATAAATAATTAATATGAGGCCTGTTTTTCACAATTACGTTATTTTGGCGGAAATCCATATTTTTTCAGATGAATAACTTATCACGCGATAGACAAAAAACCAATAATCGAAACCGACCAAGAATTTTTTCTTGGATTGCCTGATGTTTATAGAAAATACTCTCTTTCCCTTGGCAATAAATTTTACATAAGAAGAAAGCTATATTTTTTTTTATTAAGTGCTGCTTGAAAAATTTCGGATGCTAACACAAAAAAAGTTAGGTAGCGAGTAACTTACTTTGTTTTTTATTTTACGTTGGTGACTAAGCGAGAAGAAATGTTTATAGATGTCTGAAAAAGTTTTGAAAACAAACCAGACCTCTGTATCTTGTAGCATTAATAAATTATCACAGTTTTCCCGAGCTCACCATTCAGGACTTCATCATTCAACGCGGTAGACATTTTGTTTACTCAGATGTTTCTAAGATTATTGTATCTTCTTCAGAGCTCAGTTCTATAATATTAGTTGCATAGTGAAGTTTAACTTGTGAAGTGGAACTTGTGTTTTAAAAAATTAAATTTTATCTTTATTAACATTTTATATTAATTATGAATAGAGAAGCTAGAAAGCGTAGTGTTGGCAAATTGCACAGTAAAGAGCGAACTATAGTATTAAATATACTTAATTATTTCTTGAAGAAAATGAACGTTACGCAGGCAATTAAAGAGACAACAGAAGCTACCGGGTGTTCAGAAAGTTTACTGTATAGAATAAGAAAAGAAAAAACGAAAGGCCCACTGAGAAGGAATAATACCACTCTCTGAGGATAGTAAATAGGCCTAAAGGTATGTAATGTATTTTAAGTACTACTTCCCTTTATAATTATATTCTTGAAAATTATAACACAATAATTTCAATTTCAATTTCAATTATTTATTTAGAGAAGCTACATACAATTTTTACAAATTTTAAACAGTAGGCTTCTTATATAATATGGATTGATGATACATGAATGATGTTTTTGATGATGATGAATAACAATAATATACAGGAATAACATAATTACATAACGATTCATAATAAGACATATGACTTGTAAGTATGTCTAGTCAGCTTTGTAAGCCTCATTGATCAATTTTGTGAGGTCAGCATGTTTAGACTAGTCATCACATTCCAAGTGGTGGAATGTCTCTGTTCATATGTTACAGATTTGATATGAAACCATTCTGGTTTAAGGAAACTAGGTCAAACGCTTATATTTAAAAATATTTTAGCGTTTTGGAATCATTGCTTGTGGAATATATCTGAAATTCTGAACAACGTATTAAAAACAATGGCCAATATGAAACAAGAAACTGTGTAAGGTTGTTTGTACAACAAAATAATAATAATAATAATTATAATAATAATAATAATCATTGCATGTGGAATATATCAGAATTTTTAAATAGGGCATTGCAAGCGATAGCCATTCTGTTAGAAGGGATTTCATATGGCTGTTGTACCGCAAAAATTGTTCGATTTCTTGTTCTTGTTCTTGCATAGGGGACAGAGAGCCCTATGCTATCTAAAATTGATTTGCAATGTATTTCCCCACGAAAGACTTTAGCTATGAAATTAGCATCTGCTGAAATACGCCTATTATATAATGTTTCCAGGTTTAATAGCTTAAGTACTTCCTCATAGTCCAGATTTCTGTTAAACTTACTACGTGTAAGGGAAACAAATTTTCTCTGTATTCGTTCCAGCTTATTACTGTCAGATACAGTAATGCTATTATATGCAACACTGCAATATTCTAAGCCACTACGAATTAAAGATTTGTAAAGAGTAATTAATGACTCTATGCTTTTTAAATTATGAAAAATTAATCGAACTAGTCCAAGAGTTTTTAAAGCCTGTGTGAAAATATGGTCAATGTGGACATGGAAGTATAATTTCGAGTCTAAGTACACTCCCAGATACTTTATATTTTCTGAACGAGCTATTATATTTTGGCCAAGACGATAATTGTATATTATTTGATTTGTTTTCCTGCTAAATATCATACTCTGGGTCTTAGTGGTGTTAATGATCATAAAATTTGAATTGCACCATTGATTTATGCAATCAATATTCCATTGCAATAGTTTGCAATCCGAAACCGTAGATATTTTATTCCATATACATAGGTCGTCAGCGTATGCTATTTTCTTACATGTTAGTATGTTAGCTAAGTCATTTATGAAAACTAAGAACAAGAAGGGACCCAATACTGACCCCTGGGGTACACCATCTGGTATGTGAAAAGGCTCAGAAAGATAATTAGATATTCTAACCCGAGCAGATCTGTTTCTTAAATAACTTGAAAACCAATTGACATACTTGTTATGTAGACCTAAATTACTCAACTTTTTAACAAGAAGATCATGATTAACTACATCAAATGCTCTGCTCAGGTCAAAAAATATGGCGTCTGATTGAGATTGTGAGCAATTTCCTATAAATATGTCATTGAGAAAAGTGATAATATTAGTTGCTGTAGACATGCTCTTGGTAAAACCATGCTGAAAATCATTTAGTTTATTTTTACTGAAGAAAGAGACATGTTTATGAATGATGGTTTCAAAAATTTTTGAAAATGTATTTAGTATGGCTATGGGCCTAAAGTTCGCCACTTCTTTGCTTTTGCCTTTTTTATGTACCGGTCTGATAGCAGAAATTTTCCACATTGCTGGGAAAGTTTCTGTTTCCAGCGAAAGGTTATACACATATGTAAGTACAGGTGTCAGTATTGGGGCACACCCCTTAACAATAAAGCTTGGTATCTGGTCGAGACCCGAACTCTTAGATGGTTTCAAGTGTCGAATAGCTACCAAGACATCGGAATCTATGATAGTTGGAACATGTAGGCATTCAGATGTGACAGTTTGAGCATAGGGCCCCGGTACTGCATTAGTGGGCGTATTTATAATCTGAAAATGCTCTGCGAAAATATTCACTAGCTTTGATGGTTCTGAAACAATGGTATTGTTCATTTTAACATGCAATACGGGATCATTTTTATTTCGTAACTTCGAAACATAACTCCAGAATTTAGCAGGGTTTGACTTTAAATCTTGATCGATTGATTTGTACCATTTTTGTCTATCAATTTTAATAGTTACTTTTACCAGTCTTCGGTAATCTGAGAAACATTGATAATACAAATCAGTCGAGTGTTTTTTGAAAAGTCGATGATAATGTTTCTTTTTCCTTATGTATAATTTGAGCTCTCTTGAAAACCAAGCCGGATATTTTGGTTTAACAGCAAATGTTTTAGGGATTGACTTATTAATTGCATCATTAACTAAATATGCAAGATTTTCAACAGCAGTGTCAGGTGATTTTTGATTATACACTGTGGACCAGTCAGATGAAGCTAATGTATTGTATAATTTATAATAGTCACCTTTGTGATAGCATAAACTTTCTGTTGGGAACTGAGTACCTTCGCTCACTTGGCTTATTAAATTCATAACAATAGGGGGATGATAATTGTCTATATTCACCAGTGAATAATCCGGTATTGATACAGTGATCTCATCCAGACTTGTAAAAACTAAGTCTAATAAATTTTTACTAGGGACAGTGTCATTGATTTGAGACAAATTTAGAAAAGAGCATGTTTGGTGTACAATTTCACCTTTAATTTTATGATAGTGATATAAATTGGGTGCAACACCTGCCAGCCAATTGAAACCAGGGATATTAAAATCACCGAGTAAAATGACCTGAAAGTTGTTACAATCTAAATTATTTTCAAGAAAATTAAAATATTGCTGAAGTGTAGCAATACTCGTATTGGGCGCAAAATAATGGCATCCAATTAAAATAGGCTGAGCATTTTTGAGAGTTAACTCAATCCACACACATTCATCTGTCTGTTCAAATTCAGGTCTACGTTTATGCCTGATACTGTTGCTGATGGCAATTAAGGACCCTCCTCCCCGAGTTTGGCTAACTAGTGAATATTTTCTGTCAGATCTGTACACCTGATATGTTTCAGGAAAATAATTGTGATCATAATGATCATCGTTTAACCATGTTTCAGTAAGACAAATGATGTTGGGTTCATTTGTGTTTATATTGTCAAAAAGGTCCGTGGATTTAGTTCTTAAACCACGAACATTTTGGTAATAAATTTCTGTGCCTAAATTGCTATTACTAAACATAGACTGATCCATATAATCACAACTATTTACCATTTAGGGTTAAGGAGAGCCCCCTCCAAGGCTGCTTTTAGAAGATGTTCTGGCTAGCAGTGTATCCATAATCTTCCTAGGGGAAGATCTACTGGATTTTTCAGGAGTTTTACCCTGCGATTTGGTTGTAGGGCTACCTACCGGACTGGTGGGCGCGATTTGTTCAAAAGTTTCCGAATAAGTCTGGTCCTCCTGTAGGCGGCCACGGAATGGAAAAAACAGCACCCCGCTTGGCCAGATATCTACATTATTAATAAGAGGGAAATCTTCCTCACAAACAGAAATATGAAAGCTGGCATAAGAATTAAATTTAGTTTTCAGCCTTGTGACTGCAAATGTTTTGAGCTTTACCTGAGTACTTAAGGATTCTGCAATATCTTCTGCCTTTACAGTGTTACCATAGCGTGACACGAATAGAGCTTTACGTTTAGTCGGTTTGGCAACTACTGGTAGTGAGGAAGAATTCCTAACTCCTATTAGCGGGGCCTTCTTAACCCTATGTTTTTTAGAGGCAACTGTGAAGCCGTCATTGGTGTCACCTCTATCAGATTCCGGGGCACTAAGTGTGGTGGGCACTGCGAGATTAGAATTAATGGCACTAGGCGCACTGGCACTGGAACTGGCACTTGTAGTGGCCCGACTGGGCACTGGCAGTTTGACACTGCCGCTTGAGGAAGCTGGAACACCACCTGAACCATTACTGGTATTGGTAGCACTTCCACTGTTGGCAGAGGTAGACTCTCTATTGATGGCAGCCACCACTTCAGAGTATTTAGCCGGTTGGATGATATTTGCAACTTTCTTACTAAGCTGCTGGTGAATATTGGTACCACTTGAACTAGCTCCTTGTTGGACTCGTGGCGAAGAGACGTTTAGGAGATCTCGGAGGCCATAGATCTCTTTCCGTAGATTTTTGTTTAGATTTAGTAATAATAATAGCAATAATAATAATGATAATAATAATAACAATAATAATAATGATGAAAAATAATGTTATCGAAATGAAATTTATTATTAAATTTAACATTTATAAATTATTAGCTTAAAGGACCCGGCGTCACCTGGTTTTGTATTTTACTTGTACTTCGAAGTCAATTTTGGAGGAAGCCCTTTTAATTTTCAAAATTTAGGCCCTAGAGAAAGCACAACTTGTCATACTCAAGGACCCTATTACTTCTAAAGACCATGGATGGTGGGGTTGAGGTAAGAAGAGACAGAAATTCCTATTAGTCTTTCTTTTCTGTGTGTCAAGTCGTAAAATGAGCCAAAAGAATGTAGATTTAAACGTCATTTAATAGGGATTAAAACATTTAAGGGACTTTTTTTTCCCAAATTTAGTTTTACCTAAGTTTTTCTCCTGGTTCTGTTAGCTCTGTGTAAAGTCTGGTAAAAATTGATCAGAGAATTTAGATTTAAATAACATTTATATAATAGGGGTTGCAACATTTAAGGAGTGGTTTCATCCAAATAAACTTTGGTTAAAAATTTCTCTTGATTCAATAGGTTCTTGGTATAAAGTCCGATAAAATTGGTCAAAGGATGTAGATAAATATATATCACAAAATAGGGGTGAAAGATCTAAAATGTGGTTTGTTCCAAAATTAGTTTTCCTACCATTTCCTCCTGATTCTATACGTTCTGTGTACAAAGTCTGTTAAAAACACGTCAAGAATGTAGATCTAAATTTTGGTGGTGTAATAGGGGTAGAAACATTTAAGGGGTAGCTTCTTCCAAAATTAACTTCGCCTAATTTTTCTCTTGTTTTTATAGGGTCTGTGTGTAAAGTTTGGTAAAAATCGTTCAAAGAATGCAGACTAGTAAAAAGATCACAAAGTAGGGATTTAAAATTTCGCAAGGGGTGTTTTTTTCGTGAATGATTGTCTCGTAGAATTTTTACTTGATTCCACAGGGTACATGTGTAACATTTTGTAGACATTGGTCAGAAAATGTAGATTTGTGGGCCTATAGAGAAAATATTACTCATGGGGGTTGAAAATAAGGGAAGGAGGGCGTGCCATCGTTCTATCTGCAGGGCATGATTTACAATAATTATTATGTACAAGAAACAAATTTCGAGGTTTTCACGAGGTTTAAGAGCTTTTTCACATCATGTGCCGGGCCTTGTAATGTGAGTAGATCTGGCATCAGTGCGCTGCATAAGACCAATACTGTTTTTTAAGGTTGGGACGGTCTATAGAAGTGTGCAGAAACTAAGTAACATAAGAGCTAAAAGAAGTTGCGTCTAATTTTTATTGTTTACGTTCCAGATCCGTATGTTGCAGCCTACTAGCAGGTTACGAAGTCAGGGAGGGGATTCTTAAAGAAAGTATGCTTTACTGTCGAGATGCACAAATGACTTTTTTTTTATTCCTAATTTATTATTAATAATCTGTTATTCTTACAATATCTATTATGAGTTTAATAATCCCCTTAATAAAATAAGGAGTACAATAATTTATAAAGCATCGACTGGAATATTTTCTTTTTAGTTCTGCCATTCCTTAGGCATTTTCCATGTGGACTCTTTGTCTTCGTCAGGTGGAATAGCAATCTGGAGTAGACAAATTCTCGTTCATAAAATTATAATCATTCTGCAATTGTTAAATACCGTACTAAATTACTAGCTAAGATTGATTAAATTCAGAACTGAAACCTGGCATTTCTCTTGAGAATTCGTTTCTTAAAGATTTATATAAAATTAGGCCTACTTGTGCAAAAATGTAAAGTAGCAAAACTAAATACACTTTGCTATCATTGGTGCTTATTCCTTAGTCCTCATTCGTTCGGTATTGAATAAGTTCATGACAGGATCTAGAAACTAGAAATCACGAGATGCGAAACATAATTAGCTCATTTGCCTTGTATACTCAGTACTACTACTAATAAAGTGTTTATTTATTACAAAAATGCACATAATATCGTAAAAATATGAAATTAAAAATGTATTTTATGTTGTTACTAAACTGTAAGATTGATACATAAATATATACTATGCTGTTGGATAAGAATAGGCCTAAACTGTTTTATAAAGTTGCTATATATTATGAGAAATAGAACTATAATTTCGATAAAGCATGGAAACTTCACGGACCTGCCCTTATATATATATAATACATCGAGATAACTTGTAGAACTACGTGATATAATGGACTTTGTAGTACTTAAGGCCCAGGTAAGCCGAAAAAAAAACTACAGAAACTAATAAGACGTACGACGTGATTTGAAGCCCGATATAATTCTGTCTAAATTCATTCCCCCCTACGCAATTCCGGAATTTAATGTATGAAATTAATTTTCTTATTACCAGTAGGCTATGTATACATACTGAGTACAATGTGGTTTCCTGCTGCCATCTACGAACAATGCAGTAAACTCTTCATGTGGGAGCATTTGAAGTGCTTCTATCTGTTGGCAAACTCTTGAACTACTTGAACTATGAACGTTTGCGTTATCCGCTGAACTCCATTAAACGAAGCCTATGTTCTATTATCCTATAATAATTCACTGCGCAGTTTCAACTTTGAGAGTCAAGAATCTGATTTAGTTAAATTTTAAAAATCTGCGAGAACTGCCACAGTTTAACTGTAAATTCTATTTGATTTACCCCGGCTTGCAATAAATAATTAACTCAAAATGTGATAAATATGTATTTGAGAATCCTAATACCCCAATCCAAAATCAACGTAATGCAAGGACCTTAAGGGGTGAGAGATCGGAGATATACACTGTAAAGAAATACACCATTATCTTGATTCCGCAAGAATATCCCTCGATACTGGAAGAATATAATTATCATATGAGAATAAAAACCATTTAATTATTATTTAATCAATCAATTAATTAACTTGTTTAAATTTGTTTATTACTTCCTCTGCCCGTATCGTGACTACTATAGGTAGAGGAAGTGCTGTATTCGACCCCGAAATTCGAAGTTGAGTTTTGACATAAGTACACGTTTTGAGGTACCTTAAATCCAAAAATACTATTTTCTGAAACATGCATGTGTCTGTGTGTGTACGAACAGCCAGCTCCAGAACGGACAATCATATGAAAACAAAATGTTGTATTTGGGTTAAATATGTTCTGGGGATGTGAAGATTAGCGACGACTTTCTCTTAATTTTAATGCCATTTTACACGAATATTTTTTTATGATTTTACAAAAAACGAATTTAACGATTTTGTTTAAATTATGTGACTTGAGGTGCTCATACTAAGAGCTAAAACTTTTACTTGACACATTGCCACCCAATGTTTGTAGAAACACAGTCTTTCCTAGTGACCGATAAAGCTTTGCATCAGGCTGAAATAACTTAATAAGCGTATTTTGCAAAAATGTCTCTTGTTCTGTATCAGGATAAAGTGATAAATGTGCATTGCCCTGCTTAGGGTAAAGAAAGTTACGTTGAGTGGATCAATAAGATGTTATTGGGGTTGTGTATCCTTCGAGGATGTGAGGCAACGTGGTAGCGACAATTTCTACATGTTTACATCCAATTTTTCATGACAAGTTTGTCATACATAATACATTGTATTAAAAAGCGAAACTTTCATTTTGGCAGAGGAAGCTATGTGAGATTCACATCAGATGATTAAAATTATTATTGCATTCATGGCCGCCCATACCCGGATGCAGGGGGAGCCGCGGCCCCCCTAGCTCTCAGGGAAAGAAAAAAGTGTATATTAATAATTATAGTCGGGTGTTTTTCTTTAAGGACAATTATTTAAAAGTCAGTAGGGAGATAAAGAGTGTGCAGAAGTTTTTATCAAATCTGCAACATGGAAGCAGAATCCATGCATGTGTCTGTGTGTGTACGAACAGCCAGCTCCAGAACGGACAATCATATGAAAACAAAATGTTGTATTTGGGTTAAATATGTTCTGGGGATGTGAAGATTAGCGACGACTTTCTCTTAATTTTAATGCCATTTTACACGAATATTTTTTTATGATTTTACAAAAAACGAATTTAACGATTTTGTTTAAATTATGTGACTTGAGGTGCTCATACTAAGAGCTAAAACTTTTACTTGACACATTGCCACCCAATGTTTGTAGAAACACAGTCTTTCCTAGTGACCGATAAAGCTTTGCATCAGGCTGAAATAACTTAATAAGCGTATTTTGCAAAAATGTCTCTTGTTCTGTATCAGGATAAAGTGATAAATGTGCATTGCCCTGCTTAGGGTAAAGAAAGTTACGTTGAGTGGATCAATAAGATGTTATTGGGGTTGTGTATCCTTCGAGGATGTGAGGCAACGTGGTAGCGACAATTTCTACATGTTTACATCCAATTTTTCATGACAAGTTTGTCATACATAATACATTGTATTAAAAAGCGAAACTTTCATTTTGGCAGAGGAAGCTATGTGAGATTCACATCAGATGATTAAAATTATTATTGCATTCATGGCCGCCCATACCCGGATGCAGGGGGAGCCGCGGCCCCCCTAGCTCTCAGGGAAAGAAAAAAGTGTATATTAATAATTATAGTCGGGTGTTTTTCTTTAAGGACAATTATTTAAAAGTCAGTAGGGAGATAAAGAGTGTGCAGAAGTTTTTATCAAATCTGCAACATGGAAGCAGAATCCACAGTGGATTAGGAAAGGGGGGTTCAGGACTCCGGACCATAAAAATAAAAACCTAAAATTATATTTTTGTATTTAAAAAACTTAAATTAAACAAGTTTTGTTGGTGTGTCAAATACGATATAGCAGTTATTTTGTTTACATAACATAATGAGTAGCCTATTATATGCATTGTTCCTTGTGTTATTTAACTTTCCTTATAAATAGTAATAAGTATTAAAACTTAGGTAACGATTGCTTGTTTACGTTGGAATGTCTTAGAGTATGGTAAACAAATTTGCTAACTACTTTTTCAGTGCTAAAATAGCGTAAAACGTGATATTCATTAGCTCAAATTTAAAAATTTTCCGGGGTGGACCCCCGACTTAGTAATGGTTTTTTGTTCAGGCTACGTTGGTATCTTTTAGAGTATGGAAAACAAATTTTCTATCTACTTTTTCAGTGTTAAAAATGTGATTTTCATTAATTCAATATTTAAAAATTATCCGGAGGAGGACCCCCGACCTCTCTTTGGGTGTATTCCATGCCCCGAAACCCCCCCCCCCGTCACTTTCGACCCTCCGCGAAATTATTTTCTGGCTACGTCATTTTTGCACTTATTTTATTACTAGAGTAATGTTACAAAGTGGCCCAATAATTTAAAGCGAGAAAAAGTAAATTTTTTTAATTCCCCCCCCCCCTAGAAAATATTATAAGGGCGCCCTTGATTGGTTATAATTATTTTGTTTTATTTGTGCATTCCTGATGACTTGGGGTGTTAATGCAGTGGTATTTAACCTTTTCCCACCTCCTTGTTCTAGAAACACTTTACGCATCTGAATATCCTCCTAAAAACTTAAGCGTAATCTATTAAAATTTTATATAATTATTTCCCGGTGTTATCTCGATTTCGAAATTTTGTCCCGATCACAATACTTTCTCCATACTACGTATATGCGAGAAAGTAAAAGAGTGGTATGTCGCACGTATACCCTCTTCCGCTTGTTGTGGTAATGCTTTATTTACTTAAGTATTAATTCATTTTACTTATTTGATCACTCTGCCTTTAACTTGAGAGAGAGAGAGAGAGAGAGAGAGAGAGAGAGAGAGAGAGAGAGAGAGAAGTGAGAGAGAGAGAGAGAGAGAGAGAGAGAGAGAGAGAGAGAGAGAAAAGAGAGAAATGAGAGAGAGACATTTATTTCATTCTGCATCAGCTTTTACGAGTATCTCGCGTACAGACTGATTTCTGTTTTCGAAACAATTAGTTTATTTATTATTATATATTATTACAATTTTAAAAAAAACACACCAAAACCTAAAATTTTCAGTGAAAGATAAATAGAAATAAGTATAATATTGAGAAATACACCCGACAGACAACTCTTGAACGGGTGCATTTAAATTAAAGTTTTACACTGCACGCCGCTTATTGTTATCACTTCGGGACGTAGCTAATCTGATAATATTAACCGACTGATAACTGTACCCGAAGGAATTAAATGATGGATATTTATTTATATATATATATATATAAAATAATACACTGCAAAATATAATTAAAAATATTTATTCATAAAATAATATGTAACTGTTAATCATTGAACCACCCATATACTAATACAGTAATAGACTGCAAACAACTATTTTTCAACCAGAAACAAAGTTTTTAATTGTCTTTAATTTCCTTTAGGAGTCTATTAACCAATAATACATACTCAGTTACGAGTTACGAGAGTTTTTGGAAGTCCATACTGATCTGTGGTGAACAACGCGTAGCAAAACATCTAACGTCTGTCTGTTCAAGCCTTTTCGTTTTACACTAGCGAACATTGCAAATCAACATTGTTATCTTCATAAATCAAAAGCTGCATGTTTTATTGCTTAAAAAAGAAAGTTAGGTAATGCCATCCTGTGAGCTGGGATCAGAATTTCTATCTCCAGTACAACACAATACAGTTGATTTAGAAATGAAACGCTTAAAAATGAAATTTTGAATGACGTACAGTGCTTGGAACTAAAGCCACATACAGGAAAATCTGATAACATAAACCGAATCTTTGATCACAATAAACAACATTTTTCCAGTGTATTAGTATAATCTGTTCGGGACTTCATAAGAGTGATAACATTATCCGATTGGTAATATTAAACGCGATTGCATTAAACGGCGTTCACTGTATTTGTGTTTTCTACATATCGATAAATTTCAGCCTACAGCTGCCTATACAGTTAGAGTTACATAAAGTTTTAGTTATTAATATTTCAGTTAATATAGGCTATGTAAGTAGCCTTTCTCTTTATTTGGCATTTGATAGTACTGTTATAAAATAATTAGCCTATGTTTAATTATGCAGACCAAAAGTGTCATTTGGTATTGTATTTGATTCGTCAGCTCCTGAAAAAAAAAGTTTTGTGAAATCCAAACAATGCGTTGTTCAGACTACTTACACTACTGTATTATCTGTGATAAATGTACCTTCACTTTCAGTTTTTACTTAAAACGAGTTTCATTTAAAATCAGCGAACAATTTTGTAAATTGTTGTTGCTGCAGATATTAAATTTTCTTAAGCTTAAATCTCTTTTAGTAACTGCTCCTGCGCAATCGAAAAATTTAGTAACAACATTACTTCCGATGAAATCTACCCTAAACTTAACAGTATGCCTAATAAAAAATGGGACTACAGCTCTGGAGACACTACGAAAGCTCAATACTCCAAGTATAAAGGTTGCGTGCACATTGGCACAGGTGCACATCGGCACAGTCGAATTTTCGTGCACATCGGCATAGTATTTTTATCTTGCAATATCATCGTGCTCATCACCACACACCCTTCGTAGGGGTGGACATAGAGACAAAGTTGGAAATACATTATCGTATTGAATGCAATGGAGTTCACAGTAACTGCTAGATAGACAGAAAGACTAACACTTCTTTTTATTATTATAGATACATACTGTGTACATTAATATTATAATTTTATTATTTAGAAATCATTCATAAAGTATCTGCCTGCGATTGAATGAGACTTTGAATTAACCTAACCTAATCTGATCTAACCTAACCTAACCTAACCTAACCTAACCTGACTTAACCTATCTACGATATCAACGGCCGGTTTCCTTAGCCGCGGTAGCTAAGGGGTGCTGCCTTGGAGCCGTGGTGAAGGAGGCTGTAGGTTTGAGTCTCTATGTCCACCCCTAGCCCCAACGGGTTGTGTGGCGATGAGCACGATAATATTACAAGATAAAAATACTATGCCAATGTGCACGAAAATGCAACTGTGCCGATGTGCACCTGTGCCAATGTGCACGACACCAGTATAAAGCCGTTAATTTCACTTGTACGAAACATTTCCTGTAACTCTGAGATAGCCTTTGTAATATTTTACAGAACTCTTCTCACGATATTATCGTCTGCTCTCAACCTAATTCAAGACATCTAAAATCTAAAATCATATCTACCGTGCCCAAGCCCGACAATCTATGACTAATCTAATACTTTTAATAATTGTACTAAATTTATGTATTCAAGCTGATAACTTTCCACATCGTATATTGTACGGTAGTTATAAAGAGTGTTGCTCAATAGAAAAATAACTATAACTCTGTCGGTCATTATTATAATGTTGTTAATTTCTAGAATACCATACATGGGCAATCAAACTAATGTCTTGAAGAAGGCTCCCATTGGTTCTGGTAGGTGCCCCTCAGGTGATGGTTACACCACCGAGGTGAACGTGCTCAGAATATTCAACATTATTATTAATGTCTCCCTTTGGTCTGCAGTTATTAAAACGGAGCCGCTAAAATTGTTATCCGACCTTGCGGTTAGGACACAAAGGAGGAACTGAAATACATTCCTTTATTTGGGAGGACAACGCCATCGCTGTGAAGATTACGGACCACGTGTTATTTTCCCAGAATCTCTTCTAGTGAGCATGTTGCAATGTGCTGACTATTTGCTAGCATCAATGCAAAATGTAACTATGTCTCATCTTTTGCATCCGGGTTTATTAATAGAATAAGCCTATTTCGCAGGTTAACATATTACTAAGTTATTTGAATTTCTTTACGCTTGCATAATACTAATTAGGCCTAGGAATTATAAGCACTAGGATAGTTATAAGTATAACATAGGCTAATAAAGGATAACGTATTGTAATTCTTGTAGGCCTATATCGTATATCATACCGAAACTTCATGCTTTCAGTTCTAGCAATACGAATAACAGTATTTATTATTTATTAGTAGTACCTAAGATTTTTCAAAAAAGATTCATCTGATTTCAGAGTGCCAGCGTTCTTATTCGTTAGAATTCTTTCAAATTTTCAGAGAATATTCACAACTTGTTAGTGCTTCATTCAATGCAGCGATGATATGTAATGTTTATTTTGTACGGTTAAACCCTAAAATATATTTTTTTAATCATACTTCCCTTGTTAATTAATATTTCTTAAATATCCCCGTGTGAATGCAATTTGTAAAGTTGTAAAGTTCTTAAATAATACACCTAAGGAAAGTTAAATCCTATTTCACAGTGCTGTAGTTCCGTCATCGTTTCTAGAGGAAAAACGAGAATAGAAGATTTGAGGGAACTTTCGTGGAGAATAGAACATTTGTAGCCATAGTAATAAAAACCTAATGTATTTAGATGTAGGCTTATTGTAAAATGTATCTCATATCTTACAAAAAATATGTCACTTTGAAATCGATTATTTTCTTTGGAAACGTCTTGAAATCTTTCTCGTAGAAAGAATTTTGATAAATGAATAAATAAATATGAATAATAATATTGATTTTAAGATATCTTCATATTCCGATATTACAAGTTCTGGCAAATAAAAAGCAGAAAATACTGGTATGAAATTGAAGAAATCTCCATTATGTTATTTTAACCTCATGTATCGTTGACTATTTATATTCCCGTGACGACCAATCGTTAACGGCTTACTTAAATTATGATTTTTTAGGCATTTTAGCTACAATACAGCCTAAACTTAGTAAAATTTAAATATTAGATGTCAGATAAGAATAATTATTCTATGAGAAAACAGAAATACCTCCTGTAACACGAAATGATTTACTTATACCACGTCATCAGCTAAACAATACGTACCATTACATAAATAATTTATTCTGAACTATGAATCTGTTTCTGTAAATCTGAAACTCAATAATCTTAAAAAAAATATTTTATCCTATTCGGTATACCTTTATTAAAAAAGTTAAAATAGCCAGAGTCGAAAATGCAGGTGAGGAATGAGAAATAATTGCACATCTCATGTTTCATTTCGATTATGGTGATACAGCTTTACTGTCTTGTCTATCAGACAGTTCTTCCTAGGCTTGACACGTGCACAGTTTAGGCGGAATATTGGATTTTTCAGTTTTGTACCACGTACGGAATGCTTTTTTCTGGATTTTGAAAACGAATTCAACGGAAAATTTAAATAGCCTACCACCGATTGGAGGATCATAAACAGTGTTATAGTGTTATGTTGATATAGCTATTTTTTAAAGTTTGTATTGCCTTATTGTATGTCAATGTCGATAATTATAGGTTTGTTGAAATCCTGAACCTTTCTTGAAAACTGATAACTTCTGACAACCGGCCATCCGTCCAAAGAACCAGCCATGTTCGATTGATTCATCCGCTAAAACGTTCATCAAAATACCCACCTAATAACACCATCGTACCTTTATAAGTTGAATATGATGTCATTCCTTTTATTATACCTATGAAATATACTACCTGAAGATAGCACGAAAAATCTGAGTTGATTCTGAAGAAACAATTATCGCAGACCGATAAAAATGAGCCTTAATGAGGTCTTCTTAAGGCATGGCATTTTATGCGATGTAACTAGTATTTCGCAGCCAGTAAATTAATAAAAACTCTTATCGAAAGCTGAACATCGTTCTCTGAAACATAAGAAAACATCATAGCCTACTTTGTGTATATTAGGGGAACTTCACGAAAGGACTTGTCACATCCATTGGACTTCTTCCGATTTGTAGCTTTCGACCTGTAAAAAACTACTGAAAGAAAATACAAAGCTCTGTTAAGCAATGTTGGCACCCACTGAGGAAATGTGATGATGCATTGTATACGTGAGAGTTGCAACTTTCAAGATGAAATATTTATGAGTAGTTAAAAATAGTATCCAAGTTTCAGCAGTAGGGGCTGAGAATTTAAGGTGATAGATTTTAAATGTAGGCCTACTGTACGGAATTTTCCTTAAGGTAATCGTGGAGTTCCTTCGATATGAAACATTTCAGAAATCATGATTTTATTTTTTCCCGGCAAGATATTAAAAAATAGTAATCCTCCAAACGATTGATCAAATTTTTATCTACCTATTAATGCTATCCAACATTCCAATAGGATGATTTAACAATAACTCCGAACTTCATTGGATCAAGTCACTTCCAATGTCTAGCATAGCTTGCCTTGGTAGGCATGAAGAAACATTTCAATTGATTAACTTCAACAAATGGCACAGTACTTAAAAAATCTTATGCTTTTGAAATATTTTAACGTTAGCATCTTTTCCAGATCATTCACTTTCAGTATAAACATACCTAATTTAACGAAGATTACAGTATTTATAATCTAAAATATTTCAAATTCTTACAGGTCGAGTTGATTCGTCATGCCTTACAGGTCTGTAATATTTACACTTATTCCCTCACAATCTCTGCATATTTCCAAGAAATCTAATTAAACATCACATAAACATAACTGATACATGTACCATATAGGAAACCTAAGGAGAATGATGGTTACTTCAGGGACCAAGTTTGCATTTTTTAAATGCATTAAACAACTTAGTCCATTCTTGCATTCTGGCTGGCCATATTAATGTCTGATACGCTCCCTCGACCTACCATTACACACCAACGAGGAAAAATAATTCTTTAATTTCTTTTACTCATTCCTCTCCTTTTTTTTTAAATTCTTTATCGTATTTCTGTAGGAGATTGAAGAATTTCTACATTGCTGAAGTAGTACGACCTTCTCAAGGTTGTTCTGCAATGTTTACGGTCCAACGACCATCATAAGACAACTCCAAAAACATGTGACGTGCACTGTGTAAAAGGAAGTCAACGACCGCGAAATACAATTTTCTTAGTCGCAACAAAAAAGCTACGTACAAGTCAGTGACGTTTACAAACACGGAGGCTTTTACCATAGCTTTTCTTTTTCCTCTTTTTAGTCTGGAAACTGATAAAATTTTCGAGTTAAATAAACAGACATTAATTCCTCATAGTTGTCAATAATTTGCTTATTCATGTCAGAGGCTTTACTAAATAGAATATAACACTAGGACATTATATTTTGTAGGACTCAGGATTTGACACTCGTCTAATATCTCAGAGATAACATGAAAGTCGTTAAAGGAAAATAATGAATTCAATCGTTCCTACTCTCACGTAGGCACCTTACTGCATAAGTGAAGTATACAGTAAAGTTTTCCCTATATAGGCCATGGAGGCCCAGAGGGTTCCAGTAGGTTGAGTCTACCAGATTTTAGATATTCGGCACATGAAGGTGGTAAGGTTGTCAGCCTTACGCACCGGCCGCCTTTACCCCCGGGATTGATCCTGGTGCTCATTTCTGTTAGAGGCTGAGTCAACCCCAGGGCCATAGAGCCACAGAAGGATTAGGCCAATTGAAAAACTACAACGACCTCATCGGGGATCGAACCCGCGACCTTCCGGTTTGTAGCGCAGCGCCTCAACCACTACGATACGGCGTACCCCAAAGTATACAGTAGAACTCCATTTATTGTCTGAACTCCCAACTGTCTGGATTGCCAATTTTCTGGATTGCTTTGAGGTTGTATTCAAATGGCTTTTGCAACAGCAAGCATTATGAAACCCTCTTCTGGACAGATTATTTGCGAAAAACCAACTTTTAGCCTACAAAATCGACAGGCTGTCAGCAAGACAACTTACTCTGACTAATATGTTCAAGGTAAAAGATGAAAGGTAAAGTGACCCCTATAAAGGCCATGGAGGCCCAGAGGGTTCCAGGAGGTTGAAGCTCCCAGATTTTGAACATTCGGAACATGAAGTTGGTAAGGTAGTCAGCCTTACGCACCGGCCGATTGCTCCTGCTAGCGCAGCGGCTCAACCATTGCGCTACGGCGTACCCCCTTTTATATAGGAACTGTACTGTAATTAAAACAAAAGAAAAGACTTTTTCACGATTTATCCAATCATCCGGATATTCGATTATGTACATATTCTGATTTTAGCTTGCTTGCCCCTTTGAAATTCTGCAACCAGCCACAGCTTTTAACTTGCTTCAGAAAAGAGCAAGCCAGATTACAACGATGATAAGAAACACTGTCGCTATGAGTCACAAGCTCTTCATGACTTGGTGGGTTTCACAGGGCCTAAGGAAACTGCAAGGCCTGGCGGAAAGAATATGAAACTGGGTAGGCCTATATGCACTGGTAAGTCGTGCAGTTACATAGTTGAGGAACTTCAGATGTGTTTAGAGTGCAAGCAAAAGGAGAATGGAGAATTTTACCGTGAAGGAAGCCGAGGAGAAACTAAAATGTGGAGAGCTTGAATTATCAATGAACAAAGGTACTAGTCCGGCATGGGAAAATTGTTCAAACATTTTCGAGAAAACATCATAAAATCAAATCCCTTTAGGCAAGCCTACAGGCTGAGGTAGATTTCGAAGTGCTTTTGATTTAATTTACTGTCGCTGCGTAGCACTCTTCTACTTTAGTCTTGGCATGACAAACCCGCAATAATAACTGCAAAATAGAGGAAAGAGAATTTTTTCAAACATTCAAATCTCGCCTTATATGAGAACTATCAAGAAACTAGTTATTGATTTGTAGAGTACTCATCAAGAGCTTTTCAACGATACCCCACAAGACGTAGTTTCAAAAATTTCTAATTTCCATCCCCCCACCCCCACTCGTGCCTCCAAAACCCCCGAATCGTTGGTGTCACGGTGAACTCCATAAGGAGTACTCTAATTTATTCAAACAAAGTTTCCCTCTATAGGCTACTTCATAGGGGCAAGATATAAATGTTTTAAAATTTCAACCCCCGACCACCCCCTTGCGCCAATTTTGCTCATCAACGAACTTGTCCGAACTGTTGGGCCTAGAAATAACATAATAAAATTTGGTTCAAATATCTTCAAAATTACGGCCGCTAGCGTGTAAAGATATATATATATATATATATATATATATATATATATATATATATATATATATATATATATATATAAGGAGTACTCTATCAGCCTTACTAATAAAAGCTGCTTATATCTGCGTTGAACGGTTGTTTGGTTGTTCACCGTGTAAGTTCTGCATAAGCCGCATTACCAATAACGAGTGTGTAACTGCCGAGTTTACATCGGGTTTGTACGTCCAACGTCATCAAATACGTCACTCTATTTGTGACGTTACTAGCTCCTGGCTATGAAGGGACTGCTGAACGCCATCTATCGGTGCAGCGGCAAACAACGGTGGATCGTCTGCAGACTAATTGTAGTTTCAGTATTTCATTATATTGTTTTCAGAAAGCTGTAATCATGGGTACAAGTATGGAAATATGTCCCGCAAACAAGGAACAATGTTTATAATTCCGCAAAAGTAGCCCAGAATGTTTCATAACAAGTTACCTTAAGAATGGATGCATAACCTCAAAATTCAATCTCAGACATCTACGAAGCGACCGGCTGTTACGCAGATCGGCCATCTTGATTATTTACGTCAAGTTTAAACAAGGGGGCTAGGCTGTGTAAAGGTTGCACACATTCAGCATTATGCAACGATTATTAGTACTCTTTCTTTCCTCAGCTGTGTATATTCCTGGTATAAATGTTACAACTGGATTATTAGTAAGACTGTATATATATATATATATATATATATATATATATATATATATATATATATATATCACAATTTTTTTAACAGGCGGTGGTTTCGTACTTACGGAGGCATGAAACGTAAAGATATGAAAGAATTTTTCGAAAGCCATGGCATGGTATCGATTGCAATAGGTAGATTTTTCTTCGAAATCTACCTAATAATAAAAATAGTAAATGTGTTAAGACGCTAAAACGATTTGTAATACTTTATCCACCTTTTATTTATCTGCATGATGAATTTCTTCTACCAGCATCTAGAAAAGCAAGAAAGTATTACCTACACTTAGCAACTACAGTTGTTTAGCTGATAGGAATGTCGCAAGCTCATTCTGGCTTGCATAGGCTAGGTTTAACCTGACCCATGCAAGCCTAAAGAAACCTGCCTGCTTGCTAGCTGCGACGCTGGCAACTTGCTTGCCCGGCGTTCAAGCGGGCATGGGCAAGCTAAAATCGAGATTTGTACACCTCTAAGGCCTCGTGGGTCGTTCTACCGGTCCAGTAGCTCAGCTCCAGTGCCCATTGTACTCCTTCCGTCGTGGCGATGCGTATCAGCTCGCGCCTGGCTTCCCTATGGCGTGGACAGGTGTACAGCGCCTAAAGATTGACTCGATTGATAACTGAAATCGTCATTCTAATTTGGCAATTTTAAACCTTCCCCTTATTGTGTTTCATGTATTTAACATTATGAAATAAGGCTTTAGTGACTATATGTGTCAAATTTCTACAATGAAAAGAAAATTAAAAACCTTCGGCAAAATGTTTATACTGTCAATCGGCATGATATACATAATATCCTTTCAGTTCTCTTTAAAAGAAGAACTGGAAATGAACATTGATATATTGTAATTTTGAGTGTGAAAACGTGTATTTCTGAGACCAAAACCTATGCTTCAAAATAAAATTTAACTTCTAAAACAAAATTCGTTCATGAAAGAGATAATTTGATTGAAATAATTTTCTTCTGTAGTTGAATTATTGCCATTATGAATATCTGTACTCTTGTTCATTACAACACGATGTTAAAAACTTTCGATGCCCTGCTTTAAAGAAAAATAAAATCAGGTAAACTGATGTAACAAAGTGCCAGTATGGTTTTGTTTAATCAGTTATGATTGCAATTATGATATGCAGAGTACAAAAAAATAATCAAATTGGCCGGTTTCGGGATTTGAACCATGGAACTCCAAGACGTTACCATCTCGGTCACCTGGGTCAGTTTAACGGTCTAGTTGTATAAGCGCATGTAAAGCAATAGTGTTATTTGTCATAGCTAAATGTATTTGAATTTCCTAAGCCTTACAAGATCACAGTAAAACAATAGGCTATGTTGTCATGATAACTGATTTGCATTTCATAAATTCTTTCGAATACGTATATTACCATAAGATAGGCACTAAATTGAGCATTACTCCGAAACAGGTCAACTGATTATATCCAATATCAATAGACATCTTCCCATGGACAACATAAATGTGTATACCAAGTTTCATAAAAATCCGATAAAGCGTATTTGAGTTGCCGCGTCTTTAAAATAGACACTAAATTGGGTTTTACTCCGGTACCGGTCTACCGATTTGGTCCAATATCAATAGACGTCTTCCTATGTACATTATAAATGGGTATACAAAGTTTCAGAAAAATCCAATAAAGCATATTTGAGCTATCGCAACTTCTTTTATATTAACATAAAAGGCACTAAATTGGGCATTATTCCGGTACTGACCAACTGGTTTGGTCGAATATCAATAGACATCTTATTGACATTATAAATGCGTATACGAAGTTTCATCGAAATCCGATAAAGCGTATTTGAGTTATTGATCCTTTAACATATACCCTAAATTGGATTTTACTGCGGTACTGCTCAACACATTAGGTTCAAATTCAACAGAGTACTTCTCATGGACGTCATAAATGCGTATACCAGGTTTCATGGAAATCCAATACAACGTATTTGAGTTATGCCACCTTTCTAATATAATCTGTTAAAATAGGTACGAAATTGGGCATGACTCCGGTACCGGTGAACCGATTTGGTTCAATATCAATAGGGTTCTTCCCATGGGCATTATAAATGTGTTTTCAAAGTTTCATGAAAATCCGAAAAAGCGTATTTGAGTTATGGCGCCTACAGACACACGGACAGACAGACAGACGGACAGACATTTTTTCGACCCCCACACAATCTCATAATGTACCATACTGGCACTTAATAAATGAGTATGTTATGACTAGTTTTTGTATAAGTTGGCAAGGATATTTCTTCTCTTCTCAAAAGCGCAGGTCCTCCTGAGAAAAAAAACTTAGGAATTTAACTTCAAAGAAAGTCTATATGTTGTACAAGTTATTTTAGAAATTAAACCTAGTGTTCACAATATTCGTGATTGTTAATCACTATAATGCAGTTATAGAATGAAGTAGTGTAAATTAGAAATTTAAAATATAATGACGTATCTGTAAAGTCTTGGGAACATGTCACGCCAAGGAATAACATTAGCTTGTGAAGGAAGGCCCGATATTTGTATATAAACTAGTAGACCACATGCGGTATATGGACGCAAGACTGTGTAATATCTTCGCACAAGGATGATCGGACATTCTTTGTACTAGAACGAAAAAGAAAATATTCTATAAGAATTTCCTACCCACTTCCCAATTTTTTTTGTTTGTTTTACAAATAATTACGTTTCTATGTTACTGACTGTTTCTATTTTTCTTTTCAGACCGTCCTCAGAAGGAAGCAGAATGTCACATGTGGCAGTGTTCGTGGCATTAACGTTATGTCTGACGTCACATATCGTGTCATCCTATCCATACAGCGGTCCAGTCTACCATCATATAGTTCGAAGAGACGTTTCAGCCGATTATGACGGCAGCACTTCAATGTATCATCATATTGTACGCCGAGACCTCTCATCAGATTATGATGCAGGCAGTGAAGAAATCAACAAGTCCTCAGAGAGCCCGCAAGATCGACAAAATCGACAGCTTCGACGCAACGACAAGTCATTCCCGTTTTACGACTATCTTCAACCTCCATTTTTTGGCGGATACATACCAGAAGTACCGCCTTATGGCTACCCTGGAGGAGAGGATGCTAACGAGATTTTAGCTAGAACCGATCCTCTGGACCCTATGCTTCGTAATAAGAGTCCTTCTATCCCCTATTCTGACTCACCAATTTATTATATTCGTCTTCCTCCGACACCCTATATGTTTGTTCCAGGGCTGGGATACGTTAGTCAGCCTCCTCCTCCATCCCCCCTCACTGCACACATGAATCCCTTCATTAACGTTCCCATAGATTTTGTCGCAAACGGAAAACCAAGCAATATTTACCAATGGTCAGGAGCTCCAGCTCTGCAGCCTGGCTTGTCCGATGTCCCCCCTTACCAATACCCCAAACCCAAGCCCACTAGACCAACACCAACAAAACCAAACTCTGCTGTCAATAATCTAAATAAAGGACCATATGTGTTTAACGGTAAACCCAGTGACGTGTATGTGTTGAGAGACTCCGTGAATGCCCTTTATTCCGATGCGTTACAAAATTTCTATCCTTAAATTTGTATATAATAATCCATAGATCTTTCAATTGACTGTGTGAGTGAAAGAAATACTATAAATATTTGAAGTGTGAGAGTTTTGTAAAATAAGTCAAAGCATTATTGTGAATTATATTTATATCTTAATCAATCATAGCTATCTTCTTAATATTATTTACGTTTTCTGCTAACAGAATATGGTAGCATACAGCTCGATTGGTTATTGTGAAAATAACACTATTACAAAAATAAATTTTCAGGGAAGATTAGCAATGAAAACCTACAGTTCAATGTATAAATAATGTAACATAAGATACAAAACTCAAATTATCATAATCATAATTCGGCCGACAAAACTATGAGCTACAGCTTTCTTATCTGCTAACGTTCAATATTTTGTCTACTCTTATTGTTATGAGAAATAGTAAACTTTACATTAAAAAAATTAAATTTAAGACCCTAATGAGTCTACGGAATCCTCCCATGTACGAGTAGTTACGAAGGAAAGTTTAGTAATTGGCGTGAGAGATCTGACTGTATGCTATGAGTAGCATACATCAAGCATATATCATGAGTAGCTTGATTTTCTTCTCATGGAACAAACCAACATAAGGAAGTTAATTTTGTAGTGATGGTACTTTCACAATACGCCATCGAATTATTTATTTGTACGCCTTAATGAAGCAAGTAAAACTTGACATATGAAGTTAGCTACAATAAGTACTGTCACATTCATCAAAAGAAAACTACTGTATTGATTGAATTAGATTACTTTTCTAATGTACTCGTCACAAAATTACCCAGGCTAGTATATTTGGGTGAGCGTCTAATTCAATGCAATCAAAAGAAGAAGAAGAAGAAGAAGAAGAAGAAGAAGAAAATAAAAAATATCGAAGATTAATAGGCAGAATTATTTGCTCCAGGTTAGGAAGTTTAAGAAATCTCACAGTACAGGCTGTTTGGTCACTTTTTAGCAATATTTAACAACCTGTGATAATGTAATGTGAACATAATAGATTATAGATAATGAAAACACGAGCCGTATGTGTAAATTAACTTACATAATAATATCCAGCACTTTAGCGTTATGTAATGGGGAGGTGAAGTTCATACAGTAAGAGAACCCAGTTCTTACAAGATCTTGAAAAATTATCTTTGAATGGACAATTTTTTATAATTGTTTTCGCACTAGTTCTAAATTAGAAAAGTTTTAATTTGATCTAAAACACATCTAATAACTCTCTACGTAATTTATAATTCGAATTTTCTAAGAAAATTGTACTGCCCATTATATAACATGAAGTGAGGAAGTAATTGTTTATTAAAATTATTTTCTTCTTAAAACTGATATATTTTATTGCTGGACTGAAGTAAGACTCATATCTGCTTTAATATTAGGGCCTAAACTATAATTTTGTTACTTTGAATTATAATTTTTTCTGAAATATATTTTTATCTTCAAGATAGACATTTTGAATGAAATCTTAACACTTCTGGTCTACTCTGTAGAACATCTCAGATTTAATAAAATGATTGGAATTGGTAATAATTTATGCACATTAGGCGAAATGTTATGTTTTTATGGTAACGTTTGATTTTTGGAAAATTTAAAATATTAGATATTTATAGAGATAGTTAGCCTATTACACGCGTTGTACTTCAAATAAAAACCATCATGTGGAATGAATGTTCAAAATATCACAGATTATTCAAGGTTTTGTGAAAAGTCGAATACTGTTCACCGGCAACTCTATGGATGCCTATTAATAGAGTAAATTAACAAATAGCCATAGGATCTGAAAATTAAACGCTTTTTTTTACAAAGTATTTGTTATCAAATGTAATTTAATCTTAGTTTTTTCATAACCTAATATTTTCAATTATAGATATTAGGCAGAAAAGTTTTTGCTATGAATCACCCCCTCTCCCGCCAGAGTTGCACTAAACAGGCCTAGTTACAGGACATTCGACGTTAATTTTTGACCAACATCGAAGGGTACAATCGATTCTGTTGACTGTAATAATGATTAACTCAACTCTCTTTTACCTCTCATAAACAATGACTTATGACTTAACTATAACTTGTTTATCCTTGTGACACATTCCGCTATGCTGTATTTATTTAATGACCATTTTTGTACATTGAAATTCTTTACTAAAATTGACGTTATCAGCCTAAAATCGAATATAGCCAACCATATCGGAACAAAATATTACCGTCATTCACTTTCACATAATTCAACCGTGACTCATATGCTTATATTTTAAACTGGAAATATAAGCCTATCCGAACGCATGATTTAAAGTAAACTTAGATGTACTTATTTTCTAGAATATATCAGTAGGTGTTCCTTTTTTTAACTAACCTTAACATTATGATGTACACTGAAAACGAAATAAGTAAATGCATCAATAAAAAAACACATGTCATAGGCCTATACAAGTATGTTTATGAAAATCTTAATCTTGGCTTTCATTTTCAGCTTATGTTAAAAAATTAAAATTATTGAACTATGTACATTAAATATGTAATACACACATTATAAACAGTTAATAATTTATTTATTATTAAGTTTCAATTGATTACAAAACTCGTGTTTCTAAAAAAAATCTTGCTTTAATAATTCCTAAAAAGAATTGTAGATGTACATAAGTATTAACAAAACCACAGAATAATGTTTCTGTTCAACGTTACATTCTGAAAAAAAAAGTAGGTTAACTTGTCATTGTGTAAGCCTGCACATGTCTTTGAGAACACAATGAAAATGTTGTTTCGGATTCGAAGACTATGTAGCCTAAGGTATTCTGAATGCTTTTAGAAATAGGATTGAAGCTTGCAAGTTTGTGATACAGACCTATTATTTATTTGTTTTTCATTGCTTTGTTTCTACTGTTTACCTGGTATTTAAGTTTAGTGTAGGTGGAATAAGAATGTATTTTTATATATTACTGATGTGTATATATATTATTTAAAAATGTTTGAATGTTCCAATAAAGCTTTATGAGGTACAAAAAAGAAAATATTTTGTTGTTCACTAGATCTATGTTCACATCAGAATAAGTTCTGGCATAGCTTCCTTTATCTGGAGCTGAAATGCATTCCTGTAGTCCAGTGGTCTTCAACCCGCGTCTCGTGACTTGATTATTGGCGACCCGCAAACAAATACTAATTTGAACTCTAATACCAATATTGGCAATTAAGTGACAAAGAAACAGTGTCAGGTCTGACATTAAATTCAAGAATGTTAGCCTAATGTACTTTGTGTTATTCATTAATATTGCAAAGTGGAAGACAAAATATAAAACACATACATGTGAAACGTTAAGTATTAAGTAAACTCTACAGTTATTGCAATATAAGTGATACATTTGTGTTGCGTAAGTATCATGTCATAATTCAATAAATGAATGCGGCCCGTTAGTCTTTCACCAAAAAGCTAAAGAAGGTCGTAGACCACTGCAAATAGGTTATCCTGTGAAAGCATTGTTTATCAATTTAATAAAATGGAACGATACACATCTCTTCAAAGAAAATTCCTAATTTTTATTAATGGTAAAAATAGTAGGACATCAAGGGAAGTCATAATCTCACCATGTGTTGCATAAAATGTAAGTAAAACATTACTCACAAGTGTTTGTGTGTAATAACAATCGTACTAAATTTTCGAACAGTCATTATATTAGCTGCAATACGTCCAGATGTTATTTTTTAAATTGTTTGAAACAGCCTCTAATCTAGTTTTTTTAAGACAGATATATAAGCATTCATGAGCCACAGATTATTGTCTCTGTTGGACACTACATGTAGTTTTTTTAAGCTTTACTTGAATGTACAATAGAATTTGCAATGAAAAGTCTTAATGCAAAAATCACAATTTTGGGTTTAATTTAATTTTTACTGTCCGACAGATGAGTTGCATTTGGGTGACAAAATTAATTTTTACAGCAATAGGAATGAAAGATATACACAATGTTCGCATAACAAATTGTGGCTTCAAGAAATTCCCACAGACTGGAAACGTTGTAAAGTCAGTTCTGTTTATTTCATAAGAACGACTCTCAGTAAATAAAAGCATTTATGGACACAGACATAAGGTAAGAAGGAAATAAAATAATAATAAAACAATTCTGCGAAAGGACGCAGTACTTCCGAGCTTTCCAAACCTACCTTCCAATCTTACTTTGTCTTCAGTAGTCTACACCCATCTGCGCAATTACCATTTACTCCAATATGGTGGGTAGGCTAAAATACTTTACATTCTTTAAAAATAAATTTGTAAAAAGGACGGTTGGGTTGGACTAAATCTTCCACCCGAGTTATTTTTCAACGAATTTTTGGCTTGTCTAGCAAGTCATTATTAATTATTTAGCTAATTCGGGTAAGGTTTGAACGATTTTCTACTTAGAACCCCCAGTCCTGGAAATATTTATCTTGTTAATAAATAAATAAGTATACAGAAATGTTAATGGATACTATTTAGTGTAATTCACATCAGAATATTTTATCAGGCAATTCATGTCAAGTTTTGCACGATTTAAAGTGTTTCAATGACCTTTAAACTCCTTTTCATATTAATTTGTTCCAAGTTACTTTCTCCTGAATTACTAAATATAAAATTAAACGTACAATATTTCCTATTGCTAACCCATTTTAAAAATGTATTCTAAAAGTTCCTTATGATGTCGAAAAGTTTAACAGTCATGCACTGTTAAAACCTTGCCCATTTGTTTGACATAAATCGCCTACATGTACTTCGCGGTATGCATAATGAACACTAGATTAGAAGGGGTCCGTGTGATCTGCGAGTTTGCACCACGTGGCATGAGCATGCCGGTCTCCTTAGCGTGCTTGCTTGGAGCCGTGGTGAAGGAGGCTGTGGATTCGAGTCCCGCCTCGGGCACGTGTGTTATTAGGAAAAAAGGAAAAATAAGCAAAACGGCAAAACATGGAAAAGGGATGAATAAGGGAAAGGAAGAAAGTAGATACAAGTCTAAGAAAGAAAAAAAACACAGCTATAATCTTTTACGTAGATCCCATAAATGGCAACCAGAATGGAAACAAACACACTTTCCTAGCATATAAAGTAGAGCAGTGACCGGCATGATCCGTGCTCCGTGACGTCATACTACAGAGCAGCAACGCTCTTTGCTCGGCAATATCTCCGTACTGAGCAAAGCGCAGCGTGGAGAAATGGTTCTCCTGGCCAGTGGCGGTACGACGTCTATGCACTGACAGAGTGCGCTCCGTTTTCGTTGATAGTATGGTAATAGCACAATTACAATACATTTGTACGAAAACAAAAGAGTACAACTGTGCCTGTGATAAATCAATGTAACAGAACAGTTTTGTTTGTAATGAAATTTAATATAGGCCCTACTTACAATAATCTGAAATGCATAATACATCCAGGTGCGGAAGCCTCCGCATACTTAAATGAGGCTCCGAAACTGCTATAAACTACAAATACATAAAACATGAGAATACTTTAAGCAGTGCTGCAAAACTTTGTCTACTCGGAAACTGAAAAATGTTAAAGTATACAAAATATACAGAATACACCAAATATACAAACTACACAAAATATACAAATTAAACTATACACCTTTGTGAGAAAAGTAGCCTATAGGCCTATTCAGACTTGTGATACACACCCTTACTTTGTGTCACTATCGTGCCCAAGCTGAAGGCATTGTCGAGATTTTTTCCCCTCTTTTCTCGTCCACTGATTTTGCAATATTTGGCGTCATAGTCTGGCTAACACACAAACGAAGAACATTTTTTAAGTTCTGATCAGATAGGTGATTCCTATGTTGTGGTTTGTAGACCTTCATACACGAAAAGAACTGTTCACATACATAGGCCTACGTCGATCCAAATATACTCAACATTCTATTATTGATCCCATTCTAGTTTGATCCTAGTCAAAACAAAGGGGAGGTGAACTCACAGAGAGTTCGCGGAAAATTCGCATCAGGTGACAAAACGTGATTGGTTAATGTCATTAGCATGCGCCATTACCAGAGCGTGGCTAACGAGTGTTCGTAAGTTCATGCAATAATAATATCAATATTTACACGTGAAATAACAAACTCTCACTGGCATCGTCATCAATATAGTATATCAATTAGCAAACAAAACATAAAGGATTCATTGTTCACGACGACCCTGCGGATGAGTTGTACTGAGAATAAACAAACTAGCATTAAACATGGTGAACACGTGCGTTCTCACGTGCGGGCTATGACAGCCACGCCTCTTTGTTTTGAACAGGATCGTTCTTAAATGGAATCTTGCCTGGGGAAATCTTCTATAAAATATAGATAAATCCTTTTTGTTTTGAAATCGGTCTTGCATTTTAATATCACTTTGCAAATCAATGACTTCTAGTTGCAATGACGTTGAAACACTGTCAATATCCACAGAAAATGGTGTCGCAAATATGCAAATATCGGATTGGAGGTTTGCAAAATCTTGAAATCGGCAATCAAATTCCTGATCCAGTTCTTCTAATATTTGCACATAATTATTTAGGTCTGTAATTCGATGACATACTGTAGACAACTTTGGAAAATGTGACGTGTCTCCGAGAGTGAGGTGACGTTTTCATAAGTCTAGTTTTACTTTGAATGCACTAAATTTACCATACAATTCTACTGCTGCAGTGAACGCCACTGCGCTGATGCGTATTGACAGCAATACAACTCAACTGCTCTCTCTCCGAAGCTCTTGCGAGATGACTGGCTCTTACGTCACAACTGCAGCATCTGCCGGACACTGAAGTAGAGCATATAAAGTTAAGTATATGTTACTAGTAGTTCTGTGAACAAAAGACTCGTGACAAAAAAAATGAATCTTCATCGCAGTCTTGAAAGGATTAACCAATTATGTCATTCATTGTGAAGATAATATTGTTTCCAGGGGAACAGTTTGGCTAGAATCTTAGAATCGGAACCATAAAAACAGTCTTCTCGAAACAGAATGAAAAAAAACCTTATACATAAGTCTTATCAACCCGGTTGGTCGTCACTGCTTAGCAAAAAAAAATTACAAACAGACGAAATGCCGAACGGTCAAGATAACACATGAAATCGCTTCGATCGGTCAATTAATATTTTACACAATATGCAGATTTGATTCTAAAATTAGGGCATATGGATATAATTATAATAACATGCAGTACTGCATATGATAAGGCTTGTCTATCTGTGAGGTGGACCCTTGGCAATCGGTCATAGGTAGACTTCGGATTTTAGGTAAAAACCTATTTTAATCCTTAAGTGATATATGGACGAAAACTTGTATATGCATGTTTCATAAGTGACTATACCTAAAACTGATAATTTTATAGGACCTAAAACAGCCTATTTTTACGTTAGAGCCTAATATTGCCTTTTTGCTTGTTTTTCCTCTAACGTTCAAAATAAGTTATTTTTTGTTATAAATTCTAGCATTTATTTTCAGTTCGTACTAAATTTTTAGCTCGGAATGTGCAGTACATGACACATTTATGACGTGGTTAAATAGTAAGGAATGTTTCGTCTTCAGTAGAAAAATTCCTTGGAATTCCCAAGAAAATGTAGTATTTTTCTCCCAACTCCCACATCTAGTTTAAAAAAAAAAGTAGTTCTCTGAATCAGTGAGGGATACAATGGGGTTGGATATGCTAGCGTGCGTATTTTCTGGGCGCAGGGATTAGGTTTTCGCTGTAGTGGTAGTAATACAGGCCCTAATAATAGGTCTATATAATTCTGTGTACCATAGGCCTATATCTGTGTTTTTATCAAGATTACTGATCAATGGTGACTTCAATAAATATAATATTCTGCATTGCAATTGAGATATCTCAGAAAAGTGACAACTTAACGATTTTATAAGAGACTATTTTACGATATTTAGAACCTATTTTACAATTTTAGAGCCTATTTTAGGTACCTAAAACAACATTTTTAGCGACCTAAAAGTCCGAAGTCTAGTCATAGGAGAGAGGTTCCATCTGACGCCGTGAATTGAACTCCGGCTTAGCACAGTTAGTAGAGCATTGGCGCGAATAGCCAAAGGTCCTGGGTTCAAGTCCCGGTGTCGGAAGGAATATTTTTCCTATAATATTCTCATGTAATGTCCAACAGAGACAATCTGTGGTTCATAAATGCTCATATATCTATATAATAACATGCCTCAGATCGCTTTTGAGCATGATTTTCTGGAGTACTTTTCGTCTGGACCACAACTGGACACACAGTACATCAGTATGGAGTTTGCAACCACTGGAGCACGGGAGCAGAGGCAGCTTTTATTTCGCGTTACATTGATCATTGTGCCGTACCGATGTTTAAAACAAAACATGCGAAATGATGTAGTCAAATTACTAACCTATGAATGAAAGTACTGTAATTGTCAAGTTTACTTATTTAATGACATTCCCTGTGTGAAAAAGAAACACAAAAGTGAACATTACCTATTACTCCGTACTACAAATTGCATTAAAAAAAATTAAAACGCACAAAAGTAATTATTGGATTATTGTTTAGTGCTGGAAATATACATTCACTGGTTTAAATTGGTTCCTTTACCTATTCAGATGCTATGTTCTACTTCACAACCAAATGGTGAAAATATAGAATAACTTAAATAACTTCAAGTAACCCATCATGACTTGTTTTGTAATAATTTCATATTATTACTATTAATACTCGTATTAAGTGCCAGAATGGTACTTTATAAGATTGTGTGGGGGCGGGAAAATATCTGTCCGAATGTGTGTCTGTGTTATTTGTCAAAGCTAAATGTATTGCAACTTGAAATTCTTAAAATATGTCAAAGTTTCACAAGATTCAGTAGCAAAGAACTCCGCTAATTGTATCACAGTAATATACCTTATGTATGCCTATAAAACAGTATTCACGTAGTACTCCATTTAAACGCGATCAACGATATAAACAAACAACTGACTGCTTTGGAGTCAAAGCCCTCATGATTTAAAAAAAAAACATGTGAACTTTAATTAGTCGTTACTCTGGTACCGGTCAACCACTTTGGTGTAAAAAAAAAAAAAAAAAAGAATCAGGTAAACTGATGTAACAAAGTGCCAGTATGTTTTTGTTTAATCAGTTATGACTGCAATTATGATATGCAGAATATGTTTTTTTTAATTGATTTCCAAGTTAAGCTCCAGATGTATTCATTAAGCAAGGCTTACGAAATAACAAATGTCTAGTTTTTTTAATCAGATTAAAATCTTCCAGCATCAGCTGAACTGTGCAGATTTGTGATATCTTGACAATCGCACACTCACATAAGAATACAAAAAAAAAAAAAGGCAAATTGGGCGGTTTCGGGATTTGAACCATTGAACTCCAGAATGTGAGGCCAAGACGTTACCATCTCGGCCACCTGGGTCAGTTTAACGCACTAGTTGGATTAGCGCATGTAAAACAATGGTGTTTTTTGTCATAGCTAACTGTATTTTAATTTCCAAAGCCTTATAAGATCACAGTAAAAACAATAGGCTATGTTGTCAAGATAACAGATTTGCAATTTTTTATAAATTCTTTCGGATACTTATATTACCATAAAATAGGCACCAAATTGAGCATTACTCCGAAACAGGTCAACCGAATTTATCCAATATCAATAGACGTCTTCCCATGGACATTATAAATGCATATACGAAGTTTCACAAAAATCCGGTAAAGAGTATTTGAGTTACCGCGTCTTTACAATAGACACTAAATTGGGTTTTACTCCGGTACCGGTCAACCGATTTGGTCCAATATCAGTAGAAGTCTTCCCATGTACATTATAAATGGGTATACAAAGTTTCAGGAAATTCCAATAAAGCATATTTGAGTTATCGCGACTTCTTATATATTAACATAAAAGGCACTAAATTGGGCATTATTCCGGTACTGGCCAACCGATTTGATCGAATATAAACAGACTTCTTTCCATGAACATAATAAATGCATATACGAAGTTTCATAAATATCCGATAAAGCGTATTTGAGTTATTGCGCCTTTAAGATAGACACTAAATTGGGTTTTACTCCGGTACCGGGCAACATATTAGGTTCAAATTCAACAGGGTACTTTTCATGGGCGTCATAAATGCGTATACCAAGTTTCATGGAAATCCTATACAGCGTATTTGAGCTATGGCGCCTTTCTGATATTATCTATTAAAATAGGCACTAAATTGGGCATTACTCCGGTACCGGTGAACCGATTTGGTTCAATATCAAAAGGGTGCTTCCCATGGACATTATAAACGTGTTTTCCAAGTTTCATGAAAATCCGAAAACGCGTATTTGAGTTATGGTGCGTACAGACACATGGACGGACAGACAGACAGACAGACGGACGGACGACAGACATTTTTTCGTCCCCCACACAATCTCATAAAGTACCATACTGGCACTTAATAAACAGGCTTCTTGCCATGGACATTATAAATGCTTTATTCATGAAAATCTGATCAAGCATATTTGAGTTATTGCACCTTTCTGATATATTACCATAAAAAGGCACTAAATTGGACATTATTCCTGTACCGGCCAACTGATTTGGTTCACTATCAATGGATGTCTTTCCATGGGCATTATAAATGAGTATACCAGTGTAACGGCTGTTGTACTAGGCCCCATCCAAAGGTCCAGAGATCACTCTGACAGAGGTAGGAAAACTTCTGGTAAAGATAAATATTCCTCAGAAAGAGTAGGATGAACTATATTTACAAGGTAATCAACTTAACCAATACAGAGGTGCCAAAATTAATCCTAGTTCTCGGATATTACGTCACTTCTCAAATAAATGAAAAGTATATGTAGAAACTCTTTTTCTTAATCAATTTTTATATATAATGAAGATACAGTGTGTCCCACGCAAGAGTTGGCCAATGACGCGGGTTCCTGCGGCGCGGCGGGCACAGCTCCAACTCCCGAGTGATCGAGTGAAATATCTACGCTAATGAAGCCGCGATCGGTGTTACGATTTAGGTTCTCACATTTACAGTTAAAATTACAATGAAAACAAACACGTACTTCATCACAAGAGATGTTGGAAATGTTCTCCTCTTGCATCCACACAACACTGACACCTTTTTAGGAAATTTTCTTTCACGCGCATAATTTCAGCTTCCGAGACAGAGTTAATTTCTCTTGTGATAGGCCTATGTCTTTAAGTTCTTCTAACAGTATGTGAATATTATTTATGGAGAAACTTGAAAAATAAAGTGTATAGGTCAACTTCCCGTACATTACAAAGGAAACGGGTGAAATATCTACACTAATAAAGCCCGCTGATGGTGTAATGGTTCAGGTTCTCACAAAGAAAAACACATGTGATTTATCTGGCAATAGGCCTACTGATTAAAAAAAAGCATTCTGGCACGTTCTTATATCAGTTACCTCATTTTATTTTGATACAATTCGTGGATTTAAAAAATACGAGTTCTCTCCCAACTAAAGCACGGTGTTTCTATCTCGGAAGCTGAATTTATGCGCGCGAAAGAAAATTTCTTAAAAAGGTGCCAGTGTTGTGTGGATGCAAGAGGGGGACATTTCCAACATCTCTTATGATGAGGTACGTGGTTATTTTCACTGTAATTCCAACTGTAAATGTGAGAACCTGAATCATAACGCCATTAGCGGCTTTATTAGCGTAGATATTTCACCCGCTCGCTCGGGAGTTAGAGCTGTAGTCGGCGCGACGCAGAAACCCGCATGATTGGCCAACTCTTGCGTGGGACACACTGTAGATTATATGCTGCAAAACTAGAGTATATGTTATATTTGGTATTTGAAGTATATTTGGTAACTCTTTTTCTTAAACAATTGTTCTATATAATGAAAATAGATTATATACTGCAGAACTAGAGTATATGTTAAGTATATTTGATAACTCTTTTTCTTAATCAATTGTACAAATTTTAAATCACCGGATTGCCACGCCTCTCAATAAACCAATAAACAAATGTCATAACATGAGTAGCGACAATATCATTAGGTAGATACAAACGCACCAGTGAAACTATACAGGCGGAATTTTATACACTTCTTAAGGAAATGACCTGCACAGATCACTTGAAGAATTTACGTAACTTTTCCCCAATACAACTACTGCAATACTGAATGCAATATTTGAATATCTTCAAGAATTCTTACGGCATAAAACAAGAATGAAGACTTTAACCTTCAATTACGCAATTCTTATTAAATACTCAAGAAACACATTTCAAGCCCAAATTTACCGGAAAGACCCAAAAAGAACTGCAAACTATTACAAGTAATGGTTTATTTTTTTTTTTATCTTGTGAAATATATTACATCACTTGAGTCGCGACCCACTGGCTGTTTAATCCCATCTAACTATAACATTATAACATTAATCATCCTGCTTAGAACACAAAATCCTTGGGGCAAGAGTGTCACTAAACAGATATCTTTACATATAATACAGTAAGTAGCCATGACGCTGTTCACGACTTCCGTGAATACCCATAATTATTTGTGCGACACGAAGAGCAAATGTGGCATTCCGCAATCCTATCGTGATATTGGTGGACATTCGTAATATTCCCTGTCCAGACAAGAATATAAATCCTACGTTTCTTTTGAAGGTAGCAATAATTTACAGGCATACTACTCCCTCAGCAAAACGCAAAAGACACCATAACAACATATAACTCCGATCCGGAAATAGACACGCATGTCATGCACACGTAAAACAAATGTTTCTGGCTAGCTTGCTAGATAATCATCGTTACATGTGATATCGCTAGGGTAATGAATTTAGACTGAAATATGTATCTTTAATTACACTGCTATGGCATATGTTTCCTTATACTGAATCATGACATTACGTACCAAGCATATGACCCGTCTGAAGAGCTATTTCACCCACACAACTGAACACCAAGACACTTGAAAATCAACTCTCTCGAGACACAACACATCACGAACCCAAGACCCCGAAATTGGCCGACGGAAAAACCCGAGCGAACTTTCTAGAACATCTGAACTCCCGAATGAAACCGAACCGAGAAAGCAACGTTGGTTGCACCAGGTTTCATAAAAATGCGATAAATCATGTTTGAGTTATCGCGCCTTTAACATAGACACTAAATTGGGTTTTACTCCGGTACCGATCAACTGATTTGGTCCAATATCAACAGGATTCTTCCCATGAACATTATAAATAAGTATACCAAGTTTCACTAAAATCCGATAAAGCGTATTCGAGTTATCGCGCGTACAGATACACGGACAGACCGATGGACGGACGGACAGACATTTTCCCGTCCCGCACACAATCTCATAAAGTACCATACTGGCACTTAATAACAGCATAACACCTTAGTAGTTAAATTACAATTTCGTAACAAATATTTCTTATTTGATCAATATGATGTCCACCCCTGTGGCGTAGGGAATGCGGGCCTGGGTTGGATTCCTGGTCGGGGCAAGTTACCTAGGGGGGGTTTCTGGGGTTTTTCCTCACCTGTGAGACAAATGTTGGGTAACTTTAGGCCCTTATCATCTTCATCCCATCCCCGCCTTGTTTGGAGTGAGTGTGTGTGTGTGTGTGTGAATTGTGTGTCTCGTCTTATGTATTCGTGTTGTCTCGGAGGTGGACCCGGCATTGGGCTGACCACCCATCCGGGGAGGCCCTCCATGTCCTTGTCTGGTCAAAAAAGTATGTATGTGATCCAAAGATAATCCCTCTCCCGACAGTTCGCGGCCCTGTAAGGCCTGGCGAGGTAAAATTAAGATAAAGATAGAAAAGAAAGAAAGAAAGATAGAAAAGAAAGAAAGAAAGAAAGAAAGAAAGAAAGAAAGAAAGAAAGAAAGAAAGAAAGAAAGAAAGAAAGAAAGAAGGAAAGAAAGAAAGAAAGAAAGAAAGATTAATATGATTCACACAAGAATTAATTATCCTTAGTCATTATTTGTAAATGGAGGAAATATTGATAGTAATTTTTAAAGTGATTATTAGTTTATATCCGTTTGAAATCGGACTTGTCAATATGAACTTTTTCATGGAAATGATGATGATAGTTAAATATATACTCTACTATATTTCTTAAGTTAGTTCCAGCAAAACGGTCTCTAAAGCCGTTTAAATGACATTTGAAAGTCACTATGTAACACTTTGTCCATATGAAAAGAGACGTGTGGGCTACATTCTTCTACAAAGTTTCCACCGATGAAAATCCATCTATGTCCCGAAGGAGTATCACATCCCTTACAGTAACTTAGAGAAGGGGGGTTCAGGGGGTCTGGAACCCCCCCCCCCAAGTCAGTTCTATTTCTGTATTTTTTAGTATTTATTAAATTATACAAATTTTTGGCCTGTCAAATATGACATAGCAGTTATTTTGTTTTCATAACTCATTGGAAGAGTATGTTTTGCGTGGTATGACATGAAATCCATTACTGCTGGTAGGCTACTGTATTTCCGTTTCCACTAGAAATCGGTCAATCGGATATATCTGGGAGAGTTTCCACTGTTCCATGTGTTATTTAACTTTTCTCATAAATAGTAATGTGTTATAACTTAGAAAACGATTTCTTGTTTAAGTTGATATGACTTATAGTGTAGTGAACAAACTTGCAAACTAGTTTTTAGTGTTAAAATAGCGTAAAATGTGATTTTCATTGGTTCAATTTTTTTTTTTTTTTTTCCGGAGGTTGGCCCCCGGACCCTCAGTAACAATAGGCACTTTCGATCCTCCCCGAAATTATTTTATGGCTAAGCCACTGCATCCCTAGTGTAGCTTAGCTTTTCACAGAGTTGTTTGCACGTCTAGAAAACAAAAGTACAAGTAGGCCTACAATCGGCCTGTTGCGTACCGACATTCACTACCTATGCCTGTTGTAGATACAGTATAATAAAACCTGCATTCAAAAGTCTGGCTGATCCTAATCTGCTTCGGAAATTTTGCATAGACACACACAAAACCCAAATAAGTCCTCCCCAAGACATTATTTGTGGGTGTTGATGTTTTGTGCATAGCAGTATGTGATGCAGTCGTTATTTTCAATGAGAGCTGTGCTGGTCGAGCGAGAGTACTGCAGGAGCTTCGAGTGTACAATTTTGTAAGAGACTGATAAGCTCAGATTGAAAAATTCATACCTGCATGCTGAAAAAGTCTCCAAACAGTCAAGACAATAAGAAAAAGTGCAGGAAAAAATATCCAGGGAAAATGCTAAGGCCGTTGTTGATTCAGAATATGGAGCTGGCTGGCACTAAGGTACAGTGTTCCACATTTATTGAGTTTCCGGCAAGTTTTATTTTTTAACATGAAATTTACCTGTATCTAAAAAAAGACTTATCACAGCAACATGTAACTTATATGAGCTGTAGTATTCATACTTTAAAATTTTCCTGTCAGGATATTAGGCCTATATTGTACACAGCATGTGATTTTTTGTTTTCAAAAAGTCATTTAGATAAAAATAAATACATTTTTATTGGCAATTCATTGAAAAACAAGAAGCTCGCATTTACAATAAATATATGCAATTACATGTAAGCCAAAGTTCTTTACTAATGTGCACCTCAGATTGACAAAATTAACATTGTAAATATACAGGGTACCACCTCCCTGGACTGAAGATGAGCTTCAACGTCTGAGAGAATGTACAGTCAAGCAATACAGGGAAATCCTAGCAAAAAATGTTGGAGGATTCCGTACGTATCCTAAATAAGTTATCAATTAATTAACAATTTTTACAGTGAGTCTCACGCAAGAGATTGCTAATGATGCGAGTTTCTGCGTCGCGGCGGGCACAGCTCCAACTCCCGAGCGATCGGGTCAAATATCTACGTAAATAAAGCCGCGACGGGTGTAATGATTCAGATTCTCACATTTACAGTTAAAATTACAATAAAAATAACCACGTACCACAACACAAGATATATTGGAAATGTTCTCCTCTTGCATTCACACAATACTGGCACCTTTTAGGAAATTTTCTTTCACGAGCATAAATTCAGCTTCCGGGATAGAGTTAATTTCTCTTGTGATATTGTCTTTAAGTTCTTATAATGTATGGGAAATTGACCTATACACTTTATTTTTCAAGTTTCCCCATAAATAATATTCACATACTGTTAGAAGAACTTAAAGACAATATCACAAAAGCCTATCACAAGAGAAATTAACTCTGTCTTGGAAGCTGAATTTACGCGGGTGAAAGAAAATTTCCTAAAAAGGTGAGAATATTGTATGGATGCAAGAGGAGAACATGACCAACATCTCTTGTGATGAGGTACGTGGTTATTTTCATTGTAATTTTAACTGTAAATATGAGAACCTGAATCATTACACCGATCGCGGCTTTATTTGCGTAGATATTTCACGCGATCGCTCGGGAGTTGGAGCTGTGCCCGCCGCGACGCAGAAACCCGCGTCATTGGCCAACACTTGCGTGTGACTCACTGTACGTTAGCTATCACATATTTGAGGATTGTTGAGATGTTCCATTGTTGTTCTTTGGTTGCCATTGTAGCCTAATATAGTAAAATATTATATGATTATTACTAATTTTATTATTATTTATATATTAATTTACACACATTTTAACAGTGAAGCCATAAGTTTATTATCAAAAGATAATATGAGTAATGACGAAATTTAATTATTTGTGCAATGTTAACTAATTAGATTACATAACTTTATAATCAGTTTGTATGTAATAAAATTATCAGTATGGCCAAATTATATTTACATGGGCTTTATTAATAAGCTCTGGCTCTTAAGTCCTTAATAGTCAGGGGACGAGTTTAAAGTGGTTTGCGTACGTACGCACCTACACTTACGCCCTTTTGCCAGGGAGGTGCGGATATGCACTTTTGCGCAAGGGCTTTAACCTAATGTTGTTACGCCTTTTTGCCAGGAACGTCTGGATATGCACTCTTATGAAGGGTTTTCTCCGGATATGCGCCTTGTGCTATGATTTTTATCCTGTTGAAGTTACGCACTTAAGCCATGGAAGTCTGGATGTGTTCTTACGTAAGGATTTTAACCTAAGATATTGAGGTTACGTCTTTTGGACAATGACGTCTGGATATGTGTTCTTATGCAAAAGGCTTTAACCCAGCGGTCACCAACTCATTGCACACTGAGTACAGTAGTATGTGCAAGCTTACCCATTGCACGCTAGAATCATTTAGTGTGCACACACCGCGTGGTGTACTGCCTCTCTTGAGTTCAGTATCGGCATGCACATTAGGCTTTTGAAATTCGCAAATCATATTGGCATATCAACAGATGATTGTTGTATAAATGTTTTATTACATTATTATTTCATTATCATTTACTTATGTTTTCTACCAAGAACATTCATGAAGTCATGATGTACAATAGATTCCTAGCAAGATAATACACACAAATTAATTCTATAGTTTTGAACATAGTTGAAAAGTTCCTGATTTTATTCAATTTTATAGTACACACAAATTAATTCTATAGTTTTGAACATAGTTGAAAAGTTCCTGATTTTATTCAATTTTATAGTAATTAAATTGTAATGCCACACTTTCTGCGAAATGAAAACAAAATCTAGACTCATTCCTTTAAATGATACACTTCCACATTTATATTATTGAACATAAATAATAATACTAAAGTTATATTTGAAACAAAATTCAGAGAAACTATATCTCCAGGTAATACATCAGTATTAAAGAACAGCTCAAATAAAGCATTTCACACTGCAAAATCACTCATTAGTGGAAGCTTGTTTTCTTGATTTTTGTTGTATCTTTTGACCTAGAATTTTTTCAACATCTGGAATCAATATTTGTGCAGCAGCCAGTCTAAGTTCACATTTTAAGTTCTCAAGTGAAATTTTGACTACTGCTGCGGGCTTTGTTTATTAAGTGCCAGTATGGTACTTTATGAGATTGTGTGGTGGACGAAAAAATGTCTGTCCGTCTGTCTGTCCGTCTGTCCGTTTGTCCGTCTGTCTGTCTGTCCGTCTGTCTGTCCGTGTGTCTGTACGCACCATAACTCAAATACGCTTTTTCGGATTTTCATGAAACTTGGAAAACACATTTATAATGTCCATGGGAAGAACCCTATTGATATTGAACCAAATCGGTTCACCGGTACCGAAGTAATGCCCAATTTAGTGCCTATTTTAATAGATTATGGCGCCTTTCTATTAGAAAGGCGAAATATGCTTTATTGGATTTTCCTGAAATTTTGTATACCCATTTATAATGTACGTGGAAAGACGTCTACTGATATTGGACCAAATCGGTAGACCGGTACCGGAGTAAAACCCAATTTAGTGAATATTTTAAAGACGCGGTAACTCAAATACGCTTTACCGGATTTTTATGAAACTTGGTATACACATTTATAATGTCCATGGGAAGACGTCTATTCATAATTGATAAAATCGATTGACCTGTTTCGGAGTAATGCTCAATTTAGTGCCTATTTTATGGTAATATACGTATTCGAAACAATTTATAAAAAAAATGAAAATCAGTTATCTTGACAACATAGCCTATTGTTTTACTGTGATGTTATAAGGCCTTGGACATTAAAATACAGGTAGCTATGACAAAAAACATATTAATTGACATGCGCTTATCCAACTAGACCGTTAAAAAGACCCAGGTGGCCGAGATGGTAGACATTTCTTCTTCCGTAAGCCCTGCTTAATGAATAAATCTGGAGTTTAACTTGGAAATCAATTTAAAAAAAAAACATATTCTGCATATCATAATTGCAGTCATAACTGATTAAACAAAAACATACTGGCACTTTGTTACATCAGTTTACCTGATTTTATTTTCATTAGTGAAAAAACTGCTCGCATATGTACGTAGATCTGAACATAGACAAAATCCTAGCAATATGTCTATGCAGTCGGAAAAATTTAGTTCGGAGAAAATCGGAATAAAAGTCACTCAAACTTCTCTTATATTGGTATTTGTTACCATAAATATAGGAATCGATGGCCTACATATTGGAACACATTCTACACCCAACATAATGCTTGGAAGCTGGTGAAATAGACGATCCACCTCTGCCCTGGTTCAGCTAGTGCTCGGACTATTTGTGTATTTGTGTAACCGGATAGTATCCGGTTACTTGGTCATGGCGAATAAAATTCGGATAACCGGTTAACCGAATATTGCTATTCGGATAACCGCCGTTAGGTATTTGCTTATTCGGATATCCGGTTACGTGTAGAGAACTACAAATACCTACTACCATGAGTCATGACAAAGGCTGTTTTTGCGATATCTTGTTCACTGCATTCTTGATGTCTCGCCGTACATACAATATGCAGTCCTTAATTTTACCCCCCCCCCCCAAGCATCTGTGTTCAATTGCTGTAATAATTACATTCTTCTTCTTCTTCTTCTAATTTATTGTATTATCTAACATAAAAATAAAAAAGGTTTTTGTGTTTATAGGCCTATACAAATCTACATGCTTTCACTGATTTGCATGACATTTTGAACACCTACCCCCTTCAACAAGGTAAAAACGATGGGCAATATTAAAATTCAAGTCAACCACCTCTTCCCATATTTTCAACCTCCTGTGAGTAATATTTTCGTATACAAATCTAAATTCCCCGAACAATCTCTATACAATTTACTCATAAACCCTGCAGAACTAGTCACTATTCTGCAATATTCTACAAAACCACCCCTTATTAAATCTCCAACCCCCATTATTTAATGTCTTTATAAATCTACAATCTTTGAACGATTATTACCAAACTTTACAGACAGACGCTATAGAATCAAGAGAATATTTCAAGCCAAATTCATTTTGGAACAAACCATCCCTTAAATGTTTCAACCCTCATTATATGATCTTTATTTAAACCTATATTTATTTACCATCTTTTACCAGAATTTAAACATAGGCCCTTAAGAACCAGGATAACATTTTAGGCAAAACTATTTTCTAATAAACAACCCCTTACGATTAACCCCTATTATATGACATTTAAATAAAATCAGGTAAACTGATGTAAAAAAGTGCCAGTATGTTTTTTTTAATCAGTTATGACTGCAATTATGATATGCAGAATATGTTTTTTTAATTGATTTACAAGTTAAGCTCCAGATTTATTCATTAAGCAGGGCTTAGGGAAGAACAAAGGTCTAGTTTTCTTTTTAATCAGATGAAAATCTTCCAGCATCAGCTGAACTGTACGGATTTTTGATATCTTGACAATCGCACACTCACATAAAAATACGAAAAAGAAAGTGAAATTGGCTGGTTTCGGGATTTGAACCATGGAACTCCATACGTGAGGCCAAAACGTTACCATCTCGGTCACCTGGGTCAGTTTAACGGTCTAGTTGTAAGTTATAAGCGCATGTAAAACAATAGTGTTTTTGGTCATAGCTATCTCTATTTTAATTTCCAAAGCCGTAAAATATCACAGTAAAACAATTGACTATGTTGTCATGATAAATGATTTGCTTTTTTTTTTATATAAATTCTTTCGAATACGTATATTATCATAAAATAGGCACCAAATTGAGCATTACTCCGAAACAGGTGAACCGATTTCATCCAGTATCAGTAGACCTCTTCCCATGAACACTATAAATGTGTATACCAAATTCCATAAAAATCCGGTAAAGCGTATTTGAGTTACCGCGTTTTTAAAATAGACACTAAATTGGGTTTTACTCCGGTACCGGACAACCGATTTGGTCCAATATCGGTAGACGTCTTCCCATGCACATTATAAATGGGTATACAAAGTTTCAGGAAAATCCAATAAAGCATATTTGAGTTATCGCGACTTCTCATATATTAACATAAAAGGCAATAAATTGGGCATTATTCCGGTACTGGCCAAGCGATTTGGTTGAACATCAACAGACGTCTTTCCATGGATAGTATAAATGCGTATACGAAGTTTCATAAATATCCGATAAGGCGTATTTGAGCTATTGCGCCTTTAAAATATACACTAAATTGGGTTTTACTCCGGTACCGGTCAACAGATTAGGTTCAAATTTAACAGAGTACTTTTCATGGATGTCATAAATGCGTATACCAAGTTTAATGGAAATCCGATACAGCGTATTTGAATTATGGCGCCTTTCTATTAGAAAGGCGCCATAATCTATTAAAATAGGCACTAAATTGGGCATTACTCCGGTACCGGTGAACCGATTTGGTTCAATATCAATAGGGTTCTTCCCATTGACATTATAAATGTGTTTTCCAAGTTTCATGAAAATCCGAAAAAGCGTATTTGAGTTAGAGCGCGTACAGACACACGGACGGACGGACGGACGGACAGACAGACAGACAGACGGACAGACATTTTTCGTCCCCCACACAATCTCATAAAGTACCATACTGGCACTTAATAAATCTACACTCTTTGACCATTTTTATCAAAATTCACACACAGAACCTACAGAACCAGGAGGAAGCTTTAGGCGAAACTAATTTTAGTAGAAACCGACACTAAATTGTTTCAACCCCTATTTATAATCTATATTTAGAGCTACAATCTTTGACGAATTTTTATCAAACTTTACACAATACCCTATAGAACCAGGATAAAGTTATAGGCCAATTTAAATTTATTATAAATCACCCTTTACATGTTTGAACCCCTACTTTATTATCAATATTTAGATTTATACTCTTTGAGTAATTTGTATAACTTATTATTCACAGACCTTTTACAACCAAGAGATTTTTCAAACAAAACTAATTTTGGTAGAAACTATCCCTGAAGTGACTCAACCCCTATGTATATAAATTCTTTGAGTAACTTTTATTAGATATTACACAAATACCCTCCAGAACCAAAATAATTTTTTTGTACAAAACTAACTTTCGTATAAACCACCCTTAAATGTCTGTTACCCCGTTAAGTTATGTATTTATTTAAATCTTCGTTCGTTGATTAATTTTTTTATCAGACGTAATACACAGAACCTCAATAGGTTCAGGAGAGATTTATGAGCAAAATTAACTTGGGAAGAAACCACCCCTTAAATGTTTCAACCCCGATTACAATAAATTTTCACTTTTTTGACCAATTCTTACCAGATTTTATACACTGACCCTATAGAACGACGGAAAAATTTTAAGGAAAACTGATTTTGGAACAAATTACCCCTTATGTGTTTCAACCCCTATTGTATGTGCTTCATTTAAATCTACCCTTTTTGACCATTTTTTAAATGAAAATTTACATACAGTACCAGGAGAAAATTTTAGGCTAAATTAATTTTAATAAAAACCACCCCTTAAATGTTTCAACCCGTTTTTATTGTATAGGCCTATACCTAGATTTACATTATTTGTGTAATGTTTATCAGATATCAAGCAGAGACCCTCGAGAACCAAGATAAATACAATTGTTGGACAAAACTAATTTAAGTAGGAGCCACCCTTAAGTGCGGCTGTCATTCTCGGTAGACTTTTGTACACTGAAGACATTCACAGCGCAAAAATGTGAGTTAAAACACTGGTGCTGTGACGATGGGATCTAGAAACATGAGGAATGTACGTTATGTACGTCGCGACGTCAGAGGCGATTCAAGACCATTCACGTAATAGTCTCGTAAGGTTAGAAGAACTGATACTTTTCCGATGATCACATCACCGAATATGCGAATACCCAACGGTGATTGTTCGGGATAGCGATATTCCATTAACACACTATTCAGATATCATTCGTTGTGATCAAGTGACTGAATTCTTCGAGGATAAAAAAATAAATAACACGGGAACTATTAAATCGTTTATGTTATTTTGAATCATGAACATTGTTTGACAGAACATTCTCACACACTGTTAATATAAGGTAAAAACAAGTAAGGGTTGGTTATTCAAGTGTTAATGCACCTTAAAAATTCCTCGTAGTTCTGTAGGCTCTGAGTGTAAAACTTTGTCAAAATTACTCAGAGAATAGATTGGTGAACAGATCATACAACAGGGGCTAAAAACCGTTAAAGGTTGATTTGTTGGAAAATCGTTGTTGCTTAGAGTCTTCTCCTTGGTTTAAAGGATTTATGTGTAAAATTTGATAAAAATCGGTCAGAAAATGTAGAATTGTATAAAGATATTTTTTATATTAAGGGTTGAAAATACGTCAAGGATGGTTATTCGAATATTATTGTTGCCTACAATTTTCTCTACTGTCCACAGTCTCTGTGTGTAAAATTTGATAATACTCACCGAAGAATGTGCATTTGTACAGAAATCACTATAATAGGGCTTGAAAATGTGTAAGGGGTTGTATATTCGAATCTATTGTTGTCTACAATTTTCTCTACTTTCCACAGTCCCTGTGTGTAAAATTTGATAATAATCACCAAAGAATGTGCATTTGTAGAAATCGCCATAATAAGGGTTGAAATTTGCGTAAGGATTGTATATTCGAATATTATGTCGTCTATAATTTTATCCACGTTCCACGGTCTCTGTATGTAAAATTTGATAATAATCGCCAAAGAATGTTCAATTGTAAAGAAATAACATAGTAGGGGTTGAAAATAAATAAGGTGTGTTTTTTTCGAATGGTATTGTTGGCTACAATTATCTCCCAGTTCTACAAACAACCCTTTCTACAGTTCCATATAAAAACAGATAAAAAAAAACATAGAATTCCATAGAGATTGCACAGATATTACATAATAGGGGTAGAAAATGTGTAAGGGGTTGTATATGCGCATATTATGTTGCCTATAATTTTCTCCACGTTCCACAGTCCCTGTGTATAAAATTTGATAATAATAGCCAAAGAATGTCAAATTATGTAGAAATTATCCTAATGGGGGTTGAAATTCCATAAGGGTTTGAATATTAGCATCTTACTGTTGCATACAATTTTCTTCCAGTTCTACTGGCGCAATGTGTAAAATTTCTTTAAGAACTGGTCAGAAACATAGAATTGAAGGACTTGTAGCATAACAAAAATGCAGAGAAAGAGGAACCAAGTAACTAAAATTTAAATGTAGACAAAATACAAATGGAAGAATTAGATGACTCGTTAAAACACACAAATAATAGAAGGGCTTATTGGACCAGATGGGATAAACTCAGAATAAATTCAAAATGCTGAAATATTCACTAAATGAAGATTCATACATTTACTCAATATGTGCTTGGAGGAACACAGTATACCTACCACATGGCAACAAGAAGAAGTAAACTCAATATATAAAAAAGGGGATAGAAATCAACCATTGAATTTTCGAGGTATTAGCCTTCTAAATAGCGGATATAAAATCTATCTCAGAATAATAGCAAGAAGAATCAAAGAATAGTTGAAAATCTATTAGCAGAAGAGCAGAATGAGTTCCTGAAAGGGAGACGGAGTATTTGCAATAAATCAAATAATAGAGAAAAGAAGAAAAATAAATTTAGAGACTCATTTAGTATTTATAGATCTAGAAAAAAAGCTTTTCTATAAAGTAAATAGAGAAATTTTATGGAATTGTATGAGAAAAAGGTATCCCCATTCAGATAATAGAAACGGTTAAGAGCTTGTATTACGAAACTAGTGTATGTATAGATACTTCGTTAACGAGAGGTATAAGAAAGTTTTTAAAAATAAATCAAGGAGTGTGCTTTATCACCTGTTTTATTTAATATTTACATAGACGGTATTCAAAAGGAATGGAAAGATTTATTGAATAATGAAGGAAATCAACAAAAAGGCTATAATAAATTCCCTATTATGTGCGATGTCCCACGATGTCCTACTTAAAGTAGAATGAGAAAGAGATCTCCAAATGTTAGCACACAAGTTCCAAATGGTGCCCGATATATGTATTTGTAAAATATCAATAAACAAATAAAAAGCTATGGCATTTAGGGGTAAATATGGAACTAGAACAAAATAATGGTAGCACATTTTAAATACCGTACTTAATATGTGATACTACATATGAAGAAGACAAAGGTATAGAAAACAAAATATCTAAATTCCAGGCATTATGTGGGACCATCAAAAGAAAATTATGACAGAAAACAAGAGAAGATATAAAGCTTAAACTATATAAGACTATGACTGTTCCTACGTTGTTGTACGGTAGCGAAAATTGGATAATAAAATCAAAGGAAGTAGAATACAAGCAGCAGAGATGTTATTTTTGCGGAATATGAAAGGATGCACTCGAGCAGATAGAATACGAAATGAGCAAATAAGAGAAGAATTAAAAATATATGTCAGAAGATAAAATTAAAACAAACAGCAGGAAATGGACAGAACACTTAATGAGGATGAGTGACGAAAGGATACCGAGAACAGCCTTCCAATACAACCCAAGAGGAATAAGAGGCGTTGGGCGACCCCGTAAAAGATGGACTCCACAGATGACTTCGCCGGAACGGGCTATTTAGCCTAAGCCATGTAGAAGAAGAATTTCTTTTGAACGTGCATTGTACTGATACTTCCTATGGAATTTTCTGTTATGAACAAAAGATACAGGTCTTCTGAATTTTCCGAATAGAGAAAATGTTATTTCTTAACAGTGCTGGCAATGCTAGCGACCCCTGTTATAAATGAAAAATATAAAAACTAGCCTTGTTTTAAATCGTTCTGTAGCACCTGTAAATAAGACAAACATCCATACGACAAATTATATTAAAAAAAAGTGTGCGTGGAACGCCACGCGACAGAAGTAAAACTTGTTTTTTGTTTCTTTTTTTTTCAACTTTGATAATTGGATTTTTCAATTTTGCATTATTGGACTTTTTAATATTGGGTTTTCGACTTTTTAATTTTAGATTTTGGATTTTTTAAATTTTGGATCTTTAATTTTTTCAATTTTGGATTTTTTTAAATTTTCGATCTTTGAATTTTAGATTTTTTAGATTTTTTAATTTTGGATTTTTAAATTTTGGTTTTTATTATTTTTTATATTTTGGATTTAAGGATTTTTAATTTTTTTTTTAAATTTTGAATATTTATATATATTTTTTTTTTTGGATCTTTGAATTTTTTAATTTTGGAATTTTGGATGTTTTAATTTCGCATTTTTTAAATTTTCGATCTTTGAATTTTTCATTCTTTTAATTTTTAATTTTGGATTATGGATATTCTAACTTCGGATTTTTAGATTTTTCAATTTTAGATTTTCTTTTTTTAATTTTGTGATTTTTTAGATTTTCTATTTTTATTTTTTTAAATTTTGGATTGTTTAAATTTTGATTCTTTGAAATTTTTAATTTTTTGATTTTTTAATATTGGATTTTTAGATTTCAAATTTTTATTTTTATTTTTTTATTTTAAATTTTTGAATTTTGCATTTTTTTTATTTAAAATCATGGATTTATTAAATTTTTTATTTTTATTTTTTTATTTTTTAAATTTTGGGTTTTTGGGCCTTTTAATTTTGGATCTTTGAATTTTTTAACTGTGGAATTTTGGATTTTTTAAATTCTGGATCTTTGATTTTTGTTTGTTTGGATTTTGAACCTCCGGGTTCTATAAAATAGATAATATTCCTTTAGCTTGCTTAGGAATTGTCTATTGCCATTGAGCAAGTAAGTTTTATTGTTATTATTATTATTATTGTTATTATTGTTGTTGATATTATTATTATTATTACTATTATTACTACTACTACTACTACTATTATTACTCGTACTGGATCTGAAAAATTTCCTTTCCATCACCTTTTATCGTTAATTGCCCCCTTGAGTATTTTATTTGTCCTTTAAATCATATAGCAGTTGATTACTCCTAATCATTGAGTTGATTGTTTTCTGTGCAGTCCGTTCCGACACACCTTACTAATTTCGTGACGATTTTGAAAGTGACACTAATTTCGTGACGATTTTTAGTGCGACACTAATTTCGTGACGATTTTTGAGCGTGACACAAGCTCTGGATTTACCCCTACCGCGGCTAAAGAAGTTTGACTTCAAAAACAATAGAATGTTTTCTCATTCGATTTTAAAGTTAAAAGATTTTTTACAAATCACTGATATGCTACCAAGGTGATCCACAGCAAGATGATGGTACGAACAAGCAGATAGTTTTGTGTCAATATCAATATGATCAGTCATCCAATAATTAAATGAGACCCGGGTGATTGTAACACGAGATCCGTTTTTTATACAATAGGAAGTGAGTGAGAGAGAGGGAAATTTTCATGAAGTTAACTAAATTCCCGGGTTTTACATAGATAGACTTGACATAACATCCGACTGCTATGGCATCTATCATAGGTATAGAGAGACAAGTGATGATATTACCAATGTTCGTTAATATTGATTTCAATAGCCTGTAAACCATACTATTGATGGCAGCTGTTTTTTGGTTGTTAGGGTGGTCAAAATTTCTTTATTTATATTTTCAGTATAAGTAGGTTTTCAGTATATATTAAAATGTATTTTGTTATACAGGTATGTCTTAGTTATATTTCAGTCTAGGAGGCTTATGGTATTATTGTCAATAGTTTTTACTGTAAACTCTAGGTTAATGAGTAAGCTATTGAATACGTGTGCAATATTATTAATTATGTGCTTACTACATAATGATAAAGATGTAGCTAATCAACATATCTTATGTATGCTTTTATGTTGAATTTATTAATGATATTAATTACATATTGTTCTTCAATGTACCGTAAAAAGATCTCGGATATTAGACCTGATAAAGGAGATCCCGTAGCTAGCTCATTTCGTTGTTCACACATTTTGTTATTAAATTTAAAATAGTTTTGTTTTAGAATTATTTGAAGTATATTTACTATGTTCTGTTATATTAACACTGTCACCATTATTACGTAATCTCTGGTGATTTCTATAGTTTCTGCAATGGAAATGTTAGTATATAGATTCTTAATATCAAGTGAAATGAATGTTTCATTTTTATTGAGTTTTATATCTCTGAATTAGGTCAAAAGTGATTTTATACAATATAATTTATAATTTACTAGTTCATCATATAGTATGGATTAACTCTAACTATTTTAATTTCCAAGCAATCCATATTAATATTTCAAATTACAAAATTTAACAGTGCATAAAATTTTAACGCACATTTCACCGCATCTGTTTATACAAAATTTACTAATGGCTCACACGATATATTAGGTTATGACTGAAGTTGATGCTCTTAGGCATCGAAATGCATATCAAATAACGATAACCCATCATAAGTGGCTGAAGGTTGGAGAGAGAAAAGAAATTACAACCTTTTCTCAGTACATTAAAATATATCATTATCAATATCAGTAACATACTGAAGGCATTTTGTATGAAAGTTATAAGCGTTCATGGAAGAAATTGGTATAGTTTCTTTTAAAAAATTGTATAAAGGTTATTAAGTTCTGTTCTATTTTGTATTATCTTTGCTAACTTGTTTGAAATCTTGTATGAAGGAGCATTTATAAAATTAACTACATGTCTTATCGGTTTGTTTTCTTTGTGTCATAGCCTACTTGTATTTTTAAAAATCTGAATAGTTTTGTTAACGAAACATTTTTTTCTGAAATTTCTTGAAAAATTCATTTTTAATGCGGTATAGGAACAATCAATAATCTTAAAAGGTTCCGCCTGATATACCACCATTGTTCGTATACAGCTGGAACCACAAAATGTATATGTGTGTATATATATATATAATTTTAGGACAGTTATCAAGAAGTTGGAACAAAGAAGCATATTACGAAAAACTTTAAAATAACTTCTGAAGTATAATACATTTCGATCAGGAATTTGTCAAACTGCCAAATAAGTTCAGCTTAAACATATATTTAAGTTCTTTATTACGGTGTAGTTAAGTGAATTTTTCAAGAAATTTCAGAAAAAAAGTTTCGTTAACACAGCTATTCAGATTTTTAAAAATACAAATAGGCTATGACACAGCAGTTCCGTAAGTATGGTAGTAGAAAATATTGGAGATAAAGAGTGCTTACAGAAGTTATTTTTAGATAAGGAGTAGTAAAAGTCCTACCTAAGAATCGAAAGAGATTACATTGTGCTTGAAGTATCGCTTACAAACATAATATTAGAATGTGTCTAAACTATAAAAAAGGTTAGAGCCGATACCGGCCGGTACTTGTAAAATCTGGAAACAGTCGCCATCTCTGAAATGTGCTCAGTACCTTGAACATTACATATTCATATCCTAACGTAAGAGAATACTTGGATTACGAAGTATGTAACGCCATCTGCTGAGCAAGGATTGTACTGTAACTTAACTTTTTTTACGATGTTGGTCCATAGAGGTCCACCTCCATCTGTAACACTCGGACCCTGTAGGCTACAGTACTCTCTCAATGGTAAGAATAATTAATACAAGACTTCATGTAAGTTCTTGAAGACTACTGTTATGGTGATATCTTCGATGCTCCATAATGTGTTATGATGTTATGTTTTATTATTTGTTAACGTGTTACCTTTTAGTTTGGTATAAGACCTATATTAAAATACATTATATTAATTTTATTAACAACAATTACATAATTACATTTTGTAATTATAATTATGTTTAAGTATTAATATTTACTCACATAATTTATGATGACTCACTTCACATAACGATAATACTTGTAATATGTTGACTAACAACATAATATTAATATAGACATGTTTCATCCGTTTTATAAGTTGTATCCAGAGCTACCAGCACACACACGGGAAAGGTAGATAGGGATAGTCGTCGTAACCTCTTCAATCTTCCCCCGGGCCCAATGGTATACATTTAGATCCTTACTTATACCAACAGAATGCTTAGATTTCACTATGTGTAAGTAGGCTGCGCTCAATCGTTGTGGCAATCGTATTGTTTAACAGATTTGCAGTCTGTTGATTAACCACAACACTACTAAAGTATCCTTGAAACTTTGTAATGAAAACGTTAGAAATGTGGATTAAAGATTTAAAGTATGAAAATATGCTTTAATGCAGTTTTACTGATAATTTCATATAGTCGATAGGCCTACATGTACTTTCCAAATAATTATCCTAAGGATAATCCATTTAGAGGTTTTTACGGAGATTAAATTAAAATAAATTAGTTTTTAAATATGTTCTATTATGAGGGAACAAATTTTTCAGATAATATAAGCGTGTATACTAAAAATGTACGTTCATATTAAAGAATGTAACTTCAGAAAACTTGTTTTTTTTTTTTAATTCTGGGCACTTGTATGATACTCATTTGGGCCTACTTAACGAATGAGTTCATTTGCTGTTTGAATACAGAAGCCCCCTTCTGTATGTAGGACCACTAGTGTTTTGGCACAATTTGATGACAGCCAACTGTTCCACAATCTTCCGTATCCGAACTTTTAATAAGCTGTTAGGACAAATCCCTCTCTCCACAATAACACATAATATTTGAGGTATATGTAGGCACAGGGAAAGGACTGCTGAAAGGTGTGTGTTAGTATAAACATCTATAGTGAACATGAGTTTAAAATAATAGCACTAATTGTAGTAATCTGTTCTGTTCTCACCATCTCAAGATTGTTTAGTTTCTCCTATCCTTTCTATATAAAATTCAATAAATAGGCAATATGAACTATATGAAAATTACTAAATAGACAAGCTTCACTGTATGAAATGTACTAAATAGACAAGCTGTATTTATAAACTACCTTTATTAGTGTCGAGTCAGATTAAAAGGTTTTCTTTTACTTCGGAGTGCTCTGCCCCTTGCTTTTCTTGTGTTACCTCGTCTCTTCAAGGCTTTAAGCATATTGATTATAGTTCCAAGAAAATGAAGGTTTAACGAAATATTGAGTCTATTTCAAAATAGATGTGTAAAATGTAACGTCAAAAGTCAAGAAAATCTGAAAACAAAATGTGTTGTATAGAATAGTATCCAGTAACCAAACGGTCTCCACGTAATAATGCCTACTACACAATTCAAAAAATATATAAAAGAACTAATTTCTTGGTAATATGATTATTTTATAATTCCGCGTTTGAAGATTTGAATATTTAAATTTACAATGACCACTTAAATTATAGATTCGGAAAGAAAAATTCGATGAACAACAACTTCGACTATCGTTTGAAGCGTTTAAGTCGGGATAGCATCAAAATGTCTTAAGGTCTGTGGCCCATGACAAACGCAATGCCAAGGTTAAAAATAAATCGAAAAAGAGGACTGGAAATTTCAAATGTTGGAATTAACAATTAAAAAAAAAATTAATAACACGTTTGTTACATCCTCATAATTCAGTGAAGAATACAGTAACAAATCGCATCATGTATTCTTCAGGTTACGTCAAACTCAAAACGTATTACAACTTCATGATCACAAGAAATATATTTTACAGAAGGTTGAAATGTACATCAAAATGTAAATTAATTCCATTTTTATTGAAGTAAAATATGTACAAATTCACAATCTTCTTCTTACTAAATTTTTTTTTCTTCAAAATTATGAAGATAAGATGAATCGAAATAAGTTACGAATGTAAGACGACGAGCACCCAATTCACCACCAAGAGCAACAACGTATCCTATTTGTTTTGACTGTGAGATCATAGTGGCTGCCAACAGACAAAGTGTACAAAACAAGTACAAAAAAGTTCATATGGAAATTAGATGAAAAGATAACTGTTAAAAATTACATGGATAACAAAGTTGTAGCATACATTTATATAGCTGTAACAAAAATGTTCATGACTGTGACTTAAGATATTCAGTGTTATAATTGATATTTCTGATGAGTTCTGACCTTGGTGAACCGTCTACATCATTAAATAAACCTTCCGTTCTTTTAACATGCACTCTGAGTGATAGGAAATTCTCTAAAAGAGGATTGAACATACATATAGCCAGAAGTCATGGCTCTTCCCAGGAAGAATTAAGAAGTGATAACTCTCAGAAAATCAGTGAACAGTGTTCTCAATGTGGAAAAAATTACCAAAACACTAAAGCTCTTCATATCCACATAAGTAAAGCTCATCCCGCTCACCATCGAAGCCAATTAGTGAACAACCATTACAGTGGATATAAACTGGCAACTCAGAGCACTTCTAGTGCCGGAATAGCGCCTGATGATACCAAACAACAGAAATCACAAAAACCCACGGAAATTACATTGGAATACAAAGATACATTGAGAAAATCCAATGAGCAGCTGTCCACTGAACTCTCTGATACAGAGTTTGATGTTTTAATCGACGAGTTTCTAACCATTTTAGCATCAGCTATATATATGCTTCCTGGGCCTAAACACCCCGCGAAAAAATATTATGAAGCCCATCAGAAACATAAAGAATTACGCAACCAGAAGAACTACAAGATTCTTCTAATCCAGAAAGAGCTTCGAAAAGGGATCGTGATAGAAGGAAAAGTAAGTACTTATATGAACTGACACAGTTTCAGTGTTACAACCAAAGGAGGAAAGCTCTCCGTACTGTTTTGGGATCTGAAAATATTTCATGTAATATAAAGCTCTCAGATTTACATAAACACTTTTCTGCCCAGTTTTCATCCTAAAATACTTGTGACAGACCTGAATATCCAAATAAGCTTACTGAATCTCAGCAAGTGGAAGTAGATGAACTGTTTGATTCTACAGTCAGTAAGGATGAGGTAGCCAATGCAATACGTAGTATTGCTGTTGATACCTCTCCTGGCCCAGATGGTGTTCTCGTTCGTGTAATCAAAGATGAAATAGCACACGAAGTAATAGCCAAAATAGCTACGAGAATGGTTGTTACCTCTGTTGTACCAGGAGCATTTCAAAAGGCTAAAACATTTCTGATATATAAGAAGGGAGATCCAAAAGATCCTATGAACTACAGGCCAATTACTGTCAGCTCAGTTATAAGGAGAGTAATAGAAAAAATAATCAATAAGCGCCTCCAACAATATATCTCTCTAAACCCTTATCAGACCGGATTCACTTTCCAGCCTGGTGCACAGATTAACACTGCCATAGTAGGATCCATTTTATCAAAAGCAAAAGATTCAAAGGAGGATGTGTGTTTGGTTTTCTTTGATATTCAAAAAGCTTTCGATAATATAGGACACGATCACTTGCAGATATCCATTCTATCTCATGGCATTCCATCCAAGCTACTGAACTTAATAATGAATCTGCAGACCAGCAATGTAACTCATATAACAACTCACGAAGGAAAATCAAGTCCCATTTCACTTAAAAGGGGCGTTTTACAAGGATCACCATTATCTCCCCTGCTCTTCAATTTGCCTATTGATCATATACTTGAAGAACTTTCAGAAACCCCTGTATCTGACCAATATGGATATCCCTTGGTATCTGAACTTGCCAAATTGACAGTTCTTTGCTTTGCAGATGACACAGTTATTATTGGGAAAAATGATACGATTGCTATAGAACTAACAAACTTAGCATTGCAAATATTTTCAGAAATAGGACTTGCCATCAATCCTGAAAAATCGACATGCATTAATGTTGTTAATGGAGATATAGTAGCAAAAAAAATAAGCATTACGCATGACTGTGCCATCCAGTCTCTTAATAAAGGCGAAGAAATCAGTTACCTAGGGACAACATTCATAAATATCCAAACATTTAACCCTAGTATTATTATTAAAAAGCTGAATTTCAAGCTAGAGAAATTGGTATCATCACCATTACTGAAATGTGATAAAAAAATATCAATATTGAATGCGTCCATTACTCCTAGTTTGATATACCCTTTCCAGACATCAAAAGTAGAAGATGTTTCATCGAAATTTCTTCATGATGTCGATAAATTACTAAGAAGTGCCACTAAAGAAATCCTACAACTGCCATCTGTCACACCTGATTCAATGTTGTACAGCGCACCTAAGATGAAAGGATTGGGACTTTTTCGTGCTACATGGGAGATAAGATTGCAGCATATTAACTCCTGCAGAACTTTGTTTCTTGCCAATAATCCGTACATTTCATCATTACGGAATCTCATTGAAGAAAGCAAGATCAGTACCACTAAACTCAACGTTGAAGTTAATAACGACGTTTTGGATGTCCGGAGTAACACCATCTCCGCACGGAAAGTCAGACAGCAATTACGGCAAATAGAATTTAAAAAGTGGACAGAATTGCCAACAAAAGGAAGGGTGTCGAGTTATATGATGAATATACCCCAGCCAATAGTTGGATAAAAAATCATAAGGGCCTTTCTGTAAACGAATGGCGAGAGGCCTTGAAGATGACAGCAAACGTCTCTGCAGTGCGATCAATACCGGGAAGATCTTTGGACAATAACCTCTGTCGGCGATGCCGTAGAGAGACTGAAACATTGGCACATGTCCTGGGATCCTGCCCGTATGGTGAGCTACTGAGAAACGCCGGGCATCATCAGATCCGAACTGAAATTGCAGACCTCCTACGTGAGAAAGGTTTCAAAGTCTTCGAGGAGGTCCATGGTGTGGCCACAAACGGAAGCCACCGCCGTATTGACATGCTTGTATACGCTGAAGATTCGTCAAAGGGATACATTCTTGACCCAACTATAAGATTTGAAAAACACAGAGGTCAACCAGAAGAGGTCAATAAAGAGAAACAACTAATATATGAACCTACAATTCCATACTACCTGGAAAAGTACCACCTGAAAGAAATAAAAATATACGGCATGTTAATAGGAGCTCGAGGCACAATTCCACGTCATGTAGTTAACATCTGGAAACAATTTCAACTAGACGTACAGAAGCTGAAGAATCTAGTTCTTCTTGCTTTGAAGGGATCACTGCATATTTATAGGCATCATTGCTATAATTTGACATAGTGTTTTATAATTCTGTAGATTTCTGCTATATATGTTAATGCTTAATGTTTAACAATTCATTTATAGATAAGATTACGTTGTATATTATGCTTTGTCACTAGGCAGCCTACAGTGGTAGGAAGTGTTGAAAATAAAAATAAAAGACTTGGTTATCATAATAGAGAAAAAGTCCTACGAATTCCAGACAATGAAGAAGTACACATATATGCGTATGCGGATAATATAGCCGTAGGTTCAACAGATATACAAAAGCTACAGGAAGTCATAGAGAAAATAAACAACTGGTGCTATGAACACAAGCTACACATAAACATATCGAAGACGGAAATGATGATTTTCAGAAACGGGGGGAAAGCACCTACAAATTCTGAAATAAAAATCAGAGGACAAAAGCTCAAAATCTCGACAGACTATAAATACCTGGGAATGACTATGCAACCAACTGCCAAATGTTTTACAAAACATATAACAGAACGAGCAGCCCACGCAATAATGGCGATGCAGGACGTAAAAATCATCCGATTACTCAGCCTAGAAGCGGCCATGAAATTATTCAAAGCCAAAATCATACCAATCCTATCCTACGGGATGGAGGTGATATGGAATCACCTTACTGAAAGAAACCTAGAAACTCTAGAAAAAGTAAAATCAATATACTTGAAACGAGCACTGGGACTATCGAAAACAACAAGATCAAGACTGGTCTACCTCCTGGGGAGAGAGACTTTCCTAATTAAAGACATCAAGCTCCGATATATGTTACAACACACCAAGGCTTTTGAAAACCAACTAAGGACCATGGAGGAAAAAAGAGAGAATGTATGGCCGGAGTTCTACGGCACCGAAGCAATGACAAACCAAACATGGACAGCACCAAATTTCAAACTAAGACATGTCGTGACTAGATTATCTACCCACGGTTTTCATCATCTAATCTGTAGGAACAAGAATTTTCATGACCCAAACATTGCGTGTGTATGTGAACTGTGTAATAAAGGCTGTGAGCGATACCACATAGAACAATGCCCGAAAAGAATTAAATCAATAAGTGAATATGGAAACATGTGACTCTGAAAACTGTAAATGGCTATTTAGCTGCAATTAATTATTTATTTAATAGAGATGGACACGATTATTTTAAGAGTAAGGTAATGATTAAGTAGAGATATGTTGCGCAAGTCAAACAAATATGGAAAGATAATAAATAATTGTTGTATAAATTATTTTTTCAAACATCCAAGAAATCTTCAAGGGAGAGAGAAAAATGTTTTCTAGGTGCTGTTTCCTTAGCTCCTATCATTATTTTGATAGAAGTAGATGATATTGGTTTGAGGATTGTATTATTGTTGATTCGTATATAGCATTTTTTTTCTAGATTCTCTTCATTAGGTTGATTTGCACAAATCTATGTTCTTAATAGTGGGATAAATTATGTGGTTGTTAAGTATGATGAGTCATATTAGGGGATTCCATGTACTTTTTAAAAAATCGATAGTGATTTTCTCTTTAAGCGTCTTCTATGAGTGTTATTCGACGGTGGCGGGTTTTCTTTAGTATTTTACTGAAAGAGTAGAAATCGAAGATGTGACGGCAGTGGTTTCCATTTTATGATATGCCTGGATCCTGAAGAAGAAGAGGCATATCCATAGTTTCTTGGAGTAAATCATTCTGTCCGGTGTGTCAAGCATACGATAGAGCGGAAATCAAGGAAACCCAGTGGTCTAGATCTTATCGTACAAAGCTGAAAACTAGGCTTCGATTCGCGCCCAGAGAAAATGTTTCTCTATAGAATACAATGTAAATATCATCAGTGAGACCAGGCATAAAACCTTCAATTATGAAACTAATGTGTATCCCAACCATTTTTAACTGTTATTATGTAGAAATATTATTACTATATTTTATTCAGCTTTATCAAATTCTGGAGTAGACTCACATTAAGTAGACGCGTTTCCGTAGACAAACTATCACTAGACCAAAAATGAACAAGGTTTAATGCCATTAATTACTAGACATAGCCTAGACATACTCTTTGGGCATCCAGCTAGCCAGAAAATCAGAATCTTCGTTAAATAAAAAATTGTGTTCCTACCAGGTCGCGAACGACGCCTAAAGATCTTCTATTCACGACGGATTTGTTTCCGGGGTGAGCCAGTCCCATATTTAATAATGAAACTTAGGATAACACAAACAGCGAGTTCTGAACTGGAATCGAACCCGGATCGACTGAGTGTAAGACAGGCGTGCTGCCAACTCACCCTTAGCACCGGACCTAATTAAAGATAATGCAATCTAATGCTTACTATTTGTTAGGAAGCTGCTTCTCCAAAACAGTGAATGTAAAAGGAAAAAACTGTAAGATGCTCTCTTAGGAATTATGGTAGAGAAAATAGCGTGAGGGTCTCACATCTAAGACATAACTTCGTCTGTTTAGTTTACCTTCACTTACTGTGTTTTTTACTTACATAAATTAATAAACATTTCCTTCTTTCTTTATTTTTCTTGGTTTTAACCTCTCCCATTGTAGGGACATTTATGCGGCTGAAGCCGCCCGGGCCTTAAACGACCGGAACCTGTTGCGAGAAGTATTATCTTTGGATTACATTAATACTATTTTTGTCCAGACAAGGTCATGGAGGGCGTTCTTGGATAGGTGATCAGTCAATGCCGGGACCACCTCCGAGATTACATAAGCACATAAGACGAGACACACCAGTCGCACATACACATGCAACAAGGCAAGGATGGGATGAAGATGGCTAACGGTCAGACCACAGCGGCCTAAAGTCACCCGAAATTCACGTGACAGATGAAACCCCTGAAAACCCCCACCTAAATTGTCCCGACCAGGAGTCAAACGCTGGTTCGCTGCTTCAGGGAAGCGAACGCATCCCCTGCGCCACCTAGTGGACATAATTTTACATTTAAATTTTAAAATGAAGACAATAACCAATTGTTAGGCTATAGGTAGAGTGTCATGAGTAGAGACCGGAAGTTATACTCCTACAAGTTAGAAAGAAACCTGCGCGGAACGAAGCTGTAATTGCAGCAAGAGCAGGTCAGTTCCGCGCAGGTTTCTTTCTTATTTGAAGGATTAAAGGTTTTAAAATGCTTCAAATGAGCAGGTAAAAACGTATGCAATATATTGAAAATAGGCACTTGGATAAGCCCTGTCTTTTAATTTAATCGAGAGTCTTTTTTTAAATATTTTTGGTTTAAGGAAATGTACCCTTTCAAATAACGCAAAATGTTCGGGGGATGGAAATGCTGTATTTTACAAAATATAATCTATAAAATCTTTTAAACCAGGGTTTGATAACTTGTAACAACATACTTAAGAGCACAGGCATTAAATGAAAAAAAGATGTACCATGTGTCACCACTTGCATAATACCAGTCATCTGGTACGGATGTAGCGAACTGATTAAATGAAAGAGATCTACAGCTTAGGAAGGGATGACTCTTCTTTCTTTGATTCAAGAATGTTACTGACCACATACAATGCAAGTTTGAGAAAATCACATCCTACAATAAACAACTGTTCGAATACCGGAAACAAAAAAAAAAAGGAATACTTTTTTTTGGGAAACGAGTGACAGTATAATGCATTCATAAAATAGGCCTATATCATCAACTGTACATTTCAACTGTTTTAATGGAATGCAATATTAATTTTGAAAATCAAGTAAGTTAATAGGCATTTTACACATATCTTGGGCACAATTAACTTTACTCTACAATCCCTGAGACTAATGCACGAACTTATAATTATGAATCGATTTTAAATATCTGTAAGAATGAAAAAATAAAAATGAATAGTTTGCAGGCAGGATATGTTGATAGTGAAGATTTTCCTAACAATATTTTTGTTCCCCCTCCCCCGTCGTAAATTATTATAGGCAGCCGGTCAATGTTCTATAATCGTTCCTGCATGTTTCTTTTTCTTTTTATTTTGCAGTCTCATCGCTAATTCGTCAGGTTTGGTAACTTTTTTTTGTTAAGAGCACTCTCACACATCATTAACTCCTCGTTTACGTTGTCATTTGCTTTTACTGCCATTTCTGTTCCTTATACTTTTTAAAGTATGCAACAAATTACAACAATCATGAAAATCTCAACCCCCAGACCTTAACGGATGCTGAGGTACAGTCGTGTATGTTGAATATGAAAAGTTGAAGTCCGAATTATTAAGTTTGTAGCGTGCTTTCTTTCGACAAAGTTTGTTAAGTACGATAACGGATAGATATATTTTTAGAAAGTTTTTAGTAAAACGACATGATAAAAATTATACCATCTACACAGGTCAATTCAGGAGTTCTGTAGCAAACTTCAAGAAATGACAGCAGACTTTATCCATGAAAATGTTTATGTGTCCTATTTTGAAGTAATTTAGAGTTGTAGACAGTTTTATTTACCCGTATTGACCTTTTATTTTGAATAAAATTATAGTTTATTCAAGAAGGGGCGTAATTTCACCTTACATTAATGATTCTGGGCACGGTAGGCTCAGTGCTGCATTTCTGCATTCCGCCGCTCGGAGCAAATCATATTTTGCTACCCCAGATATTTAAATAAATTATTATAAATAGGATGTAAAGCGTTTTAAAATATGTTTAAGAAAAAGTATTGCAATAATACTTTTTGATAATGTAATTTAAGATACTTTATTAATTAATGTTGCCAGTACATATCGCCAAGGAAGCTCAGTGAACTGCCAATCCCGCTGGATTCAAATTTCCTAACCTGCGCTTGTTTTTCAATAGAATGTAATAAATTTTCATAAAAACAGTAAAATAAGTTATAAATGGTAGCAAAGTAGTGTTAACAAGGAATTCTGAAAATAATGATTAAAGTAAAAAAAAGGATGAATAATTTCCAAATACTGAACTACTGAAATCGTTGGGACAAGCCTATAGATTGCAGAACGTTAGACCTCCAAAGAATAAATATGAAGGAAAGCCAAGAAGAATTAAAGGAAGGCCATGTGCAAAAGGTTGGATGGTGTTAAGTGTGACTTAAGGAAATTTAATGGCAGAAGATGAAGGAAAAAAATAGAAATTGACATGGATTAATATTTTTGACAGACGTAAAACTTCTAGGGGAAATGTAATACTACGGACTGAGTAAATGACTTAAGTGAGTGACTGGGCAAGTGGGTGGAGTAGTGGCAAGTGAGAGAGCGAGAGAGAGAGAACATGTGATGAATGAAGAAGATAAAGAGAAAGGGAGGTTATAAGAAACAGACGAACAATCAGAAAAAAATTAAGATAAATACGTAGAGGTGCAAAACTAAGTAGAAATAATTAAAATTTTGGCAAGAAACAATGTGAGAGAAAGTAAGGACAAATGAGCGAAAGCAGACAACAGGAAAGGTACTGGATAAAGAAATAAAAAGAAAGATACAACCCATAGAAACAAATAAATGAAACAAGAAATTGAAAGAGCTACAGAAATAAAGAAAGAAAATAGGTGTAAACATGAAAAAGGAATAAAAAAAGGAAGGCAAAGAAGAAAGATGGAGACTGAATGAATGACAGACAAAAGAGTGACAGAAAACAACAAAGAAAGAATGAAGAAAGAATGAAGAAAGAATGGAGAAAAATAAGAGCCATTCGGAAAAGGAATAACGAAAGTAGGGCACATTACATAATAGGCCTATACAGAGAGAAATGTATAACAAACTCATTAAAAGTGAAATGAACAAATAATGAGAGTACAAAACAAGAAAAGATAATTTATTTTTCTCTTCTTGAACATTTTTTCGCGTAGGCCTGTATGTGATATTTTCTATGTAAATCCATCACAACATTATTCAACAAGATACAGAATAGATACCTCTTTATATTTAATAACCTATACTTAAAATTACTTTGCTATAATATAAAAGGGTAGATAAAAATACTGTTTCTCGCCGGAAATTATTTTTTTTTTAGAATAACTTAGTTATTACCTCTCGTAGTTATCTCCGATCGTTTATGGCCAGAAAGTATAGATATTACTTATTCTGGTCACTCAGAGGTCACTAACCATAAATCGTGTATGGAACAATACTAAATTCTGAGTGAGATTCCTGTAAGAGATAACGATATTGATGTAGTGTAGCTGTTATATGTACGTAAGTTTTGAACACCACTTTAAAACTACGGAAAATATTCTGTTATTTATATAAATAATACGATAGATTTCACAATTTCAGGGAACAATGGGTTACGTAACTGTTAAAAAAAGTTTCATTTCATATGAAATAATGGTCCACGAAAGGAGTAGGCATATTTCAGACTGAAACCTGTCATCTACGGCCGCCAGTCAACATGCTGTGGTGAATGCTTGAACGCTCGGTTGAGCGTTCACCTCTTCCTCACTTTCGGTGTGACTGATGATGACGTACATGAAGGTCGAAATGTATCTCACTAACATATAAACAACGAAAGCTGAAGCTACAAGACAACAATCTTTACAAAAGTCAAGAACTTCTACTCTATTCTCAGAAGAAAGATCACCGAACTACATTCATTTTACAACCTAGACAAATACCTCTCAATCTACAATCACTTTTGTAGCAAATAGCTGCATAAAACTTAAGAAGAGTGCAGCCTTTTTGTATTTTCTCCAAGAATACATGTATATACAGACACGCATAAAGATATGCTTCATATTTTAACCAGAACCGACAAGTATTGCTTTAATATTCTACTAATCTAATTTTCATGTGTGATTTTTAATGTTTAAGTCATATTTTATCTACTGTGTTAATATCAACTTTGTAAGATTTAATTTTATTCTTTTATCATATACCCTTTATATTTAAATAAACATACAACACACTGTGGCATTGATTTTTATGTACAAAACACTAAAAAGATCATTAAAAATATATGTACAGATTAAACATTAATCACAAATTACACAAGTCTATGTTGTAAAAATACTAAAATGTGTATAAAATGGATTTCCCTATTGTCGGGAGTCTTTGCACCATATGACGGTGATGTCAAAATCTTCAAGATTGTAGAGTGTTCCTCTCTTGATTATTTTTTTTAATTTCTTGCAGAATTGGTTGTCCAGTGTGTTGTAGTGTTGTTTAAATACTGAATATGCATTTCGGCGCAATAGTTACGCCATCCTCAGTTCCTGTCAAAAATCGGAGTAAAAACTAACGTAAGAGGTAAACTCGTCTAAAATATGTATGGACTATTAGCCTACTAACCTTGTGTTGTGGAGCCGGAATTTGGGTGAATGACTATGAAGTAACTGATTGTGGTGCAGGGGCGGGTATTTATGGAGGGTGAGTGTGTTCATAAGTGATTTGGAATAGTGGATTGTAATCGATTTGGTCTTCGTTTAGTATTATATCCTTGTGTTTATATATTACGAGTTGTTCTAGAGTATTTAGTCTGTGTCCTTTGTTTTGTTTGTGTAAAATTTCCATTGTATTTACAATATCGTTAAGTTGGTGTTTTTCTGTGATTAAGTGTTTGGCATAAGCTGATTTTTGTCTGTTGTTTTTATTTAAAATCTTGAGTGTGTTCCCGGTATCTGGTTTTTAATTTAGATTTTTTAGTTTGTCCTATGTAAACCTTGTTACAGGTAGTGCAGTTTAATGAGAATGGCATATATATATATATATAGTGAGTTTAATGAGAATGGCATATATATATATATATATATATATATATATGCCATTCTCATTAAACTTTTCGTTGGTGGCGTTATTATTGTCCGTACTATGTAAAATAGTCTTTTGTTAGTCGTGAATGCTTTAGATTATTCTGTTGTAAATGCTTTGTTATTCTATGTACCCGTTTATCTGTATAATTGAAAGTTACAAACTTTTTACTGGCGTTCTTTTCTTGTTTTATGGGGGATAACGTAGTATTATTGTGTTTTTTGTTGCATAAGTTCTGTTTTGTGTTTTAAATAATTTGATGATAGTATTCTTCTTATATCCGTTATTGGTTGCAATTTGTATTATTGTGGTTAGTTCTTCGTTATAATGTTGTTTTTTCATTGGGAAATTGAGTAGCCTACAGATCATGCTATTAAACGCTGCCATTTTTTGTGTGAAAGGGTGATTAGAACTATTATTAATTACCGTGTCTGTGAAAGATGGCTTTCTGTAAATATTGAAGTTAAGTTTGTTATTATTTCTAGTTATGTTGATGTCGAGGTAGTTCAATGTGTTATTTTCCTCTTTTTCTGATGTAAAGGTCAAGTGTGTGTTTAGTTTGTTGAATTCTTCAAGAATTTTTTCTATATTATTGTTCTTACATATAATAAGAATGTCATCAACAAATCTTTTGTAAACTTTTATGTTGTATTTAGTTAATAGATTTGCTATATGTTTCTCTTCAATGTACCGTAAGAAAATTTCGGCCAAGATATCTGAAAGTGGGGAACCCATAGCTATACCTTTGTTTTCTATGAATATTTTGTCGTGGAATTTGAAATAGTTTTGGTTTAGAATTGTCGAAGTTAGGTTTGTTATTTGTTCAATGACTAGGGGTTTTCATTTTTACGGGCTAGGGATTTGCCTATGTCCGCCGGTGTGGTCTTGTGGTTAGCGTCGCTGACTACAGATCCGTCGGCCCGGGTTCGATTCCCGGTACCTCCTCGGATTTTTCTGAGGTAGAGAGGTCTGGTAGGGGTGCACTCAGCCTCATGGTTCAAAATTGAGGAGCTACTTGATAGAGAAGTAGGGCTCCGGTCATGAAAACCACCATTAACGGCCGTGGGTGTCGGTATGGTGACCACATGCCCCCCAATCCTGCCATCTGCCTACGGTAGATGACGCAGCGGTCGGGTGGTAGGCCAAGTCCCGCCAGGAATGTAGCGCCACAGAGTTTAGTTTAGTTTTAGGGATTTACCTATGATACGGATAGTGTCTTCTATTGGTATATTGGTATATAAATTTGTTATATCCAAGGAAATGAGGATATCATCTTTTTCCAGATTAATGTGTCTGATGTTGAGGATTAGATCTATTGAGTTTTTTACATTGAATTTACAACATAGATTGTGTAATTTTTGATTAATTTTTAATCTGTACATATATTTTTAATGATCTTTTTTAGTGTTCTATAAATAAATATCAATGACACAGTGTGTTGTATGTTTATTTTAATATCAGAGGGTATAAGGAGGTAAATACTATTCAAAATAATCCTCCCTCTGCGGCAAATATGAAATTTATCAATTCAGTATAATTAGTCGATAACCCACTTTGAGTTATTTTACTCCAGTCTTTTATTAAGTGATAGACAAATTAATACACTAAAAGGTACTTTTACAATATTACAATAAAATATAATTTTAAAAGGTGTTTTTTTTTTTAATTAACTGGTCTCTCATATCTCCTGTAGGTTTCAGCTGTTGTTTTTAAATATAATAGTGGTATATAGGCGGACTTTGTCTAAACATTTACCCTAAATATTTTCATGCTGTCAGTACAGACGGTTAGGTTACGAAGTGCTGTACATTTTCCCTGTAGCGAATTACACATTGTCATTTGGCAGTGAGTCGTCTTCTCTCTTGACTGGGGAATTTAAAACATCACAGTGTGAATTTCTTTCGTGGACTGTGTCTATTGCATACGTGTATTCATTTTTTTCGAAAACAATGTAAAATGATTTCAAATTTTGGAAGTTCCAGTGTATTTCTTCTTGCTCTCCCCTCGGTAGGGGAGGAAATAGGATTTATAACATAAAATATGCCTACTATCTGAAGTGCAGTGAAGACTCTAGATCCGAGTGTCGAACAAATGGTGATGTGCAACAGTCTGTAGGCCTAATTGTGATGTACATCCTAACTAAAAGGAAAATACTAACCAATGCAATTCACCGCTTATTTCAAATAATGAGGCAACCACCTAGAAAAAATCATATACTGTGTCCCACTCTGAGCTTCCAAAAAATTGTGAATTTACATATTTGTGTATTAAAATTATCCTATACATACAGCATAAAGATTTCATGTCTCCGCCATCTACAGGGCATCAACGAGATATCGCAAAAATAAATTATAGTATTCTGTTTCATAAATAAGACAAGTTTCTATTAAAATTCATTTAAACTTTAAATTTTCAATAAGGTATGCATATGTCTTGGTTCAGTTGGGTTGAGTCTGTACATTACAAATAAGAAGGTTCTGTATTCAATCCCTGAACGAATTTTTTGGGATTCATTTACTCCATTGCTGGCCTCGAAGATCCTGATTGTTCCTGGAAGCAGAGGCTCCGGATTCTAATAAAATGGGATCGTTGAAGAGAATAAGGCTTCCAGCTTTATGTATTGCGGACTTTAGCTCAGGATTGCTCTTATTATGTTACAGACTGTTTCAGACTGAGTCGACCTCAGGGCCATAACCTCACTGGAAAAAAGAGGTTACTTTTGATCCTCCTATCTGGAGTGCTTTTAAAAAAATAGTTTCGTTCAATGTAGTTTAGTTTTTTTTTTAATCCCTGTGATCATTATGACTGATATGAGTTACGTCAAGAAACAGAAAACAATCTCTCACCTTTTCTAGTTTAACCGCTTCCGATGTAAAGATATGTAGGTGGAACACGCCGCCCGGGCCTTACAGGACCGCGACTTTTCAGATGAGGTTTTTTTGTTTTTAATCAGACAAGTCAGACCTGACTAAATGCTTGAGTTTTCAGGTGTAAAAATAGCTAATTTAATTTCTTCGGATGTCCTATCACGTAGATTTATAGCTGTGCAAAATTGTATGCCCTTTAAATGCATGGAACAGGTGCTGCTTCTAAATTTATATATTTGTTAAATCTAGACTTTAACCAAATAGTGTTAGTCATATCATGTTAAATTGTTAGCCATCTCATTACTCAATACTTTTGTACATATATTATTGTAATATTTAGATATGTTAAGTGATTGTTAATAACTATAACCTTAATATACCTTCGGGTAAAATAAGGTTAAAACTTGGATAATAAATAATAAATACCAGGTGCTGCTGACACCATTTTTAAGAGCAGTGTGCTTCCATCGGTTAGTGCATGCAAATTTTAATCACCTGTTCCCAGTTCCAATTTGCTTGTTATTTTGCCACAATGAAAATCTGTTTCATCCCACAAAAATAGCAACTGTGAAATTCTTTCACAGTGAAATTCTTTCACAGTGAACTTAATAATGTGTGTAATAAACTTACTAATAAGATTTTGCGGCCAGGTTAACAAAGAGTAGATGGGTAAGGTTAGGTTTGAATCCTGCGCCTTTGTTTAACAATGCAAATATAAGAACAGAGCAGGACTCAAGAGCAAACTCCAGGTTAGCTTAGTTGAATATCTATATTGATGATAAGTACTGCAAACAGGAGAAGGGAACAGGAAGGTGACTGGGAACGCCAGAGGAGATCGAAACCAGGAAAAACCAACAAAACCAAGCACGCAGGGAGGAGGTAGGTGAATAACATGAACGCCCAGAAACAAATTGAATATAGAGACATTTAACAATTTAATCCCAGAAACTTTCAACAACTATAAGTTGAGGGACAACTTCATGCGACGACAAATTCAATAATAATATAAAAAGGTACAATACACCCAATATAGAATTTATATACAAATCTCAGAATAAGTTAAGAATGTTAGAGTTACGAATAACACCAGTGAACTCAACCCCGAACAATACAATGTAAAAATTATTGACTAGAAAGGGTACGACACTAAACTGGGACACTAGTATAGAAAATTGGGAGGTAATGCTCCATGAAAACCTTCAGTCATCTGAAAATGTTTAACACCAAATATCACAACTATTTTAAGTAGGCCTATCAAACAGGAATTAATAATGGCCAGAAATATAAGAAATTAGAAAAGCTTCATAAAACTTTCAGTCATATGACAACTGTTTAACAAGAATATGACAGCTAATTTAAGTAGGCCTATCAAAGGGCAATTAATAATGGCCAGTAATATAAGTAATTAGAAAAGCCTCATAAACCTTCAGTTATATTGAAAATGTTTTACAAAATATTACAGCTATTTTACGTAGGCCTATCAAACTGCAATTAATCATGGGCAGTAGAATCAGCGATTAGAAATGCCTCAAAAAGCTTCAGTCATATGACGACTGTATTACCCAGGAATATGACAGCTAATTTAAGTAGGCCTATCAAAGGGCAATTAATAATGGCCAGTAATATAAGTAATTAGAAAGGCCTCATAACCTTCAGTTATATTGAAAATGTTTTACAAAATATTACAGCTACTTTACGTAGGCCTATCAAACTGCAATTAATCATGGGCAGTAGAATCAGCGATTAGAAATGCCTCAAAAATCTTCAGTCATATGACGACTGTATTACAAAAGAATATGACAGCTAATTTAAGTAGGCCTATCAAAGGGCAATTAATAATGGCCAGTAATATAAGTAATTAGAAAAGCCTCATAACCTTCAGTTATATTGAAAATGTTTTACAAAATATTACAGCTACTTTACGTAGGCCTACCAAACTGCAATTAATCATGGGCAGTAGGATCAGCGATTAGAAATGCCTCAAAAACCTTCAGTCATATGACGACTGTATTACAAAAGAATATGACAGCTAATTTAAGTAGGCCTATCAAAGGGCAATTAATAATGGCCAGTAATATAAGTAATTAGAAAAGCCTCATAACCTTCAGTTATATTGAAAATGTTTTACAAAATATTACAGCTACTTTACGTAGGCCTACCAAACTGCAATTAATCATGGGCAGTAGGATCAGCGATTAGAAATGCCTCAAAAACCTTCAGTCATATGACGACTGTATTACAAAAGAATATGACAGCTAATTTAAGTAGGCCTATCAAAGGGCAATTAATAATGGCCAGTAATATAAGTAATTAGAAAAGCCTCATAACCTTCAGTTATATTGAAAATGTTTTACAAAATATTACAGCTACTTTACGTAGGCCTATCAAACTGCAATTAATCATGGGCAGTAGAATCAGCGATTAGAAATGCCTCAAAACTTTCAGTCATATGACGACTGTTTTACAAAAGAATATGACAGCTAATTTAAGTAGGCCTATCAAGGGCAATTAATAATGGCCAGTAATATAAAGAATTAGAAAAGGCTCATAAAAAAAACTTCAGTTATATTGAAAAATGTTTTACAAAATATTACAGCTATTTTGAATCGGCGATACATGAGCTTACAATGGGGGAATTTTCATGAGCTTAGCAAGGACTCCCCAAAATAACAGCCACATGGGGAAAACTTACAATATTCCGCTAACATGAAGAATATGCAGAAACTACCAACATTATGAATAGTAGAAAAATACTTCGTGCTATTGGCCAGCATAAAAAAAAACTTTACACGAAGAAAAGGTTTTGAAAGCGTAGAAGCCACATATATAACATCTCAATTTCAAATGGCAAGGCAATGGCGTAACTTAGGTCACGAGCACAAAATGGATGCCGAAATACATCGAACTGTTTGCATGGCTCGCTACAGACAAAACTTATCAAAGGTAGAATGCCTTCGCAAACACATCAAAAATCCTGAAGGCAACGCATATCATAGCAACAACAGAAATGGAATAATTCCAGGTTTCACGTTTCGTAATTTAATTGAATTAGTTCTTAGCATGGTGGAGTATTAACAGTGATAATTAGAAATCTTTTAACCATGACAAAACGAACAGATCGGTACTCACGATTAGTCAGCCGGAGATCCAGGTAAACCGTTCCACACTCAATCAGAACTCGTCAGGTACTAAAGCAATGGCGGAACAGCCACCGGCACACCACCAAGCGTAGCGCAGATGGCAGCACAAAACAAGACAAGTGAGCTGGACATCCAAAGAGGAAGGAAAATTGGAGACGGAGAAATTTACCTCCGTCTCAGCCTCCTCTCTGGGAGGGCTCAAAATTTTAGAAGTTAGCAGGGTAGAAGACCCCAACATAGAAAACACAAAACGTGAAACCTAGCAGACTAAAGATAATCACATACAGACAAAGAAACTTAATTCAGATAATATAGTACCAGATATACGAATAAGGCATATATCCATTCACCTTACTAAACAATTCAGTATCAATAATAATTAATACCAATAAGTATGCCATTAGTCAGATGAAAAAAAAAATTTGCTTGAGAAATGTCTATATCTTGATGCAAAAAAATTTTCATATAAGATATGTCCTTGAAATTTAGTTAAATAAGTGCATAGTATACACAATATGTCCCTGAAATAAAATATCAACACCATCCATATTTTCACATTTTTGTTAAATATAAACATTTTGTCTTTTTAATTAGAATATCTTCTTGAGGTTTAGTCCTTCTTTATAACTTGTGGGTAATAATTCTTCAGTATCAAAGTCAATGCTTGAAATTATCTTACATAAACCCATTCTTACCTTTGATTAGATTAAACTTTCTTGTGACTCTAGGATTTGATTACATACACCAAGCTTGGCACAGCAGGCCACCCAACACTAGACTCTGCCATGACAAAATGAGGAATATCCCCATATTTCTCTTTTTGAAGCACTATTTTTTTTTTTTTTTGGTTAGCCCAAAAAACTTGAATAACACTGGAAAAAAAAAACGGAGAGAGCACTATTATATCACACTTACAGAAGTAGATGATCACCATAGGTAATAGATCACCATACATACGTAGATACGCCAACGCCCACATGTCCAGATGAGGGAAAGCGTAAATGGCAGAAGATCAAAGCCCAGCCAAGGTCCATCTATGGCCGAACATTCAACAGCACAGCAGAAGAAGTTAGGTGCGTAGAAAAAGGGGGGGGATACTGTAGAACACCAGCACAGCTCGAAGATCGATGACTGCTGTAGAGAACGATGATACGAGGCTCCGGCCACCAGACTCCAGTGGCAAAACAAGAAGGGGCTGCAGTCCCCAATGAGCGAAGTACAGGAGATTCACTGAGCATGGTGCACACATGCGCAGAAGAATACACAGCAGGAGCAGCTTGGTATCCAAACCAAGAGGAAGATGGGGCCAATGGCCCTCTCCATCCAGAAGTAGATCCAGAAGGCACACATGAAACAGAGTGGTAACCATTAGCTCTGGAGTGAATATATATAGGTGAAATATTAACACTCCGGCTATCTTGCTTGAGTCACAAATAATAATTAAGAAAAATGATTTCAAATGTCTTTAGTAAGGTCTTTCTTGCTTTCAAATTTATTAATTTCAACTCTAAACCTTCTCTTGACGGAGGGTGTTGAAAAGTCGAAGGAGTCACTTCGTTGATTTGTAAATGTTCACTATATTCTTTTTTTTTTTTGGGTGAATAGAATCTATCATCTTCATTAAAAATTTTTGTACAATTTATAGTTGTCCCTTATCTTTCTCCTTTTTTTTTTGAAACTGAGCCAAATCCTGTACTAGCTCAGGAGTCATATTATAATTTTATAATTGTCTCTTTTTTTTTTCTTCTTTATTTTTGGGGGGTTGTCATTAATTTATGTATATAGATGCATTATCTTTTTGAGTTTTTTTTGAACTGAGGCCTCAGAATATAACTTAGAAATTTAGACAAGGGGCCCCACAATTTGAGTACCAAACAAGAATGGACCCCGGAAATCCGACCGACCGCGCAAGTACCGATCCATCCACAAATCATTTTGACAATGGTTAAATACACAATATATTTTGATATTCCACCAACAGCATTTGCTGAACAAAACCAAACGTGAAACCAAGACAAGTAAATATATCAATCTTATGTCTACATTAAAATAAGCGTTCCATTTGAAGGAACTACAAACTATGAAATGGACCAAACTATCACATATAAGAGCTCAAAAACAAACTTACAATGACTTCAATTGTGACGCATGGCATCTACGCTTTGAAGAGTCTTGAACATGTTGCAAAAGAAATGAGACTCCGTTCTGGAGTTGCTTAATAATACGAAAGGGGCCCACATAACGGGGCGCTAATTTCTTAGCAAATTTATTAGACGCCTTACTAACAGGGTAGTTTCTGCACATAACTAAATCATTAACCTTAAACTGGCAAGGGACCCTACCCTTATTATAAGCTATCGCTCTCCTACCATGGGCAGCTAAGAGATTGCGTCTAGCAGCTTTCCAAGTCTGAGAAAGGTCCAAAGGAGTAACAGCGTCAGGCAATAAGTCAGCCAGGTGCCACAGGTTACTGAGCGGATGGTTGGGCTTAAATGTGAACAGAAGAGAAAATGGAGAGAAACCATGACTATCATGCACAGCCGTATTGAATGCAAACTGCAGCCAGTGCAGATTACTATCCCACAAGGAATGATCACTGCTATGGTACGCAATTAAAGCATTCTTAAGGTTGCGCATGACGCGTTCAGCATGGCTGGGATTCGGATAGTATGGACTGGTGGTAATATGTTCAATGCCCCTGCGAAAACAGAAATCCTTAAATACACGGGAGGTGAACTGGGGACCATTGTCCGAAACAATGGACTCCGGAAAGCCGCAAACCTGGAAGATGGAGGATAGAGCAGACATCACTTTCTCGGTGCGAGAATCCCGCAGAGGGAACAACCAATTGAACTTCGTAAAAGCGTCCACAACCACAAAGATAAAAGTGTTGCCCTTGCGAGAACGAGGCAATTTGCCAAGAAAGTCAATAAACAGTTTCTGAAAAGGGCGCTGAGGAACAGTGGATGACAAAAAGCCAATACGCGAATTGAGAGTAGGTTTGGACATGGCACATTCATTGCATGATCGAATACGATCACGAATATCCACAAACATACCTTTCCACCAAAAAGCAACACTGATCTTGTGCACCGTCTTCTTGATCCCCAAATGGCCGCCAATGGAAGACACGTGAAAATATTTAAATACCATATCTCTAAGGGAGACTGGCAACACAATCTTAGGCCGCTTCTGCCTACCCACCAAAATCTGCAGAACACCAGAGACCAAACGATAATTACTAACAACAGCACGATTCCCAAGCTGATCAATAATACTAGCCAAATCAGGATCGAGACGCTGATGGTGAGAAATGTCAGCGTACGCCAAAGGAAAGTTAGTCAAGAGAGGAGCAATCGTCTCCTGAGCAGGCAACACCACAGGAGGGGCGGAGGAATCCAAGGGCTGATCAGAACAAGAGGGATAGCCTTCGAACATGCGAGAAAGAGAATCAGCAAGGATATTTTGAGATGACTTAATATGAACAGGGAGAAATTTGAATGCTGAGAGCCTAACGGCCCAACGAGCCAGTCTGCCCGTCTTACGGGGGCGAGCCAAACACCAAGACAACGCTTGGTTGTCGCACTCCAAGATAAAATTGACGTGCTCGACATACATCCGGAATTTCTCCAGAGCAAAGATGACGGCAAGAGCTTCCAATTCATAAATGGAAAACATTTGCTCTTGTTTGCTCAAAGATCTCGAAGCAAAGGCAACCGGCTTACGCCCATCTGGGAACTCTTGAAGAAGCACCGCGCCCAACCCAACAGAACAAGCATCGGTCTGGACAATGAACGTCCTGGAGAAGTCGGCCATGGCCAAAATCGGCGGATTAGTGATGGCAGACTTAAGATTCTCAAAAGCGAGTTGCTGCTCATCACCCCAAACAAACGGCACACCCTTGCCCCTCAGGCGATTCAAGGGAGCCGCCCGCACAGCAAAGTTGGGAATGAATTTAGCGAAAAAGTTAACCATGCCTATAAACCGAGCAATACCTTTAACATTGGTAGGAGGCGGGAAGTTCCTGATAGCAACAGTCCTCTCTGGGTCAATAGCAACCCCATCTGGAGAGATAATATGTCCAATAAAACTAAGTTGTGGCCTCGCGAACCGCACCTTAGTTGGCTTGACTGTCAAACCGGCCTCCTGGAGCCGACGAAAAACTTCCCGAAGGTGACCAACGTGAGACTGGAAATCCTTGCTATAAATGACCAAATCATCAAGGTAATGGTATACATAGTCAAATTTGATGTCAGAAAAGATGGTGTCAAGTAGCCTGGTGAGAACCTGCGCGCCAGTAGCGAGGCCAAATGGCAGGCGACAGAACTCAAAATGCTGCCAATCGGTGGAAAAGGCAGTCAGATGGCGGGAGGATTCCTTAAGAGAGATCTGGTTATAAGCACTGTTAAGGTCAAGTGAAGAAAATACCTTAGCACCCGCAAACCAATGGGCTGCCGAATGTATATCCGGCAACGGCATGGACTCAATAACAATTTTCTGATTAAGAGCTCTATAATCTATGACAGGGCGGAAATCGTCTTCACCTTTCGGCACTAAGAAGATGGGACTCGAGTAGGGTGACGTCGAGGGCCGAATGATGCCCTTACTCAACATCTCATTGATTTTACGTCGCATGACCAAAAGTTTCGGAGGGGCTAACCTGTACGGGGGTAGACGGACTGGGACATGATCAGTAACCTGTATCTCATACTGTATGACATTTGTTACTCCCAGCTTCTCACTCAAAACATCAGGATAAGCGTTAACAACCTCCAAGATTTGATTACGTTGTTCAGGAAGCAAATGATCTAGAGATATCTCCTTAGTGGGGAAAGTATCACTAACTCCAGAATGGTGATCAATAAGAGAGGTACAAGGAGGGAAGGCACCGGAACCAGTAGAAATAGCAAATGGAATTTTATGGTGGGTATTAAACTTGAAATAAAGCTGACGTAACTGAAAATCCAAGGTTAATCCAGTAAATGAAGCAAACTCAGCCCCCAAAATAACTGGGCAAATCAAAAATTGCAAGACCAGAAAAGAAACTTTCCAAGAGAACTTAGCTATACGAAGTGACAACTGCACAGAACTCAAAATATTAATTCCTGAACCATCAGCATTAAGAGCAGCCCCTTGAAATGGGTGAATACTAGATAAAGAAATACCCAAGAATGGTAAGACATCACTACGAATGCAAGATTTACTGGCGCCAGAATCGATCAACGCTTGAAAGGGAGACTTATTGAGAGAGACCTCTACCAAAGGAAGATGTTGCTGTACGCGCCCACTGCAACCCATAGCCTGAAATAAGACGCGGTCACGCTCAGAAGGATGAATGCCAGGAATGGACTGAGAAAATTCAGGTACTAGTCAGGAATCACGAGGTGATGGTGACGGCCCAATAGCTGGACCGGCAGAGGTCCGACGCTGAACATCAAATTCTTTTTTCCTACAATTCGCCTCAAGGTGACCAAATTTATGACAATATGAACACAAGCGAGAGTTTCTATTCCCATCCTGAGCATTAGCATTACGCTGGCGAAGGTCCGCCAGTCTTTTACGACAATCTCTGCTCAAATGACCTACATTAGAGCAATAATGGCAAGACCGTTGTTCACGAGCATGACTGTCATTCAGTCGATCATGAACCCTGTGGACTCCCTGAGACGGTGAAAGAGCGGAAGTGGAACGACAAGCGTCAGCACTCTCCGCTTCAGCAATGACAGACACAAGATTAGATAAGTCAGCATAAGAGACAGGTCTAGCTGCAAATGTCAGATAAGAACGAGTACTAGGATTTAATCCAGATATAATAACATCTACAACTTGTTTCTCAGAATCGGGAACCTGGAAGACTGCAGCATGCAATTTAATATCCAGGAAGAACTCTGAGAAATGTTCATTAAGTCGCTGGGGGCGGTAATAATATCTGCGCAAATAATCTTGACGCGGTCTAGATGGTATAAATTGGACTAGAAGTCGAGCGTGAAAATCTAAAAGAGTCTTGGAAGTACTTAAAACAGCCTGCAATATTTCCAACACTCGACCGGAAACAATGGAAAGTAATAACTGTAAAGCCACGAGATCCTTGACTCGAAATGATGCAGCAAGCTCAACAAATTTGACCAAAAACCGAAGGAAAAATATTACATCAGGCAATTTAGAAACCGCAAATGTACCTTCGCGTTCCAGCATCTTTTGTAAGGGATGCGGCATCTTTAACGGCGCAAATTGAAGATCAGCCAATGCTGATTGAACGGACAGAACACCATGCGAAGAAACTCCTTCATGCATAGTATTGGAAATTGTTGGCTGATTATAAACATCCTGAGGTGATGGTAATTCAACATGTAATGGAGGGGATGGAATGGAGGGTAATCCAACACAATGGGCCCCAGCAACAACAGGCAATTCAGACTCTTCCATCCCAGAGGATGAAAAGGTCGAGACTAATAATTCAGCAAGTTTATCTAACTCGCCCAAATCCAGGTTAGCATCCCGCATCTGCGACAGAAGGAAAATTCTGTTTTCCCAGTGCCAAGCACGATGTCGCAATCGACGTTTTTGTCGATAAGATGCCTCAGGATCCAGCAACAATTCAGAAGCTAAATCTAGTAATTCAGACACCGTGCGTCTGACCAATTGAAATTCCATGACAGTATCCTGCGATGAAATGAAAGAGCAAGAGAGGTTATGTGAAGTAGCAATTTGTTTAAGTTTGGCCAAAAGCGAGGGTACATCCGCAGAGTCTTCCACCTTGACTCCCCTAGACCTAATCTCAAACAACAACTCCTCCTTACGGAGAAACTCCCACGATAGTTGAGTTCTTAAAGGCATGATGCAAGTATGCAAAAGTAGAAACGAATAGAAAAACTTAAGAAATGGGATGCAGGGCATCCAACCTCCTCTCTCCCCAGGTTACTGCTACCAACTGCGGCCAGGTTAACAAAGAGTAGATGGGTAAGGTTAGGTTTGAATCCTGCGCCTTTGTTTAACAATGCAAATATAAGAACAGAGCAGGACTCAAGAGCAAACTCCAGGTTAGCTTAGTTGAATATCTATATTGATGATAAGTACTGCAAACAGGAGAAGGGAACAGGAAGGTGACTGGGAACGCCAGAGGAGATCGAAACCAGGAAAAACCAACAAAACCAAGCACGCAGGGAGGAGGTAGGTGAATAACATGAACGCCCAGAAACAAATTGAATATAGAGACATTTAACAATTTAATCCCAGAAACTTTCAACAACTATAAGTTGAGGGACAACTTCATGCGACGACAAATTCAATAATAATATAAAAAGGTACAATACACCCAATATAGAATTTATATACAAATCTCAGAATAAGTTAAGAATGTTAGAGTTACGAATAACACCAGTGAACTCAACCCCGAACAATACAATGTAAAAATTATTGACTAGAAAGGGTACGACACTAAACTGGGACACTAGTATAGAAAATTGGGAGGTAATGCTCCATGAAAACCTTCAGTCATCTGAAAATGTTTAACACCAAATATCACAACTATTTTAAGTAGGCCTATCAAACAGGAATTAATAATGGCCAGAAATATAAGAAATTAGAAAAGCTTCATAAAACTTTCAGTCATATGACAACTGTTTAACAAGAATATGACAGCTAATTTAAGTAGGCCTATCAAAGGGCAATTAATAATGGCCAGTAATATAAGTAATTAGAAAAGCCTCATAAACCTTCAGTTATATTGAAAATGTTTTACAAAATATTACAGCTATTTTACGTAGGCCTATCAAACTGCAATTAATCATGGGCAGTAGAATCAGCGATTAGAAATGCCTCAAAAAGCTTCAGTCATATGACGACTGTATTACCCAGGAATATGACAGCTAATTTAAGTAGGCCTATCAAAGGGCAATTAATAATGGCCAGTAATATAAGTAATTAGAAAGGCCTCATAACCTTCAGTTATATTGAAAATGTTTTACAAAATATTACAGCTACTTTACGTAGGCCTATCAAACTGCAATTAATCATGGGCAGTAGAATCAGCGATTAGAAATGCCTCAAAAATCTTCAGTCATATGACGACTGTATTACAAAAGAATATGACAGCTAATTTAAGTAGGCCTATCAAAGGGCAATTAATAATGGCCAGTAATATAAGTAATTAGAAAAGCCTCATAACCTTCAGTTATATTGAAAATGTTTTACAAAATATTACAGCTACTTTACGTAGGCCTACCAAACTGCAATTAATCATGGGCAGTAGGATCAGCGATTAGAAATGCCTCAAAAACCTTCAGTCATATGACGACTGTATTACAAAAGAATATGACAGCTAATTTAAGTAGGCCTATCAAAGGGCAATTAATAATGGCCAGTAATATAAGTAATTAGAAAAGCCTCATAACCTTCAGTTATATTGAAAATGTTTTACAAAATATTACAGCTACTTTACGTAGGCCTACCAAACTGCAATTAATCATGGGCAGTAGGATCAGCGATTAGAAATGCCTCAAAAACCTTCAGTCATATGACGACTGTATTACAAAAGAATATGACAGCTAATTTAAGTAGGCCTATCAAAGGGCAATTAATAATGGCCAGTAATATAAGTAATTAGAAAAGCCTCATAACCTTCAGTTATATTGAAAATGTTTTACAAAATATTACAGCTACTTTACGTAGGCCTATCAAACTGCAATTAATCATGGGCAGTAGAATCAGCGATTAGAAATGCCTCAAAACTTTCAGTCATATGACGACTGTTTTACAAAAGAATATGACAGCTAATTTAAGTAGGCCTATCAAGGGCAATTAATAATGGCCAGTAATATAAAGAATTAGAAAAGGCTCATAAAAAAAACTTCAGTTATATTGAAAAATGTTTTACAAAATATTACAGCTATTTTGAATCGGCGATACATGAGCTTACAATGGGGGAATTTTCATGAGCTTAGCAAGGACTCCCCAAAATAACAGCCACATGGGGAAAACTTACAATATTCCGCTAACATGAAGAATATGCAGAAACTACCAACATTATGAATAGTAGAAAAATACTTCGTGCTATTGGCCAGCATAAAAAAAAACTTTACACGAAGAAAAGGTTTTGAAAGCGTAGAAGCCACATATATAACATCTCAATTTCAAATGGCAAGGCAATGGCGTAACTTAGGTCACGAGCACAAAATGGATGCCGAAATACATCGAACTGTTTGCATGGCTCGCTACAGACAAAACTTATCAAAGGTAGAATGCCTTCGCAAACACATCAAAAATCCTGAAGGCAACGCATATCATAGCAACAACAGAAATGGAATAATTCCAGGTTTCACGTTTCGTAATTTAATTGAATTAGTTCTTAGCATGGTGGAGTATTAACAGTGATAATTAGAAATCTTTTAACCATGACAAAACGAACAGATCGGTACTCACGATTAGTCAGCCGGAGATCCAGGTAAACCGTTCCACACTCAATCAGAACTCGTCAGGTACTAAAGCAATGGCGGAACAGCCACCGGCACACCACCAAGCGTAGCGCAGATGGCAGCACAAAACAAGACAAGTGAGCTGGACATCCAAAGAGGAAGGAAAATTGGAGACGGAGAAATTTACCTCCGTCTCAATTTTTTTGTAAAGGCCTGGGTTGTATTTTTTTAAGTATTTAATTTTTACTGTAGGTCAGTTTTTAATTTTTTAATTTTTTTACCTCAAAGTATCATAAACAATTTGTTTGAATTCCGTAAATTTGTAAATCAAGCACCAAAGAATCTCACATCAAAAAATTCAGGTTCATATTTTAATATCTGTTGGACGACATAGATTTCAATTTTGTTTAAAAAAATTAATTTGTTGATATCTCAAAAACAATTCGATATATTAAAATGAAATTTTACATTATAATTTCTGTTTACATCTTATTAAGTCTGCAATATTTCACGTTTCTTGGACAAGTAGTTTAGGAAAGCATTCTTAACTCTTCGGTCATCCCTTAAAGAATTCCATTTTACCAAAGAGTCGCTGGAAAAAATTACCAACAATTTGACCCCCAATACATTTTTTATCCTTCTTTCAGGTCATTTCGTTGGCCCTGGGTGAACCGTTCATTACTGTAGACCTTCAGAGAATACAGTAATCATGCACTCATACTAATTTCAATAATTGCATAATGATGATTTTGAGTATGGTGATGGTGGATGAAATCATAAAGTAGAATAAGATGCTTATTAATTCATCATAATAGGATGAAGTTTATGGATAAATACTCCAATAATGAGTCAATAACACAAGTTTCCCGAGGTAATTTAAGGTAGTTTGGGCCGTTCCTGCAAATGGTATTAGACCACTGTTGAAAGTAGCGGTATTGTTGATTGCGGCAATAGAGTAGGAGGGTGGGAACAAAAGATGGAAAAGGATAGAAGTAGGAGAGTACGATAAGAAGAAATAAAAACAAGGTAAAAGAAGAATAAGAAGAGAAAGAAGCAGAAGCTGGAAAATAAAGAGGAGGAAAACCAGTATAGAGAAGACAGATAATAAGTAGTAAGTTGATAAATGGAATCTCACCTATAATATTTTACTGAAGATGTTACAAATATAATTTGTCTTACACTGTAAAGCTTATTACACAAATGGCAATACAATGAGAGTAGTTCTTACATCTGAGTCCGTAAAGATAAAACAACGGTAGTCTGAATATCTGGCCTGGTATCTGCGAAATTTTGAAACAGGAAGGAACAGTAGCTGTATTTTACGATTCTAATTAAATTTGCATGTGATTGTTAATTCTTTCCATTCCTTGTATGGATGTATGCGTGTAAACTGAGATTCCCGCACATCGTGCTAATTTGGAAACATGGGAAAACACATGTGTGGAATATGCTGATTGGACATGCAAACCTCTTGACTCAACCTTGCAGTGCACTGGTGTTGTTGACCTCTTCCCTGAATGAAATGACTAGAATTATGTATATCTCTTCTCAAATGCGCTTTCGCAATTACCTTCACGACTATTTTCCGGAAGAGGGTAGTCTAATACGAGTAGTTTCATGGCTACAAAGAGGAGGAATATTATATTTGCCTGCGACCACAAATCGCGAATAAACACCCAAATAATAATGCATCAAATATAAATTATAGGAAGTAATAACTAAGATTTAAATAGCGAATATTTATGTACAAAATATATATATATACACACACACACGGTGAACGCTGCTTAATGTGTATATTGCTATCAATCGGGTAATGTTATAACTTTTATTAAGTTGACTAACACGTTGATAAAATGTTGTTTATTGTGATCAAAGATTTGGTTTATGTTATCACATTTTCCTTTTTACAGCTTTAATTTCAAGTACTGTACGTCACTCAAAATTTCATATTGATTAAAGGGTTTCGTTTCCAACTGAACTGTTTTCTGTTGTATTGGTAGTGTCCCTGTTCACACGATGACCAATTTGAGTGTGTGGCATTACTAACTTTCTCTTTTAAACAATAAAACATGTTTCACCCGTCTGATAAACTGCAGCTTTTGACATGATTTTAACAGTGTTGGTAGGCAGTGATGGCTAGTGTAAAATGAAAGACTTGAACAGACAGGCGCTAGATGTTTTGCTACGCGGTGTTCACCACAGTTCAGTAAACTTCCAAAAAACACGTAACTCGTAACTAAGTATGTAGTATTGGTGAACGAACTACTAAAGGAAAACAAAAACAATGAAAAACTTTAAGTTTATGGTAAGAATTCCACCTATATACTAGTAGTCTTTAATAAACACCATATAATTCTTGAATCCGATTGTGAGAGGAACCTTTTAGAGGTTGAATATTCATTGAAGTATATTTATATATATTTGTCAAGTACTAAGTTGATATATATGTAAGACATATTATTGAATGTTATATTCTACTCTTTTTTCAGTTGGTGAAGTTTGTTAAACCAACGATTATGAAATTTTAATTGAAGATTGCTTACTTTTCTTACAGTTTTTTGGACCTATCGACATATACTAAGTTAGGTTAAAAATTATAATTTTTATTAATAATATAGTAGCCTTTAACCAATGTTCAAATTTATCCTAACTTTACTTTTTGTCTAATTAAGTTATGTCATTCAAAAAAATATATATAGAGCCGCATACATATACAAAATACAATAATTGTTTATCTGGAATATAATTATTATCAAGAAGAATCAAAATGAAATTTATTAATAAGTAAAGTTAAAATTCATTCTAACCTAACTTCATGTTTTCTTTATTAATGAATTAATTTAAGTCATTCAGTATTTGAAGACTATTGAACTTGCAATTTTATTAGACTTATTGAGACATGCTAAGTCAGGTTAGAAATAAATTTCACTGATAATATAATAGCAATTAAACAGTGTTCAATTTTTCTAACTTTATTTTATATTCATTAAGAAGTTAAGTTGTGTTCAAATAACTTATGTACAGAATAGCATACGTAGACAAAATACAATTATTTGTTTATCTCAAAGATATTATGTTCTCAAAATTAATTAAAAATATGTTTGTTAATAAGTAATGTTCAATATTTGAAGAATATAGAACTTGTTATAATGGTTATAGTAATAAAAGTTAATTAAAAGTGGGGTTGCTACTAAGCAATATTTAGATTCGTTTTTACATAAGTTTAATATTTTCTTAATAGTGAGTTCAATGTTTGAAGAAGATTGAACTTACTGTACAATAGTTATATTAATCAATGTTCGTGTCCTAAAACTTTTAATTTTAAAAATACATCAGAGTGAGATTCTATTGCACTCTTACGTTAAAAATGACAATCATAAAATTATTTTTAGATGTTTATATGTAAACATGTATCTTATAGCGATTATTTAAATATAATCATTAGTATGTGCGTAATGAGTTATAATGTATAACCCTTGTCAATGCAACTATTTTAGTACATACATCTATAACAAATTTTGTATGTTATGTTGATCAGTCTTATTTTAAAATGTTTATAATTAATCATTTCTTCAATGTTTTTATTTTATCTTCGAAACTTTTCAGAGTCGGTATTCAAGCAATATGGTGTTTTTATTAATGGAGATGCATTTCGACATTTCATTCATGAAATAGAAATAGAAATATTTTTATTGTAAGAACAGAGAACTATAACTGCCAGTTTGGCTTCAATAAAAATATATTATTATATATAACTAATTAGCATTACCATTTTTTATTCTCGTTCCTAGTAATCACTTTGATTCCACTCTGTCCATATTGTACAAATCAATTTCAACTGGTGAAAATTATATAAAAAAATTCATCAATATTATATATACAATTCACTGTCAGTACATTACGTATTTGTTTTTTAAACTTATTAAAAGGCAACTGTTTTAATGATAAAGGAAGAAAATTATAAAATCTAGTTGACATTTAATAAAAAGTTTTCTGAGTCTTACTATAACTACACCTAAGAGACCCTAAATCATTCCTATTTCTTGTCTGGTAGTTATGTGTAGATCCCACTTCTTCATACAGATGAATGTTTTCCTTAATATATAATAAGCATTGAAAAATGAAAAGTGCCCTGACTGTCATAATTCCTAACCTAACAAAGTTTGATCTACAATGTCCTCTAGCAGGAAGTCCACACATTAACCTTATACATGTTTTTTGTAATTTTAATAATTTGAAAACTATTGTCTGATTGCCCCAAAGCAAAGTACCGTAACTCTGTCATCTTTAGTCCCTAAAAGTGAATAATACTTATTAGCACGAATAATACAAAAGGAGCTTATTTAATGGAATGTGGTGTTACCTACTTAGCTGTTGACCTGCTTGTGACTTGGTGCCTATGAAGTTTGACTGTGCACTAGTTGTTTGTTTCGCTTCTTGCGGGTTTTATAGTTTTTGTAGGTTTCGAAGAGGGCGTTAGTGTCTACTAGATTTTCATTAATTATATTGACTTTATTTAAATATATTTCTAAATTTTCTAGTGTGTTGAGTTTTAAGCTTTTGTTGTGTATGTGTAAAATTTCTAGTGTGCTATTTATGTCGTATAATCCGTGATTATTGTTTATTAAGTGATTGGCAAAAATTGATTTCTTCCGGTTGTATTTAAAGTCCTTTACGTGTTCATTGTATCTTGTTTTAAATGTTCAACCCGTTTGTCCTATGTAAACTTGTTCACAATCTTTGCATGTTAATTTGTAGACGCCATTTAGGTTTAATAGGTCTTCTTTATTATAATTTTGTTCATGTAATTGTTTTTTAAGATTGTTATTTGTTTTGAAAGCAATATTTGTGTTTTGTTGAGTAATAGGTTTTATTAGTTTATAAATTCTATTGTCAGTGAAATTAAATGTTATGTATTTAGAGTTTTCTTTATTATTCTGAATTGTTTGTTGATTATTTAAAGATGAAATTGGATTTTGAGATCTTCTAATTTTATTTTTGTGTTTGTTTAACATTTTGAATATAAAAGACTTATTATAACCATTGTTGTGTGCAATTTGTAGAATAGTTTTGAGTTCTTTATTATAGTTATGTTTATTCATAGGAATTAAATTTAGTCTATGTATCATACTACTGAAGGATGCTTTTTTGTGACTGATTGGGTGGTTTGAAGTATTATTTATAATATTATCTGAATAGGTTGATTTTCTATAAATACTAAATTCGGGTTTTTTATTACGGAAATCAATGTTTAGGTCTAAGAAATTAATGTTGTGATTGGCGGGTTCCTCAGGTGTAAATTTTAATTTATTATGGATATTATTGAACTCATTGGTAATTTCTTGAACGCAATCGTTATTACAGATGATAATAATGTCATCAACAAATCTTGTGTATAATTTGATTTTGTATTTGTTAATAATTTTTGTAATTTGTGTTTGTTCCATATATTGCAAAAATGTTTCAGATAAAATGCCAGATAGTGGTGAACCCATTGCTAAACCTTCATTTTGTTGGTATATTTTGTTATTAAATTTGAAATAATTTAGTTTAAGAACAGTATCTAAGAGTGTTGTTAATTGTTTAGTAATATTTTCATTGTCTCCATTTTTTTATTAACGTTTGTTTAATTATTTCAATAGTTTCATTTAAAGGGATGTTGGTGTAAAGATTCTTTATGTCCAGGGATATAATTTTTTTCTTATTATTTAGTTTTATAGTTTTGATTTTGTTTGCTAGATCAATGGAATTTTTGACTATATAAAAGTTATTTAGGTTTAATCTTTGTTTTAATATGGTGGACAGGTTTTTTTTTTTTAATTTTGTATGTTGGTGCATTTTTAAAGTTAACTAATGATCTAATCGGATTGTTATCTTTATGTATTTTTATTAGTGATCTTAGCATGGGGGTTTGGGGTTCATATTGATAGCATTTTTCCTTTCGTGATCATTTAGAATGTCTGTATTTTTAGGGCTTTTTTGAGCATGTTTTGATATTTATTAGTTGGGTCTTGTGTCATTTCCAAAATATTGTTTTCTTTAAAGAATTGTATAGTTTTTTCAATGTAATCATTATTATCAATACGATAGCGTTACCTTTATCAGCTTTAATATTAGTGATATTGTTTTCTTTGAGTTTATTATTTAACTTTTTGATTTTATATTTTGTGGTATTGTTTGTGTCTTGTGTTGTGGAATTCTTGTTATAGTAGGTTTTCTTAATGTTTTGTGCTATTTGTTCTCGAATCTAATTTTGTGCTGGATGATCTAACGTATTGATAGCTGTTTCACAATCAACAATTAGTGATTTTATTTGAGTTGTTTCATTATTTCTAAAGTTATGTTTACAACCAAGTTCGAGTATTTAATTTTCTTCTTCATTTAAAGTGATGTCGGTCAAATTAGTAATTCTTGGATGAAATTCGATTTTTTGGGCTTTGTGATTCTCTTGTTCAGTGTTGGGATTGTGTTTCTGGTTCAATAGGTAGTCAATTTTCTTATTTAAGGTTAAGTATTTATTTTCCATTTCTGAAAGAATTTTTATTTCAATGTTGTGGTTTATTATTGTCCAAGTTTGTTGAATAGTTTTTGAAGCTTCAAGGTGTAATTGATATAATTTATTATTGAGGAAAGATTTTTTCTTATAAAGAAATTTTATTTCTTTATTTAGCCATAATTTCTGCGCAGTTTTAATTGCATGTGTGGCTGATTTAGTTTTAGTATTTGTTTTGACATTGATATAGTAGTTCGGAATAACATTATTGTTTTTGCAAGTTTTGTTGAAATAAATATTTGCTATATTTTATGTAATTTATTTTTGACATTGGTGAATTTGTTGATAATTTTGCCTGGTTGGCCATATAATTATTAATAAACTTCATTATGAAGCTTATTGTAAAATAATTTCAACTAGTATAGTGTAAGTTAAGTTTATGGTAAGAATTCTACCTATATACTAGTAGTCTTTAATAAACACCATATAATTCTTGAATCCGATTGTGAGAGGAACCTACCAGACCTCCCTACCTCAGAAAAATCCGAGGAAGTGCCGGGGATCGAGCCCGGGCCGACAGATCTGTAGTCAGCGACGCTAACCACAAGACCACGCCGGCGGTCCACTAGGGCGATATATTTCATTCAAAACGACGACATTGATCCATTACTTGTAAGAAAATGTGTCAAGTATTTGTCAAAATACTTTAGAGTGACTTGAACATCTTCATCTTGAAGTACCCAGTTATGGGATGCATGGTTCGTAATTATCGGTGTCCTTTCCCCAGATAAATGGCATAATTGTTAATTGTATTTATTAATAGGTGATAATAATCATGTTACAAACAGTGCACAATTGTAGTTCATGTAAAGTTATCAAGTGATACATCGATCACTGAGGATGGAAATAAATAAAGCGCAGTATTTTACACTAAGTTTCGCCTCTCGATAGGCAGCACCGAGTGCTCGGACAACGCGCATAACCCCCCCCCCCCCACCCGTTTTCAGTGTAGATATCTCAGGTTCTATTGATCCGATCTTCAGTTTCATTTTTTCATTTTAAAAGATAAATGTTTCTCTACATCCTTTATTACGAGCATTTTTCCGATATACCCAATCGTTACTCTAATAAACCGCAAAACGTAAATTTAAAAAACCTCTCAGTTTTTAGTCTTTGGCCATACACATGAGAAACAAAAACGTAGCAGAAAAACCAACATTTTGAAATCTGGTCACTGGCATATCCATAAAACAATAAACCATTTTAATTATGCTTTCAAAAAATACATAATAAACCTACTTCATGTCTGCAAGAAATCTTAACTCTAGTGAGAAAATTGTCGTTGTTGAGCCTGTTATGCTAATGGAATTATATTAATTGATTTTCTAAGAATATATAATACTCTAGACAGTTTTTAAGAACAAATTTTACATGTGCAGTCCACTGCAGTTTGAAATCTAAATAAATGAAAAAAAATTACAGATTCATGTACATAATCTCTTAGACCATGGGTGCGCATCTGTGGCACATTGTGTTACTGTGCGGTAGGGGAATTTCTCGCACTACAGTCAGCATAAAGCAGTTTCGACGTGACACTGAACATGAAGAGCAGGTTTCATACGTCACAGCAGGATTGGGGACTAAAACGTTTCCCCTCAGTTGCTCAGGTATGTCTTAGACTAAACATTATTATTATTATTATTATTATTATTATTATTATTATTATTATTATTATTATTATATATATTTTTTTTTTTTTTTTTTTTCCGAGAACCATATTAAAAGAAAGGTGAAGTCAGAATGAAAAATTTACTGCCATAGCCGGAATTTTAACCAGAATCATTGGCTCTCCGGGCTGCTGCTGTTACAAACTGAGCAACCATGGAAACGTAACAGTACATTAAATTCTCAAACTGACTCACATATCCCAGTATACCACCAGGCGTTCTCAATATGAGATACCAACCCAGTGGCGACTTACAAACTCGTTAGTGCTTCATAGTGAACCACTAGTAGGCCACAGTGGAATGATAATTCTTTCACACTTGGCGTGTGTAGGCTAAGATGGAAAGGTGAAGTCAAACTGAAAGATTCAATCCCGGCTATAGCATTGAATTTTTCAGTCTGACCTTTCCATTTTAGCCTACACACGGCCAATCTGAAAGAATTATCACTCAACCATAATAATACTTCATGTGGTACTTGATTGGAATGTAATCTTAAATCATCAAGATTTGACGTAAAAAAGTATAATCATCTGCACACAGCATTGTTTTTGCTGTTATATTATTTGGAAGATTGTTTAACATTATTGAAATCCAAAAGGGCCTAAAATTAACCCTTGAACCACACCAAAAATTATATGTGACGCTCTCCACCTTAGATTATTTGTTTCAACAATGAAGTAACGTCCAGTTATAAAGGACTCAAGAAGGATTTAAAACTGATATCATTTGGAATTATTTGGTTTCTTAAAAAATCCTCAGCTGTGACTAGACATTCCGTAAACTGATTTGGAGTGTCTTCATTAACCTCTTGGGCACTAGAAAAATTAGATCTAAAATCGTCCACATGTATTGGGATATTACAATTTGGAGTTTCAATCTCCTTATGTGCCATGCTGCATTATATTTCTTGTCAGAAGTTTCAATTAGTTTGGAATTATGAATGAATGAACGAATGTTTATTCAGAATTCATGCCTAGAGTGGGTCCCCTTTGATTACAGAAGTTTGGAATTATGTCCCAATTTGGTTTTCTTCAGATCACTTATATATTCTTTTCTGAAATCTTTGTATATTTCAATATATTATTAGATCCTTTTACCTTGTGGATAGTGTTTAATGCTAAGACCTGTTTTCTCTTATAATCTAAAGCATTATTTTACCTGTCAGGTCTACCCTTATTTCGAGATTTTCTGTTATGATCAAATGTTACCTTACTTTCTTAATGGAAAAAACACATCAGATAAATTGAACAATATTTAAAAAAAAAAAAAAACACTATTAAAATTGGACGGGTCGGAATTTGCGGTATTGTGCCTTGTCAAGATAAGAAATAAAATTATTCGTATTGTTTGGAGATATGTTCCGAGGAAAAAAACACATTTAGTGTAATAGCTATTGCTATTCTTCCAGTTAACATCAAGATTTAATATTACAGAGCTATGATCTGAAAGAGTATAATCAATTACATCTCCTTTATATTTACTTTTGTTAAAATTAGTGATGTTGTCAATGCATGCGAATTCTCTTGTGGGTTTAAGTTTGAACAATAAAACCACAAGATCTTAACAGACTTAAAAATATTGTGCTACGAAAATATTCAAGGAGTATATTAATATTAAAATTCCCAAATAAAGTTAATTTAAATTTGGAATTGATAAAATTTAATAACATTGTTTCTAAATTTATCATAAAATTATTAAAATTACCAGATGGGCTTCGGTATATACAGAAAACTATTATTTGCAAGCTTATGATATTAACTGCTACTACTTCAAAGCTTATTTCCATGCAGCATGATTCCATGTCAATTGCCTTGAAGTTTATACCGTTCTTTTTTAAAATAAAATAAGGTAAACTGATGTAACAATGCTTTTGTTGAATAGATTTTAATTGCAATTATGATTTGCAGAAAATATTTTTTTTAATCAGATTAAAATCGTCCAGCATCAGCAGAACTACGAATTTGTGATATCTTGACAATCGCACACTCACATAAAAATAAAAATAAAATCCACGTCAAAATGGCCAGCTCCGGGATTTGAACCAGGTACCTCCGGAATACGAGTCCAAGACGTTACCATTTCGGCAATCTCGCTCAGTTTAATGGACTAGTTTGATAACCGTATGTGAAGGAATAGTGTTATTTGTCAAAGCTAAATGTATTGCAACTTGACATTCTTAAAATATGTCAACATTTCACAAAATTCAGCAGCTAAGAACTCCGCTAATTATTTCACGGTGTTAGATCAAGAGTCTATAAGTTTATATGGTTTAAATTTGCCTTTGTGTTAATTGGCGCGACCGCCAATTATTTGCCGCCTAATTAGTCATATCCTGTGCATGCTCTGGCCTGTAGCTTGCCATGACACGCCAGTGCCAGTTCAGTTGAGATCGAGACCAGTCAGTGTGCGGGCAAGCGTCACAATTGCTCCTAAACTAGGACAATTTTCGCTCTGTATACGTAGTGTTCATCTTCAATTCCACACCTATTTGGCTCCTGTAGTGAAGACAGCTTACGTGTGAAGTTCCGGGAATCACATTGTATTTTTAGTGTAATTTACAATAATTTCCATTGTCTTCGTAGCCTAGCCACCACGTGCAGTGAGACAAAGGACTGGGGCTAGCGCTTGTATATACTATCTGGCGGGAGTGTTGTAGTGCTCCTAGAAATAGTAACTGTATTCTTGTTAAGTGTTTATATTATTCTTCATTATTCAGAGTTCAGGCTTCCTGAAAATATATTATTGCAAAACCCTCAGGTCTAAATCTCTGTTCCAGCTGACCTACAGTCCTAGTTCTCCTTTGTTTAATCTTAAGTGGTGTAAAACACCTGGTCCTCCGAAATACCTATCATTTGTTCCTAGTTACCATAACTAACATGGTCCTTCCGGGCACGATCTGATATTTTTGCAGTAATTTCTGAATATTGAACATTATCACAACGTGGTGGACGTTCGTGTTCTTTGTGGTTGTTCGGGTCGTATTCGGCTCGGCTCGGCTGCTCGACCTTCAACTGCTTGCAACGAGAAGACAGCTGTATTGGTTACGCGCGCATGTTTCATGGCCGCCTCCAGCCACCCCCAGCGAGATTGCAGCTGACTGCCTAATCACTTTTCTTCTGTATATGCAAAGTTAATTATTTCATCTCAACATGGAAGAGGAGATTAAACTTTTGGTCAGACGTCGTGGTGTATGTAAAAGAAAGTTTACACTGACACAGAACTTTCTCAACGACATACCTGAAGATGTTAGTGTATTTGTGATCAAAGCACATTATGAAAAGCTATTGAATGAAATTGATAAGTTTGAAGCTGTGCAAACGCAGATTGAATCTATGGTGGAAATTGATACAGAACTTGATAGTCACATACAATATGCAGACGAGGTATCAACGTTGTATATTGATCTAAAAGCAAGGTTAAGTGAGTTAATGCATGCTCGTGAACCTACATCAGTTAGTGTCAATTCAAACAACAGTGACACACGACAAACAGTTAAGTCGAGTGCGTCGCAGGCAAGCAATATGATAAAATTGCCTACGATTCAGCTTCCAGTGTTTGAAAGCGATGTAACTAAATTCAAACATTATTTTGATACCTTTTCAAGTTTAATTGTAAATAATAGTAGTTTGTCGCCCATTCAAAAATTCCATTACCTCATTGGATCATTAAAGGGTGAAGCTAAAACATTATTGGAAAATTTGCCAGTGACTAGTGATAACTTCCAAGTTGCCTGGGATATATTGTGTGCAAGATACAACAATAAACGGTTAATTGCTATATCCCACATTAAGCATCTGTTGTCCCTACCTGTAGCGCGACAAGAAACAGTTGCAGACTTGAGAAGCTTGTTGAATCAATTCCAAAACAACTTGCATGCTATTGAAGCGTTAGAATTAGAAGTGCCACTTCATGAAGTCATTCTAATGCAATTGTTATTGGAGCACCTTCCAGAAAGCGTGCAACGTGACTGGGAATCCAGAATCGATTCTCAAACCTTTACTTCATTAAGTGAACTTGTGTTATTTCTAGAAGCGAAGTCTCATTCTCTAGAGGTGCTGTCGAATAATTCCTGCAACAGGTCCAGCCCATCAAAACCTAGAAGAGAACGTCGTGAACCTAGGAATCAGCATAATAACAGTCGTCAGTCATATGTGTCGACAACTGAACAGTTATGCCCTCAGTGTCAAAGCGGCCATAACCTGTCTAAGTGTAAACAGTTCCGTCAGCTGAGTGTTGAACAGCGATGGAAAGTTGTAAAAAGTAAAAATCTGTGTTTCAACTGTTTTTCTAATACACATCGAGTGAAGCAATGCAACGTATCTTCATTTTGTAACTGTGGTAAACTGCATAGCAAGATGTTGCACAACAGTGATCACATGAGAACGGTTTCTCACTCCAGTGAAGGCAGTGATACAGTGAATAGCAACAGGACTGAGGCTCCTGCGAGTTATTGCTCAGTGAAAATAAAGCCAGTGCTTCACGTCTTACTTGCAACTGCAAGGGTCGAAGTGCAAGACAAGCATGGTAATTATATACAGTGTAAGGCCCTTCTAGACTCTGCCAGTCAGGCCAGTTTCGTGTCTGCGGATCTAGCGAGGCGTCTGCAACTTCCTACCATGACAGCTGATACGCCTGTCAAAGGTATAAACGGTACTTCATCGAATGCCAGTCATAGTGTGAACATTAATGTGAGATCCATGGTTTACAACTATCGGAGGAATCTAGATTGCCTAATCCTTCCTCGCATAACAGGGAAGCTACCTGCAGTCCGAATTGATCCATCCTCATGGAACATTCCCTTGGACATTCCATTAGCCGATCCTAAATTTAATATCCCTTCTGAAATTGATTTGCTTATTGGAGGAGCATTATTCTTCGAGCTTTTCCATGGAAAGATCTTGACCAATCCTGGGTTTCCTACTCTGATTAGTACAGAACTCGGATGGATATTGTCTGGAACCATTCCTAAATCCTCTGTGAAAGGCAATCTGGATGCGGGTTCCCAGCACAACTTCTTCATTTCTACGGACAATGTGGACAAGCAGCTGCGACCGTTTTGGGACCTCGAAGACTTTCCAAAATTATCTGTGGTCTGATTCCATGATTGTGCTCTCATGGATCAAATCTAATCCCCATAAATGGAAAACATTTGTGTCTAATCGCGTATCTCAAATCCAGGAGATGTCAGAAACGGCAGCTTGGCGGCATGTGGCCACCCAACACAACCCCGCTGACATGATTTCGAGAGGTGTGGTGACAGAACAAATCTCAGACATTGATTTATGGTGGAACGGGCCTGTGTGGATTTCACAGCCTATTGAATCATGGCCCAAACATCCTCAGCAACTTGAGCTGCAGGACATGGGTGAGCAGCGTGACACAGTCTGCCTAGTCACACATGCTGCAGAAGACTTTATGCTACGCTTTTCCAAGCTGACACGTTTACAAAGAGTAACTTCGTATATGCTACGCTTCATAAACAACTGTAGATGCCAAGCTAAACGTCACGGCCCTCTCACAGTTGAAGAAGTACAACAAGCTTTGTTGCTTTGCATAAGAATAGCTCAGCAAGCAGCCTATTCTCATGAACTGTCTGATCTTCAGAGTAAGATGCAAGTGAATACCAAGAGTTCTCCTCATTCCTTGGTGCCTTTTGTGGACAAGGATGGCCTACTCCGAGTGGGTGGACGTTTGGAGAAAACTGAGTTACCACATGATGCACGACATCAGCTTATCCTCCCTCCAGGTCACCACCTCACTAAGTTGATAATTGAATCCGAGCATCTGCCACTGCTTCATGCATCACATCAGCTGCTTATATCTTCTCTGCGAGAACGATATTGGATTCCTAGTGTACGTAGAATTGTCAAGTCTACGCTACACCGATGTTTAACTTGTTTCAAGTTGAAAGCCAAAGGTGCTCACCAGCTGATGGGCAGCCTACCTAGCTACAGGGTGACCCCTGCTAGAACATTTCTACGTTCTGCGGTTGACTACGCCGGACCGTTCTTCATAAGATACGGCTCCCCCCGCAGCAAAACTCAGGTCAAAGCATACATTGCTATCTTCGTATGCTTGGCTACGAAAGCAGTTCACATCGAGCTGGTTTCAGACCTTACTTCTGATGCCTTCATCGCCGCCCTGCGCAGATTCACATCTCGTAGAGGACTTTGCAAGGAAATATTCAGTGATAATGGGACGAACTTTGTTGGTGCTAACAACAAGCTGCGCGAGCTGCGTCTCTTGCTTCAGTCCAGTACACATCAACAAGTTCTCCAAGACTACGCATCCTCTAATGAATTCACATGGCATTTCATCCCTGCGAGCTCCCCTCATTTTGGAGGCCTCCACGAGGCGGCTGTCAAATCCATGAAGTTTCATTTACGACGAGTGATGGGTAGCCAAGTGTTTACCTATGAGCAGCTTTCTACAGTTCTCACCCAGATTGAGGCCTGTCTAAACTCTCGACTTCTCCTACGCCTAAGTGATGATCCTAGCGACTCATCCTATCTATCTCCTGGACACTTTCTCATTGGTGAAAAACTCACAGCCCTTCCTTCTCCTCCTAAGGCAGAGAATGTCGCTCATGTTGCTAAATGGCAACAGCTACAAACCTACATACATCACATATGGCAGCGTTGGTCAGCTGACTACCTACATTCCCTGCAGCAGAGGCAGAAGTGGTCTGCGTCCAGCGAAAACATTCAGATTGGTACTCTTGTCCTCCTGAAAGAAGATAATTCTCCACCGCTCCAGTGGAAGCTGGGAATCATCTCATCAGTGCATCCTGGTGACGACGGTTTACTGCGTGTTGTGACAGTGCGTACGTGCGACCTATTGTAAAAGTGTGTCCCTTGCCTAATCAGTAAAGTGTAAATCTATTATTAAAATGTAAATCTATTAGTGTTATCTTGATCTATCCGCAAAGTGTTATGTAAAATCTGTCGATTTTAGGCGGGAGTATGTTAGATCAAGAGTCTATAAGTTTATATGGTTTAAATTTGCCTCTGTGTTAATTGGCGCGACCGCCAATTATTTGCCGCCTAATTAGTCATATCCTGGGCATGCTCTGGCCTGTAGCTTGCCATGCCACGCCAGTGCCAGTTCAGTTGAGATCGAGACCAGTCAGTGTGCGGGCAAGCGTCACAATTGCTCCTAAACTAGGACAATTTTCGCTCTGTATACGTAGTGCTCATCTTCAATTCCACACCTATTTGGCTCCTGTAGTGAAGGCAGCTTACGTGTGAAGTTCCGGGAATCACATTGTATTTTTAGTGTAATTTACAATAATTTCCATTGTCTTCGTAGCCTAGCCACCACGTGCAGTGAGACAAAGAACTGGGGCTAGCGCTTGTATATACTATCTGGCGGGAGTGTTGTAGTGCTCCTAGAAATAGTAACTGTATTCTTGTTAAGTGTTTATATTATTCTTCATTATTCAGAGTTCAGGCTTCCTGAAAATATATTATTGCAAAACCCTCAGGTCTAAATCTCTGGGCCAGCTGACCTACAGTCCTAGTTCTCCTTTGTTTAATCTTAAGTGGTGTAAAACACCTGGTTCTCCGAAATACCTATCATTTGTTCCTAGTTACCATAACTAACACACGGTAATATACCTCCTGTGTGTAGCAGTATTCATGTAGTACTGAATTTAAACTTGATCAATGAAATAATGAAATAAACAAACATCTGATTGCATTGGATCAAAGCCCTCAATGATTAGAAATGCGGCATTGCAGTATAGACATGATTAAAAAAAAGCACGTGAAGTTTAATTAATCGTTACTCTAGTATCGATCAACCGATTTGGTCCAAAATAAACAGTCTTTTCTCTACGGACATTATAAATGCTTACACTACGTTTTATGAAAATCTGTTGAAGCGTATTTCAGTTATCGCGCGTACAGACAGACGGACAGACATTTTCCCTCCCCTACAAAATCTCATAATGGAGCATACTAGCACTTAATAACTACTCGACCATGTGTCAAATTAGTATGACAAAAATAACATAGTTATAGTTGTTAAAGCTTTAAAGGTCCATCTCAGCACTAACCATCCGGTGTTCTGCGAAACATGCAATTTTACATTCACTTTCGTTCAAACACAGTTCTAATTTCGGTCCTTTGTTCCGTATGAATTGCATATTCGTAAAGAGAATATCAATTGGTTCGTTGTACCGTATTTATTTTCTTGAAGATGATCGCTTACACTCACTTCTCTCCAGTAGGCTTTCTTCAGTTAGGATGAAATAATTAGCAAGGATATGTAACGCAAATACAGTAGATAATTTCCACGAAGGACAAGAAAGGAGGAACTCAATTCATTTAATTCATGAAGAACGGTCATAGTTTGGTTAAAGCCAGAGATGAACATTTTCTTCAAATTGAAGGACTGAAAGACAAGTTGTGAAAATTATAATTGTTTGAAGTGTGTAACTTAATTGAAGGGTTTATAGAACATGTATTTAAAATGCAGTTAGGAGTGCACATCAGCATCAAATATTGAAACAAATTCAATCATTGTACTGAACGCTAAAAAACCGGAAGAAGTTTTGTTGGTTATTAAAAAATCAGATTCAATTGTCTCTCTCTCTCGAATCCTATGCCCCCATGTTGGGGCGAAGGGCCTCCAAGTGGAGGTTTCTTTTACCTATGTGAATTTTGTTACGCTTATTTTCCTAGAGAAGGCAGAGGGACAGGTGATAAGCCCATCGCCCCTTAACCCCTCTCCGGAAACTAAGGGCCGAGAAATTTTGTACAGGAGCTTTAATTAGGCTTGGAGTTCTTTTACGTGCCGTAACTCTACGAAAAGCCCCCCCCCCAGCTTAAAGTCCCTCCCGGAGGACTCCGTGCCCAGGATTTTTACGTCCTGAAAACACATCGACTGCGGCCGGGTTTGATCCCGCGACCTTCGGATCCAGATGCGGGCACGCTACCTCTAGACCACCGCAGGCGTCAGATTCAATTGTAATATATATTATTTGCAAATAAAATTGTGATTAATTGGGAAAAAAAGAAAAAGAAAGTCATAATGATTTACGCTAGTTTAACCCCCTCCTCATCTCCCTGAGCTTTAATCTGGTATAGCTTGTTACGAAAATCTTCTAATACAGGAATTCCAGTGATGTTAAGAAATCAATCGAGAGGTGGCGCCCTGATGTAAGTATTCCTCTACAAGTAATGATATAAAGTGATAGTGTTCATACTTAAGAAACGCACAGTACTTCGGGGTTAAGAAGTTCAATAGTACGTAAGGAGGCAAAGGTGTGTTGATACGAGGCCAAGGTACCAAGAAAACAGTTTACGGGAGCAGCAAATTAGTCACTAGAGGTTACATATTGTGTCTCCAACGAGAAAAAGCCCTATTGTACAAATATATGCTAGGGCTATAGTTTAACAAAATACATACTAAAATATGTTATTGCGAATCAATACAAGAAATATGAAATAATTTTGCCATGAATCTGTAACACTTATCTCTACAAAACCTTGAAAATGTCACTGACAAATTTCTGGAACTGTGTGAAACAACACTGTTTTTTGAACATTTGTGTTAAAGGTGGTTCGAATCTTATGTTGCAAAAATTAAAATGGAGTTCTAAGAGGTGTCTCTGTCGTTCAACCACTGGGCACTCAAATAACAGATGGTTGACTGTTTGATTCTGGTGAAGACAGGAGCATGAAGTATCATTTGAATTATCAATTTTAAAGCGTTTAAAATATGACTTGAATTTGCCATGTTCTGTCATAAATTGAGTCATTATAAAACTCGGTTCGTAATTCTTGGAGTCTAGTCTGTCTTTGGCTGTTGGAAAAAACACTGTCTTTGTCCATTGTCCATTATAACTGTTTGTCCACTGTAGATTCCACTTATTTAGCATATCCTCCTTCAATTTGTTCTTAACATACGAAAGAGGGCATTTTGTATACTCATACCCACTGGATAAATTTGCGGTTGCCTTGGCAAGCTCATCTGCTCTCTCGTTGCCTTCGTTCCCCATATGTCCTTTCACCCAATCTAAACATATATGTTTTTCATAACTGTAGACTGCTTTTCTAATATCAGCTGCTATTGGATTCTTGTTATATTTGTCGTCAATAGCTGCAAGTGCTGATTGAGAATCACTCAAGATGCGAACATTTTGCAAACCGTTGACGCTCCACTCTATGGCTTTCTTCAGTGCAAGGAGTTCCGCTTGAAAAACTGTACATGTGGGCGAGAGTCTATACTGGTTAGTGGCTACTTCCGACTCGCCTTCATAGACGACAAAAGCACAACCAACTAATGCAGTCTGATCATCGACAGTGAGGCGGGATCCATCAGTGTATATGAGGATGTCATGTTCGCGCAGACAGCTTCGTTGGACAGGGCAAGCGTCTATAGCTGGGTGGCCAGCAGTTAGAAAATGGACCGGGCGTTCAACTTCATCAGTGGTGTCTGGGTTGAAATCTAAACGTCCTTTCTTGATGTTAGTCAATCTTGCCCTATACATTCCAGTCAAATGAAGAGGTTCTATTCCGGCCAAAATCAATGCAGCATCAGTAGAAACTGTGCGGTATGCCCTTGAGACCTTTAATGCAAATCCGCGTTGTATTTGAGCCAGTTTCTTTTGAGCCCATTTCTTGGTTAGTACTTCCTGAAATGCTGACACACAATATAAAATCATTGGTTCGGCTGCACCTCGATATATGGTTTTAAGAATAGCTGAGTTTAGACCCCAAGAAGGTCTTACTGCGATAGATAGTCCTGAAAGTAATTTGGTGGCCTTAAGTTGTAATGATTCAAAGTGTGATCGAAACGTCAGTTTTCTGTCTAGGGTAATCCCGAGATAAGATAATCTGCTAGAGGTTACATAATCGTAACTTGTAAAATTGAAAGATAAGTTGATTTATTTGATTAATTATAAGTATAAGCGGAATTTCGTTACAAATTATACTATATTTCTCAGGGAAGGCTTCATCCCCAGCCCCATCCATAGTCTACACTGACTATAGGCCTACACTGCACCACAAGAACGATATTTCTGTTACAACCTTTAAAATTTAAACAGGTTCAATGCAATGAAAATAATTTAACCTTCCCACTGCTACTGACGTACATTTGCGTCACCGCAAAAAAAAATGCATAAAGGCCGAGAAATAAGTGTAATAGATTAATGCTTTATTTTAAAATATGAAAATGTTTACCCACATATTAAAATTGTCATCCATGAAAACCAGATTTTTATTGAAATTTTCCTACTTGATTTCAAACTTATAATCCACAAGTGGCTTTAGTTTATGAATACTTATACTAAAATATAAATTCAGTCCTAAAAGGGTTAAATCATGTTTCGTCATTACCCTATTTTTGGTATTCAACAAATGAACTGGTTAATTGCTATGTGTATAGAATAGGCGAAACCACGAAAACCAAGAAAGTAACAATAACAACATTATTTCGAAACAATATTTTTCTAGTAGCTTATGTCATTATTTTCAGTTTCCATTTGCATTGGGTCAAAAAATAACATACAGCCTATACACGCCCATAGCCTACTTATAGCATTAGAAAAAAAAGCCTTGGAACAGAAGAGCATGGCAGATAAAATCAATTTATGAAAACAGATTAAGTTTTTTTTTTTACTTTGTAATTCACACTGGGTTTTCAAAAAAAAATATATTCGGTTTGAAGTAATTATTTTAAGAATAAAAACAATAATTTTAATAATTTGGATTTATTAAATTTATTATATGTCTCTGAGAAATCCCGATATTAAAGAATCCGCCCACAGATGAGGAGTGCATTGGGACATGATCAATATGTTCAACACGTTAAATATGTTCAAGTGTTATGCGATGGGCCAATTTTACTAATTATTAACGACATTAATATTACAGAACAATTTAGTCGCATAATCAATTGATTAGATAGATTAATTAAAATTATTAATGATACTAGCTTGTTAATGATTTTAAATTCCTTTTATTAACAAAAATCACGGAGGATTAAATGGGGTAGACATTTTGCGCGCAAGGGGGTGGGAGGAAAGACATATCTCAAAATATTAACTGAGAGACCCAAAGGGAAAAGATCACTTGGAAGACCTAGACTAGGTGGGAGAACAATATTAAAATAGATATAAGGGAAATAGGATTTGCAAGGGAAGGCTGGAGTTAGCACAGAATAGGGTTGTTTGGCAGGCTCATGTAAGCGCCGCTATAAACCTGCAGGTTGTATAACATAGAAAATATACATTTAGCTTCATTAGAAATTATCTATTGCCATTGAGTAAATAAGTAATGAATTAAGTAAGTAAGTAAGTAAGGAACAAAATTATTTAAAGTTCGAATGAGGGCACAGGTGCTAGCGTGAATGACCCATACGCGGGGAAAATCGCGGGCTCAAATCCTGACGAATCTAAGTGTGGTTTTGGCGTTCAGTACCATTATTGCCTTGTCGAGAATGTCATTCAAGTTTTATAAGTGTCAACAATGAGGACATTAATAATAATCTTTAAAAATTAATTGTTTTTACGGTATGAATATAAGGAGGTATCAAAATTGGTATGTCTTGAACATTCTGCCATACTGAGTTAAGCTTACCAACAGCAGATCTACATTGTGAGGCGATGGGCTCACCACCTGTCCCTCTACCCTCTCTCAGAAAAATTCACCTAGATAATAGAAACCTCCAAATGGAGGCCCTACGCCCCATCACTAGGGCAAATAGGAAAATAGAGAGAGAGAACTACATTAGCCTAGTTTGTAAAAACTGCATAAGGGTCATTTCTGAAAATTCCACAGTGTTATTGGACTTTTAATTTTAAAATGTGGATAACATCATGAAAAGCAACGTTCCAGGAAAACAACCCAACTGGACCCTGTGTTTTAAAGATATATACTATGCAAAATAAAAGTTTCACGTGATTAGGTATTGCTTTAGACATTCATAAATATTGTAAAGCTATTCTGATTCATTTTGAAATACTGATTTTATAATAAGCACTCATTATAAGTTTAATGACTTTCAAATTTATGTGAATTATTTCTTTAATTTCTTTAACTCTAACTTTACAGCTGAAAGTCTAACGATATTCAACAGACTTTACATCTCACCATTTAAAAATGGCTGCCAGACCTAATGAAGGGATGGGGCATAAAAGTAGGTTGCCATCCTTTTTATCAAGGTTCATATAACGGTATTTCATTTTAACATTTTTTCGCTGATTTTCGCCAAAACCCCAGTCTTAGTGTAACGTAAATAGAAGTATAAAGGTAATCCTTCTGGGTATAAAACATTTATCAAGATAATATTGTTAGTTTATTATTTATTTACAAAGTGTTTCTCCAAACACAATTGTATCAAAATCCTCTCTTATAAATATCAGTACAAATAAGTATTTACTCAATTAACATACAACAATTTATAATTCACATTAAAAAGTTCTTAGCGAGTTTTAGTCATTTTTTGTTACAATAAAAGTAACACATACGATATTTTCACAAAAATTCTATTTGTATAAAAAGTACTGTGCAGTTTTATTTTTCAGTATAACTAGAATTGTGCAACAATAACATAACATATTTCTATTCATCAATAGAGCATGTGGTACTTACTTTAAAATTATATTTTGACCATTTGGTTGAACTCGAAACAAAAGCACTGCAATTACATATTAGCCGTTGAAGTGAACAATAAGACCACTCAGTGAGTGCTCCATTGTACGATTCTTTGTAATACGATATTTTTAAGAGATCAGTCCCAGATTTAATGCAATAAAATTATTACTAAATTCAATAAGTGGTATAGCAAATTGATTGAAAGGTCCACAACTGGAAAGTTCAATATCTGAAAACAGTTTAAGAAGAAAGTTAATTATTTTCCCATTTACGAATGAGACGTTTAGGGGTAAAATGGATTGAAAAAACGAAGCTTGAGAGATGATAGGGTTACAAAATATTCACAAAGCTGGAAAAAAAGTTTCGTCATAATTGTTGCATAAACAGTATTCGCATAGGCGTGTCTTAGCGTATCGAGCAGTTTCTAACATAACTTGTAATTCATTATGGTCACCGACTGAAATTTTTTAAACTATAATTGAACATACATCATTTTATACACATATTTTATTCCGTACTTCATTTAAAATTTTAATTACATTATTTTCTGTTATCACAATGAGAAATCTATCATTAAAAATATAAAGCAATTCTTTTATCGTATTCATTAATAAAAAATATTATAAAATCTTCGGACTCTACATTCAGAAGGTATGGAAATATATCTACAGTTTATAAAGTAAAGCACAGTTCATTTTTATTCAGCAGTTAAAATAACACATTTTCGCTAATTGACCTACAAGTTAGAAACCTGCGCAGAATGAAGCTGTAATTGCAGCAAGCACAGCGTCGTTCCGCTCAGGTTTCTTTCTAACTTGTGGGACTATAATCTGTCAATGGTGAAGGAATAGCTAAATTATTAATAAAATTAACGTATATGCCTAGTCAATATGAATTATGAGCTCTGAAGAGTAGACACTATACGCTACATAACACGTCATAAGAAATGCGAGAACTCAACCATGTAATAAACCTTTTCAAATGTGCACTGAGCAATTTCTCACTATCCTTTACCCTTTAAAGATTTGGTATTTTATTTTACATTATGCTAAATATGAAATACAGTACAAGATAGGCGACTTTACCTTTTTATCCCCTTTTCATAAATCTGTTTTAACATTCTGGAGTTCCATGTCGTCATAAAAACCACACATTTAATGAATCTAGAACTTTGAGAAAGAGAAAACGAATTCCCGAGTAAGGGAAAATAAATATATATCTAAAGGAGATAATTTTATCCGTTCAAGCTAACATCTCCATGTGATTTATTCTTCTGGAATCCTTATTAGGTTGTGTTTAAGTACATCCGGAGTTTAAGAAATCACAAAAATAACACTTTTTACTCCATACTTACTGAACATAATGTCAATCTTACACAAAATAAAGGAGACTGTTTTTTTAGGGAAGTTCCTTTATGGGAAACGTATCTCTCTCCAATATGAAACCTACAACTCCGTAAGTTCAATAACAGCAAATATTTAAATAGAGGAAGTAAGAAGAGTGAGGAAAAGATAACAGTTCGAACTTCCGTAGTACAAGGAACAAACAGACACAAAAGCAAATGAAAAGTTCTGAACACATGCCTTCTATGTATTCCTAACTTTTTATTTATTTATGCAGTTCTAAAATAATAGGGTACGTCTTTATTGCTTTTGTATCTATATTCTTGTTTTTGTTGTTTCTCCATTTTGCAAAGGAAACATTTGTTTCCATTTAATTTTCACTTTATAGTTCCATAAAATATCCAGGAAAAAATTTATATAATAAACTATTGCAGATTGTGGTTTATTCATGGCAATAATCGGTGATAATACACAGGCTTCTTGCTCTTCTCGATCACGTAGAACGATTGAGGTTTTCCGTTTCCAGCAAAGTATTTCTGGATCGTTTTTCTTTGCGTTACTGGTGCATAATAGGACACTGGTACTGACTTCTGACTGTGGCTAGATTTCCTGTTTTCTTTCGCTGGCTTCACCGCCTTCCCTTTCTCCTCATGCACTTCATTCCCTTGGATCTCTGTCCAAGGAGAAGTCTTCTGGATGTTATAGACTTTGCTGTCCTGTGCCTGCAGTCTTGAAGCAAATTTACGTCTTTTTTCGTGCGCCATCTTCTTCAGGACAGGAATGTTCCAGTGATATACTCTTGCAGGTTTTCCATTGGCTCTGAAACTGACAGGAACTTTATTTACAGCATTAAAGTTACTGGATGCTTTGATGGGTTTGTTGTGTGAGTAGTAATAGGGATTAGGGGGCAATTTTATGACGAACATGTGAGAGTCATCGTGATTCATTCCGTGGTGTCTCGACTCGCTGGCAATCCTCTTTCTGTGGTGGTTCACTGGAGATCTTCTCCGAGACATTCCTAGTTTTGTCAGCATTTCATGATTCGCTGCATTCGGAGAGGGTCCTGCATTTGAGCAGCTGATAATCACTGTTGTCATCAGCAGAGCCACGGATACCAACGTTGAAAATCTGGAATCAAAAAATAAAACCTTCCTCAATTTGAAAACGAAATGAAATTTTCACAGAAAATATTTTAATATGTAAGAATACTTCCTTGCATATAGGCAAGTAATTCAATAATTGAAACAAGATAAATGGAATGAAAAATGTAAATTTATAATATACGTGGATCGGAAAATGACTGTACGTAACTCTTTACAGCGACATAGCTATATAGCATATCGTTCTGTGAATTTATTCCAGGATTTTTTGTTATATTATTTAGGCATCTAATAGTCCAGAATCATAACAAGACCTTTCTCACTGGACTTATGTCCAGATCTCCAAGATTTGGTATTATTTATTTAATAATAATAATGAACGTTACAGGTAGAAAACCCAATTACAATTTCAATGACAAAAATACAATTCATACATACAAAGTAATAAAAACAAAAGAAAAAAATTATAAGAATTCACAAAAGATAAAAATACACAAAAGATAAGAATACACAAAAAATAAATTACTGCAATTTAATGAAAATAAAAAAGAAATTTCTAGCCACTTCTGGGTTCCAAACGTTGCTAGGTTTCTTCTCTAAATGCAGTACATAATGTCTCTGTGATTAGAGACACTATAAGAAAGAAAGAGTGAGGAGAATGTTTGGCATGATACATTAAACCAATACACTAACTACAATTTAGTGTAACTACGTTTAATAATTTCAGTTCATAATAAAATTAACTTCAGCTAAAGCATTTTTCAATTCATTTTCGGACATAATAATTATATCATATTGTGAAAACGTTTTTCAGCCAGAAATCACTTTATAAGACAGAAGAGATGGATGTCACTTGGCAAGAGGTCGGGGTTGTAGGATGGATGGTCGAAGATCTCCCATCCAAACTGAAGCAACTGGTTCCGTGTGGCGTTGACTGTATGGAGCCGTGAATTGTCGTGCAAAAGCATAATACCTCTTATCAGGATTCCACGACTCTTGTTTTGGATCGCCTTCCTCAGATTTTTCACCAAGTTTCATCCCCAGTGACAACATTGTCGAGAAACTCAGTGCCTTTCTCTGCGTACCGCTGGCAGCAGAGTCCTATGACACGGGCATACATTTGTTGGTACACTGCTAAGATAAATGCCTCAATAACGGTGCCAATTATGTAGAGAAGTAGCCAATGAATCTATGTAAATATTGCAATAAATATTTTTTACTTAGTAATGTTTCTGTTTCCTTTATCGCCAATCGTAACCCTCATGTTGGTATTCCATCCAGTCCAGCAGAACGTTTAGACTTTATTTTTTAATTGATAATTCAAACTCGTTTGTCTTTATTAAATATATGTTGAAGGAATCTAATATGTTTATACTGTTAATACTGTTAATGCTTGTCGGTTTCATAAACGTATTTTGATTGATCCCTTGTATAAACAGATTTAAAATAATCAGCGTAGCCATTAGCAATTTCATGTGGAGTTTTCAATATTTGTCCATTATATTCCATCTCCGTTTGAGACTTTAGTTGCTTCCTTTTGCTTCGAATAAAATTCCAAAGTTATTTACATCATGCAAAAAATGTTTCTCAACTTCTTGAAAGTGACTTATGTAAGCTTTTTTAATTTGTCTCTTTAAACTTGCTCTAATCTTTTTTAATGCTGACATATTATATTCTGAAAAATTTTTAATTTTACGATATTCTTCTTTAAGTTTAATATTTATTATGTTTCGTTTTGTGACCATATTGGATACCTGTGTCGACATTGTCTTCTTTTCGGTAAATTTATCTAGTATTGAGTAAATTGGGTCATGAAAGGGAGTTACAGAAAAATTAAGGGTTAATATATTTAGAATCAGTTAAATTGTTCCGTGCACAATCCCTTATAAGATTACAGAGTTTACTAATGTCGGCTTTGTAAAAATTGTAATTAAATTTACCTACGATGTTCTTTTTCACTTCTTTCTGTATTTCATACGTTATATTTAAAGCAGGGTACCAGAGAATTACTTTCGTCCTCTACTTTAAGTTCTAAGATATTTGTCAAAACCAAATCCAGCATTCTATTACTATTATTTCTTATATTGTTAATGGATTACACATTTAAAAATTTTAACATGTTATTCAGACGTTTTGTTATACTGCTGCCTTTGCTCATACGTATTATTGGAAATTTCGCCTGTGAAAATGATATGAGAACTACACATTGCAAAATGTTGTTCCATTTGTTCAAAAAAAATCACTAAATCACTTACGAGAAACAGAATATCTATCTTCAAAAAATTCAGAATTAAATATGCCTTCTATTAACCAAGTTTCATTTAAGCTATTAACATAATTAGAAGAAATTACATTCATATAAAATATTTGTGATTTTGACCTCATTCCTCTGGCATTTTGGTAACAGATATTTAAAGATTTTGGGTTATTCATGGTAAAGAATTAAAGGAATAGACTCAAGTTTACAGGAAGTTACCAAACTTTTCGAGACCTTCTTCGGAAGTTACGTTGTGGACCAGTGATGTATCTTCCTCATAAATATTTTCCCATTACGTGTCCACAGGAATTTTATGTCAGCAGATCTGAGCAGCTGGCGACATTTTGCCAATAGACGTCTTCTGGCAGGACATTTATGTAAATTTGGCTACTGAGTGTAAATATTTATCTTGACAATTTGTCTATGAACTACTCGAAGCTTTTCTTCGGTTTCTCTCCTGCAGATTTTGACAACAATAGGACTTGACAGTTGGAAAGTGGGGTATGTGTTGATTTGATGACATGCGTCTATATTACAATCTTGTAGGTTTACGTCAAGTGCGTTTCCAACGATTTGATGAGTTCCGCTGGACAGGATTTCCAACATGTTAATTCTTGAATACTGTTCAAAAGGTTTTCTATTCGTATTTTGAGTTCTTTATTTCCTCTTTGGAGCATCAAATTGTCCCTCTTTACCACTTCAAGCTTATTGAAGGCTTCTTCTAATTTCTTTGCGAAATTTTCTTTGGTTCTTTAAGCAGGCATCCAATTTTTCATGAAAGAATTCCATTGATTTACCCAATTCAACTTCAAGGGTTCGTTGAGTTTCCTTTATTCCAATGATATCATTTTTTTATTTCCTGGAGCACGAATTAATACATGTCAAATTTTACAAGCCGCGCTACAGTCACGTTCCTTCGGTGTGAAGACTTTTGCTTCCATAGGCCTACTTGGGCATTCATATGCGCAGCATGCAGCCTGCCATGCAGACAGTGAATAGCATGTTGCCTGCATCTTTGATATGAAAGCCTCTTAAACCAAACATACAAGACCTCCATATTTTAAGCACGCTTAAAACAGCCTTGATGATTTCTTTTCATGCACTTTGACTTCCGACCTATACATCTTTTGAGACAGTGGAATGAGTAGATATTTTCCGCTCTAGCAGACCCTAGGCTTGCAGTACACGGGGCCACTTGTAGTCGCCACCGGTGGTGACCACAAACAGCAGGAAGGCTTTTACATGGAGTTTAAATGGAATAGCCGCACACATGACCACTGTTAACGCCAACGTCAGTCACAAGCTGGGAGAGAAGCTCGGTCTCGCTGCTAGTGGTCGCCACCGGTGGTCGAGTTAACGTGCACACGGGAGACACTAGTGGTCGCCACCGGTGCTCTGGCGTGCTACAGTGGCTTACTGCTCCCTCTGGCGTTTTACAGTGGCATACACCTCTCTTCTTGAAGAACTTTGGTCCCTTATGTGAAATCTAATAGAGAGTAACTAGGGCAAGGGATAAAAATATAAAATATTAAAACAAAAAATGTATTTATGACCTAAAATATTTAAAAATGAATAAATTATTTCTTATTACTGATAACACTAGTCTACAGTGATTTTGCTACTGAAACAAAACAAGTGAACCAACCCTAATTTGAATGTGTTGATTACAGATCTGAAGTCATTTTTGCTTTACCACGTCACAATTTTTAAATAATTACGATTTACAGTTTTACTCTTAAGTAAATTGTGATAATGTCATTGCATATTCAAATTAATTATATCATATTGATTTCATTGGTCAGTTGTTTCAACATTTCAACTGCTTCTCACCAGGTGTATTCATTTTCCCGCCAAAACTTGCTGATTTCCATTAAAGTGGCTTTATTTGTGAAGGGATATAGAAAGCTGAAGTAAAATAAAATATAGTTGATTTAAGTTCATGTAACGTTGTGATGTAAGTAAATACATAAGTAAATAAATTGTATGGCTTTTCTGTTAATGTTTTATGCACTTAAATACCAAGATTCAATATATATTTACATTTGCTTCACATAACCTATATGAGCTTCACCCATGAACGTTGATGTTTACTTTTATTGACGATAGTGTCCATTTCATTTCAGAAGTTCAGAAGTTAATATGATGAATAGAAGAAGCTGTGTTAACCATCCAGACAACTTCTGCTATATCTGAGGGAAATTTACACCACATAGCCAGCGTAAGAACATGACAAGTCAAGTGAAGACTGCTTACAGACATTACTTCGCATGCACCATAGGAGATGATGACAAAGTCTGGGCACCTCATTTTTGTTGCACAGTATGTTACTCTGGTCTTGCACAATGGTTGTGTAGGAAAAGAAGATCTATGCCTTTTGCTGTGCCAATGATTTGGCGTGAGCAAAATGACCACATCTCAGACTGCTATTTTTGCATGACAAAAATTTATTGGTTCTCAACAAAAAAACAAATAAAATATTGTATACCCAGACTGTGACTCTGCTTTGAAACCAGTGCCTCATGATTCAGAGAATCCTGTACCACTTCCCCCCGAATATTTCACCCCTGAAAATGAACTGTCTCATGAAGAGGAGGAAGAGACAGAAAGTACTACTGATGCTGATACTTACGAAAGCGAATTAGATTCTTCTAAACCTCATTTACTAAGTCAAGATGATCTTAATGACTTAATCAGGGATTTGTCACTTCCTAAACAGAAGGCTGAAATCTTAGCCTCAAGATTGAAGGAATGGAATTTATTGCAGAAGGGTACCATAGTCACGCATCATCGTGACCGTAATAAGAAACTGGCTTCTTTTTATACACAAGATAATTCTGTGTGTTGTTGCAATGATATAAATGCCCTCATCGAAGAATTAGGCTATGTACACCAACCCCATGAATGGAGGCTGTTCATTGACTCATCTAAATTGAGTTTAAAATGTGTTTTATTACACATTGGAAACAGTAAACCATCAATACCTTTAGCTCATGCTATGAGGAGACATATGAATCCATGGAGATCCTCCTACAAGTAATAAACTACACAACATTTAAGTGGCACATTTGTGGAGATCTAAAGGTTATATCACTTTTACTTGGGCTACAGTTAGACTATACTAAAAACATGTGCTTCTTGTGTTTGTGGAATAGCCGTGATGACAGTAATCATTTTAAGATTCAACACTGGCCTCCATGAATTGAACCAACTGTTGGAAAAGACAATGTGAAGCACAAGGCGTTCGTGGACTCACTGAAGGTATTTCTTCCACCCCTTCACATTAAACTTGGACTAATAAAAAAGTTTGTGAAAGCTATGAAACATGATGGTGAAGGTTTTAAGTATCTAAAGGAGAAGTTTGGGAGAGTGAAAAGTGATGCGAAATTGAAGGAAGGAATCTTCATTGGACCAGAGATACAACAGTTGATGTGTGACACTACGTTCAGAACCAAACTGAGCGCTCTTGAACTTGAAGCTTGGAACACATTCGTGCTCGTGGCAACTAGGTTTCTAGGGAATTATCGAGCTGAAAATTATGCTGAGCTAGTACATAAAATGCTTAGAGCTTATCAAAATCTAGGTTGCCGTATGTCATTAAAGTTACATTTCCTGCATTCTCGCCTAGACTTTTTCCCACCAAATCTCGGGGCTGTAAGTGATGAACATGGTGAGAGGTACCACCAGCAAATATCAACCATGGAATCCAGGTACCAGGGTCAATATGGACCGAGCATGATGGGCGATTACTGCAGGTTCCTACAGCGATCATCCACAAGCCAATATAAAAGGAAAAGCCAAGGTCTCAAGCACTTTTAAATGGGGTTTTTGGTGCTCACTTCACGTTGTAAGTCTGCATTTACGTATTAAAGTGTTTAAAATAACTTAACATAATAAATATAAATTTATTTCACTTAATGGGACAGGATATTTATATGAAATGTCATAATAGACTTAATTGTTACATTATCATAACTCAAAAACCTGACGTGCCAGGAAAAATCTTACTTCAGATCTGGAATCAGTATATCAATTTCCATATAAAGCACATAAAGTTTCCTTAGTAGCAGACAAAAAAAATAGAAATATCTGTTCAGTGCGACAATTTTATTTTAAATTCTTCAGATTCATGTAAATGTTTAGGTATTTATTTGGACTCTAATTTAACTTGGAATTTGCAGATTGATCATGTTTGTTGTAAATTAAACAAAGCAGGTTATGCTATCAGATGTTTGAAGAATTCTCTTAACATAAATTATTTACTAAGTGTGTACTTTGCTACTGTACAATCTACGATTTTTTATAATATATTAGTATGGGGTTGTGCATCTAATATTCAGAGGGTTTTTACAATTCAGAAAAGAATTTTAAGAGTAATATTTAATCTTAAACCTAGAGATTCTTTACGTGAGTATTTTAAATTACATAACATTCTAACTGCCACAAGCATTTTAATTTTTAAAGCTGGTGTGTTTTATAAGAAGAATCTCCAAAATTTTAGACTTAATATGGATATACATAATTATGAAACCAGACAAAAAATTATGTGCACATATCTCATTACTCAACTACCAAATATACAAAATCTCCAGTTTGCCTCATTAGTAGGATAGTAAACAAACTTCCAAACTGCATTTCTGGTATTAATAATCTTCATTTGTACAAGTTAAGACTAAAGGCATTTTTATGTAAGAATTCGTTTTATGATTTAAATGATTTTTTTAAGTTTTTAATTGCATTGTATTGTATTTGTTATTTTAATGTTATTTATTTGACGAATCTATCTGTACTGTATGTACGGCAAACAGATAATAAAAATTATTATTATTATTATTATTATTATTATTATTATTATGAACTCGTTCATCCAAAAGTACATCCTGAAGCTTTGCTGACTACCGTAATAAATACGAGTGTGTTATTTTCATAACATCGTCCTCCCTTCTTTCCTTCTCCCATTAATTATTAATTGATTTGTTCCTTACTTCTTTTGTTAATGCTTTCTTCATTTTAATTTTATTGTTACTTAGTTTATTTTTCGTGCTGTTCGGCTTATCAAGCAGAAAAACAGTTTGACCCCAAATCTCTAGAAGACAAAGCACCTTTGAATGAACATCAGTTGCTTTATCCTCATTCTTTTATCAGTACGGCAACGAAATTGATAATTTTGTACTATTTTTATACCACTATAGAACGACAGCTCGAATATATGTAAATATGTATAATGAATTAAGTGATTAAATAAGAGCAATTTTTATGGAATTATTTTGCATTTTACGTTTTCAAGATTCATGTTATTTTTTGTTGTCTTTTAGATGTTTGGTAATTTCGGCGTATTGTAACTTATAGTTTTTTCTGTGAATTGTTGTTCTCAATATGCACCAACTGTTACAGTGGAGTTACAGAGAAACATTTCCATATACAATAAGAATCGTTACTTTCAGGCAAATGAAAATAGTTTTATTTGAGAAACTCCGTCAATTCATATTTTCTGTATTCATTTAAAATTTCACAGATCCATGTATCCCAGCAGCAATTACTTACTTTGTTAGCAAGAAAGTGAGTGATTTTATTGTAAATTAATTTCGTACGTTAATTTGCTATCTAAAATCAACACACCATTCCAGAAGGCTAAATTATTAGTAATAAGGAATAATTTATTCATTTTTAAATATTTTAATGTCATAAATGCATTTTATTTTATTTAAATATTTTATATTTTTATCTCTTGCCCTTGTTACTATCAGATTACACATAAGCCAGGAGCAGTGCGGTTAAGGCCAAACTGGATAATAATGGGTTCTTTATTTCTTTTAATAGTACGCTTGCTATAAAATACTTTTGAAAAAAACCAATGCAAACATAAATATTATCATCCTGTCGACGGCTGCTATATTAAACCCGAACTGCTGTCGCCCTGAAAAAATTGCTACGAGGAAAGTACTCAACAAATTTAGGAATCTAAAAAAAACAGGACGTATGTTCACTCTACATATTTGTTTATCCTAATCGATCCTGGAAGGAACTTCAGATCCTTGATTTGAAGGTTCAATTTTAAAAAATGTGGAATTCAGTATTTTCAGTTTAGTGTGTCGTTAAAGAAAATGAAGAAATAAATAAATAAATAAAATATTTAAATATAACAAAATATATTTGGAAAACAAATTTTCGATAGTAGGCCTATTGCTTACCTTGCTCAATCTGGGTATTAACTACTGGTGTAGGCATACTCCCTATAGGCCTAATACACATATACACACATTAGTATATGTTACGTATATACCTACATAACCATGATTTCACCAGTCCTAAAAAAATATCTGAGACCCTATAGTTTGCTCAGCACTTCAAATAAAGTGTTCCTCACGAATCGGCATTTATAGACAGACTACACAGCTTAAAATTTTAACATTTTAAATACGCAAACATGCCAACTTGGGACCCTTGATTTAAATCAACGCCCCTATTTTCATACCGTGTCAAAAATCTCACTCGTAGCCTACATGTATTATTTATCAAACAGTTCAGGATGTTGTTAAAGTAATTACTGCATTCTTGTGTAGCTCCATTGTAAGGGAGAAACGTTAGACAAACAAAGACCAAGTTGTTAGGGGCAGAGACAGAAAGAAGTGGACTTGGTAATCTGATTCTTTTCGAGTGGTCCTGTGAATGACGTGGGTGGCCCAAGCGTTTTCTTAAGTCACAGTTCATATTTTTATATTGTTTTACTTATTAGTCAATAATAACGTGTAACACAGGGTACTTCTGTGAACGCTATTGACCTGTAGGTATTGTGTCAAATATTTTTTTCTATATTTATTGAAGGGAAGAACAGTGTTCAAACAATAAACGTTGCACAATGACTTTAAAAATGCTGCAAGACTTTTTCACAGTAAGAGTGAGAGTAGAACGAATATAAAATATATTTCTGTGGCTTGGTTCTAAAAGGGCCAATGTCAAAACACTTGCTTTTGAGATAACTGACTTTGAAGCCTTTGTAGAAGTAACATTTTTTGCTGAGAACTTCCGACATTGGTCTCTAAGGTTTCTGTATTATGTCTATTAATAGCAACATACATTGACACTTATTACATGGTATGACTGTGTATGAGTTTTTACAAACAAAGACATTACTACTTCTTTATGCTCTATTATTTAGAGCGATATGTTAGCTTCTCTAATTTAAGAAAGTCACATTATGTAATATCGAGTAATAGGTTTCAATTAACGAAGGACAGGAAAATAGCAACTAATCGAGTAGTAATTATAAAAACCCACTTGATATTGTTATTAATTTAATATTGTAATTGTAATTGTAATTTATTATCCACCTTAAGTATTACAAGAATGCATGGCTTCGTCAGTCAGATCTTAACCTAAGCCTTAACCTAGATACAATAATGATCAAAACATACATTATAATTTGAAAACAACCTTATTCTAGAATATGTACATTAATTAAATTAGCTACAGTGTATACAGAACAACCAGTTTTTTAAATTATGAAAAGGATGAATTCATATTGGAAGGATAGGGATAGCAGTCAATAACTAAGGAGATTTAACATTTTAAATTATCAATAATGAAAATTATTGCTAAGTATGGAGAAATACAAGTCATATCAGATAAATCCAAGTCATAAAGAACCGTTATGCACGAACCGTCGATGATTATAATTCTGAGAATCACTCACGAAATGCAAGTGTTGAGGGAATTTCTGTGTCATTTTCATTTAAAAATTATTGTGTAAAACTTAAAGAGATTTGTAAAATATCTACTGTTTATTGTGTGGACGGGGAATTTGGAAGACCCTAAGAATATTTTCCCCGATAGCCTGTCTGTTAATTCTCGGAAGATATGACGACTGGGAAGTCTATGATAATTAATTTTAAGGATCAATCAGGGCCAAGCGATATCACTGGCGTATTAATATTAGTATATGCATTAACCAACGAAAAATTAATGAACTAAGTTTTAGGGACTACTTGCGAGTCGTCGTAAAATGTGGTGTTGGACTGTTTGGAGATTTGACTTAGGAGATTTTCTACAAAATGTGAGTAACTTATTTCTAGTGTGCGAGGTATTAGAAGTGATTATAAGTGGATTCATTAATAGCAGAACATTGAGAACACAGATACAAGGGAAGTCATTGAACAGAAACACCCGCTTGCAAATAATCAGTTATTAGTAGGGCTGTACCGATTAATCGATTAATCGGCTCGAATAATCGATTAAACATTTAATCGTCGATCAATTACATTTTCCGATTAATCGGTTTAGTCGAATTCTGAAAAACGTTTTTCGAGAAATGGGTAAAATGACCAAACTCCTTTCTCTCGCTTCTCCGGCCTTGGCATATCATGTGTCATTCAGCCTATTGTATCCAAACAATTCCCGGTATTCAGAAACCTGAAGAGTAGTTTAGTCAACAAACTCAACTCGTGTGTCTCAAGTCTTGGCTGAAAAAGTAACCGGAAATGCAAGTTTTGTATATATTTTTTCACTAGTTAACCAATAATGGTATTCATTAATTCAGAATTTCTTCTGTAGTGTAGTAGTTATTAAATGTGTAAAACAATATTAAATGTACACTTTGGTTTCGTTTAAAATACCGACTTGTTTGTCGATTAGAAATTTTAATCAACTTTCAGCCCTAGTTATTAGGCCTACGTACATTCACGTAGCGCCAAATTTTTAAGAGATACCAACAAGATAGCAAGATCAGTAGCACCTGGAGTACTGAATTAATTGACTCATTTTGCTATTGTGTCTCGTTTAAATTTTATTCTTGGGATGATTATGCTAAGAACTAACAATTTTTTCTAGAATAATTATCTGAAGGGAAGTTATGTCATCCACTGTCAATACGCGCTCTTTGCAATGTGTCCTCTTGTTCAATATCAAAATGTGAAGTGAGAGTGCTTAAAGCAAAGAAAGTTACGAGAGAGCATTAATCGGATTTTATGTGGGTTATATATCCTTCAGGGATGCGATGTGATATGGTAACACATTCTCTTCATTTTAACAACCAATTTACATGAATAGAATGTCATACATAATATACAAGAGGCTAACTCTTATTTGGGCAGAGGAAGTTATGCGAGTTTCACGTAAGATTTTTTGTAATCTGTGCAGTACTTTCAGCGCTATGAAGGTAAAGAATTCGTTTCCTTATACGGAGGGTTATGCTTGTTCAAACTTGTATTAGATACGGTGAAATTTAGATAACTTATTAGCAGGCTTTAAAACTTAGTGCCCGAACCCACAGAGGGAGTTGATTCCGGTTACCAACAACCTGAGTATAGGGGGTGGAGGGTGATTGCGTAGGCTGATAAGACAGTCATTGATAGTAGTACCGAGAAGTGAATTCACTCGTAGTACGGTGCCTCACCAATTGGTCAACAGTGTACCTTGTCATTCTGCGTGTTTAAATTTATAATACGTGTTCGGCATGCCGAAAGTAAAGTGTTCTAAAACGCAAACATATATTGAAACATTTGGGAGGGACTATTATACACAAACAGGAGAAAGTATCGTTTTGCATGCTTGTAATGTGAGTTTAGATAATGAGAAGTTATTTTGTGGTCTTCCTATATCTGTATTGCGGTTTGTTTACAATCACGTGAACTAGCATATGGTAGCTAGGGCATACGCCGAGCAAAGTCTGTACAGTACGGTTGCTGTTAACATATTCGATCGGGCACTAAGTTTTAAAGCCTGCTTATTAGTTAACGAACTTTCAATATTATTCTTATCCATTGGAGAATTTCCATTTTATGGGTTTTGGAATATTTTCAGTGTGAAACATTACAATTTTGAAAACATACTATGTATAGCAATTTTATTCAATTTAATCTATTCATTGACCTACTACAAGGCGTTTCTGCAGAAAGGCAATTAGGCCTACACTGAAGAAAGCGTTTTCGGCGTACGGTATCCCAATGATATGTCAAAACGACCCGGTCTCTCAAAGAACTGGACTCTCCCTCTCTCTCTCTCTCTCTCTCTCTCTCTCTCTCTCTCTCGCTCTCTCACTCTGAACATTTCCGAGACTATTATACGAAAGAATGAAAAGAGATAGATGATGGTTATGAAGAAACACTAAAATTCGTTCGAACAAGAAGCTTTGTTATTTGGAATGATGTCTTAAATAAAATTATTACAAGTAATTTTTTTACATAATCTAATAAGCTCCGAAACAGTGAACTGGGAATTGTTACAAACAGTTCGGATAGTTACTGTTATAAAACATCGATTTCTAAGAAGACCTTCATAAACTATGTTTTAGTGATGAGAACATCGTTAAGAGACCCTAACAAAGATATGAAAGAACCACACAATTTATAGGAACATCGCACATCCCTGTTCCATCAAGTTAATTGCATGTAACTGCTCATAGGTCACATTGCTGTGCTATGAGATTTGCCCCCAGTGCATCACGACTTCATTTCGAATAAGTTTCACACGATAAAAGGCTTTATACCGGTACCTTTCTTGCCTTCTTTCTAGTTCCCTCGTAGGGGAGTCATGATTACTATCTAATTCTGCACAAAGCCATTACAGCCACCACCAATGATAGCTCCAAACCACAAATACATTGCGGATATTAGTCCTCAGATCTAAATTATTTTTCAAGTATTTTCTTGTATTGACATCTCCGCAAGTAGCGAGTGTTGTTTTTCTTACTGACTACTAGCTGAAAAGGCCCGGCGTCGCCCGGGCTTTGTATTTTGTAATTTTAAATTAACTTATTGAGAACTTTCGATTTTGAAACTCTAGGTCCTTATATAATATGTATGTAGAACTTGAAATGAAGAAAAAGATTTATCACACTCAAACTATTCCATCAGAAAACGCTAGATATAGCTTTTTATGGCTCATGGAGGATGTCGAATGCTGCATTCCGTTGCTTCTACACATCATGCCTGGGAGGGGTTGAAATAAGAAGAAACATAAATTACACAAGATTGTATTGACTTGACGGAAAATTTTATTTCTCATTCTCATGTTACCATACAACCGTTTCGGGGATGAAATAAAAGAGAAATGCACTATCACTTTCATACTTTACAAAAATGTGTATTATTCATTTTCGTGGTTTTAATGATTCATTACATGCTTCATTCAGTGAGTGCAGTATTCGCTAAATAGTCACAATAAGATCCGATCTCTTGTTATATTCTATTACATAACACGACAATTTCGTATATCGCAATTATTTCTGTTCGCATTTCTAGCTATTTTTTATGTTACAGATATATTTTATGTACTGGTACCCCAAAGTAGCCTATGTTTATTGTGACAATACTTCCGCATCTCCCTAATAAATTATCTTGTTACTGATATTTACTTATCCTGCTGGTAGCCTACGTTTTATATTCATTATTGCCATTTCTGTAGACCTACCGGTATTTTGTGTTTCTTATTCGTATTTTATGTTATTTATATTAATGTTTTTATGTATAGAAGTTAAAAAGGAACCAAGAATATATAAGTGGTTCCTTTTCAACATTTATTTAATTCCCTCTTTCCTATTACTAGTGCACAAGGTGGAAAAATTACTTCTATACATAAAATCAATAGGTACTAGCGGAAAATGAAATTTATTAATACATTATATTAATGTGTTTTGTTATTCTTTCTCAAGTGTCTGTTACATCTATATTCCGGTAGCTTTATGTAATAATTCCGTATCCCACAATATTTCTTGATTTAGTACATTGATACTTCTATCTGTCAATTTTCATGTTACTGAAACTCTTATTTCTTGTAAGTATTTAAAGTTAATGGCATTTTCCACACATGGTAAAAAAATTGTTTCGGTACCTCAGGAAAGTTTTCTAGGAAATTTAAGAAAAGTTCTAGAACTGTATTTTAAGAAAGTAAATATTTTGTAAACAATAGGCTATAGACTTCAGTTTACCATTAGGAGCCTGTAAGTTGCAAAGAAGCGGCATGTGTAAATTTTATCTGGACAGATAATAGGCTATTAAAGTACAGATCAGTCGAATCAATTCAATGAAAATAATTGGGAATGAATCATGCGATATTCTTGTTTTAGCACAGTGTCTCACTCAACTGCACACTCCGTGCCCCAGTATGAATAAATATTAAGTAACCTAATTCAAGTTCACAAAATACATTATTATAAAGTAGACTAAGGTCACAGGCATCAATAAACGCGAAATGCAATAAAACCCATGTCCACTTCTTGTTTGTTTTATGTATGTGCGTGTTTTTCTTTTTTCTCGGATAAAATTTAGGATTATAAAGTTTACCAAATGCTATTCGTTTTGATTCTTGATTGTTAGATAAATGCATTAAAAGTAGCAAATTCCAGGCACTCTAGTTACCTATGTCAGCCAAGTTCAGATCGGGAATATTCGGACAATACTAAAACTGCATGTTTACATGATTGCGTCCAGTCACATTCAAGGTGGCTCTTTACGAACAACTAAGCCTATATTTGCAGTAAAATAAAAATTAACTTTAAGTTTATGATTACGGTGTATTAAAATAATTTAATGATCACTAAAATGGTATTATGTAATGCAGTGGGTTTTCAAATTTGTGATCTCGAAGACCCGTTTAATAGATTTTGTTTTTCCGGACACCAAACCATGTTATTAATAGAAAGTAAAAACAAAATATTCTGATGAATATGGTCAATTATTAACTATAGATCAACCGTCCATTTGTCAATGACTGAAATTAGCTACGTAACCCGATGGTGAATCGGGGCCAGTACTAAGCATGCGCACCACAAACACATGGATTTGTTTATTTACACGATAGCTTCAATATTTAAATCGTATATATGTATAAAATTACAGTTTGAAATGTTACATTATTATATCCGTATTTGTCTTAATGAAGTTAAAATTTAGACTAAATGCTGAAGAATTACCAAAGGTCCGCGGCCCCACAGTTTAAGAATCGCCTGAATTCATCTAAAAAAAATGTGTTTTCAGTTAACATCAATCTTTGTTATTTGGATCGCCAATCACCTTTAAACGAGAATAAAAGAGTGATATTTAGTAGAAATCAAGGGGACAGAGTTTGATTTTGACGTAATTTGATGTAATTAATAATATAGTATGCTTTAAGGATATTTTCCACTAGACACTGAGTAGGAAGAAAAATTTGACTGCAACTGAAGGTCCAAAAGATGTAGAATTTAATAATTTTGATTTGCGAACAAGCATTTTTGAATGCCCGAGGGTATTCTGCAAAGGCAGAAAAATGTTGCTTAAGAATTTTGCTAGAGGAGAAATGCATCAATATTCATCTGTTATATATATAAATTAAAGAGTTGGCACTTACTATATTTAAAATCTTGCTGGACATAAGAGAAAACAGTCCAATAATGCTACCTACAGTGTATTTCTTGTAAATTATTGTGTAATTTTACAACTTTCTAATAAAAAGATAATTTTGTTGTAATGTTATTAACAATGTAAGGTACACTGCAATAGGGTTGGCCTATATTATTCATTCAAAAGATCAGCCATCAAGAAACAGTTCCCCCGATCTACCCACACAACCCGTAAAGTATGCCTTCGATTTGTGAATAAGAATTTGCAATAAATTTCCAAGGGTGAAAACCCCAACGGAAAGGCAGAGAGGTGATCCTTAAAAATGTAGCCAAATGAGCAACGCAGGAAGATTTCCAATTAGAAGAATATTATCATAAAAATTAAGTAAATTTATTATTTAAAAAATAATTTATGACAGCTTAAAATCATAAATGACCTTGGAGGTCCTGAAACCGTTTATAATAATTGAAAAATAACGTGGGATAACTAGAGATTTCTGCTGGCGATTTGAGCCTGCGCTAACTCCAGTACCTTCCATGATCTTACGCAGTTTTTTGGTTATATCCAAAGACTCACATGGCTACCTAAGATCAATCATCTTCTTAGTTCTTCCACACTGGCTAATCCAATGCTGTCGACAGAATTACAAGCGCAGTGCAGAAAGTTTATGGTGATGTTCCTCTGTTGCTGTTTACAATAGTTACTAGATAACTGTGTTAGGATTGTCCACTTATTATAATTTATCACGTGGAGTCAATATTTTTGGTCCGCCTATCTTTTTATTATTATTGCACCGTGATTGAAGTGTTTTATGTTCTGCTTTCAATAATTTTTAGAGACAATGTTCACTAAATGTTAGGATGGTAATTACCCTACTATAATACCTGAAAGTAAAACAAGTTAATCAGTTATCACATTTATTTAAAGAAATGTTACAATCAAGTTATGGTTATTTTAACATAATATTCTGGTTTTGAGGTTTCATCCCAGGATACGCCCAGGATACTGTGCCGTGAGGCATGTTAAAAATTATCAGAATTCGTGGAGATAATGTTTCTAGTACCGCCACAGCCCTGTTGATCTTCCAGGTCACAATTCTCTGTCGCCCATAGTGATTCACACGCAGGTTTCTCTTTAATGTGCTACAGCGCTGCAGCACGCAGTTTGTGTTCTGATCTTCATTAAACTGTATCTTTAAATGCAATACTGTGCTTCATAATAGGATACGTCGATTTTGAACTTAGCGCGGCCGGGCAAGTTCTCATAAGCTGATGTCTCTTGAGTCGGTAATATGAATGACTTCCTTATCTCAGTTCGCTACATTCTCTGGCGCCAGCTCTGTTCATGCTCAGTAACCCCAATTTTCTTTACGTTGTGACGTCAGGTCATCGTAAATCTGTATTTCCAATCAAGAAAACAATGAAGTGCACAGGGTTGAAGCGAGCGAGGCTTGTGGGCAGGCTTACCTCCTCTGTATTCTGAAATCCTGTTTACGACATAGAAACGACTATATCGCGATAATCAAGTTTAACTATGGATCGGATGTGGAGGGATAATTGAATAATCTGCAAGTTAATACAATTAACAAAACTGACAGTATTATAAGTCTAGAAGCAACGCGATCACTTTCAGAGAGCATGTGATTTTTCCGCTTTCTTGACTGCGATTAGCAAAAATGTTTGTTCGGTTATTCGTTCTCGTATAGCTGTTTAGTTGAATCTGCTTTAGTTGAATTCAGGCTTTTATACTTACTTTAGTACCGATTCTACTGTCACGTTCACATTATAATGTAACACGCCTACAAATTAAGAGTGACTTGTATTAATATTATTTATTCATTAATGGAGCTGTTCCGCTCCTTCACGTGATTGTTAAAAACGACTTGGCAGAAATATTCTCGGAAATAACAAAACACCTCAGAATTATAGCCACCACTCCTATAACCAGAGCAAAACCGGAAAGATTCTGTTCTGCCCTAAAGAGGATAAAGATATTCTAAAGGAATACAATGTCACAAAGCGTATAGCTGCACTTGCAATGCTGTCCACAGAGAAAATGTTTGCACATATGGATGGATTAAACACGAAATTAATCGATAACTTATTCAGTTAAATGAAACACTGCATGGATTTCACTTCTGGCAGTAACTACTTATTTTATTTTAAATATATGAAATGGCATTTCCTGGACACCCTTGTTTGAAACCACGAGCCGCTACTGGATGCATTTGCTTAACATTACGTCATGTCGTCGGCCTGTCTGTGTTTACAGATCATAAAGTGTGTCCTCTGTTAATAACTGTACGCGACTAATTGCATTGGCACATCATGAGGATAGAGGAGGACCTTTCACGTTACTGCATTCAAGTCTTTAAGCTGAGGTGTACCCTCCTGAAGAGTTTCCACATGTTTAACGCAAATTACGCTCGGTACCGCTATAGGCTCTACTTCTTCATCAGTAGGGCCCGGGGGTTTAGCCAATAATTCGTCAAGTTAGTGGTGCACAAGGCATAGAAAGCTTTCTGAGTTAGTAAACAACTTGCACTGCATGTGGAAATTTAGTGTTCTGTTGACGACGTTGTGTGCTGTGCGTTCTTGATCGCACCAGTGGCGGATCATAGCTAAAATGAGTGGGGGTGCTGCTCCAGAAAATGTTTAGCCTTTTGTTTAGAAAAGCTACTAAGTAATATCTAGTTCATTGCAAATAATTTCGGCAACTGTCTAGATGTATCACTCTTCTAGAGAGACAAAATATGTAAATGACATAAGCGATCAGACTCGTGGAGGAATTATTCATAGGTAAGAGTCAACCTGAGGATGGAATACTTCTACAGGTACAGCAGAAATAAAAAAAAAATCCTCCAGAAAATGCAGGATTTTTCTACTGTTTTTACCTTTCGAGGTGCACTGGAAGGTTTTACACCCACACAAGGGAAACACTAATATCTCATCCCCCCGACACGTTATGAGACGTAGAGAGAAGTTATTACCATTAAATATCTTCTTTGGAGGAAAATAGAAGATATTTTTCTTTTGAAAACTTCAAAATGTATATTGCCATTCACTGCAACAAAGCGAATGCACTGACATAATGTATAAATTGCCTTTTAATTTTCACTGTGAATATTGTTAACAAATATTAAAGCATTGGTTGTGTATATTTATGTTCGCTTTACCAGGAAATATATTTTGTTTCTGTGATTTACGATTAAATGTGCAAACTATTCTATGACGCTGTGTCTATCATTTCACTAGACTAGCTGCACTGCCCTTGAACTTGAATGTTCGTATTAAAGTGCGCCACTGAAAGTGAGTCACCCCTTCCCTCGTGTTTACATACGGCTATATCCCAGTCACCACTAACCTGATGTAATGTTTTCGTGGCTAAACCCCCGGGCCCTATTCATCAGGTATTTTATTCTATGAGCAGGGTACTTAAATGAACGCCTCTTGCGGTCACAACCTAACACGATCTCTTCTCGCATTCCCTTCAGTGACCGATTTAATGTAATATCCTAAAAATATGACGTACTATCAGACAAAACGAAACTGACCGCTGTTCTAAAAAAAAAACAACAAATGTCAATCGTGTACTTCCGTTATTTTTCAAGAGTGTCACCTTTGGTCTCAAGACTGCGTGCATATATTTTTTACGGTTATAATGATGGGTAGCTATTTACAAAATAAAAGAACCAACCGATCAAGCTAACTGCCAGTTTCATTTTGACCAAGTGTATATAAAATATGTTTTTAGAAACTCAAAATATGTACTATGAGCATGAGCCTAAAGTTATGCTTTATTAAAATCAGATTTCAAATTATAAAAAATTAGAAAACTTCTTAAATACGGTTAACATGGACGGGAATAAACACGGTTATGTCTGGTAAGCCCATCCTGTATAACTGAAATATGAACTCCATTTTGTCAATGTAACTTTGAACTTTAAATTCTATAAATGCAAATTCATAGTTTCGTTTTAGTTTATACTGAAACATTAACATTTTTCTTATCAAGCTGTTTGATTAAACATTTTTATGGAAGTTCATTCTATGAAAAAAAAATTATAGGTCTAATGATCTGTGAAATAAGTACGATTTTGCGAAATGTATAAAAAATAGTGTTAAAATTAAAAAGATCTATGAGTCAGACCAACACTCTGATTTTTTCCAATAGATAGGCCTACATTCAAGATAAAAGATGTACGCCGCCGGCTTACTGTTTACAGATGTTCCTAGGAGGGGTCTTTGTGTCCAGGGTACAGGTTTTGATGAGAAAGAATTGCGAATGTGCACGCGCAACTAACATTTCTATGTGTGACTGGTATATACTGTATATTTATAGTCCAGCTATCGCTGTACAAGAAGATCATCGCAGTAACTCCTCAAAATAACTGACGATGGCATTTCATGCCGAAATGCAGCTTATGAATAATCGACAGGTTTGGGTTTCATCTCAGAAGAAAAACAGAACTCAAATCAGCTTCATAATTTAGTAGTAGTAGTAGTAGTAGTAATAGTAGTAGTGGTAGTAGTAGTGTGGTGGTAGTTGTGGTGGTAGTAGTAGTAGTAGTAGTAGTAGTAGTAGTAGTAGTAGTAGTAGTAGTAGTAGTAGTAGTAGTAGTAGTAGTAGTAGTAGTAGCAGCAGTAGCAGTAGTAGTAGTAGTAGTAGTAGTAATTTATTTGCTGAAAACACAGTGCATTGTGTTGCAAAATTATAACAAAGAAAACAACAAATTAATATAAATGAACAGAACTAGTAAATTAATAGAATACCGGTAATACGGTGGTAAATAACAGACGTACAAAAATAACAAATAGATATTAAAAAAACAAAATTATAGTATTTTAGAACAGAAGTAGTGTGGTGATTTTTCATAAGTTGGGTGTTATGTTTAGCTATAGTTATAATTGTCCTGTTTCTCGTTTTTGTAAGGATTAAAGTCACCATTCATTGTGACCCCTTTTAAAACTCTTACCAACATTGCTTTTATGCTGTATTTTATCTGTGAATGTGTGATCTGAACCCAGATAAAAAGTATTTTAAGATTATAAGGTAGTTTTTACGGAAAATTAACAAGAGTATTCAAAACTTTAAAAGTTGATTTTCTACCGTATGTGCTCCTTTAGGAAAGAAAGTGAGAAGTTTGTCTTCTCCTAGTTCCAATTACCACCATTTTACGATTAGCGAAAATGACCTACGAAACATTTCATGCTTCCTGTCATTTTCCAGCAGGCATATCCCACCGTATTCTCTTAATCCTTGCGCAATTCAATATCTTCCTTTTTAAAGTATATATAGTTCTCTTTTATTCGTTAATAATTGCTAGTCTATAAAATGTAAATGCTTAGTTTATTGGTTCATTTCTTCGAAGAACGCTTCTTAAAGGATGACGCTTCTTAAAGGCTACATCCAAGAATGCGTGGCAGGAATGATAATGAACCGCACAGCTTACAGCCTTACTGAGTACTACTACTTTTTTAAAGGTAGATTGTAAACTTTTGTTTTACAAAAGTAGTTCTTACAAATTCCAGGAATAACCAAAGAGGGCTGAAGTTTTTAAGCATCCTATTAATCGTATCACAGGCTTAACAAACCATCAACGTGCATGGAAGATGATTCTCACTACGTGAAACTATTTTTATTAAACACAAAATGTGTTTGGAAACATATTAAAATTTGCAAGATTAAGCTAATAATACATATATTCAATATATATATTTTCTTAATCTTACACGGATTTGTTATTATGTGTGTATATGTGTATAGATATATTTATAAAAGAATGGTAGGCCCTTTGTAAATACGTTCTTACTAATAAAGTTTTGATTAACTATGAGTAATAAACCTGTAAAGAGTTATTATCGTATTGGGATTTATAAAAAATTGTAGTTTTTTTTTCTTCTTTTCCTTGGAGTAATGTATTAGTCTCTAACATTTGGTGTCTAGTTTCCAGCACTAATATATTATGTTTTGAGGCTCCCAAGTAAAAGAACTGATATCAAAAACATACCTTCGTGGCTGTATTATTGTAGGCCAGTGATCGCCATCTGCTGATATAATGACGTCAGACATGAGTTGAGCTTACGAGTAAAATATTTAGGACAATTAGAAAACAGCAAATCGTGCTGAAGAGGGGTGCATATCCAATATTGCCTATATATCTCCCTAATCCGCGCCCATGCACAGCGCCCTAGTCCAACTGTTTCTCGTTCACCAGACAAGACTGCTCCGTAATGTGACGTCACAACCTATTCTGTTGGAGAATACTGGTATAGACTACGCGTTTGTGAACAGTGTAGCTCAAAAACCAACATATATCTTTTAAAAATCAAATGTTAAATTTCTGTTACTATCTACAATATGTGAAACCAAGTATTTTAATGAAGTTCTCGTATCATTACTACCGTTTTATATGAAGAAAATTTATTTAAGGGTGTAATTTTATGATATATGATATTTATTGTACCAAGAAAAGGTTACAAGAGGAGACTATGTGTTCTGATATTAGCCATTTTCCCGGTCTACCTCTTAAAATATCATAACAAATATATAGCAGAGACGAAAATAGGCATAGGGAAGGGACTGCTAAAAAGGACGTTTCGTCTTATTATAGTTCACATTCAGAAAAAAAATATATATATGAATAATTATAAGAAAAATAAAAATAAGAATAAAATAGGTTTCTTCTAGTTCTCATCTCGCCATCATTATTTAGTTTATGTGTCCATTTTCATTTCACATCTAGGTAACAATATCTATGATTAAGATAAAGAGAATTGTATGCTCCATGCACTGTTTCCATTACCGTCATGGATATTTATAAGTTTCATCGCATCCATAAACTCAGTTCATGTAATATACCAAATCAAATAAAAGGGGTTTGGGAAGGGGTAATACAGTGATATTGTTTGTGGAATTCTTAATAAATATTGAAGGCTCAAATATTCCGTTCTGTCTCTTCTCGGGTTATTTTTTACGAAACTGTGACAAAAACTGCATGGTTGTTCATTCAGTATGTCTCTATTACTTCTAATTAAATATGCATAAAACAAAAATTCTTGAGAGCTCGCGTGTCAAGTTGATAAGCCTGAGGCTTGCTCTTGTAACGCCAAGTTTCAAGTTCCCAATAGCTTGGAGTTAAAATAATACAAAAAACAAAGTATGTTTCTGTGAAGTTTTAAGAAATGAGCATCCTAACTACATTCTTTTCAACATGTATGAGTCACTCAAGAACATAATTACTGGAATAAAGTCAGTCAGGAAACACACATTAGGCCTAAATGCAAGCAAAGCTGGTTCTATTTAGCGACACAATCTTTGCAATTTAATAGCTACTTACATAAGAAAGACTCATTCTTAATTAATTCGCCTAGATAAGATACAACAAAAAATTAGGAACTTTAATCATAAATATGTCGCAAAATATTTTCTTAAATGCACTCTAAAAATTGAATAAAATCACACCCTTTGCTTAACAATACCGTTTACCATGTGAATTTATACTACTGTATAAAATATTGTAGAAAACCCATCCATCTCAACAAAGAATATCGCAAAAGAATACCAACGTTGCGTCAAGTAGTGAATTTCTGTTTTAGGAATATAGTGCAAATTTCGGGCATCGTTTAGCTAGATATAAAGTTAACAGGAAAATATGAATCCGATGCAACAGAAAGTGCTGAGAAGACTGATATAAAATGCTCCAATTATCACCACCAGATCTACGACCCTCTTAGTGAGATTATACAGTATGATCAGGTACGTTTTACAACGCGACACGCGGATTTTCGTATGGGCGAGCCTTCACTCTATTGAAGCGCACTGAAGAGAATAGCAACCTGTAGACCAATCGCAGTCGTAGCGCAGCTGTTCCCGGGTATGTATTAGTAGTAGTAAATGATTTATTTTGCCTGGCAGAGTTAAGGCCATAAGGCCTTCTCTTCCACTCAACCAGGTTTCAGAAAATATATACAATGTAGGTTTACATAAATAGCAAATTAGTGAATAAGAGACTTATGACTAATACTAAGACTAAGGTTAAGGCTAATCATAATAATAAATTAAATAAGTTAAAAGCATAGGTTTCATAAAAAGCATAGGCTTCATAGAGAGCGTATGTGTCATCAAAGAAAATAGTAATAATGTTACAAGTAAAACAAGGAATATGTAAAATTATGTTATAATGGAAATTTAAGTCTAGCTGTAGATACGTTATAAGGAGACTAAGTAATGTTATATACAGTGAAAGATGGAGTGACTACAAAGAGCTAGTTCTGTTCAGTGGGCAATAATTGTTTAATAAGCGCAGATTTGAAAGAGTGTACACTCCGACTACCCCTAATATCTTGTGACAAGGTATTCCAAGAACGGGCTGTGGCTATGGTGAATGAATGAGAGTATGAGGTTGTATGATGACTAGGAATTGATAACAGAGAGTTGTGCTGCGAGCGTGTACCATGATTATGGTAGGAGGATAGTAATGTAAATCGGGGAGCCAAGTAAAGAGGTATGGAAAACTTAAGAATTTGGTATAATAAGCACAGAGAGTGGACCAAACGTCTATTATGCAAACGAAGCCAAGACAGTTGCTTGAAATATTTTGAGACATGATCGTGGAAACGAATGTTAAAGATAAAACGAACACAAGTATTATGAACACGCTGAAGTTTCTGTGACAATTCAACACTCAGATCTCCATACAAGATGTCGCAGTAGTCGAAATAAGGCATCACTAGGGTCTGTATGAGGGTTTGCTTTATTCTAGGAGGAAGGAAGTTTTTCAGTCGTTTTAGAGCATGCATGATAGAGAAAGCCTTTTTACATATATGCTTGATTTGGGAATTCCAATTCATGTTTGAGTCGAGATAGATACCTAGATTTTTTACTGTTTCTGTGTAAGGGATAATTGTGTTGTTCAGTGTCACTGGTAGCAATGTAGCAATGTATTGTGTTGTTCGTTTCTTACTTCGACAGAATGTACAACGGAAATTATAGCTCATAATTTTATATGGCACAATGAGACTTGATTTACGATAATATACTGTTCACACTCTGAATATTTTCATGAGAACAATACACAATGTGTTTCCATAAGTTACAGTTATTAGTAGGGATTTGAGGTCTCCTTGTCCCCCTCCAATTCATCAGCCTGCATACGAAACAACAACTAAAATATAATATTCGTCAGGAAATTGTCCGGATCTCTCAAAATAAACAACAGCAAGTGATGAATAATTTCCTAAAGTAATGCCCAACATATGTGGAAAATGTAGGTGGGGAGTTTCAACACCTCAATTGATAATTTAGTAAGTATTGAGCCTTTAAATTTTGTTTGTGCATTGTGCATTGTTGTATGGTAGAAATAATACCATTTGTTTTGTTCACCCTCCCGCTAATCAAAGAGACAGAGCGAACTGACAAACCGCCTAATAAGCGGCACGCTCACCAATAGGCCTAGGCAAAACACTGCGGTGGAAAACAAAAATGATCGTAATGTACTAAAGAATAAATCAGGAACTCGTTACAGTGCAGATATGTCAGCTAATTTCTTGAATTACCCAGGGTAAGGATTTACGGAACTCTCCTTTCCATCACCAATATCCTTTCAAGATGACTTGGGGCTTTGCTTTCAAGACACCTTTTAGTTTCAAAATTAATTATTATTTGGTATATAATTATATCGTGTCGTGATTTTAGTCATTAATCATAATTCATGAAAACTATTCGTTTTAGTCAATACCCTTCGTACGGGTAAAAAGTATTTTGCATGATTTTTAGAGTTAACCAAGAAACACCAAGAGGAAGCGACCGTCCTACATTTCTGAATGGGCCTGATGTCCTTCCAGAGTTAGAGAATTTCGCTGAGAGACATGCCTATTTGCACCTAACTCCATGCGTACATAAGATCTTCTGGTGTCTCACTAGATCGTTGGGCATTTTCTCGTAAGGCTGTTGTAGCTTTTATAGAAACATTACCGTACTTTCCCATTATATTTTATTGAATTCAAAGAAATGTCGGCAAGCAACATAATCCCATTGTTCACCATAGACAATGGAATCGATCCTCTCTCGATAAATGAGAGAAATGGTAGAAACATTTTTTTTAAATGCATAAATTTCTGAAAAGGTCCCGAATTTGATATGACCAATGATTTGGACAAAGTAAGTTTGAATATCTGCAAGAAACACAATTAAGTTGTAAGCCATTAAAACTGCCACCATTTTGAAACGGTGAAACATTTAGTAACAACTATAGTATGTTCTTTGAGCTCTTGAGCTCTAAGAGTTGAGTAGTTTTGGGAGAAAGATTGACAGATAGGCTCACAGGAACAACTAGATTTTTATTGATTATTATATGTTGAATGTATTTTACTGAATAAACGGGGACTTCACTATACATGCTATTGAATAAACAGGGCTCTAACTATACAACCGAAGTTGAATACTTGCGGAGAGACTTCCATAGCTCGCAAATTAATATCGGTCATTTAATAACTGTAACAAGTTATCTTGAGAGGATGACCATGAAATTCAGGAAATCGTTTTACTGCATAAAATTAATCTACAGACCCCATTCTACAGGTCTCAAATGTTTAATGTCCTTGCCATGCTTGAAATGCTATTGCGCGATTTTTAAAGAGCACAGAGACTTAAATAGGCTACGATGGGTTTAATAACTTTTGAAAGTAATTCTATCCTGTGATACGTTATTCATAGCTGTAGGATTTGTATTAGTAGAGAAATAGGAATGTTTATCATAGGCCAGAATCATCTAAAAAGTGACAAAAAAGAATGAAACATTTTTAGTCCTATGCGCGCAGTAAATTATTATGACCCAGGTTTTTGGGAAGGGAAGTATGAAAGTGGTATTGAATTTCTTTTCGATTTGAGCCCCGAAACAGTTGTATGGTAACATGACAGTGAGAAATAAAATATTCCGATTTTATGTTACCGGAATTTCTATTTCTTCTTATTAGAACCCCTCCCCCAGAGGATGGTGTGTAGAAGCAATGGGGTGCACAATTCCAGATCCTCGAGCTGTAAGAAGGTATATCAAGCGTTTTCTGAGGGAATATTTTGAGTGTAACCGTTTTTCCACATTTCAAATGTAAATATATATATATATATATATATGGACCTAGAGTTTGAAAATCGAAAGGCCTTCATAAGCTAATTTCAAGTTACAAATACAAAGCCCGGGACACGCCGGGCCTTTTGAGTATAATAATATAAGCCATATATTGCTTCATTGCATTTAATAAATCTCAATCATATGAATTATTGTAGGCACGGTCTAGAGATAGCGTGCTCGCTTCTAGATCCAAAGGTCGCGGGATCAAACCCGCCCGCGGTCGATGGATTTTTCAGGACTTAAAAATCCTGGGAACGGAGTCCTCTGGGAGGATTTATTAATTTTTTTATTTGTTTATTTACACATTATATTATATTCAGCTACAAGAGTCGGTCCGCTTTTTTTCCCCCTACCTGTACATAACCTTTGAATTCAAGCGCACGGATTTCTGAATTAAGTCTACAGTCAATGCTAACCTTTGTCATAGAAGATGTTGAAAATGATCTTCGTCTACCGACAGGCATTTCTGACATCTTTTAAGAAAGTATGCATTCACACGAATTAATTCTTCTTGTGAAATTGCTCCAGTTTCTCTTCTTATGTTCTCTATCAATTCTTCAATAAATAATTGTACGGAAATCCTACTTGACAGAACCTCTGAATATAAATAACTGGATCGAGGGACATCGGCTTTATGATTTTATACCCCTCTAAATTTCGTTATCGATAGCTGTAGGGGATACATTTCTTGCTAGAAGAGGGCAAAATACGGCCAATACTTCGCTTCATGGAACCTAAATTTCACGGATTGACTGGAGTTTGTTACACGAAAGAGAAGTAGTCTACTTCCTAAAAAATGTTCAATTTTTTCACCCCGCAATTATAACCAATGGTGAGGACAGAAGATTTTATGGGAATGGTTTGTTAGATAATTTCAAAATAAAATAATAAAGAATACAAAATAAATAAACTAAAACAAAATAAAGAATATAAAATAAATAAATCAAAGCAAAATAAAATAAACATACCAAAGTAAAATAAGATAAACTAAAATAAATGAAATCAGGTAAAAATGAAACACATTAGAATAAATAAATAAATAATATAAGATAAAATAAAATAAAATAGGATAAACAGTAGGAAAATAAAGTAAATCAAAATAACACAATAAAACTACCTGTTAAGACTAAAATAGATTTAATAATATAATAGAATAAACTGAAATAAATGTTTCCTACTAGAGAAGTGATGCTTTCAATACACTAATTCGGTTAAATTTACCAACCCAAGTTGAACGCACTAACACACACTAATGTTATGAATTAAAACCTTAAGGCGAATTTCCGAAGCCTTCATTTGTCAAAGACGAATAGGAATTGTTATGTTTTTGGACGGAAGTTGCCGATGGAATTACTCGATCTATACATTTATTTATTTATTTATTTTATTGCACTGCAAGTGGGTCAACATCCCGGTGGCATTGTTGCAATAAATATCAGCCATAAATATATAAAAAATGACACATTATACATACAGTTACACATAAAATATCACAGCAGCACACATACCTGATAATTATATATATATATATATATATATATATATATATATATATATATATATATATATATATAATCGTATAATCTCTTTCCATTCAAAACTGTAGCATATAAAAATTACATACTGAGAATATTATAGAAAAAATCCCATGCCGGTTGTTTCGTGTATACACAATACAAACATTTTAATCTATTTATTTTCCTTCTAGATTCTAAAGATTTCCACCCTAGTGTTTTTAACATAGCCGTAACGCTGTCAGTTTGTTGGTGCTTATTCATAACAAATCTTGCAGCTTTTCTCTTCATCATTTCTAACTGTGTTATTAGGCCTGCCTGATACGGATCCCATAACTCACAGCTCATTCCAAGTTTGGTCTCACCAATGATTTATAAGCTAACTCTTTTGTTTTTAAGTTGCTTCCCTTTAATGCTCTAAATACGAAGTGCAATGTTTTATATGCCTTGCTAATTAAATTTCCTATGTGTATTCCAGTTCAACTCCTTATTAAGAGTTAACTGCACGATTCTACTCCCGTTATAATGTCATTTACCATTTCGTAATTATAGCAAAATTTTGCCCTTTTGTTGGTGAAAGATATTGCTTTATTTTTGCGTGCGTTTATTGTCATCTTATTTTTAGAAACCCATTTTTCTGTGCGAACTAAGTCCTCTTGCAGTAACTTAGCATCTAATTCATTACAAATTTCCCTGAACATAATGCAGTCATCCGCAAACAGTCTGATAGAAGATCGGATCGATTTTGGTAAGTCATTTATAAATAATATAAAAAGTAGTGGACCGAGTACGCTTCCTTGGGGTATTCCCGACGTAACTGCAGTCTCACGGGACAATATGTTATTAACACGCACTCTCTGGGTTCTGTTATAGGCCTATATGAATTCCTTAATCCAACCTACTACGCGCTTATCAATTCCCATTTCGGCAAGTTTGAGCATTAAAATGTCGTGAGGTACTGTATCAAAGGCCATTTGGAAGTCAATTATAATACCATCAACCTGTCCTCCGTTATCTACAATATCAGCAATTTCCTGATATGGACCTAACATCTGTGACTCGCAAGAATAACCCTTCCTAAAACCATGTTATCTTGCAAAAAGCAAGTTATATTTATTTAAAAAATCCCTAACACATAACTGTGTTTAAAATGAAATTAGAAATATGGTTGCTCATTACCCTTATTACAACAAATAAATTCGTTAATTGTAATCTTCACTCTGTGAATTTCAAATGCTTTAGATTTTAAATACATTTTAGCCTTAGTGTTTACTGACTTGGCCTCAGACACGTTTGGAGTGTTCAGTGGCTTAGAAATTTGTAATTTGTTAAACTTAAAACCCTGCCAAAATGTTTTAAAATCTGAAGAAGATAAAAATTCAAGATTGGCCTTGCTTCTTATGAACATGTGGTATATATAGAGATAATATAAAATTAGTTCTAATGCCATAATATTTTTATCTTAACGAGGCAGATATCCTGACGTAAGATCATGTTTCACAATATGTTTAAACAAGTATAATTCCATTTCCACTGCGAAGTAAAACGTATCGGAAATAATTAGCTGTTGTTTTCGTTCATAACAAATGGATTCTGACAGCCTGTCTGATATCCCGGCCATAAATTTCAGTTTTTAAAGATAAAGACATCGAGATGTTTCAACCCTTATGGCTTATGGAAACTTCCCAGCCGGTATCATGTTTCGCTTTCAGTAGTAATTGACTTGATATATCTTTACCACCGAGGGATGCTCGGCAGCTAAGCGGTGTTGAATTGTTACAAAAAGAAGATTGGAAGTCCGGGCAATTCAAATGGAACGGAAAAGCAACCAGATGTATGACATGCCAGAAACACGCGAGCAAGTGAAATGCCTGTAGGATAAACAATTACAATTTCCGAATAACGTAGTATGAATCACAACACATCGTCACGCCATGTCGCACGATTACTTCTCTTCTTCGTATGGCCACGCGTGAAATTCTGCCTCCAGTGGAAATGTGTGGATGACTATCCATACTTGAAAAACTGGTTCATTTTAATTAGCATGCTTGCCTTCTGGTCATCTCTAAGGCATCGGCACATTAAATCAAACCCCTTAGGTATTGTCTTAAATATAGGTGGAAACTTCTGCAAGACCAGTAACAAAGATTTTAAATATTTATTAAAAACTTAATAGTAACAATAATCCCCTTTCAACAATTACGCACGCATAAATACTTCTTTGATCAGACGAGGACATGGAGGGCCTCCCCTGCTCTACACCGGAGTCAACTCAGAGACAACTCGAACACAGCATTTCCACACACGTCCACTCTAAACAAGGCGAGGATAAGATGAAAATTATAATTATAGCCAGATTATATAAGGAGACCACAAGGGCCTAATGTTACCCGACATTTGTCTCAGAGGTGAGGAAAAACCCCATTTAGCTAACTTGTCCCTTCCAGGAATTGACCCGGGCCCGCTGCGTGCGAGTAGTTTAAGCTTCCCCTACGCTACATCGTACCCCACTAATAACAATAATAATACAAATAATAAATACGCTTTGGCTGTGTCTTAATTATTCAGTTTTTTTTTTTTTTTTTTTTTACATTTTAGACTATTGTCAATACTTTTCACTATATTCATTTGGCACATATTTAACTGTCAACGTTCTTTCATAAAATATTTAGTTAAATATTCACCAAGAATTTTGAAGGTCGATACAGTGTTTGAATCAAACGTATAATAGATCACTGGATCAAGCAAAAAGAGATTATGTCAGAGAAGAATGTGGAAATAAAAATGAATTCGAAGAAAATTACCTCTCTTTATTGCGAATGTAAGTTAAGTCTCAATTAAATGAGACGCAATTTCACCACCATTTCAACTTTCTGGCGATTTTTTAAATTCTTTTAAATTCCATATCGTTGATACATCTGCCAAACAGGTTAAGTTTATTACCATCTTGAACTTGAAGTTTTGATAAAATAATGTAATGACATGCAAAATAATATTCCAAGATGTTTGCCATCCAACTTCATAAATTAAATAAGGTAAATTTCAATGAACAAGAAAGTTTACTTTTAAGTGTTTTCCTATTGCACAATCCAGTGTTATACCGAATGCTCACCACATATGAAATTGCTTGTTATTTCATATCTCATCTTATCCATACGCACCTTATAAAGGCCTACGTACCCAATTGCTTCATCAAATTCTGTAGTTGGTAATTTTCACCGGAAAAAATAATTGATACATTAGAATCCATGCGACACTGAAAATCAACAAACTGTTATGGCAAGTAATTCTAAACAGTTTATAGATAATTATATACATTATTTAATGAGAATAGAAGAATGTAAATAAGCAGAATCATTCTAAACACAGCTTTACTCTTCTGTTGGAGGATGTGGAGTCAGGTTTGCCCCATAATGATATCTTGTGCTAGTCATTAAGTCTCTTACTGTGTCCGTAATATGTCGAGAAAGTGAACTCCTATCAAACAGATAACTTAAAATGATGATATATTGTGAAATACTACTGTATATTCGGTAGTCAGGCCAATACAATTTTAAGAGTCAGAAATATGTCGAGTTACCCTATAGCTAGAATCAAAGAGACCTAAGTGGAAACCTAATTTTTCGCCTACTATGTCGGCACTATATTTTCGGTGAACCATATTTTCAGTGTAATGTTACTATGGTTACCTACAATACCAACAACAGACAAAACAGTCATCCTAGTCGAAAAAATTAAGGTGAGATTAACAGTCGAACAAGTCCACACAAACAAGGATATCAATCTGCAATGTTCCACTCGTGTTTAAGAAATTGCTGCTTGCATAACGATTTTCAGGCATTAAATTAACGAAAAAGTTCGTGAATTAATGTTTTATAGTTTTAAAATAATAATTTTTAGCATCAAAACCTAGTAGTTCGGATGAAGCTTGTGATATCTCTGTGCCAAATATGAGGCCAAGTCCAGAATTACAATGCAAGAAAGGGAGAGAACTAGTGAAAGTGAGAAAATGTGGGAGAGAGGGATTGTAGCGTGCAAGTGGCATCAAGACGTAACTCCCTCTCACGATGTAGGTGGTGTATTTAAAAGCAAGAGACACTCTGTAGGCACCTTCAGAAACAAACCGGGTGGTCTATTTCATGTTTTTTTTATCTCATTTCCTTTGTTTTAACTTTCTTTTTTGTACTGTTTTATTTAATTTGGGTCTGATCTCAACTCATAGGCTATTCTAAATTACTCCATCCCCACAAGCTAAGATGCAACTATTAAGTAAGAAAATGTAATGGTAAATGCTCCTCGTAACTAGATCTACCACGGTGGTCTCCAGTAAGACTTCCAGTCATCTTAATGACTTTCTTTATGAGCCAGCGTTTTTAAGGCTTTTGCATATCAAATTATAATAATTCCCACTCACTTGCTGAGCATGTGCGCACATTCAATTGAATCAGACATACATATAGACCTACATAGTAGGCTATACAAGTGGTAATAGTGGCTATGTAAAAATGTAGGCGTAGGCTAATTAATAAAATTGAATAATTGAAAGGATCAAGAAAATCTAGATACAAATATTAACAAGGAAATAGTTTTTATTTTTTTTTTATTGCAGAGAAGTGTGTTGAAGTGGACGGGGATAAAATTGGGAGTGCCATACAACATAAATAACTCGGTCTGGAGGTGAGTGTGTGAAATTCCAAGTTCAAAAATCCCAATCATCTCTCAGAGTACGGATTACATTCAACAGCTCTTACTATTGTATTCAAACTATTGCATGCTCACTGCCTATTTTACAGAAGATTATATTTCGGCTATCCTGACCGAACACCATTTTGAAAGTTTTATTTCGGGGCTTACGAGGGTGAAAAAGTCAACATATTAAATTAGGCTACATCATTTGTGTCTCTTTATTTTCTTTCCTACAATCATATCACCAGGTTTTGCAGGGTGCCTTTAGCAAAGGTAGTCTATTGTAGGCTATCGGAACTTCTTGTCTACTAAAATACGCTAGTCTATTTTGCTATTTGCCACTTGAAGTTTGGTTGCTGTGAGTTTCAGATTGCCCGGTCATTTATCAAAACTGTGTAACTTAAGAACAGTATTATGCTTATAGGCTACCACACTAGATAAAAAAATAAAATCAGGTAAACTGATATAACAAAGTGCCAGTATGTTTTTGTTGAATAAATTATAATTGCAATTATGATATGCAGAAAATAAGTTTTTCTAATCAGATTAAAATCGACCAGAGTCACCAGACCTACAGATTTGTGATACCTTGACAATCGCGCACTCGCATAAAAATAAAATTAAAAAATCCATGTCAAATCGGCCGGCTCCGATATTTGATCCGGGGACCTCCAGAATAGGAGTCCAAGAAGTTACCATTTGGTCAACTCAGTCAGTTTGACAGTGTTGTTTGATTAGCATATGTAAAGGAAAAGTGTTAACTGTCAAATTATACCAGTAGACCTTTAATTAGTTGTTACTCTGGTACCGGTCAACCGATTAGGTCAAAAATTAATAGGCTACTTTCCATGGACGTTTTAAATGTTTATACTAAGTTTCATGAAAATCCGAAAAAGCATATTTGAGTTATGGGGCCTTTTGTTATATAATACCATAAAAATGCACTAAACTGGGTATTATTCCGGTACCGGCCAACCGATTTGGTCCAATATTAACAGACGTCTTCCCATGGGCATTATAAATGTGTATACCAAGTTTCATGAAAATCCGATAACGCGTATTTGAGTTATGGCGCTTTTAAAGAAAAACACTGAATTGTTTTGACGCCGGTACCGGTGAACCGATTTGGTTCAATGATAATAGGGTTCTTCCCATGGACATTATAAATGCGTATACCAAGTTTCATGAAAATCCGATAAAGCGTATTTGAGTTATGGCGCGTACAGGCACACGGACAGACAGACAGACAGACGGACAGACATTTTTCCGTCCCCCACACACAATTTCATAAAGTACCATACTGGCACTTAATAATTCCTTCCCAATAGGCGCCTACTTTGTTTCTTTGTAATGGTTATTTAACGATGGTTCAGAATTTCTACTTTTTCCTATAACTGTCGCCGTTGAGTAGAAATTTTGTCTGATAAGAATAATTTTACATGTCTATAAAGCTACATGAGATCGTCACATTTACGTTCACAAAAATGCTATCAACTTGGGTCGGAATTGTACCCGTTCGATCACTTCTTTGAATGAGGATAGAGAAAACTTTGAAATTACGGATCTTTTTCACGAACTTCCACTTTAATGTTAAGTAGGTGCTAGATTTCGTTTAGTCTCTCAGTCTGGTAATTTTACATTAGAAAATGGTTCTACGTGCTTAACATGCTAAAACTGTATATATTATGGAGTCTTAACATTCTGGATGGATTCGTCCCATATTAACGTAAGTTGTAACAAAAAGCCGGTTACCTGTCAAGATAGGCAATAAGTAAAAATGAAGTAAGTAAAATTTGTAAATTATGCTTCATGAAAAATGATTTTCCACGTTTCACTTGCCCAAGTAATTTGTCTTTTCAGTAGTATTAGAATGTGATATGATACTTTTATAAACCGGACCATTACCTTTTTGTTTGTATTTTTGTAATAGGCTAGATATTAAAACATTTAGGTCTATTAAATAAACAAAAATATAAAAGGGGCCTATCTTTATGTACAGAGCTAATCTGAAATTATATTGAAATATTTAAGGAGTAATATAGGCCTACAACTTCCACTACTGAAAGTAGCCTATATAAGCGTAATGCTTTATAAAATTCTATTCCCCATTTAAATAAGACCTATTCTGTTGAAATTTATAGGTTATGCATGATGATTAACTAGTTGCTCTTAAATCTAGAAGTAAATATATATTATTATAAATTATTGATTGTTTAATTTTGATTTTTCAATAGGCCTACTCATTATGATTCTGTACCAAATTACTGTTTAATAATTTATTCATAGTTTTTAAAATATAGAATTCTTTAATAATTATTTATTCCCTTTAAAGTATAATTCAAATGAACTAGTAGTACCTGAATTGTTACAATGTCTGTACTCCAAGAGGAAGAAACCAATTTACTCTAGACTTTTCTTATTCACTCTCCTCACGCAATGGGAACTGGTTCGAATCTTCGTACCAGGACAAGTGTCCTGGGCGGGGCTATTTTTCGTAGTTTCTCCTCATCTGTGAGACGAATGTTGGTAAATTTTAGGCTCTCTTGATCCCCGGATACCATCTGGCTGCAATTATCACCTTCATCCATCCTGGAATTGTTGAGGATGATTGTGTATCGCCCGTCCTATGTGTTCGTGTTGTCTCGGCAATGGGCTGATCACTCATCCGGAGAGGTCCTCCATGTCCTTATCTGGTCAAAAATGTATGCATGTGAACCGTAGAAACTCCCTCCATCGCGGTTCTGTAAGGTCCAGGTGCCGTGGGCTGCATAAATGTGCATAAAGGGGGAAATAAACCTTAGGGAAAGAAAAAGAGAGAGCTGCATTTTGTTGATCACACAGTAAAATTTCACGAAATTGCCATTGAAGGTAAGTTATTATTTAAACAGTTAAGTTATGACTTAAACAATTCAAAAAATGAAGTTTTTTTATGGGCGTGTCCAACAAGGACAGTAAAAAAAATGCATGAATTCATATATATCCATCTTGAATGTTAACTGTACAATAACATTGGAAGCCCGGACACAAAATTCACTAATTAGTGTGCATTACAATATAGACCAGGCCGAACTGGCGCACGAGTATGCAAAACTTTTCGGACGCAGTTTCTTTCTTGATTCTTAATTATGACACCTTACAGTATGTAGAAATGCAGGTTGCCACCAAATATTGTGGTCGAGGTTATCTTGAGCCGCCATTAAAGATGGCGGATGAGCCACATCATGTTTACACTTATCTTCGTGATCCCTGGTCCAATCTTTCTGTTCTTTGTTTTAAATTAAAGGAAATTAAAAATATAAACGCAATAGCGTAACGTCAGTACCAAATGAGTGCTCTACAATAGGTGTTTGGAGGTCTGGGTTAGCTACTTGATCGTCCGGATTAGTAAACTAAACACACTTATCGTTAAAGTTATTTTTTTTTTCATTTTTCATATAGTTTATATCCTAATATAATCCTTTAATATTAATTTTATTTATCTAAACATTCTAGGACTGAAGATGGCCTACAGAATGCCGAAATGCGCATATCCTTTATAGAAGTCAACTAGATTTTATCTGATACACGGATATTAAAATTGTTACCAAGATCTCAAATAATTTCATCTTACAACTTATAAAAACAGTTGGAGAATATAAACAAGACAGACCCTGTGGACAGTTACTTATGGTTACGAAGAGAAATATCGACACACTTAGTGGAAGTATTAGATTCACAAAGGATATTATATTGATATTGGACTATCAGTTACTTGGACTGTAATCGGTAATATCTTACAATATTTATATATGTAAATATTTCAATTAGTTTTAAGTTTGTTATAAGTATCTGGACACTGTAAAATCCTGAGTTTTACATTTTTCAATTTGTCTTAAGATTTTAACATGTGTCATATATTTGGAATAACTTAAACTGCACTATCAGTTACTTGGACTGTAATCAGTACTAATATCCTACAATATATATATATATATATATATATATATGTAAATATTTCAATTAGTTTTAAGTTTGTAATAAGTATCTGGACATTGTAAAATCCTGAGTTTTACATTTTTCTTAAGATTTTAACATGTGTCATACATTTGGAATAACTGTAAAAGAACTTTTAGGTTTTAATAGTGCTGCACATTTGGAATAACCGTTAAAGAACTTTTAGATTTTAACTCATAATTAGTGTTAACATGTCACTATATATTTGTAAGTAAATAACCAAGATTTTACCACAATATTATTCCAGCAATAATATTGAAAACTATACTGATAACACCGTGTATCTAGATACAAAATCTACCTGCAACTCTATGTTTGTGGTATAAAGTGGAACATTGTAAGCATACTTTTGAATTATAGAGGTTCGCTATGCGATGAAGTAAAGAAGTAAATATTTTTGGGAAATAAGTTTTTTAAGAAGTTAATACCTAATGTCCGATCGCTGGTTACCTAATTTATAGCGAGGTATTGAATATCAAATAGGGAGCAATAGGCACTGTACTTTTGAGGGGTTGGATCAATAGGCTATGTAATTTTTTGAGGTTGAAGCAATGGGCTCTGTATTATGAGCGTGTAGGACGCCTTATCCTTAGGTAGGTTAGGTTAATGCCGGTTGTCGACCAAGAGCTAAGCTAAGTTAGTTTAGCTTAGCTCACATACATTGCGGGATTTCATATGTAGTTGTGCAGACAAAACTACACACAAATCCGGCACAACTGTAATATGAAATCCCTCACTGTATGTGAGCTAAGCTAAGGTAAGTTATCTTAGTCCTTGGTCGACAACCAGCATAAAGGCGGGAGAAATGCCAGTTCTCATCGGCGTATGCGGCGCCTTAGCCAAATAAAGTTTGGGGTGTAGGTGAAAGAGTTCCTCTACCATATTTGTAAATCTATATGTTAGTTAATATTTCACTGTATATAAATGGGATCATGCATTCTTAAAATAGGCAACTTATAACAACTCTTCATCCACATCGAGGTTATACTCTTTGAAAAGCTAAAAGTTTAGTTAAACTGAAGCAGTAGGTTAACATGAACTATAAGCATAAATGGGATTGAATGTAATTACAATAGGTGGTAAGCATAGGACATGTAAAATATGTTTAGGATGAATTAGAAAGGAAGGAAGAGAAGAAGGAAAAGTATCGTTAGAGTAATCACCCTAGAAATATTACAATTCAATATAGAGGAGTAGGCGAAAGCACCTGAAACTAAATTAATTGAGGGATTTTGTGAAGAGCGCTCAGGAACAGTTCTTCCTTTGGCAGCGAGGGACCCCAACGCTCAGAGATCCAAATTAAGGTCTTTTGCGGTCCATTTTGACTTCCCCGGATTCAAGAAGGTGAGGGTGAGTCGAGTTCAATAACCCTTGCGTTCTTGGGTTGGTGGTCTATCGTCTAGGTTCAATCCGAGGACATATTGTTTCTATGTTTCATAAATGATTTACCGAACGCAGTGAACAACTCCAATATTTTATTATTTGCTGACGACATTATAATATATAAATATATTGCCTCAGTTTCGGATTGTTTTCAACTCCAAAACGACTTAAATAAACTACATACATGGAGTAATAAATATAAACTTCCATTCAACATTAAGAAATGTGTTAAAATGACATTCAGTAGACGGAAAAATACTATATCATATGCCTATAATATAAATAATGTTGAAATGGATGAATTAATGGGAACTAAAGATTTAGGGATAACATTTACCAAGGATCTCAGGTTTAACAGCCACATTGAAATAACCGTTTTAAAAGCGTTAAGAAATTTAGGTCTTATTATAAGGAATTCATATACATTTTGCGAAAACACATTAATCAGACTTTATAATTCATTGGTTAGACAAAACCTCGAATATGGTACCGGTACAGTCATATGGAATCCAATGACTATTAAACTCTCTGATTCAATAGATAAAGTACAATAGAAGTTTTACGAATTTTTTTTATATTCAGACGAACTGGCTATTATCCAATGTACTTGAATTACCAAACGTATATGATATTAAAATTTAAAACATAGAAGAAATAGCCAAGGATTAATATTTCTTCACAAATTACTACATTCAATAATTGATGACAATAATATTAAGAAGATTCCCTTTTACGTGCCAAGTAAACTGAGTAGACACAGGAAGCTATTTTTTACCCCAGGGTAAATACTGATATTCACAAAAATTCTCCTCTAAATAAAGTAATCACTTTGTACAACAAAATTCATTTTTTTAATTTTTATATATTTAATGGGAGCAGACAAGAAGCCAGAATAAGAAGAGGAGTGAGACAAGGCTGCCCATTATCGCCACATCTGTTTAATATGTTCATTGAGGAAGCAATCAGAGAAATGAAAAGAAAAACAAAGGGTATTAAAATAAATGGAGTCAGTATTCATAGCATTCGATTTGCAGATGACATAGTTATTTTGGCTGATTCAGAAAAGGAAATGAATAAAATGCTTAAAGTTCTATCAGATGCATTGAAAAATTTTAAAATGAAGATCAATAAAAAGAAAACAAAAACCATGGTGATCGGAAGAACAAATGAAAATTTTAAAATCAACATACAGCTTGACGGTACAGCCCTAGACCAGGTCGAAAGTTTTTGTTACTTGGGTAGCATTATCAATAAGTTTAACAAGTGTGACACAGAAATTAAGAGAAGAATAAACCTGGCTAAACAAGCATTTCAGAACAAAAGGAATCTTCTCACAAATAACCATTTAAACATGGAAGTAAGGAAAAAATTTGCCAAAACATTTGTAAGTTGTGTATTAACTTATGGATGTGAAACATGGACAATAGGAAAAGCAGAAGCCAAGAAACTAGAAGCAGCAGAAATGTGGATATGGAGAAGGCTAACAAAGACGAGTTGGGTGGATAGGAAAACAAATGAAGAAGTGCTTAATGAAGTGATGGAAGAGAGATCCCTTCTGAATTCAATTAAGAGTAGAAGAGCAAAGTTAGTGGGTCATACATTTCGGCACAATGGTCTACTCATTAACATTTTTGAAGGGAAAATACTGGGAAAGAAATCAAGAGGACGTCCAAGAAATTCATTTATTAAAAACATGATAAAGGATATGGACGTGCTGTCATACGAAAATCTAAAGAGAACAGCGATGAAGAGGAAGACATGGCTACTACAACAAGGCATTGCCTTTAGATCCTGATGATGATGATGATTTAGTATGTCCGAAAATGAATTTAAAAATGCTTCAGATGAAGTGAATTTAATATTGAATTCAAATTATTGAACGTAGTTACAATAAATTGTAATTAGTGTATTGGTTTAATGTATCATGCCAAACATTCTCCTCACTCTTTCTTTCATGTCTTGATTCTCAAAGACATTAAGTACTGTGTTTAGAGAAGAGACCTGGTAAGCGCTGGAATCCAGAAGTGGCTAGGAATTTATTTTTCTTTTTATTAAATTGCTATTGTATCTTTTGTGTATTCTTATTTTTTGTGTATTCTCATCTTTTGTATCTTTTGTTTTTATTATTTGTATGTATGAATTGTATTTTTGGCATGAACATTGTAATTGGGTTTTCTACCTGTAATGTTCATAATAATTATTAAACAAAATAAATAATCCTAAATTTCTACTTCTTTTTTCTGAGTTTCTTTCCTGTCATCTATCTTAAATTCCTACTTCACTTATACTGAAAGGATTAGGTAACGCAAGTAACGGAAATGATGCAAAGTTTTCCCTATTGAGAAGGAAATATACATAGAAATATTTAGTTATACCAGAATCTTAAAGCAGAAAAATAATAATAGATTTCTTTTGTATATGTTTCGAACTGTTTTAATTTAGGTTTTGATAGAGAAAAAAAATTGTCACAAATTGTGTTGGTCAAGTGATGAGACACGTACAGAAGAATGAAGAGAACATCTGACTGAAGATAAATTTTACTGCATGTAGTCAGTTAATTTTTCATGTATCATAATCTTATTTTCCAGTCTTAAAAATGTTTCTTCTACCAGACAGACTAAAATACTGTACATGTCTCTAAATAACTTATTATAAATATATTTGGCAGTTAATTAAATATTGACTTCAACAACAAAGACCCACCTCTTCTCTGATGTTGTTAGTCGGACCTAAATTGTAACGAACTATTCATGAAAGGAATTCCTTGAAGGAAATGTTCCTTCGTGAGAAGAAGTGTAAATAAGTATCTATTTAAATTAATATCTAAAGATGTTTAAGAAGTTTTGAAATGCCCTATAGCTTCAGCGTTTAGAGATCATGTTTATGTTCTACGCAAGGAAGGTAATGTATGTAGTGAGAGTTAAGTAGAAGTTAATTGTTCATTGTTAAAAGTGGTTACGAGATATAAAGAAATAATACATTTTATTACGTGTTGTTCATAAATTATGCAGTATTAACAAAGAGGAATTCCTATATTGAAGGGTATGTCACAAAGTAGTTTTAAACAAAACTGTTGTATTGGCTTACGTTTAAGTTTTTCAAAAAGATTTAAGTCCCCTAGTTTATGGACAAAATCCTCAGTGCTGAAATAGTTATTTATGTGATTTTGAATTGCAAATGATTAGATACACGATAATAATTGTTACGAATTATAGTGTTATGTAGTGGTTAAAATTAAGAAAATGAATAATTGTTTATTTGTACGACAGGGAAGAAAACGACAGCAACATCTGGCAATATCCAGTGGCGTAACTAGACCACTTGGGACACGGGGCGGATTTATTTTTGATGCGCCCTCCCCCCCCCCCCCCCCCCCCCGACAAAATCTACCAGCACTGCTATTTTAACTTCTTTTTCTATGGCTATGGACAGTGGAAGAAGAGGTTTCTTGTGTAGCCACCAATGGTTCAGCAAGGCGGGTTGATATTCTGGCATTTAAGACAGATGGACATGGAATAATTGTTGACCCTACCATCAGGTTTGAGCAAGGTTGTCATCAGTCCATGGAAGTCCACAAGGAGAAAGTTAACATCTACCAGCCTACGGAAGAATATTTTAAGATAAAATATCATCTCCTGGATCTTAAAGTGTATGGACTTCTGATTGGTGCCCGTGGAGCTATCCCGAAATTTTTTGAGGATTTCAGGAAGGAATTCCACCTACCAGCTTCCTTGAGGGACAGCATTGTGCTATCGGTCCTACACAAATCTTGTCAAATCCTCCACAACCATGTTTTTCATTGATGGACAGTGTACTTGTTGGACTTTTGTTCTTTTCTAACTTGTCATTCTTAGTTATTGTTATTTTATTAGTATACTAAGTCCACTGGGTTACCTCCAATGGGAGACAGTTTGTTTGTTTGTTTGTTTGTTTGTCTTTCTGATTTTCTCCATGGGCTAATCTACACGAGGGGAACGGACTCATGCAGCATTTATTGCATTTATTTTTTTAATATTAAGTTAACTGATTAGAAAAATTCAAATGTGTCCATAATTACAAAGCAATTTAAGAAAAAAGTTCATGTTTAAATATGGTAAATAAGGAAGTTAACAAAATAAAATTTTATGGTAACAAACAACAGTTTTAATTTTAGCGGGAAAGTCGGATAATAAATTAGCAAAACTCTGGATTCTACGAGGGTGGATCGAAAAGTAACGCACAATATATATATATATATATATATATATATATATATATACATTAAGTTTAATAGGTACAATTACAAACAAATGCACACATGAAAGGACATCTTTTATCTATTTTTCTATATAGTCGCTAAGTTTCTCAACACATTTCTCCCAGATAGAAGTTTCAAAATACCCTCTTCATAGAAGTCTGTTTGGTTAGGTTAGAGTATAGCCATCTGCGGACTGCTGTTTTCACTTCTGCATCTGACGCAAAGAGTTTACTGGCCAGGAATTTCTTCATGCAGGGGTGCCCACGGGGGGGGGGGGGTTAAGACGCAGACTGCGTCATTGAAATTTCTGATGGGGGGGGCAAAATAATATCAATTATGAATTTTCTGGGGGGGTTGAAAATTGTTGCAAAATTAGAGTTTTATATATTAAAAATAAAAACAGCCAAGTTCTATAACTTAAAAGGACTCTTCTAATACTTTAAATAGAAGAAGAATTTCGACAGCCATGGGCGCCCATACCCGGGAGCGGGGGGGCGGGCGCAAGGAAAAAATGTATATTAATAATTATTATAATCAGGTGTTTTTCTTTTAAGAAAATTATTTGAATTGCAGAAGTTTTACCAAATCGACAACATGGAAGCAGAATCCACAGTGGATTAGGAAAGGGGGGTTCAGGGGGTTTGGACCCCCGAAAGTCAAAACCTAAAATTCTATATTTGTATTTTAAAAAAATTATTTAACTAAACAAGATTTGTTGGTGTGTCAAATATGATATAGCAGTTATTTTCTTTTCATAACTTAATGAATAGGCCTATTATGTCCACTGTTCCATGTGTTATTCAACTTTTCTTATAAATAATAATAAGTATTATAACTTAGGTAAAAATTTCTTGTTTAAGTTGCCATGTCTTAGAGTTTAGTAAACAAATTTGCTAACTAGTTTTTCAGTGCTAAAATAGCGTAAAATGTGATTTTCATTAGTTCAACATTTTAAAATTTCCCGGGGGTGGACACCCGACTTAGGTAACATTTTCTTGTTTACATTGGCATGTCTTAGAGTATGGTAAACAAATTTCCTAACTAGTTTTTTATAGTGATGAGCGAGACCAGTCTTGGTCTTGCAGTCTTGGTCTTGGTCTTGCAGAAAATGCAAGACCGAGACCAAGACCAAGATCGCATCAGCGTTAGCAAGACCAAGACCAAGACCGACCATGCAAGACCGAGACCAAGACCAAGACCAACCCTGCAAGACTCTGGCAAGAACAAGACCTGACTGCAAGACTTTTGCAGTCTTGCTATTTGAAAAAGTTTTATAAAGACCCGTTGTGTATGCAAGAAGCCTGCGATCGCTACTTAGAGGCGCCGCAGAGTCGCTAGCGGGGGTAGTCCCAAGGGCGGTAGGCCTATAATATAGAGGTTGCCTCATCGTGCGGTAACCAATGAGAGTAGACCCGGTGCATGACGCTGTCCATATCCAAAAACGGGCGCACCATTCAAATAATACATGTGAAATCCGTATACAAGCTCTCCCACCACTTCGTTAAAACAAATTACTGCTATGAAAACTTACAATTCACCTGACGGATTTCCCTGAATGGCATTCCATACAGCTAGTTCCTTCAATTGGTGGGAGTTAAATTCACGGTTAACACTCCATATTCATTTTTAAAATGCTTAATTGCAATAGTTCTCTAGTATTATGGTACGAAAGACAAACAGATGTAACAAGGCCCTCAGCCATATATGACATTTCATTTTGCGTACAATATAAATAAATTCTGTCATACAATTACTGTATTTAATAATTAGTTTCTCCAACCTCTCACTGGGTTAAAAGAAAGCTATGACTGAGGATTTATAATAATTCTTTATTACAACCAAAGGGCCATACTATGACGAATGGAGCAACGATAGAATGATATATGGCAGGGATCCCGGAGCACCCCGAGAAAGCCTGCCCCGACCCCACTTTGTCCACCACAAATTCCACATGGATCCATCGAGGTTCGATCCCGGGTCCCAGCGGTGGAGGGCGAGTGGTCTAACCACTCAGCCATGGGGCGGCCTATGACTGAGGATTTGAAACTTTAAACAGTAGCCCCCGTAACTTAAAACGCCTATTAACACGCTCAGTACCCTGTTTCATTAACGATGAAATCCTTTTTTACACCTATCATTAATATTCATAGCCTACTCTCACATATAGATTCTTTTCTGTCTACTTGAACAAAATATAACATAGCTATTCAGCTCATTCCATTCTCCTTGCAGAAAATTTCAAAATAAAGTGAAGTCTGAAAAAATCAGGTTATACGCCCGGTATTCTTCACAATTATTCAATAAAACACAATTAAACCGTAGATTAATTAAAACAGGAACTTATTTGACGGGTATTTGCTAGTTATTTACTTCACAGTTACGTATCTGATTGCACTGTAGCTATACAGGCCTACATTTTGTTGATGACATCCACTGAAAACCTTTTTTACAAGTACAATTTTGTTATTGACACATAACGGTGGCGGTGTTTAAGTTCTTGCTGCTGACTCATATTAAGCATGCATATCGAATGGGAAAAGATACTAAAAGTAGAAAATGCCTGTTCAAGAAATATTTTCTTGCATGAAGAATAGTTATGATTATTTATGACCCAATTAGTTGAAGGCCCGAAACTTGAAAGCAAGTAGAAAGTAATTTATGGGGGGTAGCGGAAATCTTTAAAGTGCAGAAATGATCTGTTCACAATGTGTTATAAATTAGAACTAGGGTATATGGAAAGAGAAATATTATTTATTGCAGCCTGTGGGATGGGTTCCGACTGGACATTGTGTGATTTTCTATAGATTGCACAATTTCTAAAGAATCTGCTTCAATGCCGTTATGTTTTGTTACTATATTATTAAACAGGTCAGATAGAACCTCTCTCCTATGCGGAAATCTTTTAAACATTTCATACACGTCCTGTTAATATTAGTTCTTGCCTCCACAGCCGTTCAATTTGAAACTTTACAATATAATATTCATAATTTTACATTCTCAAATAGTGTAGAGCATCTCGTAGATTTTGGGTTTAAAGTTCTGCAATAGGATAATAGAGAATATTTAAATTTACACTCAAAGTTTACTGTTCTAGCTTATATCACCATTGACGTTTCGGCAAACAGCGTGACATCACATTACTGTTTACATGGTCAAAGCAACAAAAAGCAATTACCTTTCGTTACTTTCGCAAGCAATAACACACATGTAATCGGTGTAACTTTAAATCATGTAAACGCCATCGATCACAGTAAGATGCATAAAAGAAAACTGCAAGACTCTTGCAACAAGACCAAGACCGAGTATGCAAGACCGAGACCAAGACCAAGACCATTGATGCAAGACCGAGACCAAGACCAGGGTTACCTATGCAAGACCAAGACCAAGACTGAGAGTGCAATACCAAGACCAAGACCGCCTCGGTCTTGGTCTTGGTCTTGCATTTGCTCATCACTAGTTTTTTAGTGCTAAAATAGCGTAAAATGTGATTTTCATTCCTCAATGGAATATCAAAGGTGGGGACTGAAGATAAACTACGACTCGTATGATAAGACAGAATATTTGACGAATGATCTAGATGAGCTATACATTGATGGGAGACGGATTAAAAAAGTGCAAAATTTTCGATACCTGGGTTCAATTCTGGAAATAGAGGGGACATCAAATATGGATATTAATCAAAAGATTACTAGTGGAAAGAAAATAATAGGAATGTTAAATTCAATTTTATGGAGTAGAAATATAATCAATAGTACAAAAACGAAAATATTCAAAACCATACTACAGAGTATAGTCTTCTACGGAGCAGAAACATGGACATTAAATAAAAAACAGGTTAACAGATTGAACGCACTGGAAATGGACTTCTGGAGACGGTCTGCCAGGATATCTAGGAAAGACAGGATTAGGAATACGGAAATACGACGTATTATGGAAGTAGAAGAAGAGAGTGCAGTCACAATTGAAAGGAAACGACTTAGATGGTATGGACATGTACGTAGAATGGGAGAAGACAGAATACCTAGAATCGTACAGGAATGGGAAAGTAAGAGAAGAAGAGGAAGAGGACGACCTGCTACTACCTGGATACAGAATGTACACATGTCGATGGAAAGATTTGGTTTAGTGGAGGAAGATGTACAAGACAGGGATAAGTGGCGAAATGTAGTGAGCAGTGTAGAGTTCTGAATGGTGGTATCATATTTTGTGTGTCAGGATGAGTTATGTGATAGTGCTTGACTGTTGTATTTGTTTGGTTGGAGACAAACCTCTGTTTTGAGGAAATTTCTCATTTAAAAAAAAAAATAAAAAATCCGGGGGTGGATCCCCCACTTAGGTAATGATTTCTTATGTTCATTGGCATGTCTTAGAGTATGGTTTTCATAACTAGTTTTTCAGTGCTAAAATAGCGTAAAACGTGATTTCCATTACTTCAATATTAAAAAATTTTCCGGGGTGGACATCCGACTTAGGTAACATTTTCTTGTTTACATTGGCAAGTCTTAGGGTATGGTAAACAAATTTCCTAACTAGTTTTTTAGTTCTAAAATAGCGTAAAATGCGATTTTCATTAGTTCAGTACTTAAAAATTTTCCGGGGGTGGACCCCCCACTTAGGTAATGATTTCTTATTTACATTGGCATGTCTTCGAGTATGGTAAACAAATTTCCTAACTTGTTTTTCTGTGCTAAAATAGCGTAAAATATTATTTTCATTAGTTCAATATTTAACAATTTTCTGGGGATGGACCCCCGACCCCCTTTTTGTGGGGGGTATTCCAAACTCTCCTGGCACTTCCGACCCTCCCCGCAATTATTTTCTGGCTACGTTATTGTTGCACTTACTATATTATTAATATCATGTTACAAAGTGGCCCAAGAAGTTAAAGCGACAAAAAATAAATTAATTTAAAAAATTGCCCCCCCCCCTAGACAATATCATATGGACGCCCTTGTCGACAGCCAATTGTGTTGGGGGTGAGCAATGAAGTTTGGGGGGGTGAGTCATGACGTTTGGGGGGGTGGGCACCCCTGCTTCATGGAATCAAACAAATTAAAGTCCAACGGTGCCAGATTCTTCCACGTTGCTGCAGTTGTTCGTGAGAAAATCAACAAATTTTGTGTGGAGGTGCTCCAACATCCACATCCTGTGCTGAGAAACTTGGCGGCTATATAGAACAAGAGATAAAAGATGTCCCTTCATATGTGCATTTGTTTTAAAAATGTTGTAAAAAAAATATATATATATTCGATCCACCCTCGTATTAATTCAGAATATGTAGTTACCTTTCAAAATTGTCTTCTTCTAGCTTTTACATCAGAAAATTGTGCAATTGTCTCATGAAAGTTTATTTTCGTAGCGAAATTGTTCTTGATGGATGACATTGCTAGTCTGTTTAAGTTGATTGGGATCATTGTTGAGCACAAAAAGTTTTTTTAATTGATTTCAGTTATGAAAACTTATTTCACAGGTTTCAAATGAAATGCAAATAGTTAAAAACAACTTTTCTCCTGATCTCTGTGTTGAATAAAAGGGCTTTGTTTGTTTTGGGAAAATTCACTGCCTCGTTTTACAAAACCTATTCTCAAACCATCCCGTAGTGGTGTTGCCTACGTCACAAAAAAGAGGAACTTATTTCGTCTGCAATTTCAATATCAGACTCTTCTTCTTCTTGAGGTAATGTTGCTAGGCCTACAGACTTGATCTAACTTGAAGACAAAGATTGTATTCTAAGTTTTGCTGACTTGTCTTGAAACTTTCTTCTGGCATTACAGAGGGCACAAATTCCGCAACAGATTTTGATTTCTCCGATCTATCTCCAGAAGTAGAGGGCTCTTGTAAGCTTTCGAACACGTAAGGTTGTTTTTGTTGGATGAATTTTAAAATGGTTCCTTAGATGAGCTCTGTTTCTTTCTCTTTTTTTCAGTTTCCTTTCTTAAGCCCCTCTAGGCTGTTGACGCTTCATGACAGTATTCCTGAAAATATCACAGTACACTTTAATACAAGTTTTAAAATATTATTTATTCAAGAATGGGAAACCGCGAAGTGAGTGAACGTGAAATTAATTTAGCATATTTTTCAAGTTACAAAATTTTTTAGTAATAAAACATAAAATAACAACACTTAGAAGTAGCCTATCTCAATTGTTAACATACTGTTATATTTATATCGTAATGACACTTTTGATTATTTGCGCTTTAGAACAATTGCTTTCAAATATCGTACCCGAAACACCGGTACATGACATTGTTATTTTCAAACCTATATCAATTTGTTGTAGTGATTTCACGACAAATTGAAAGTAAACGCGATTTAATCAAAACACACTTTAATTTTTGTTAGTTATATTTCATTTTCAATTAAGGCGTAAAATATTAACTGTAAACTAAATAGACTTACCTTTAAAAAGACAAGGTCCAAGGAGAAATCAGCATCAACTGACAATAAGCAAACACAACCATGGAATCACTGCTACTGATTACTGCTTAAACTTGACTGTCTAATGTTTATCACAGTCAATCCCACGCTACGTCACTATATTCGCCGAGTCGTCAACAAGGCCGACTCTTATCTCACTACATTTCAATGTAGACTACTACTTGAATTATTTTTTATCTACTAGGCATTTTGTTACCTTTGATGTACCAGGATTATTTTTATTTTGGGGTGGACCTTTGCTTAAAGCATGAATTTAAAAAATATTATTTTATGTGTAGGTATTTTGTAATTTTTTTCTTGAAGAAAACATTTTTATATTAGGTTGGGGCATCAATGGTGCCCCCATAGGAAGTGAGGTCCGGAGTGGACAGCCCCGCCCCTTATGAACGCCATTGGTGATATCCTCAATTTCCAATCCCTTTCTTTGCCCTTAACGGGCTAGCACTAGCTCAGCTGCAATATGGAACTTTACATAGACGGAGAGAGTTCTCTTAAACAATATTTACTATTCAAAATAAGACAAGCTTTATTTCGCCCTCTACCGTGTCTGGAGTCAGTCTGGTCAGGAAGGTCGATAAAAAGAACGCTTCTCAATCATGCTGTTTCGGATGTGTCGAGAACGCTGTGGAACGTGGAGCGAAGATTAAATATTAAATTAAGAAGGGACAAGTCACAAATGATAATTGGTTTGGACACGTAAACTCCATCAGTATGCTTAAGAATATACACCAGAGGGGAATAAGTGAGATACGAGGCACGAAAAGGATAGGCTACAAAGTGTACGTACCGTTAGTTCTCACGCGTCAGGTTCGCTTGCTTCAGATTGCAGTGGTACAGCCACAAGAGAATACAATTTGAAAGGAAGTATAAGTGCCAAGAAAACACAACATTATTAATAATTATTCATTTATTGCATTCAAATCATATTATGATGATTAGAGCGACGGTGGAATGATATATGGCCGGGGAACACCTCGAGAAAACCTGCCAAGCAACATTCTTCCTCTCCGATAGTTGATATTCACAGCCGATAGGTGAATTCCGAAGACAGAGTTTCCCCATTTATAAAATCTTGACAGACTGCAAAGAAAACCATTGGCACAAAGAATAAACCCGTTTTTCAACAATAAAAATCGTTATAGGTCTATTGTTGAATAAATTATTATTTGTGTTAAATACTGGATCCTTACTTCACTCTTGCAATAGGGCAGATAATTAATAAATGTTTTCTTTTTAACTTTTTGTGCATTATTTTCTTTGCTATACTAATAATAAGACCTTGACGAAAAATGTTGTGGAAATTTAATTTTTTTAAAGTAATTTACCTTAACTTGCATTATGAAGATAAAATAACTTATTTTTAATTTTCATATGCATGTGTTATGGTAGGCCATCTTAAGTTTATTGGGTCGCTACCAACGATGACAGTTTAGAAGAAATGAAATGGTAACGTTTTGCATACCGACCGATAGCGACCCATCATATTAATGGTCACATCCATTGACTTGTCGGCATATTGAAACCTTTTAACTCAATAACGTCAGGATCGAATGCTATTAAAATTTACTGTTTAATCTAATATAGAAGAAGATCAGCATTTCCGTTCATTGCTGCAGTTGAGAATAGTTTTCCAAAATGTTTTACATTTGAGATGCTTCAAAATATTAATGACTGGTTTCCTCTAGCGAAAAATAAGATCATGTTCGTTTTATTTTAAAAATTACGTACATAACAATCTACGTTTATTAATTTAAATTTAAATATTCACGAGTTTTCCAAATTATTAATATTTTATTACCTCAATACAGTTTTGTATGTGAGGAAAAAAAAAGCAAAATTTGTAAATTCGGTTAAATTTATATTTTTATAGTGGCTGTACTGTAGTTTTGAGTACTTGAGCATTTGAAAATACTATCATGTAATCGCAATAATGCTTTAAGTTGAACTGATGTCTGCCTAGGTGGAACAGTTAGTAAGGCAATGGCTTTCTGATCTCAAAATGGCCAGTTTGTTCCCGGCTCAGGACGATGGCATTTACGAGTGTACAAATGCGCTAGTCCCATGTCCATAGTCTTACTTGTGTGTAAATCATTATTTTGGCATAATAAAATTACATACTTAAGAAGCATAAAAATAGAAGAATACTGTGAAGAAACGTAAGGGAGCGAATAATCATTCACTGAGGTGTATCCTTCGTCTAAGAATTCTTGCCGAACAGTTTCTTTAACAGTCATATCACTTACAGTGATCAGCCAATTGAGATTATATCGCTGTCTTGTAGCCATGAATGCTGCTTCCGCACTGCTTTCCCTAGTTCTCACAGCATAGGTTCACACATTTCTCATACTTACTGTCCCTCGACTTCCGTTTCCACTCTTCTTAATGATACTCAACTTTGCTACGAAATTCAATGAGAATCAAAATTATGCCGTTAGTTATCTCAGGAAAGCTTAATTTTATATTTACTTCGACCCAGGGAAGAAGAAGATGGATACTTTTGTTAAGCTACAGTATGAAAAAAAAATAGGTAAAATATTCTTCTTTATTGCATTCCACAGACTCAACTGTGTACTGGTTGGATATTAAATTAGCATCTCTATAAGAATAGAGGTTTCTGGAAATCACTCTATTGAAGTAGCCTACACCTTCAAAAATGCGCAATATACAAACCAGCAATTCCATTCTGTTTAGACAAATAAACCTAATGTTAATGGAAATAGTCGGTCTCGTGATGGAGCTAAGGGAGCAACATTCTGCAGGAATTTCGCAGTAACAAATAAATTGATTAGTTCAGTAGTTCGCTATGCCCTTAGCTATTCTTAAAAATCATTTATACAATGTCGGCCTAAGGAGAGACTATGGTGCTGACTTTCTGTGCACGAGATCGATCCCGGCCCAACATTTATGAGCACATAAATGACTGGCATAAATTTACAGGCATTTAAAAGATCTCGTGGGGTTGAGAGGCAATGGGCTAACCACCTGTCCCTCTGCTCTCTCTCTCTCTCTCTAAAAAAAAGCGTAACAAAATTTACATACCGTAGGTAAGAAAAACCTCCACTTCGAGACCCTTCGCCCCAACATAAGGGATATAGGAAACCGGATAGACCTACAGAAAATAACTAGTTTCGTGACAAAATTCCGGCACACCTGCGAGGTCACAGGCCTAAGTACATGGTCAGTTTATCTCATTATTGTAAAATGAATGGTGAAAAATTTGTTGTTCTCACATAATATTCTCTACGTGTTTAGATTCTTATTGTTCGGTTTTAGATTGATGAAAGAAACCGTTAAGTACCATAAACATTACTGTACAATTTCTACGTAAAATAGATTAAAAAGTCTACCCGAACTTTTCCAATAGTATTACCCTAAATAATTAATTTCTCCAACTATTCAAGGTATTTCCGCTGTGGCGTAAACCACTGATCATGAGGTTTCAAGTGCGTTGATAGGTGTGGGGGAAGGAGAAGGCAAGCTAATCATGTCAAATAGAACGGAGGTACGAAGAGAGGGTGTCACGATGTGTATGGAGTGTAACTATTGTAACATACCTAGAATAGACGGAAAAGGGAATAAATGGGTAGATTAGAATACTCAATGTGTTGTTTATTACCATACAATTTGCAATCCATAAGGAGAAGTAGGTTTGTCATGTTTTGAACTAGGGGAAATCAAGACCTGCTACATAACTCCCGTCTTTGGGGGGGGGGCGGAGGCGCCGGCGACGAGGAGCAGCGACGGAACGACCCAGACGGCTTTATCCTAGTAAAGTGCTGGAGACCACATTACATATGATGTCAGAAGTGCTGGATAAGATAATCTTATGAGTTTTTAGGCCGTGATTTTCGTAGGAAGGGTGATCTTCCGCTTCGGGCTGCCGTCGCGCTGCAAAAACGAAGAAACAAGAGGAAGTGTGACGATGAGGTCATGAACTCCGCAAGTGACCGAAATTAGTTTTCGTTGCTCTTTTCTTTTTTTATTGTGAATTTTGGCATTAGTTTTTCCTCGCCATTTTCTGCTTTCTGTGAATGTTTGAAGAATTGGGTATAATGTGTGAGGTGTGGTTTATTATGGAATAACATCACAAAGTACGGAGCTGCTATCAACTGTTTTCAGGTAATAAAGATTTCTTTTAGTTTGGTGCGGGTAGGTAAACAGCCATGACTCAGGTTAATTTGCAAGAAGCAATGGGTGCTTTGCTGGCAAGGGTGGATTAATTAGAGCAGAGAGAATATGCGTTGAAGGAAGAAAACACACGTCTAAGTCAGCTAGTAAATACTCCCAAGGCTAGTTGTAATTTGTTGAGTAGCGCACCAAGTTAGGGAGGCGGCCCCCATGAAAAAATACGTACTTTTTTGCTAAGGTTGAGGAAGCGGCAAATATTTCAAACTGGACAGACGAAGATAAAATGAGAGTGGTTACATTGAAATTAATTGATCAAGTATGTGTTGAGGCAAGTAATTATGAGGACCTTAAGGCTGGATTACTAGAAAGGTATGGATTAAATAGATTGCTTTACTTCTTTAACAAATCTTAATTTGAATATAAAAAATACTATGCTAACTTATACTAACTTTAACGCTAGGTCCATAAAAATATCTTAACTTAAAATAGAAATATTTAAAGTAGGCCTAAGTCAAATATTAGGCTATAGGCCTAAAGCAATTGAGTTAGTTTAATTTGCAATTTTATTATTTTTGATCTAATAATCATAAATTCATTGAATAGTTGGAGAAATTAATTATTTAGGGTAATACTATTGGAAAAGTTCGGGTAGACTTTTTAATCTATTTTACGTAGAAATTGTACAGTAATGTTTATGGTACTTAACGGTTTCTTTCATCAATCTAAAACCGAACAATAAGAATCTAAACACGTAGAGAATATTATGTGAGAACAACAAATTTTTCACCATTCATTTTACAATAATGAGATAAACTGACCATGTACTTAGGCCTGTGACCTCGCAGGTGTGCCGGAATTTTGTCACGAAACTAGTTATTTTCTGTAGGTCTATCCGGTTTCCTATATCCCTTATGTTGGGGCGAAGGGTCTCGAAGTGGAGGTTTTTCTTACCTACGGTATGTAAATTTTGTTACGCTTTTTTTTAGAGAGAGAGAGGGACAGGTGGTTAGCCCATTGCCTCTCAACCCCACGAGATCTTTTAAATGCCTGTAAATTTATGCCAGTCATTTATGTGCTCATAAATGTTGGGCCGGGATCGATCTCGTGCACAGAAAGTCAGCACCATAGTCTCTCCTTAGGCCGACATTGTATAAATGATTTTTAAGAATAGCTAAGGGCATAGCGAACTACTGAACTAATCAATTTATTTGTTACTGCGAAATTCCTGCAGAATGTTGCTCCCTTAGCTCCATCACGAGACCGACTATTTCCATTAACATTAGGTTTATTTGTCTAAACAGAATGGAATTGCTGGTTTGTATATTGCGCATTTTTGAAGGTGTAGGCTACTTCAATAGAGTGATTTCCAGAAACCTCTATTCTTATAGAGATGCTAATTTAATATCCAACCAGTACACAGTTGAGTCTGTGGAATGCAATAAAGAAGAATATTTTACCTATTTTTTTTTCATACTGTAGCTTAACAAAAGTATCCATCTTCTTCTTCCCTGGGTCGAAGTAAATATAAAATTAAGCTTTCCTGAGATAACTAACGGCATAATTTTGATTCTCATTGAATTTCGTAGCAAAGTTGAGTATCATTAAGAAGAGTGGAAACGGAAGTCGAGGGACAGTAAGTATGAGAAATGTGTGAACCTATGCTGTGAGAACTAGGGAAAGCAGTGCGGAAGCAGCATTCATGGCTACAAGACAGCGATATAATCTCAATTGGCTGATCACTGTAAGTGATATGACTGTTAAAGAAACTGTTCGGCAAGAATTCTTAGACGAAGGATACACCTCAGTGAATGATTATTCGCTCCCTTACGTTTCTTCACAGTATTCTTCTATTTTTATGCTTCTTAAGTATGTAATTTTATTATGCCAAAATAATGATTTACACACAAGTAAGACTATGGACATGGGACTAGCGCATTTGTACACTCGTAAATGCCATCGTCCTGAGCCGGGAACAAACTGGCCATTTTGAGATCAGAAAGCCATTGCCTTACTAACTGTTCCACCTAGGCAGACATCAGTTCAACTTAAAGCATTATTGCGATTACATGATAGTATTTTCAAATGCTCAAGTACTCAAAACTACAGTACAGCCACTATAAAAATATAAATTTAACCGAATTTACAAATTTTGCTTTTTTTTTCCTCACATACAAAACTGTATTGAGGTAATAAAATATTAATAATTTGGAAAACTCGTGAATATTTAAATTTAAATTAATAAACGTAGATTGTTATGTACGTAATTTTTAAAATAAAACGAACATGATCTTATTTTTCGCTAGAGGAAACCAGTCATTAATATTTTGAAGCATCTCAAATGTAAAACATTTTGGAAAACTATTCTCAACTGCAGCAATGAACGGAAATGCTGATCTTCTTCTATATTAGATTAAACAGTAAATTTTAATAGCATTCGATCCTGACGTTATTGAGTTAAAAGGTTTCAATATGCCGACAAGTCAATGGATGTGACCATTAATATGATGGGTCGCTATCGGTCGGTATGCAAAACGTTACCATTTCATTTCTTCTAAACTGTCATCGTTGGTAGCGACCCAATAAACTTAAGATGGCCTACCATAACACATGCATATGAAAATTAAAAATAAGTTATTTTATCTTCATAATGCAAGTTAAGGTAAATTACTTTAAAAAAATTAAATTTCCACAACATTTTTCGTCAAGGTCTTATTATTAGTATAGCAAAGAAAATAATGCACAAAAAGTTAAAAAGAAAACATTTATTAATTATCTGCCCTATTGCAAGAGTGAAGTAAGGATCCAGTATTTAACACAAATAATAATTTATTCAACAATAGACCTATAACGATTTTTATTGTTGAAAAACGGGTTTATTCTTTGTGCCAATGGTTTTCTTTGCAGTCTGTCAAGATTTTATAAATGGGGAAACTCTGTCCTCGGAATTCACCTATCGGCTGTGAATATCAACTATCGGAGAGGAAGAATGTTGCTTGGCAGGTTTTCTCGAGGTGTTCCCCGGCCATATATCATTCCACCGTCGCTCTAATCATCATAATATGATTTGAATGCAATAAATGAATAATTATTAATAATGTTGTGTTTTCTTGGCACTTATACTTCCTTTCAAATTGTATTCTCTTGTGGCTGTACCACTGCAATCTGAAGCAAGCGAACCTGACGCGTGAGAACTAACGGTACGTACACTTTGTAGCCTATCCTTTTCGTGCCTCGTATCTCACTTATTCCCCTCTGGTGTATATTCTTAAGCATACTGATGGAGTTTACGTGTCCAAACCAATTATCATTTGTGACTTGTCCCTTCTTAATTTAATATTTAATCTTCGCTCCACGTTCCACAGCGTTCTCGACACATCCGAAACAGCATGATTGAGAAGCGTTCTTTTTATCGACCTTCCTGACCAGACTGACTCCAGACACGGTAGAGGGCGAAATAAAGCTTGTCTTATTTTGAATAGTAAATATTGTTTAAGAGAACTCTCTCCGTCTATGTAAAGTTCCATATTGCAGCTGAGCTAGTGCTAGCCCGTTAAGGGCAAAGAAAGGGATTGGAAATTGAGGATATCACCAATGGCGTTCATAAGGGGCGGGGCTGTCCACTCCGGACCTCACTTCCTATGGGGGCACCATTGATGCCCCAACCTAATATAAAAATGTTTTCTTCAAGAAAAAAATTACAAAATACCTACACATAAAATAATATTTTTTAAATTCATGCTTTAAGCAAAGGTCCACCCCAAAATAAAAATAATCCTGGTACATCAAAGGTAACAAAATGCCTAGTAGATAAAAAATAATTCAAGTAGTAGTCTACATTGAAATGTAGTGAGATAAGAGTCGGCCTTGTTGACGACTCGGCGAATATAGTGACGTAGCGTGGGATTGACTGTGATAAACATTAGACAGTCAAGTTTAAGCAGTAATCAGTAGCAGTGATTCCATGGTTGTGTTTGCTTATTGTCAGTTGATGCTGATTTCTCCTTGGACCTTGTCTTTTTAAAGGTAAGTCTATTTAGTTTACAGTTAATATTTTACGCCTTAATTGAAAATGAAATATAACTAACAAAAATTAAAGTGTGTTTTGATTAAATCGCGTTTACTTTCAATTTGTCGTGAAATCACTACAACAAATTGATATAGGTTTGAAAATAACAATGTCATGTACCGGTGTTTCGGGTACGATATTTGAAAGCAATTGTTCTAAAGCGCAAATAATCAAAAGTGTCATTACGATATAAATATAACAGTATGTTAACAATTGAGATAGGCTACTTCTAAGTGTTGTTATTTTATGTTTTATTACTAAAAAATTTTGTAACTTGAAAAATATGCTAAATTAATTTCACGTTCACTCACTTCGCGGTTTCCCATTCTTGAATAAATAATATTTTAAAACTTGTATTAAAGTGTACTGTGATATTTTCAGGAATACTGTCATGAAGCGTCAACAGCCTAGAGGGGCTTAAGAAAGGAAACTGAAAAAAAGAGAAAGAAACAGAGCTCATCTAAGGAACCATTTTAAAATTCATCCAACAAAAACAACCTTACGTGTTCGAAAGCTTACAAGAGCCCTCTACTTCTGGAGATAGATCGGAGAAATCAAAATCTGTTGCGGAATTTGTGCCCTCTGTAATGCCAGAAGAAAGTTTCAAGACAAGTCAGCAAAACTTAGAATACAATCTTTGTCTTCAAGTTAGATCAAGTCTGTAGGCCTAGCAACATTACCTCAAGAAGAAGAAGAGTCTGATATTGAAATTGCAGACGAAATAAGTTCCTCTTTTTTGTGACGTAGGCAACACCACTACGGGATGGTTTGAGAATAGGTTTTGTAAAACGAGGCAGTGAATTTTCCCAAAACAAACAAAGCCCTTTTATTCAACACAGAGATCAGGAGAAAAGTTGTTTTTAACTATTTGCATTTCATTTGAAACCTGTGAAATAAGTTTTCATAACTGAAATCAATTAAAAAAACTTTTTGTGCTCAACAATGATCCCAATCAACTTAAACAGACTAGCAATGTCATCCATCAAGAACAATTTCGCTACGAAAATAAACTTTCATGAGACAATTGCACAATTTTCTGATGTAAAAGCTAGAAGAAGACAATTTTGAAAGGTAACTACATATTCTGAATTAATACGAGGGTGGATCGAATATATATATATTTTTTTTACAACATTTTTAAAACAAATGCACATATGAAGGGACATCTTTTATCTCTTGTTCTATATAGCCGCCAAGTTTCTCAGCACAGGATGTGGATGTTGGAGCACCTCCACACAAAATTTGTTGATTTTCTCACGAACAACTGCAGCAACGTGGAAGAATCTGGCACCGTTGGACTTTAATTTGTTTGATTCCATGAAGCAGGGGTGCCCACCCCCCCAAACGTCATGACTCACCCCCCCAAACTTCATTGCTCACCCCCAACACAATTGGCTGTCGACAAGGGCGTCCATATGATATTGTCTAGGGGGGGGGCAATTTTTTAAATTAATTTATTTTTTGTCGCTTTAACTTCTTGGGCCACTTTGTAACATGATATTAATAATATAGTAAGTGCAACAATAACGTAGCCAGAAAATAATTGCGGGGAGGGTCGGAAGTGCCAGGAGAGTTTGGAATACCCCCCACAAAAAGGGGGTCGGGGGTCCATCCCCAGAAAATTGTTAAATATTGAACTAATGAAAATAATATTTTACGCTATTTTAGCACAGAAAAACAAGTTAGGAAATTTGTTTACCATACTCGAAGACATGCCAATGTAAATAAGAAATCATTACCTAAGTGGGGGGTCCACCCCCGGAAAATTTTTAAGTACTGAACTAATGAAAATCGCATTTTACGCTATTTTAGAACTAAAAAACTAGTTAGGAAATTTGTTTACCATACCCTAAGACGTGCCAATGTAAACAAGAAAATGTTACCTAAGTCGGATGTCCACCCCGGAAAATTTTTTAATATTGAAGTAATGAAAATCACGTTTTACGCTATTTTAGCACTGAAAAACTAGTTATGAAAACCATACTCTAAGACATGCCAATGAACATAAGAAATCATTACCTAAGTGGGAGATCCACCCCCGGATTTTTTATTTTTTTTTTTAAATGAGAAATTTCCTCAAAACAGAGGTTTGTCTCCAACCAAACAAATACAACAGTCAAGCACTATCACATAACTCATCCTGACACACAAAATATGATACCACCATTCAGAACTCTACACTGCTCACTACATTTCGCCACTTATCCCTGTCTTGTACATCTTCCTCCACTAAACCAAATCTTTCCATCGACATGTGTACATTCTGTATCCAGGTAGTAGCAGGTCGTCCTCTTCCTCTTCTTCTCTTACTTTCCCATTCCTGTACGATTCTAGGTATTCTGTCTTCTCCCATTCTACGTACATGTCCATACCATCTAAGTCGTTTCCTTTCAATTGTGACTGCACTCTCTTCTTCTACTTCCATAATACGTCGTATTTCCGTATTCCTAATCCTGTCTTTCCTAGATATCCTGGCAGACCGTCTCCAGAAGTCCATTTCCAGTGCGTTCAATCTGTTAACCTGTTTTTTATTTAATGTCCATGTTTCTGCTCCGTAGAAGACTATACTCTGTAGTATGGTTTTGAATATTTTCGTTTTTGTACTATTGATTATATTTCTACTCCATAAAATTGAATTTAACATTCCTATTATTTTCTTTCCACTAGTAATCTTTTGATTAATATCCATATTTGATGTCCCCTCTATTTCCAGAATTGAACCCAGGTATCGAAAATTTTGCACTTTTTTAATCCGTCTCCCATCAATGTATAGCTCATCTAGATCATTCGTCAAATATTCTGTCTTATCATACGAGTCGTAGTTTATCTTCAGTCCCCACCTTTGATATTCCATTGAGGAATGAAAATCACATTTTACGCTATTTTAGCACTAAAAAACTAGTGATGAGCAAATGCAAGACCAAGACCAAGACCGAGGCGGTCTTGGTCTTGGTATTGCACTCTCAGTCTTGGTCTTGGTCTTGCATAGGTAACCCTGGTCTTGGTCTCGGTCTTGCATCAATGGTCTTGGTCTTGGTCTCGGTCTTGCATACTCGGTCTTGGTCTTGTTGCAAGAGTCTTGCAGTTTTCTTTTATGCATCTTACTGTGATCGATGGCGTTTACATGATTTAAAGTTACACCGATTACATGTGTGTTATTGCTTGCGAAAGTAACGAAAGGTAATTGCTTTTTGTTGCTTTGACCATGTAAACAGTAATGTGATGTCACGCTGTTTGCCGAAACGTCAATGGTGATATAAGCTAGAACAGTAAACTTTGAGTGTAAATTTAAATATTCTCTATTATCCTATTGCAGAACTTTAAACCCAAAATCTACGAGATGCTCTACACTATTTGAGAATGTAAAATTATGAATATTATATTGTAAAGTTTCAAATTGAACGGCTGTGGAGGCAAGAACTAATATTAACAGGACGTGTATGAAATGTTTAAAAGATTTCCGCATAGGAGAGAGGTTCTATCTGACCTGTTTAATAATATAGTAACAAAACATAACGGCATTGAAGCAGATTCTTTAGAAATTGTGCAATCTATAGAAAATCACACAATGTCCAGTCGGAACCCATCCCACAGGCTGCAATAAATAATATTTCTCTTTCCATATACCCTAGTTCTAATTTATAACACATTGTGAACAGATCATTTCTGCACTTTAAAGATTTCCGCTACCCCCCATAAATTACTTTCTACTTGCTTTCAAGTTTCGGGCCTTCAACTAATTGGGTCATAAATAATCATAACTATTCTTCATGCAAGAAAATATTTCTTGAACAGGCATTTTCTACTTTTAGTATCTTTTCCCATTCGATATGCATGCTTAATATGAGTCAGCAGCAAGAACTTAAACACCGCCACCGTTATGTGTCAATAACAAAATTGTACTTGTAAAAAAGGTTTTCAGTGGATGTCATCAACAAAATGTAGGCCTGTATAGCTACAGTGCAATCAGATACGTAACTGTGAAGTAAATAACTAGCAAATACCCGTCAAATAAGTTCCTGTTTTAATTAATCTACGGTTTAATTGTGTTTTATTGAATAATTGTGAAGAATACCGGGCGTATAACCTGATTTTTTCAGACTTCACTTTATTTTGAAATTTTCTGCAAGGAGAATGGAATGAGCTGAATAGCTATGTTATATTTTGTTCAAGTAGACAGAAAAGAATCTATATGTGAGAGTAGGCTATGAATATTAATGATAGGTGTAAAAAAGGATTTCATCGTTAATGAAACAGGGTACTGAGCGTGTTAATAGGCGTTTTAAGTTACGGGGGCTACTGTTTAAAGTTTCAAATCCTCAGTCATAGGCCGCCCCATGGCTGAGTGGTTAGACCACTCGCCCTCCACCGCTGGGACCCGGGATCGAACCTCGATGGATCCATGTGGAATTTGTGGTGGACAAAGTGGGGTCGGGGCAGGCTTTCTCGGGGTGCTCCGGGATCCCTGCCATATATCATTCTATCGTTGTGCAACTGGTGTCGGTATAAAAGAATAGTTGCTTTATTATAAAATATATTATTATATATATATAGCTTATAATATTTAACAGAATCTGAATTTATATTAAAAAAAAACTGAATAGCAAAATAAGTATAAAGAAAGTAAGGCAATAATTTCAGTAAATATCAAAATGACCAAATAAGTGAAAATACAAATACAATACAATAAGAAGGATAGAAGTTACCAAACTTCGCCAATGCAAGATAATTAACTTCTAAATATCAAACTGGCAAATCTGTAAAGGGCGTGCTAGGATATAACCTAAGGTCCGAAGATCCTCTAAATTCCAGGTGAGATAGGATAAGTCCACAGAAAATGACTCATAAGTTTCTTTTTTCCAAAACAGACTATAAATTTTATTTATAAATTCAACCTGAGTATTTACAAAATCCAGCTAAATATATTTAACTAGAGTTAAACGACCAACAATTATAAAATAACCAGCATGGTTATTAATAAAGTTTATGTACAGTTAAAACCTTGAACATTTTAATTCAAATGCAATTATCAAACTGCGTAGTGAAATTTATAAGAATGCGAGCTAAGATCAAACCTGAACTAAGGACAGAGATATCTTGATATGGCCAAAATTAAATAAATGCATGAAAGAATGTTATAACCAATTTTGCATAAAAGGAAATAATTATTAGGATGAAATATTTTACTGAAGCAAACCCTAAAATGCTAATACCTATATGAAAGCCTACTAAATATCAAAGGTATAAGCAATAGAAAAAACCCCGAATAGCAGAGAGAAAAATCTACCCAAACATACGGTAAAAGGAATAACTATAAGTTACGGCAAGTTTATATTTGACAACAAAAGAAAGTGAAAATGTTAAACGCTATAGCAATGCAGAATACTAAATGTACATACTGAGAAAATCTTATAAAACAATACTAGTCAACTGTAAACAAACTAGCAAAGGAATGTGACTTTAGAATTTAACCAGACAGCTTAAGTTTGTAAGAACAATAGGCCTTCACGTAACTTAACGCGATGTCAAAATACAAGCTTACAAGACAAGGTTATGAATAGCTTACTCATCAAGTTAATGACCTGCAAACAAAGCATAGTACCAAGAAACATACTGCTATAGATTACGACTGAATTAAATGCATAATTAATATTTAACTAGAAAAGAACAAGAATATATTCCCAGTAGAATTTACTTCAGACAAATGGAAATAGGCCAATCAAGATAAGTTAACAGACAACCCTAATCTGCTTTTCCATTACGCCACATTACTAACATTCTCCCAAAATATAATAAGTTACTGTTAGCAAAAACTCTAATTGAAACATCGTGTTAGAGTAGGGACATGACCTGCATTCTCCCGAAACGTAACATTTCCTCCTCCTGATAATTCACAACGGGCTTGAACTAATGTATCGGAGAAACCAGGAATGAATACTAAATGACGAATACAGAAGTCACCAAAAGCCACAATATTGTATTACTTCTAATGGGTAGCTGGAGTGTAAAAGTTACCGAGCCACGGTAGCCCCCTAACATGCTGCGATGCTTTAGTTAATTCTGATTTAAAAAAAAAGGAAGATAATATCAGTTGAATCCTGAAGGGATCTATGCAGTTAAATTTAGACGAACAAGAAAGAAACTCACCATCTCTCACCAGATACCATCACAAGCTTCAGGCTTACATCACGTTGACTGCTCGTATCACTCTGACTGAACAAACCAGCGATTCGCTCAGAGGCAGAGAAAACGAGCAACCACCGCGCATGCGCACCAACTGACAACGTAATGAAACAAGTGAAGAGAATAGTGGAATGCACCCAATAAACTTTAAATAAACATCTCAGTCCTCCCCGCTCAACTAGTTTTTGTTTTGTTTAGCTAACTCTAACTTCTAAACTTCTGTATTCAACATCATTCATTGACAAGCCCAGAAATATTCATAAAAACTCATAAAAACTATACTACATATATCCACAAAATTTTCTATTATGAAAAACCTAATAGTTCATTAAACTCTTTTAAATAGACATAAAACATACTAATATACCTTTTTAGAACTGCCCTGTCATTAATCCATATTTTTAATTTCATTACAATACTCAATAATAATTTTTACTGTACAAACATACAACCATACTAATACCTTGTGTAAAGAGTGTCATGTTTCATACCAGCATATCTTGACTGTCTCTCGACATTGAAATTCATATTATCTTGAAATGTTAATCAGACACCATTGAGATTAAATAATTTCTGAGCCACAGATAGTGCCATTATTAATATAGTGTTCATTAAATAATTTACTGGTAAAATGTATATATATATGCATATAAGGTCTCTGAGATGACACAATGTATTATGATTGTATATCAACTTCTGATATATTGAAGAGATAATAAAGTCTATATAACAATTGTTGATGTAGAAAATACTCATTAGAATGATTCCAGCACCATAACTTGAAGTGTCCTTACTTTACTTCATTTAAATAGGTGATCTTGAACATACTATGAGAAATTTGATTTTTCCTCACGAATAAAAAAAATGTTTATACAAGCTCAAATAGTGGACCGTCCGAGAGGCGAGCGGAACCACAACTCAAGAGCACATCTTGTGGTCCATAGATTATTGACCAATTTTAAGGTGAGTAGCACTTGTTACCCACAATCATATACAGCAGGACGAAGATCAATCTTCGCACTCTCACACTACAGCTAGAGAGAGGAGAAGCACTGCAAGGTCCATCATGCAGATTACTTGAAATGTAGAAGACGGTGCGCCACAGGGATGACAAGAGGGCAGCAGCAGAAGGTCAGATCAAGCCACACAGAATGTGACAACCGAGGCGTCCCCCGATGATCCAGACCAGGAAACAGCAGCCAGACGTGCATGGAGCTCACATGCACATCAGACAAAGCACAGTCTCGAACATCCACAATTATTACTCTGTAACACATCCCACACACAGCACAGTATCTGTTTTCTTCAAACACAGGGTGGGGAATGTGAATTGCACGTCCGAGCAGAATGGGATATTTTTTTTTTTTTTATACATCTCTTGATAATCTTGTATCTACAAAGGTACCTTTGATTTTTATTTTGTGTCAATCTTCAAGTAACAGCTGTTACACATATTTTAGTTTAAGATAAAGGTATCGTCATAATAAGTGATTACAAGGCCCTTTTTTTTTATATATATGATAGCCTTCATTAATGTACAGTAAGTTATGCATTAAATAAATATTTCAATTTTACATATAATTTAAATTGAACATTTACTTTTAAACATGACAGGGTAGTTCTTAATGAGAGTGATACGAGGCAATGATTTACATTAATGATAATAAGAGATGGTGAGTAAAAGAGTTCGTCAAAATAGCAACTTTAAAATTACAGTAAGCAAGAAACCACCGAGACTCGGGGCAATTCACAAACCAGCACAGCATTATAACACTTGACAAGACAAAACCCCAAAAAAGGAATATTACACAATTAAGACGAATCTTAGCATTCTTAGGCAATACTAAGCAAAACCCTTGGAATTCTATAGGTGGAATTAAGCATTATAGGAACAAAATTTATAATAGCAGGCAACTAGTAACATCTTCATAATGTAACATACAAACCAACTCCACTTTTGAACATCTATATGGAGTCTATAGAAGGTAGCTTAAGATACCTAGAAACACACAAATATATGTATCAGACAAGAGAATGCTTCGCAACATAGTAATAAGATTTTACATATAGAATTTCAAACAGGAGATTAAAACAAGAATGCCAAAAATACTCAAGCTCTAAACGGCAGGTCGAAACATCTTTAATTGAGATGCATGACACCTACGAGTAGATAAATTCTCAGGATGCTCCAACAAATAACTGACACCACCATGCAATATTCTAATAATCCTAAACGGACCAAGATACCTAGGCGCCAACTTCCGAGCAAACCGATTAGCGGCCGAACTCACAGGATAGTTCCTCGCCATAACCAAGTCACCAACTCTAAATGCCGCCTGATGCCTATTTCTGTTGTAGACAGCAGCACGCCTATTCCTACCTAAGGCAAGATTCCTCGCCGCCTTACTCCAAGCTTCTTTGATGGCAGCCGGAGATGGAGAATCCGGCAACAAATCGCCCAATTTCCACAAATTACTTAACGGATGGTTAGGTGCAAAAGTAAACATTAGAGAAAAGGGAGTAAAATTGTGGGCCTCATGTTTTGCGGTATTAAACGCGAACTGCATCCAATCAATGTTACTATCCCAGTTGGAATGATCCCTATGGTGATAGGCGATAAGCGCTCCCTTAAGATTTCTCATCACCCTTTCCGCATGAGAAGGATTGGGGTAATAGGGTGTGGTGGTCACATGCTCAATACCCAAACCGAAACAGAAATTCTTAAACATCCTTGACATGAACTGAGGTGCATTATCGGAGACTAAAGTTTGACAAGTACCAAAACTAGAAAAGATGGATTGTAAAGAGTGAATGACCCTAGAGGTGGTGGAATCCCTAAGAGGAAACATCCACGTGAACTTGGTGAATGCGTCCACAACGACTAATACAAACGCATTGCCCTTCTTAGAACGCGGTAACTTTCCTAAGAAATCAATAAAAATTCTTTCTAAAGGTCTACTGGCTACCGAAGAAGCTAACAATCCCGAGCGGGTATTCTGGGCAGGTTTAGCGATAGCACAAGTCTGACAAGAATTAACACTTTGAGTGACATCTTTATCCATAGTTTTCCACCAAAACTGTTGTTTGATCTTGGCTAAAGTCTTTCTAACCCCAAGATGGCCACCAACAGGGGTTTCATGAAAATAGGCAAATATCATGGGAACCAAAGCTACCGTTAAAACAATCTTATGCTTACCATTCCTGGGAAAAACAATATGGAGAATATCCTTAATTAGTTTGAAATTGCTCACATTTTCCCCAGCTTTCAACCTATTTATGACTGCAACTAATTCTATATCCTGAACTTGATGATGCGCAAGATCAGTAAATGCCAAAGGAAGGGCACTAGCCACCGGCGCCAAAAAATTTAACTGCGCATCTAACTCAGGAGGAAACCCAGAATGAACAATTTCTTCTTCCTGGTCAGGATATCCCTCGTACATACGGGATAACGAGTCAGCTACAACATTATCAGCTCCCTTAATATGAACACATGAAAACTTAAAGGCCGATAACCTTACCGCCCATCTCGCAAATCTGCCAGTACTTCGGGGTCTAGCGAAACACCACGATAAGGCTTGGTTATCACATTCTAATATGAAGTTCACATGTTCTAGGTACATTCTGAACTTTTCAACCGCGAATATGACAGCCAAGGCCTCCAATTCATAGGTAGAATACATTTGTTCCTGTTTACTGAGAGAGCGGGAAGCAAATGCTATAGGCTTACGACCATCTTCAAATTCTTGAAGCAATACCGCTCCTACCCCTTGACCACAAGCATCAGTTTGCAATATGAATGTACGTTCAAAGTCTGCCATGGCAAGAATAGGAGGATTCATCACTGCTAATTTCAAGTCATCAAACGCTGCTTGTTGTTCAGCTCCCCAAGAAAATTCCACATCCTTACGCCTCAAGAGATTAAGCGGTGCTGCCCTAGCCGCAAACTTGGGTATAAACTTAGCGAAAAAGTTGATCATCCCAATAAACCTAGCAACAGATTTTACATTCTTAGGAGGCGGAAAATTACGTATGGCAACCGTCCTCTCCGGATCTATGGACACTCCAGAAGGGCTAATAATATGTCCAATGAAAGATAACTGAGCACGAGCAAACTTAACTTTAGCAGGTTTTACAGTCAGACCGGCCTTACTGAGTCTATCAAAAACTTCTTTAAGGTGAATCATATGGGAGTCAAAGTCTTTACTATAAATAACAAGGTCATCCAGGTAATGATATACAAAATGAAATTTTATATCAGAAAAGATTTTATCCAAAAGACGGGTCAAGACCTGTGCCCCTGTGGCCAACCCGAAAGGCAATCTACAGAATTCATAATGATTCCACTGTGTTGAGAAAGCAGTAAGATGTCTAGAAGATTCCTTAAGGGGAATTTGGTTGTATGCACTGTTTAAATCTAGTGATGTAAATACTGATGCGCCAGAAAACCAATGTGCTGCAGAGTGAATATCCGGAAGTGGCATGGCTTCAATGTTTATTTTCTGATTAAGGAGACGGTAGTCTATTACTGGGCGAAAATCATCTTTGCCTTTAGGAACGAGAAAAATTGGGCTGGCATACGAAGAAATAGATGGCCGGATAATACCTTTGGCTAACATCTCATTAATTTTGCCCCTCAACACATGTAATTTCGGCGGAGAAAGTCTGTATGGAGGTAAACGAACCGGAGAAGTATCCTTAAGTTGGATCTCATACTCTATGGCATTAGTAACCCCTAAATCCTCTGTAAGTACATTGGCATAATTATCTATCAAGGATACTATCCGCTTCTGTTGTTCGGTATCTAAATGGCTCAAATCAATCTGATCTATCATGGCTGGTTGAATATTCTGCAACTGATGTTGCGGCAAAAAGGCATTTTGGTCCAAGCGTTCACTACAGCCAGAAATCTGAATTCTAATCTTGTATTCCGGAAAAAATTTAAAGTTAATAAGGCCAGACCCCAAATCTAATGTCAAACCAGTTTTGACAGCAAAATCCATTCCAAGAATAACTGGGCAGATCAAACGCCTGATTACAAGAAATTTAACCTTCCAGGAAAATTTACATATTCGCAACGGTATCTCAACTCGTCCCAAAACCTGAAGAGGGTTGCCATCAGCAGCACTACACTGAGTCTTTATAACCTCAATTTGCGAAACAGGATAATTTATGCTCCGAAGGAACTGAAAATCAATGCAAGAATGAGACGCTCCTGAATCAAGCAATGCTTTAACTGGATGCCGCAAAACTGCCACTTCTACACATGGAAGATGAATGGGAACTCTAGCCTTACATCCCATCCGCTGGTACATCATAGTGTTACATATAACTGGATCCTTGATATAATAAATAGGCGGTAGGAAAGATTCTACACACTGCCTAGAAACATTACTCTGTGTAGATAGATTAAAATTCGGTGTCTGAGTTCCATGAAAGCCTGTCAAATTATTTCTAGGCCTAACTTCAATTAACTTCAGTCGACAATTCCGTACTAAATGGCCTACACGATGACAAAAGTAACATCGTCTCAACAAAGAAGAAATAGATCTCTGCGCAATAGGAGAACCAATAGAATTTACACTCAGCGCACAAGCATCTTCAGCTCTTTTCTGATCCGTACAGTTAATTTCAGCTATCTTTTTTGTCAAAGTTTCTAACTGTTTAAATGACGAAGGTTTCTGCTCAAAATATAAACAAGAACGCGTCACGGGGTTAAGCCCGGATAATATAACTCCAATGGTCTGAACTTCATTATCATTAACTTGAAAAACACCACCAAACATTTTAATATCCTGTACAAATTCAAGGAATGATTCATCAAAACGCTGTGGTCTGTAATAATGTTTAAGCAAAAACTCATGTCTTAATCTGAGTGGAATGAAAATATCAAGAACACGCTTATGAAATTGAAATAAAGATGCTCGACTACCAATTGCTTCAAAAAGAAAATCCAAAAGTTGACCAGAAAGCACTGATACTAATAACTGTAACACCGCATCATCTTGAATTTGAAATAACGCTGCTTGGACAGTAACTTTTACCAAAAATTGCAAAAAAGCTATGACATCATCTACCTTCTCAACTGCAAAAGGCTGTTCTCTATCAATAAGATTATTTAAAGGATGAACAATCTCAATTTGATTAAACTCGGGTACACCGACCACTGATTGCACACCCGATGGTTGAAAATTAGAAGTGACAGGACTAGACTGTACATCCACGTTCAAAGCTGCCTGAAAATTACTAACCTGAGTGGCCATCGTATCGAAAGAGGATTGCATAAACTTTGAATAAATAATTAAGTAAAAAATTTACAATATCTTTCCGGATTTCAAATTCTATCCTAACCACCAAATCCACCCCCACCAGGAATTTAGAGACAAATGCTGCCACTTGCAACTGGTGTCGGTATAAAAGAATAGTTGCTTTATTATAAAATATATTATTATATATATATAGCTTATAATATTTAACAGAATCTGAATTTATATTAAAAAAAAACTGAATAGCAAAATAAGTATAAAGAAAGTAAGGCAATAATTTCAGTAAATATCAAAATGACCAAATAAGTGAAAATACAAATACAATACAATAAGAAGGATAGAAGTTACCAAACTTCGCCAATGCAAGATAATTAACTTCTAAATATCAAACTGGCAAATCTGTAAAGGGCGTGCTAGGATATAACCTAAGGTCCGAAGATCCTCTAAATTCCAGGTGAGATAGGATAAGTCCACAGAAAATGACTCATAAGTTTCTTTTTTCCAAAACAGACTATAAATTTTATTTATAAATTCAACCTGAGTATTTACAAAATCCAGCTAAATATATTTAACTAGAGTTAAACGACCAACAATTATAAAATAACCAGCATGGTTATTAATAAAGTTTATGTACAGTTAAAACCTTGAACATTTTAATTCAAATGCAATTATCAAACTGCGTAGTGAAATTTATAAGAATGCGAGCTAAGATCAAACCTGAACTAAGGACAGAGATATCTTGATATGGCCAAAATTAAATAAATGCATGAAAGAATGTTATAACCAATTTTGCATAAAAGGAAATAATTATTAGGATGAAATATTTTACTGAAGCAAACCCTAAAATGCTAATACCTATATGAAAGCCTACTAAATATCAAAGGTATAAGCAATAGAAAAAACCCCGAATAGCAGAGAGAAAAATCTACCCAAACATACGGTAAAAGGAATAACTATAAGTTACGGCAAGTTTATATTTGACAACAAAAGAAAGTGAAAATGTTAAACGCTATAGCAATGCAGAATACTAAATGTACATACTGAGAAAATCTTATAAAACAATACTAGTCAACTGTAAACAAACTAGCAAAGGAATGTGACTTTAGAATTTAACCAGACAGCTTAAGTTTGTAAGAACAATAGGCCTTCACGTAACTTAACGCGATGTCAAAATACAAGCTTACAAGACAAGGTTATGAATAGCTTATTCATCAAGTTAATGACCTGCAAACAAAGCATAGTACCAAGAAACATACTGCTATAGATTACGACTGAATTAAATGCATAATTAATATTTAACTAGAAAAGAACAAGAATATATTCCCAGTAGAATTTACTTCAGACAAATGGAAATAGGCCAATCAAGATAAGTTAACAGACAACCCTAATCTGCTTTTCCATTACGCCACATTACTAACATTCTCCCAAAATATAATAAGTTACCGTTAGCAAAAACTCTAATTGAAACATCGTGTTAGAGTAGGGACATGACCTGCATTCTCCCGAAACGTAACATTTCCTCCTCCTGATAATTCACAACGGGCTTGAACTAATGTATCGGAGAAACCAGGAATGAATACTAAATGACGAATACAGAAGTCACCAAAAGCCACAATATTGTATTACTTCTAATGGGTAGCTGGAGTGTAAAAGTTACCGAGCCACGGTAGCCCCCTAACATGCTGCGATGCTTTAGTTAATTCTGATTTAAAAAAAAAGGAAGATAATATCAGTTGAATCCTGAAGGGATCTATGCAGTTAAATTTAGACGAACAAGAAAGAAACTCACCATCTCTCACCAGATACCATCACAAGCTTCAGGCTTACATCACGTTGACTGCTCGTATCACTCTGACTGAACAAACCAGCGATTCGCTCAGAGGCAGAGAAAACGAGCAACCACCGCGCATGCGCACCAACTGACGACGTAATGAAACAAGTGAAGAGAATAGTGGAATGCACCCAATAAACTTTAAATAAACATCTCAGTTGCTCCATTCGTCATAGTATGGCCCTTTGGTTGTAATAAAGAATTATTATAAATCCTCAGTCATAGCTTTCTTTTAACCCAGTGAGAGGTTGGAGAAACTAATTATTAAATACAGTAATTGTATGACAGAATTTATTTATATTGTACGCAAAATGAAATGTCATATATGGCTGAGGGCCTTGTTACATCTGTTTGTCTTTCGTACCATAATACTAGAGAACTATTGCAATTAAGCATTTTAAAAATGAATATGGAGTGTTAACCGTGAATTTAACTCCCACCAATTGAAGGAACTAGCTGTATGGAATGCCATTCAGGGAAATCCGTCAGGTGAATTGTAAGTTTTCATAGCAGTAATTTGTTTTAACGAAGTGGTGGGAGAGCTTGTATACGGATTTCACATGTATTATTTGAATGGTGCGCCCGTTTTTGGATATGGACAGCGTCATGCACCGGGTCTACTCTCATTGGTTACCGCACGATGAGGCAACCTCTATATTATAGGCCTACCGCCCTTGGGACTACCCCCGCTAGCGACTCTGCGGCGCCTCTAAGTAGCGATCGCAGGCTTCTTGCATACACAACGGGTCTTTATAAAACTTTTTCAAATAGCAAGACTGCAAAAGTCTTGCAGTCAGGTCTTGTTCTTGCCAGAGTCTTGCAGGGTTGGTCTTGGTCTTGGTCTCGGTCTTGCATGGTCGGTCTTGGTCTTGGTCTTGCTAACGCTGATGCGATCTTGGTCTTGGTCTCGGTCTTGCATTTTCTGCAAGACCAAGACCAAGACTGCAAGACCAAGACTGGTCTCGCTCATCACTATAAAAAACTAGTTAGGAAATTTGTTTACCATACTCTAAGACATGCCAATGTAAACAAGAAAATGTTACCTAAGTCGGGTGTCCACCCCCGGGAAATTTTAAAATGTTGAACTAATGAAAATCACATTTTACGCTATTTTAGCACTGAAAAACTAGTTAGCAAATTTGTTTACTAAACTCTAAGACATGGCAACTTAAACAAGAAATTTTTACCTAAGTTATAATACTTATTATTATTTATAAGAAAAGTTGAATAACACATGGAACAGTGGACATAATAGGCCTATTCATTAAGTTATGAAAAGAAAATAACTGCTATATCATATTTGACACACCAACAAATCTTGTTTAGTTAAATAATTTTTTTAAAATACAAATATAGAATTTTAGGTTTTGACTTTCGGGGGTCCAAACCCCCTGAACCCCCCTTTCCTAATCCACTGTGGATTCTGCTTCCATGTTGTCGATTTGGTAAAACTTCTGCAATTCAAATAATTTTCTTAAAAGAAAAACACCTGATTATAATAATTATTAATATACATTTTTTCCTTGCGCCCGCCCCCCCCGCTCCCGGGTATGGGCGCCCATGGCTGTCGAAATTCTTCTTCTATTTAAAGTATTAGAAGAGTCCTTTTAAGTTATAGAACTTGGCTGTTTTTATTTTTAATATATAAAACTCTAATTTTGCAACAATTTTCAACCCCCCCAGAAAATTCATAATTGATATTATTTTGCCCCCCCCATCAGAAATTTCAATGACGCAGTCTGCGTCTTAACCCCCCCCCCCCCGTGGGCACCCCTGCATGAAGAAATTCCTGGCCAGTAAACTCTTTGCGTCAGATGCAGAAGTGAAAACAGCAGTCCGCAGATGGCTATACTCTAACCTAACCAAACAGACTTCTATGAAGAGGGTATTTTGAAACTTCTATCTGGGAGAAATGTGTTGAGAAACTTAGCGACTATATAGAAAAATAGATAAAAGATGTCCTTTCATGTGTGCATTTGTTTGTAATTGTACCTATTAAACTTAATGTATATATATATATATATATATATATATATATATATATATTGTGCGTTACTTTTCGATCCACCCTCGTAGAATCCAGAGTTTTGCTAATTTATTATCCGACTTTCCCGCTAAAATTAAAACTGTTGTTTGTTACCATAAAATTTTATTTTGTTAACTTCCTTATTTACCATATTTAAACATGAACTTTTTTCTTAAATTGCTTTGTAATTATGGACACATTTGAATTTTTCTAATCAGTTAACTTAATATTAAAAAAATAAATGCAATAAATGCTGCATGAGTCCGTTCCCCTCGTGTAGATTAGCCCATGGAGAAAATCAGAAAGACAAACAAACAAACAAACAAACAAACTGTCTCCCATTGGAGGTAACCCAGTGGACTTAGTATACTAATAAAATAACAATAACTAAGAATGACAAGTTAGAAAAGAACAAAAGTCCAACAAGTACACTGTCCATCAATGAAAAACATGGTTGTGGAGGATTTGACAAGATTTGTGTAGGACCGATAGCACAATGCTGTCCCTCAAGGAAGCTGGTAGGTGGAATTCCTTCCTGAAATCCTCAAAAAATTTCGGGATAGCTCCACGGGCACCAATCAGAAGTCCATACACTTTAAGATCCAGGAGATGATATTTTATCTTAAAATATTCTTCCGTAGGCTGGTAGATGTTAACTTTCTCCTTGTGGACTTCCATGGACTGATGACAACCTTGCTCAAACCTGATGGTAGGGTCAACAATTATTCCATGTCCATCTGTCTTAAATGCCAGAATATCAACCCGCCTTGCTGAACCATTGGTGGCTACACAAGAAACCTCTTCTTCCACTGTCCATAGCCATAGAAAAAGAAGTTAAAATAGCAGTGCTGGTAGATTTTGTCGGGGGGGGGGGGGAGGGCGCATCAAAAATAAATCCGCCCCGTGTCCCAAGTGGTCTAGTTACGCCACTGGATATTGCCAGATGTTGCTGTCGTTTTCTTCCCTGTCGTACAAATAAACAATTATTCATTTTCTTAATTTTAACCACTACATAACACTATAATTCGTAACAATTATTATCGTGTATCTAATCATTTGCAATTCAAAATCACATAAATAACTATTTCAGCACTGAGGATTTTGTCCATAAACTAGGGGACTTAAATCTTTTTGAAAAACTTAAACGTAAGCCAATACAACAGTTTTGTTTAAAACTACTTTGTGACATACCCTTCAATATAGGAATTCCTCTTTGTTAATACTGCATAATTTATGAACAACACGTAATAAAATGTATTATTTCTTTATATCTCGTAACCACTTTTAACAATGAACAATTAACTTCTACTTAACTCTCACTACATACATTACCTTCCTTGCGTAGAACATAAACATGATCTCTAAACGCTGAAGCTATAGGGCATTTCAAAACTTCTTAAACATCTTTAGATATTAATTTAAATAGATACTTATTTACACTTCTTCTCACGAAGGAACATTTCCTTCAAGGAATTCCTTTCATGAATAGTTCGTTACAATTTAGGTCCGACTAACAACATCAGAGAAGAGGTGGGTCTTTGTTGTTGAAGTCAATATTTAATTAACTGCCAAATATATTTATAATAAGTTATTTAGAGACATGTACAGTATTTTAGTCTGTCTGGTAGAAGAAACATTTTTAAGACTGGAAAATAAGATTATGATACATGAAAAATTAACTGACTACATGCAGTAAAATTTATCTTCAGTCAGATGTTCTCTTCATTCTTCTGTACGTGTCTCATCACTTGACCAACACAATTTGTGACAATTTTTTTTCTCTATCAAAACCTAAATTAAAACAGTTCGAAACATATACAAAAGAAATCTATTATTATTTTTCTGCTTTAAGATTCTGGTATAACTAAATATTTCTATGTATATTTCCTTCTCAATAGGGAAAACTTTGCATCATTTCCGTTACTTGCGTTACCTAATCCTTTCAGTATAAGTGAAGTAGGAATTTAAGATAGATGACAGGAAAGAAACTCAGAAAAAAGAAGTAGAAATTTAGGATTATTTATTTTGTTTAATAATTATTATGAACATTACAGGTAGAAAACCCAATTACAATGTTCATGCCAAAAATACAATTCATACATACAAATAATAAAAACAAAAGATACAAAAGATGAGAATACACAAAAAATAAGAATACACAAAAGATACAATAGCAATTTAATAAAAAGAAAAATAAATTCCTAGCCACTTCTGGATTCCAGCGCTTACCAGGTCTCTTCTCTAAACACAGTACTTAATGTCTTTGAGAATCAAGACATGAAAGAAAGAGTGAGGAGAATGTTTGGCATGATACATTAAACCAATACACTAATTACAATTTATTGTAACTACGTTCAATAATTTGAATTCAATATTAAATTCACTTCATCTGAAGCATTTTTAAATTCATTTTCGGACATACTAAATCATCATCATCATCAGGATCTAAAGGCAATGCCTTGTTGTAGTAGCCATGTCTTCCTCTTCATCGCTGTTCTCTTTAGATTTTCGTATGACAGCACGTCCATATCCTTTATCATGTTTTTAATAAATGAATTTCTTGGACGTCCTCTTGATTTCTTTCCCAGTATTTTCCCTTCAAAAATGTTAATGAGTAGACCATTGTGCCGAAATGTATGACCCACTAACTTTGCTCTTCTACTCTTAATTGAATTCAGAAGGGATCTCTCTTCCATCACTTCATTAAGCACTTCTTCATTTGTTTTCCTATCCACCCAACTCGTCTTTGTTAGCCTTCTCCATATCCACATTTCTGCTGCTTCTAGTTTCTTGGCTTCTGCTTTTCCTATTGTCCATGTTTCACATCCATAAGTTAATACACAACTTACAAATGTTTTGGCAAATTTTTTCCTTACTTCCATGTTTAAATGGTTATTTGTGAGAAGATTCCTTTTGTTCTGAAATGCTTGTTTAGCCAGGTTTATTCTTCTCTTAATTTCTGTGTCACACTTGTTAAACTTATTGATAATGCTACCCAAGTAACAAAAACTTTCGACCTGGTCTAGGGCTGTACCGTCAAGCTGTATGTTGATTTTAAAATTTTCATTTGTTCTTCCGATCACCATGGTTTTTGTTTTCTTTTTATTGATCTTCATTTTAAAATTTTTCAATGCATCTGATAGAACTTTAAGCATTTTATTCATTTCCTTTTCTGAATCAGCCAAAATAACTATGTCATCTGCAAATCGAATGCTATGAATACTGACTCCATTTATTTTAATACCCTTTGTTTTTCTTTTCATTTCTCTGATTGCTTCCTCAATGAACATATTAAACAGATGTGGCGATAATGGGCAGCCTTGTCTCACTCCTCTTCTTATTCTGGCTTCTTGTCTGCTCCCATTAAATATATAAAAATTAAAAAAATGAATTTTGTTGTACAAAGTGATTACTTTATTTAGAGGAGAATTTTTGTGAATATCAGTATTTACCCTGGGGTAAAAAATAGCTTCCTGTGTCTACTCAGTTTACTTGGCACGTAAAAGGGAATCTTCTTAATATTATTGTCATCAATTATTGAATGTAGTAATTTGTGAAGAAATATTAATCCTTGGCTATTTCTTCTATGTTTTAAATTTTAATATCATATACGTTTGGTAATTCAAGTACATTGGATAATAGCCAGTTCGTCTGAATATAAAAAAAATTCGTAAAACTTCTATTGTACTTTATCTATTGAATCAGAGAGTTTAATAGTCATTGGATTCCATATGACTGTACCGGTACCATATTCGAGGTTTTGTCTAACCAATGAATTATAAAGTCTGATTAATGTGTTTTCGCAAAATGTATATGAATTCCTTATAATAAGACCTAAATTTCTTAACGCTTTTAAAACGGTTATTTCAATGTGGCTGTTAAACCTGAGATCCTTGGTAAATGTTATCCCTAAATCTTTAGTTCCCATTAATTCATCCATTTCAACATTATTTATATTATAGGCATATGATATAGTATTTTTCCGTCTACTGAATGTCATTTTAACACATTTCTTAATGTTGAATGGAAGTTTATATTTATTACTCCATGTATGTAGTTTATTTAAGTCGTTTTGGAGTTGAAAACAATCCGAAACTGAGGCAATATATTTATATATTATAATGTCGTCAGCAAATAATAAAATATTGGAGTTGTTCACTGCGTTCGGTAAATCATTTATGAAACATAGAAACAATATGTCCTCGGATTGAACCTAGACGATAGACCACCAACCCAAGAACGCAAGGGTTATTGAACTCGACTCACCCTCACCTTCTTGAATCCGGGGAAGTCAAAATGGACCGCAAAAGACCTTAATTTGGATCTCTGAGCGTTGGGGTCCCTCGCTGCCAAAGGAAGAACTGTTCCTGAGCGCTCTTCACAAAATCCCTCAATTAATTTAGTTTCAGGTGCTTTCGCCTACTCCTCTATATTGAATTGTAATATTTCTAGGGTGATTACTCTAACGATACTTTTCCTTCTTCTCTTCCTTCCTTTCTAATTCATCCTAAACATATTTTACATGTCCTATGCTTACCACCTATTGTAATTACATTCAATCCCATTTATGCTTATAGTTCATGTTAACCTACTGCTTCAGTTTAACTAAACTTTTAGCTTTTCAAAGAGTATAACCTCGATGTGGATGAAGAGTTGTTATAAGTTGCCTATTTTAAGAATGCATGATCCCATTTATATACAGTGAAATATTAACTAACATATAGATTTACAAATATGGTAGAGGAACTCTTTCACCTACACCCCAAACTTTATTTGGCTAAGGCGCCGCATACGCCGATGAGAACTGGCATTTCTCCCGCCTTTATGCTGGTTGTCGACCAAGGACTAAGATAACTTACCTTAGCTTAGCTCACATACAGTGAGGGATTTCATATTACAGTTGTGCCGGATTTGTGTGTAGTTTTGTCTGCACAACTACATATGAAATCCCGCAATGTATGTGAGTAGTATAGAGTACCCTATGGCCCCCGATTGAGGGGAAATGGGGTGGGGGGTGATTGCAACATAGTGGTGGGGGTTACGCAATGGAGGGGAAGGGGGCGGGGCCGACGCCTCTTCCTGTGACGTCACAGGACGCGATTCCGAGTAATGTACTTGCGTCCTTTCGCACCGTGCCATTCCCGTTTCATTCCGACGCCGCGTTTAGGAGTTAGGTCCTATGAACCGCTATTCCCGTTACGCAATAGGCTCTACACTTAGGCCCTTTGATCCGGGTTGGTTTATGTCGTCATGGTACTCATTCGAACCGTGTACTTGTGCCTTTTAAGCCTGTGCTATTTTCGGAGACCCAAATGTATTTCTTCCCTTTGAACCAGGTGGCACTACATCCCAAGACGGGACACGGCCTATCACTTTGGCGGCGGCTAACGCCGAATTCTAAGCCTGTGCTATTTTCGGAGACCCAAATGTATTTCTGCCCTTTGAACCAGGTGGCACTACATCCCAAGACGGGACACGGCCTATCACTTTGGCGGCGGCTAACGCCGAATTCTAAGCCTGTGTTATTTTCGGAGACCCAAATTGTATTTCTGCCCTTGGGGTGATTGCAACATAGTGGTGGGGGGTTACGCAATGGAGGGGAAGGGGGCGGGGCCGACTGTCTTACCTCCAAGGTGACTCTGTAGCAATGTTCTAACATGTTCTAACATGTCTTCAAGGTTGTCTTTTTATGTATAAATACAGATGAAAATGTAAAAGTGTCCATCATCTCTAGCCTGTGTCATAGAAAGTATAATGTATTCTCCAGTGCCTTCGAGACGACTTAATCATTAGAGGTAAGTACAAGAAAATTACATTATCATTCATAACAAGATTCATGAAAAGCATAATTAATTCTCTATACATGGAAATATTATAAGACTATGAAAACCAAATCACCTTTCCCTTTAGTTAACGACGATAATAGAAGACATGTACAGTTAAGTGCTACGAGCGAGGGTTCTCATAACATCTCACGTCAATGATTGTATGTTGTGATAAGAATATTACACTCGGAAATGCATTCACATTAACAAATATAGTATATCCGTTTATAAAATAAATTTTCGAGTTAGTACATGATAACTAATCAAAATATAAATTAATTCTAACGTCCTCAGCTCGAAGCCCCTTGATTGAATAAAACAAGTGTATTTAAAAAGCAAAGCATTGATCTTAAACTCTATACAATAAATTTTTAAATTTCATATGGAACCCGAAGGTTCATTGCCGTGCTTACTTGAGTCCGCCATTCAAACTTATTCTGTTAACTAACTATATAGCCTTATATTATTACTGATATTTTCCTCAAATGTGTACAACGTGGGGAATACTCATCATCATCATTTTATCTAATACTAGAATACTAGACTGTTAGCTCCATGTTTTAGGATGGGTATTTTTTTTTTAATATTTCAATTAGCGAAACTACATAACCCTATATAATAATAATACTTACTTACTCAATGGTAACGCCTATAGCCCTATTAATGTAGTGTACATACTATTGGTACAGGTCCTGGATTCAAATGAAACTTAGTGTCGCCCGACTTTACCTATAGGCTATGGTAGTTAATAACTCATTCGTGTGCACAGGCTTTATTGTTCGGGGGATATCTCGCTAAGCCTATAGCCCTTATTGATACCTCTGAGAATGTTTTGTAACACTTAAAATAACATTTTATTTGTAAGTGATAGAATTTCATAGTTTTAATAAATACAGTTCTCACTCAGTATGCTTTACACTTAACTCATATACCCAGGTACTGTGAATCATTTATTACATTTAAGATATTTTCACGAAACGTTTTAAATATTTACATTAATCCATCCAAACATACATTTGCAATAAAAAGTGACCCAGCGTGAATGCTCCCATTAAAACATTGCTTCTTCCCCTTGTGACCTTCACAAGACAGGGTTTCCATGCAAATGCTTTTTTTTTTTTTTTAATATCCGTTTTCATAGCAAAATGGTTTTCTTTGTACTTTAAAATTAGTTTACATCAAGGTCGAAAATGTAAATAAAGATATTTTCCAGGTCTTGGAAAATAACTCTTAAAGCCGTGGGTGTAGGCATGATGACCACATACCCCTCCCAAAATCATACCTCTTGCATATAGGTAGAGGGCGCAGAGGTAGGATTGTAGACCTGTCCCTTCGAAGATGTAGCGCAACTGAGTTGTTTTATTAAGATATTTTAAAAATATGTCTACAGCTTTTTGTTTTAATAAACTCTATTTACATTGACCCTTCCAAACATACATTTATAATATTTTGCAGAAGAAGAAATAGATGTCGGAACGGGAACATATTCGTATGATAGATATTTTTTTTTTTACAAAATCCTATAACTTACATAGTTACACCTTCCCTATATAAGAGACTGAATGGGTCGCTTTGTTCACAGTTTATCACAGAACGTCTATCCGTAAGGAGCTAAAAAAACTGTAAGCCCTCAGTTGCAGGTGAAAAAAAGGTGAGTCTATATTATTTTATTCATTTTTATAAAGTTAAAATCAAAGTTTTCGTTAGTTAATAACTCATTCGTATGCATAGGCTTTATTGTTAGGGAATATTTCGCAAAGGTTATATCCTTATTAATGTAGTGTACATACTATTGGTACAGGTCCTGGATTCAAATGAAACTTAGTGTCGCCCGACTTTACCTATAGGCTATGGTAGTTAATAACTCATTCGTGTGCACAGGCTTTATTGTTCGGGGGATATCTCGCTAAGCCTATAGCCCTTATTGGTACCTCTGAGAATGTTTTGTAACACTTAAAATAACATTTTATTTGTGAGTGATAGAATTTCATAGTTTTAATAAATACAGTTCTCACTCAGTATGCTTTACACTTAACTCATATACCCAGGTACTGTGAATCATTTATTACATTTAAGATATTTTCACGAAACGTTTTAAATATTTACATTAATCCATCCAAACATACATTTGCAATAAAAAGTGACCCAGCGTGAATGCTCCCATTAAAACATTGCTTCTTCCCCTTGTGACCTTCACAAGACAGGGTTTCCATGCAAATGCTTTTTTTTTTTTAATATCCGTTTCATAGCAAAATGGTTTTCTTTGTACTTTAAAATTAGTTTACATCAAGGTCGAAAATGTGAATAAAGATATTTTACAGGTCTTGGAAAATAACTCTTAAAGCCGTGGGTGTAGGCATGATGACCACATACCCCTCCCAAAATCATAACGCTTGCATATAGGTAGAGGGCGCAGAGGTAGGGTTGTAGACCTGTCCCTTCGAAGATGTAGCGCAACTGAGTTGTTTTATTAAGATATTTTAAAAATATGTCTACAGCTTTTTGTTTTAATAAACTCTATTTACATTGACCCTTCCAAACATACATTTATAATATTTTGCAGAAGAAGAAATAGATGTCGGAACGGGAACATATTCGTATGATATATATTTTTTTTTACAAAATCCTATAACTTACATAGTTACACCTTCCCTATATAAGAGACTGAATGGGTCGCTTTGTTCACAGTTTATCACAGAACGTCTATCCGTAAGGAGCTAAAAAACTGTAAGCCCTCAGTTGCAGGTGAAAAAAAGGTGAGTCTATATTATTTTATTCATTTTTATAAAGTTAAAATCAAAGTTTTCGTTAGTTAATAACTCATTCGTATGCATAGGCTTTATTGTTAGGGAATATTTCGTAAAGGTTATATCCTTATTAATGTAATGGACATAATGTTGGTACAGGTCCTGGGTTCATATGAAACTTAGTGTCGCCCGACTTTACCTATAGGCTATGGTAGTTAATAACTCATTCGTGTGCACAGGCTTTATTGTTAGGGGGATATCTCGCTAAGCCTATAGCCCTTATTGGTACCTCTGAGAATGTTTTGTAACACTTAAAATAACATTTTATTTGTGAGTGATAGAATTTCATAGTTTTAATAAATACAGTTCTCACTCAGTATGCTTTACACTTAACTCATATACTGTGAATCATTTATTACATTTAAGATATTTTCACGAAACGTTTTTAAATATTTACATTAACCCATCCAAAACATACATTTGCAATAAAAAGTGACCCAGCGTGAATGCTCCCATTAAAACATTGCTTCTTCACCCCTATGACCTCAACAAGACAGGATTTCCATGCAAATGCTTTTTTTTTTAATATTAGTTTTGTCATCAGTTCTCAAATATCCGTTTCATAGCAAAATGGTTTTCTTTGTACTTTAAAAGTAGTTTACATCAAGACCGAAAATGTAAATTAAGATATTTTTTCAGGTCATGGAAAATATGTCTACAGCTTTTTGTTTTAATAAACTCTATTTACACTGACCCTTCCAAACATACATTTATAATATTTTGCAGAAGAATTAGGTGTCGGAACGGTAACATATTCGTATGATAGATATTTTTTAGAAAATCCTATAACTTACATAGTTACACCTTCCCTATATAAGAGACTGAATGGGTCGCTTTGTTCACAGTTTATCACAGAACTTCTATCCGTAAGGAACTAAAAAACTGTAAGCCCTCAGTTGCAGGTGAAAAAAAAAGGTGAGTCTATATTACTTTATTCATTTTTATAAAGTTAAAATCAAAGTTTTCCCTCATAACCTATTTGCTGTAAAACAACATTACATTCACTCATTAATTTCTCCTTGTTATAGGTTTTATCAGCAATCAAACGTTCTTTAGTAGTGTTGTAAGACAATGTCTATCCCTTGTATCGATATTTGCTCGTCATCAGACTCTGATAGCGAAATGGATACCTTTACACTGTCCGATTCTGAATCTAACGTGTACACAGTCCAGGATAGCGAACCTAGGACCTACACGGTTCAAGATTCACCGACAGGGACTGTTACACTTTCGGATTCCGAATATGGAAACCCTGCAGATGTGTACACGATCTCTGATAGCGAGCCTGAGACAGAAACGCAACCAGAGACTGGTACACTTCGCGGAAATGGTGTAGGTAACATTACTTTACCAGAGTCTGACGATGCCGTTGATGATAATGATGTAAATCTATCTGCGCCCAGCACATCAAATAATACAAGGGGAAATGTAAGAGACCCACCACCCCCTACATTTCATCTTGTAGAGAGCGCTCGTAAAGAGTACTCTAGGTTCGATGCTGTTGGGTTGCAGATGGTTATCAACCTAACTGAACCATCAGGTGATGTAGAATCAGATCATTTCGAGAGGTGTTTGAAAGATGCCATCGACTATGCTTTAGTAGAGGCTAATGACTGGGATTTCTTTGGCGTGTCCATCTACAATGAAGTCAATCAGATGGACAAACCGATAGGTCTGAGTTTTAGGAGAAAAGATCAGTTTAACATTGAAGTACTGAAAAATGTAGTTAGTAAAGTATGTCAATCTAACGCCAACTTCCGTGTTACCGATCGTTTGCGTTTAGTAGTTGACATTGTTCATCTACCTAACGGAAACGGGAGAGGTATCAAGACGAAGGGCCGTAAGATTGACTTACTGGCCCATTTGAAGCGAAGTGTTATTCAAATAAAAACATTAATGAATTGTTTGGCATTCGCTGTAGTGATTGCAATCGCTAAGGCGGAAAGAGACCCTGATTTTCCTCTTTACCTTAAGCGTAATATGACTAACAACCGTATCAAAGCAAAAGTTGCCGCATTTATTAAAGATTCAGGCGTTGATCTCAGTAGAGGAGGGGGACTCCCTGAGCTTGCTGTGATTCAAAACTATATCAAAGATAAGTATAGGCTAGTGGTTTATAGTGGTTTTAAGCTCGCTAAGATGTTATTCGACGGTAACAACGGACAGGACAAGAAAAAACTGTATCTCTTATACGATCCCGAGACTAGACATTACCATACTATAACTAACTTAAGGGCAGCTATGGCTGTTAGATACATCTGTGAGGGGTGTAATAAAGGGGTTAATGAAGAAGCGAAACATACCTGTGATTATGTTTGTTCTATGTGTAGATCGATACCACCCTGTATCGATAAAGGACTATCCTTACTATGTAATGTATGTGATAGAACCTTTAAAGGTCAAGAGTGTTTCGATAAACATAGAAGCAATCTGATCGAAAGACGTCCTGTCTGCATGGCTCTTCAAAAGTGTAAAGAGTGTAAAATGCTTAAAGCACTTTGGAAAAGTCATGAATGTTACAAGTCTTTCTGTCAGTATTGTAAAAAGCAGCAACCATCGGGACATCAGTGTTACATGGCCAAGTTGACGAATAAAGATGACGCTAAGAAGTCTTCTTCCTCAGCTAAAGACAGCACTTTAATGGTCTATTATGACATCGAGTCGACCCAGGACACCAGACTCGAGGGCAATACGTTTCTTCACGTACCGAACCTATTATGTGTTGAACAATCTTGTTCTACGTGTGAGTCATCCAAGGATGATGTGTGTGCTAGATGTGGACCACGTAAACATTCTTTCTGGGAAGATCCAATCCGTGGTTTCATGGAATATCTAAGAATGAACAGACCTCAGTTTGAGAAACTCATTATTATAGCTCATAACGCCCGGTCTTACGACCTACAGTTCGTTCTTGACTTTGCTATTAAGGCCGGATGGGTTCCTGACGTTGTTATGTCCGGATGCAAGATACTTTGCCTAAAGTTTGAACACTTGGTCTTTCTAGACAGCTTAAACTTTATCCCACTACCTTTGCGAAGTTTCCCCAAAACTTTCGGTCTGGCTGACGTGGCCAAGGGCTATCACCCTCATCTATTCAATACGATCGCTAACCTCGATTACGTTGGTCCACATCCTGGTATCGAATTTTACGGAGCGGAGACCATGTCTAAGGAAGGTCGCGAGGTCTTTCTAGAATGGTTCGAGACCGTAAAAGACGATGAAGCATACGATAATCGCGCAGAGCTCCTAAAGTATTGCCAGATGGATGTCACAGTCTTGAGAGAAGCCTGCACTCTCTTCAAAAGACTTTTCAAGGAAATAGCTGATTTCGATATCTTTGAAGAATCGATCACTATTGCGAGTGCTTGCAATCGCATCTTCAGAAGACTTTTTCTCAAAGAGAATACAATAGGTCTGGCCCCTCCCTGCGGCTACCGTAAAGCAGACAAGCACTCTAGGAAATCCCTCATGTGGCTTATCCACGAAGCCAGGGAGAGGGGAATATTCATCCGTCATGCAGGTAACGGAAGAGAAGTTCGCCTGCCCGAGCTTCCAAACTGGAAGGTGGACGGTTTCTGTGATGAAACACGAGAAGTGTTTGAATTCCTCGGCTGTTATTATCACGGCTGTCTCTGCAGACCTAACAGAGATGTACCCGTGATGGATTCGTCTTCTGAATCCCTGTCCGTGAGATATGAAAACACCATGGCCAGATTGAAAGCTATCCGAGATTGTGGGTATACTGTTCATGTTATGTGGGAATGTGAGTTTAAAGAGGTGCTCGAGAAATTCCCACACCTGCGCAATGACCCCCTTGTCGGAGACTCTCCTCTGGTCTTGAGAGACTCGGTTTACGGCGGGCGAACTGAAACCATGCGCCTCTACCATAAAGCGGAAGAGCCGCAGAAAATCCTCTATGCAGATGTTATGTCTCTATACCCATACGTCTGCAAATATCTCAAATTTCCAATAGGGCATCCCACTGTTCATGTAGGGGATCAGTGTTTGGATGTCGATGCCATGATGAAGAAGGAAGGAGTCATTAGATGTACCGTCCTGCCTCCGCAACAGCTTTACCATCCCGTTTTGCCTTTCAGGTGGGGTGGTAAACTCTTGTTTCCCCTTTGCCGTTCCTGCGCTGCTACTATGGAGCAAGGGACCTGCACTCATGATGAGGAAGAGAGAGTACTCACAGGTACTTGGATTGTGGATGAGGTGAGACTGGCAGTAGAGAAAGGGTATACTGTTCAGAAAGTCCACGAATTCTTAGAGTATGAGGTTACCACCTACTCTAAAAGTTCTCGTCAAGGAGGACTGTTCGCAGACTATATCGACCTGTTCCTTAAAATAAAGACAGAGGCCAGCGGATACCCTAGCAAGGTTGTGACAGCAGAACAGAAAAAAGAATATATCGATCTGGTCTACGAGAGAGAAGGCATTAAGTTAGACCCTACCCAGATCGTGAAGAACGCTGGTAAGAGGGCCATTAGCAAGCTTTGTCTCAATTCTTTTTGGGGGAAATTTTGTGAAGATCCCAACAGGGCAAAGACGAAGCTTGTTAATGACTCTCTAGAGTTGGTTACCCTCCTCACGACTCCAGGTATAGAAGTGAAACGGCTCCTTTTCGCCAGTGATGAAGTCGTGTGGATTAATTATATCCCCATAGAAGAGGAACAGGTCCCACTCCCACACACTAGCGTTGTACATGGGGCTTATGTAACAACTGGTGGACGCATGACCCTTTACAAATACCTCGATCAGCTGGATCGAAGAGCCATATATTGCGACACAGACAGTGTGATTTACACTCAGACCGACACAGACGAGTACGTCGTCCCCATTTCAGACTTTCTAGGCGACATGACAGATGAGCTTACAGACTATGGACCTGACGCTTACATCTCAGAGTTTGCTAGCGGAGGACCCAAGAACTATGGATATAAAGTTTCTATCGATGAAAACACCACAAAAACTGTATGTAAGGTCAGAGGTATCACTTTGAACTACGATACTTTGAAAGTGGTTAACTTTGACACCATCAAGAGTATGGTTTTAGGCGGTGATCACAGTGCAACAGTATCTGTGAGAACCGAGAGGAAGATTAAAAGAAAGCCTGGCCCGACTTTAGTGTCAGAGCCTGAGGATAAAATGTACCGTCTCTGCTTCAGGAAAAGGCGTAGAGTTAGCGGTGGGTTCGACTCCCACCCTTACGGGTATAAATAAGGACGAGGAGACTGTACCGTGTCAGTATGGACTCGTCCTCGTCACAAGAATGTTTTGCAGTGAAGAAGTTGTTGATCAATAGAACCCTTATTCATCATACTAGAGAAGAATTGGCTGAGTTATCCCCGGATTTTTTAGCTTCTTGTGCAGCTCAAAGTATTTATCTAGTTTACGATAAACTCCCTCAAAGTGTGCAACGTAGTGGAATAGTTAAAGAGTGTCTTAGATGTGATAAACATTACCCTGTTCACGATTGCTGGGATGGACCTTTGCCTATGATAAGAGACTGTTATGGTTGTCGTAAAAGTTTGAAGACCCTTTCACTTTAATTGTCACAGGTCCAAGTTTTTGTGGTAAAACTACTTTCACTATAAAACTGATCAACAACTTGAAACATCTATCTAGCGTAGGTAAATACAGCAGAATTTTGTGGTGTTTCGGTGAAACTAATGCCATTCCTCCGTCTAGCAAATTCAATACCCCTGTAACGTATCATAAAGGTCTTCCAGACTTTAAAGAGAAACAAGACTGTAGTAAACCTGTTTTAATAGTTTTAGACGATTTACTCGACAAAGCTTACTCTAACGAAGTATCTTCAATATTCACAAAAGGTTGTCATCATCGTAATATATCTGTGATTTTAATCATTCAGAACCTTTTTCATCAATCTTCGCATAGTAGAGATATTTCTCTGAATACAAAGTACATGGTCTTGTTTAGAAACCTGAGAGATAAAAATCAGATTACATTTCTAGCTAGACAGGTGTACCCTGAGAATTGGAGAGCGTTTTACAAAGCTTTTCAAAACGCAACGAAGAAGGCTCATGGTTATATGTTAATAGATTTTTTGTCAAAGAACTAATGATTTGATTAGATTCCGAACTAGTATCTTTCCGTCCGAAGTTACAAAGTTTTACGTGCCTGTAAAGCATGAAACGGATAAAATCTCATTACCATACCTTACAAGTTCTTAAAAAGGCTTCACCCGAGTTGAGAAGTTTTATTCTAAAGAGCGGTAGCCAAGAGTTGATACTTGCTATAATAGAGTGTGCTCTCAACGTTTTGAACGGCCACTGTAAACTTCATTCGTGTTCTAAACGTAAATTGAACAAACACAAAGAATCTTTGAGACATCTTGTTGATAGAAAAGTATCTCTGTCTACGAAAAAGAAAACTTTAGTTCAGAAAGGAGGATTCTTAATTCCCCTCTTGTCTGCTGTATTGTCGGGAATCAGTTCTTTAACGTAATGTTACAGAAAATGATGTTATTGAGCATAAAAGAGTATAAAAGTTTTAAAACGTGGTGCTGATGATTCAAACTCGTCAGTTTCTAGAGATCCTTACAAAGACTGGATTACAATACGTGAAAAACAAGATCCCATCTCCGCTAAGAGACAGAAAAGAATATTGGAAGAATCTAGTAAAAGGGATGTTTCACCCGAGAAAAACTTCAACACTTGAGAAAACTCCGACACCTGAGCCCGTAGATGTAAAACCTAATGTTATAGGAGATCTTGCAGGTAAATACCTGTCTGCTTATATAAACTCTCCAAAGATTGTAGATACTGAGTTTGGAATCTATAAGGATAAAGAATCGGGAGAGTATATGATAGGTAATTCTAAAATACAAATAGATCACAACACTTTAAACATTAACAATAGGAAGTACAACACAACTGTAGGTCTATGGGAACTTCTTACTAGGAAGAAAGTAGACTTAAAACAAGTAAGTGATGACGACCTTGACATGTACAAAGACATTTTAATATCGACCAACGGACACTTACATAATAACGAGCTTAAAACCTCTAGAACCAATAAGTATAAACTAGTCATTTCTAAATTATTTCCAACGAAAAGATGGAGTTCTTATAATCAGAGAAGATGAACAGATTACATGACCTCTATTACAATCCTGGAGAACCTACGGGTTTTTCCACTGCTAGTAAACTTTCGCAAGCTTCCACCATTACAGATAAGAATATAGAGGAATGGTTGATTGCACAAGATGTTTACAGTTTACATAAACCTATTAGGAGAAAGTTTCCAAGAAATCCTTATTCGGTAAACAACATTTACGACATGTTCGAACTTGATCTAGCCGATATGCAAAACATTTCGCAACATAATGACAACATACGCTATCTATTTGTAGCTATTGACGTGTTTTCCAAATATGCCTGGGTTGTTCCTCTAAAATCTAAGAGAGGTACCAAAGTGAAAAATGCATTCAAGTCAGTGCTGGAGAAAACTATTAGAAATCCTATCGTCGTGAGAACAGATAAAGGTAAAGAGTTTCTAAACAAAACGTTTCAAGACTTTTTAAAGAAAGAGAATATAGAGTATCGCGTTTCCAACAACCCTGATGAACAATAGTCATGATTGGTAAACTTCATGGTGATATTTTCAATCTATCGAAACTTTTATTGCCAGGCGTAAACATGCAGATACGTCTTACAAAATCAAAGAGAGAGTTTTATCTTTTAGGTATGGACAAAGACTCTAAAGTTTTCTTTAAGTTCCTCGATGTAGGTCTGTATGTGAGGAAAATCAAACCTTCTCCTAGTATTCTGTTAGCACATGTTAAGACATTGGAAAAAGGTCATAATGCCCACTACCCCATCACGAGAGTGGATTTGAAAACATTCACGTTTAGTTCGGGATCTAGATCGATTTCTATCGATAATGCTTACATTGGTACTCTACCCAAAAGACTCCTCTTTTCAATGGTGAAAAATTCGGCTTTCTCAGGCTCAGTGAATTCCAACCCCTACGAGTTTCATCATTTTGCTTTGAATTCGTTTGCCATGTATATAAATGGTCAACAGATTCCTTCAGAAGGGTTAAACATTTCTACAGATCATGAAAAGACTACAACACTAGCTTATGATACTCTTTTTAAAGGTTCAGGGATCCATCACACCAATAGCGGTATGCAAATCACTCACGACATGTATATAAATGGGTTCTTTATGTTAATGTATGATCTAACTCCTGACGCCTCTGCTTCGCATGGTCATAGAAGTTTACCTAATAACGGTAACATTAGAATAGAAGCCAAATTCGACTCGGAATTAACACAAGCTGTTACCTGTATTCTCTATTCGGAATACGATAACAGCATTGAAATTACTAAAGACAGGAAAGTAATGACAGATTATTAAGAGAGATGAATACCATTCAAATAAACCATGCACTTCGTAATGTTCACACTTTTGATGGAGCTTATCCTAGCGATCTACTTCCTTATAGAGTAACGAACAAACCTAAAGCTCACATCATTAATCTAGACCCTCATTGTTCACCTGGTTCACATTGGGTTGCCGTGTTTTTTAAAAATCAGCATTTTGCCTATTACTTTGATTCTTTCGGACTACCATCTCTTATTCCTGGGATAACTAAATTTATTTGTCAAAATTCAATAAACTGGTCATACAACACTCAAAGACTGCAAGGACTGACAACCTCTGTCTGCGGACAGTATACCTGTCTGTTCACCTACTACATGGATAGAGGATGGACCATGCAAGAGTTTGTGAATCTCTTCAACACGACAACAAGTCCTGATAGAGAGGTTGTACATCTCTTCCATAAAGCCTTGGGATCGTTGTGTGGAACGAAGAGAGGAGGAGGCCAAAGATGTTTTCCAGAACATGCGCGTTGTAAGTATTTAGCAACTGGGTTTATTATTAGATTAGAAAGTAGGTTACACATATGTTATGACCTTTACTCTGTTTCCAGAACAAAGCAGATCAATTTCGTCAGCATAGCTCAGTTTCGTTGCAGTGTCTGGAACGAGAGGTCCTCCTCCTAGAACATTCATGATGTCTTCATCAGAGACGGGCAAGAGCAACACCAAATGTAAAAAGGTATGTATCGATAATATTCATTACTCTATCGAATGTATTGTATTGTTTTGTTTCAGGTTTCATCATTAAGCTCTGTATAAATTAGATTTCTTACGAGTATTGTTTGTTTTGTTTGTTTCAGGTTTCGTCATCAGGCTCTGTAAAGAAACAGAAGATGATCGACAAGGTGGTGAAGGAAGCTCTGACAACAACAACGACGTTAAGAGTTGCTCCTTCTGTAATAGCACGCAGAACCTATTTCCTCAACGCCAGAAAGGACCGGTACATCAGTTTTGGATTCTACTCCATTATGAACTATACTGGGTGTGTCGAGCTGGGAAATTCTAGCGGTGCTTGCCTTATATTATCTTCGTTTTTACTGCATTTACCTAAAATGTGTGAAAATATGTGTTACTCTAAACCATACATGTTTCGAGAAGACTCTTTCAAATTACAGACTTGTAAAGACTTGAAAGAGTGTATGATACATTACGATACTGCTCGTATCGTTCTACGTAATGACGACATTACATATCTAGTGATGAACTCTAACATAATAAATGACATTATTACTAAATATGTTCTCATGCAAAGTGAAGTGTTTAACTACATAGACAACAGACAAAGTGTTCCTGCAAGTTGGGAAAATCTATCATTATTGGACATGGTTAGTGATGAAATAAATCATCCAGCTCTACTACTGTAAAACCGTCTACTTGTACATGTTATTTCATAGGAGCGTGACAACCTTAGGGCTAAAATAAATAATAAGGTTGTGACGTTCTGAAATGAAAAGTTAACCTTGACCGTTTTCCTAATCCCTACATAGTCATTTCGATTAGATGATAGCAATACTAACACTAACAGTACGAAGAATAAGAAAGTGTTGCAACATAGGAGACAAAGAAGAAGAAAAAGTTATGTAAGTATAAACTTAATTATTTATTCTTACCTAGTCCTTTTGGGAAATCATCATCTTTAACATAGGGCCTTATAGTTTATCACATGTCCTTATTGCAGCAACTACATTTTCTATTTCCAACGTCACAGGTTGTAACTATAGACAGAGATAACTTTTGCATATAATTGGGGGCCTTAGCACACTCTAGCATTTTTGAATTTTGAAGTTCGCGGGAGGTCGCCATCTTATAATGTGTTACAGAGCTACCATCTAGTTGGCAAAATGTGAAAGTATTGCCTTAAGCCAGTTTTTTATTAAGTAAATATAAAATTAATAGGCATAGAGTGTTGACGTCATAAGAGTGTGACTTTGAATTCAGCGCTAGCCCCCCGCCATAGTGATAGGCCGTGTCCCGTCCTGGGATGTAGCGCCAACCTGGTTCAAAGGGCTGGAATACAATTTGGGACTCCGAAAATAGCACAGGCTTAGAATTCGGCGTTAGCCGCCGCCAAAGTGATAGGCCGTGTCCCGTCTTGGGATGTAGTGCCACCTGGTTCAAAGGGAAGAAATACATTTGGGTCTCCGAAAATAGCACAGGCTTAAAAGGCACAAGTACACGGTTCGAATGAGTACCATGACGACATAAACCAACCCGGATCAAAGGGCCTAAGTGTAGAGCCTATTGCGTAACGGGAATAGCGGTTCATAGGACCTAACTCCTAAACGCGGCGTCGGAATGAAACGGGAATGGCACGGTGCGAAAGGACGCAAGTACATTACTCGGAATCGCGTCCTGTGACGTCACAGGAAGAGGCGTCGGCCCCGCCCCCTTCCCCTCCATTGCGTAACCCCCCACCACTATGTTGCAATCACCCCCCACCCCATTTCCCCTCAATCGGGGGCCATAGGGTACTCTATACTACTTATGTGAGCTAAGCTAAACTAACTTAGCTTAGCTCTTGGTCGACAACCGGCATTAACCTAACCTACCTAAGGATAAGGCGTCCTACACGCTCATAATACAGAGCCCATTGCTTCAACCTCAAAAAATTACATAGCCTATTGATCCAACCCCTCAAAAGTACAGTGCCTATTGCTCCCTATTTGATATTCAATACCTCGCTATAAATTAGGTAACCAGCGATCGGACATTAGGTATTAACTTCTTAAAAAACTTATTTCCCAAAAATATTTACTTCTTTACTTCATCGCATAGCGAACCTCTATAATTCAAAAGTATGCTTACAATGTTCCACTTTATACCACAAACATAGAGTTGCAGGTAGATTTTGTATCTAGATACACGGTGTTATCAGTATAGTTTTCAATATTATTGCTGGAATAATATTGTGGTAAAATCTTGGTTATTTACTTACAAATATATAGTGACATGTTAACACTAATTATGAGTTAAAATCTAAAAGTTCTTTAACGGTTATTCCAAATGTGCAGCACTATTAAAACCTAAAAGTTCTTTTACAGTTATTCCAAATGTATGACACATGTTAAAATCTTAAGAAAAATGTAAAACTCAGGATTTTACAATGTCCAGATACTTATTACAAACTTAAAACTAATTGAAATATTTACATATATATATATATATATATATATATATATATTGTAGGATATTAGTACTGATTACAGTCCAAGTAACTGATAGTGCAGTTTAAGTTATTCCAAATATATGACACATGTTAAAATCTTAAGACAAATTGAAAAATGTAAAACTCAGGATTTTACAGTGTCCAGATACTTATAACAAACTTAAAACTAATTGAAATATTTACATATATAAATATTGTAAGATATTACCGATTACAGTCCAAGTAACTGATAGTCCAATATCAATATAATATCCTTTGTGAATCTAATACTTCCACTAAGTGTGTCGATATTTCTCTTCGTAACCATAAGTAACTGTCCACAGGGTCTGTCTTGTTTATATTCTCCAACTGTTTTTATAAGTTGTAAGATTAAATTATTTGAGATCTTGGTAACAATTTTAATATCCGTGTATCAGATAAAATCTAGTTGACTTCTATAAAGGATATGCGCATTTCGGCATTCTGTAGGCCATCTTCAGTCCTAGAATGTTTAGATAAATAAAATTAATATTAAAGGATTATATTAGGATATAAACTATATGAAAAATGAAAAAAAAAATAACTTTAACGATAAGTGTGTTTAGTTTACTAATCCGGACGATCAAGTAGCTAACCCAGACCTCCAAACACCTATTGTAGAGCACTCATTTGGTACTGACGTTACGCTATTGCGTTTATATTTTTAATTTCCTTTAATTTAAAACAAAGAACAGAAAGATTGGACCAGGGATCACGAAGATAAGTGTAAACATGATGTGGCTCATCCGCCATCTTTAATGGCGGCTCAAGATAACCTCGACCACAATATTTGGTGGCAACCTGCATTTCTACATACTGTAAGGTGTCATAATTAAGAATCAAGAAAGAAACTGCGTCCGAAAAGTTTTGCATACTCGTGCGCCAGTTCGGCCTGGTCTATATTGTAATGCACACTAATTAGTGAATTTTGTGTCCGGGCTTCCAATGTTATTGTACAGTTAACATTCAAGATGGATATATATGAATTCATGCATTTTTTTTACTGTCCTTGTTGGACACGCCCATAAAAAAACTTCATTTTTTGAATTGTTTAAGTCATAACTTAACTGTTTAAATAATAACTTACCTTCAATGGCAATTTCGTGAAATTTTACTGTGTGATCAACAAAATGCAGCTCTCTCTTTTTCTTTCCCTAAGGTTTATTTCCCCCTTTATGCACATTTATGCAGCCCACGGCACCTGGACCTTACAGAACCGCGATGGAGGGAGTTTCTACGGTTCACATGCATACATTTTTGACCAGATAAGGACATGGAGGACCTCTCCGGATGAGTGATCAGCCCATTGCCGAGACAACACGAACACATAGGACGGGCGATACACAATCATCCTCAACAATTCCAGGATGGATGAAGGTGATAATTGCAGCCAGATGGTATCCGGGGATCAAGAGAGCCTAAAATTTACCAACATTCGTCTCACAGATGAGGAGAAACTACGAAAAATAGCCCCGCCCAGGACACTTGTCCTGGTACGAAGATTCGAACCAGTTCCCATTGCGTGAGGAGAGTGAATAAGAAAAGTCTAGAGTAAATTGGTTTCTTCCTCTTGGAGTACAGACATTGTAACAATTCAGGTACTACTAGTTCATTTGAATTATACTTTAAAGGGAATAAATAATTATTAAAGAATTCTATATTTTAAAAACTATGAATAAATTATTAAACAGTAATTTGGTACAGAATCATAATGAGTAGGCCTATTGAAAAATCAAAATTAAACAATCAATAATTTATAATAATATATATTTACTTCTAGATTTAAGAGCAACTAGTTAATCATCATGCATAACCTATAAATTTCAACAGAATAGGTCTTATTTAAATGGGGAATAGAATTTTATAAAGCATTACGCTTATATAGGCTACTTTCAGTAGTGGAAGTTGTAGGCCTATATTACTCCTTAAATATTTCAATATAATTTCAGATTAGCTCTGTACATAAAGATAGGCCCCTTTTATATTTTTGTTTATTTAATAGACCTAAATGTTTTAATATCTAGCCTATTACAAAAATACAAACAAAAAGGTAATGGTCCGGTTTATAAAAGTATCATATCACATTCTAATACTACTGAAAAGACAAATTACTTGGGCAAGTGAAACGTGGAAAATCATTTTTCATGAAGCATAATTTACAAATTTTACTTACTTCATTTTTACTTATTGCCTATCTTGACAGGTAACCGGCTTTTTGTTACAACTTACGTTAATATGGGACGAATCCATCCAGAATGTTAAGACTCCATAATATATACAGTTTTAGCATGTTAAGCACGTAGAACCATTTTCTAATGTAAAATTACCAGACTGAGAGACTAAACGAAATCTAGCACCTACTTAACATTAAAGTGGAAGTTCGTGAAAAAGATCCGTAATTTCAAAGTTTTCTCTATCCTCATTCAAAGAAGTGATCGAACGGGTACAATTCCGACCCAAGTTGATAGCATTTTTGTGAACGTAAATGTGACGATCTCATGTAGCTTTATAGACATGTAAAATTATTCTTATCAGACAAAATTTCTACTCAACGGCGACAGTTATAGGAAAAAGTAGAAATTCTGAACCATCGTTAAATAACCATTACAAAGAAACAAAGTAGGCGCCTATTGGGAAGGAATTATTAAGTGCCAGTATGGTACTTTATGAAATTGTGTGTGGGGGACGGAAAAATGTCTGTCCGTCTGTCTGTCTGTCTGTCCGTGTGCCTGTACGCGCCATAACTCAAATACGCTTTATCGGATTTTCATGAAACTTGGTATACGCATTTATAATGTCCATGGGAAGAACCCTATTATCATTGAACCAAATCGGTTCACCGGTACCGGCGTCAAAACAATTCAGTGTTTTTCTTTAAAAGCGCCATAACTCAAATACGCGTTATCGGATTTTCATGAAACTTGGTATACACATTTATAATGCCCATGGGAAGACGTCTGTTAATATTGGACCAAATCGGTTGGCCGGTACCGGAATAATACCCAGTTTAGTGCATTTTTATGGTATTATATAACAAAAGGCCCCATAACTCAAATATGCTTTTTCGGATTTTCATGAAACTTAGTATAAACATTTAAAACGTCCATGGAAAGTAGCCTATTAATTTTTGACCTAATCGGTTGACCGGTACCAGAGTAACAACTAATTAAAGGTCTACTGGTATAATTTGACAGTTAACACTTTTCCTTTACATATGCTAATCAAACAACACTGTCAAACTGACTGAGTTGACCAAATGGTAACTTCTTGGACTCCTATTCTGGAGGTCCCCGGATCAAATATCGGAGCCGGCCGATTTGACATGGATTTTTTAATTTTATTTTTATGCGAGTGCGCGATTGTCAAGGTATCACAAATCTGTAGGTCTGGTGACTCTGGTCGATTTTAATCTGATTAGAAAAACTTATTTTCTGCATATCATAATTGCAATTATAATTTATTCAACAAAAACATACTGGCACTTTGTTATATCAGTTTACCTGATTTTATTTTTTTATCTAGTGTGGTAGCCTATAAGCATAATACTGTTCTTAAGTTACACAGTTTTGATAAATGACCGGGCAATCTGAAACTCACAGCAACCAAACTTCAAGTGGCAAATAGCAAAATAGACTAGCGTATTTTAGTAGACAAGAAGTTCCGATAGCCTACAATAGACTACCTTTGCTAAAGGCACCCTGCAAAACCTGGTGATATGATTGTAGGAAAGAAAATAAAGAGACACAAATGATGTAGCCTAATTTAATATGTTGACTTTTTCACCCTCGTAAGCCCCGAAATAAAACTTTCAAAATGGTGTTCGGTCAGGATAGCCGAAATATAATCTTCTGTAAAATAGGCAGTGAGCATGCAATAGTTTGAATACAATAGTAAGAGCTGTTGAATGTAATCCGTACTCTGAGAGATGATTGGGATTTTTGAACTTGGAATTTCACACACTCACCTCCAGACCGAGTTATTTATGTTGTATGGCACTCCCAATTTTATCCCCGTCCACTTCAACACACTTCTCTGCAATAAAAAAAAAATAAAAACTATTTCCTTGTTAATATTTGTATCTAGATTTTCTTGATCCTTTCAATTATTCAATTTTATTAATTAATAAAAAATGGAGAGAGGGTCATGAACTTTGAGATCCCTACGGTGGACGAGATGTTTAATTTAACCTTGAAGAGGACAGGTGGCAGCACGTCGTCGACTACAGATCCATATCAACCTAGTGCCAGTCAACCATCAGCTGAGGATGAGGGAGATCCTTCCCTGGAAACCGGTTCTACATAAATAATGTAAGTGGAGCAAGAAGTGTTTTTAATGTTTGACTAATTTCAATTTTAATTGAACATGCTCTGCTGTATAAAAGACTTCATACTGATTTTTATATCCGGATATGACTTTGTGTCGCTTGTTACTTCAATACGCCACCTTGGCTTTTTCTCTCAACCCACTTGTCACTTCATGTTCAAAAAAGAACCTCGCTTACGATCAAGGAACCCTCTATACAACTTCGACCCTATATGCCTATCTCATTAGCGCATTACGCCACTTTGACTTTTTCTGTCAATCTACTTGTTGATTTACTTTATATAAAGAACCTCCTCACGTTCTACAAAGAACCTTCTATACAACTTCGACCCCATAGTAACATCATTACTTCCATCTCAAGTTCTACAAAGAACCCTCTATATAACTTCAATCCTATAGGCCTACCTCATTACTTGATTACGACACTTTGGAATTTTCTCTCAACTTACACATGGGAATTAATTTAAAAACTAAACTATTATATGCCAGCACTAAATCCCTAGAAGAGGCATGTTACATCAACTAAACCTAAGAAGGATGGGCCTAACATAAGTGACCTTTTTTTACCTCTATAGATTTCTCTTATGTTCCCTCGCGTCTTATCTACAATGCAAAGATTTTTCTTAGAATTATATGGCTTGACGTCAGATTGATTTGTAAAAATCGGCCAGCTACCTAAGGAAATCTGAAATCGAACTATTGAACTGTTATAAATTATTTCACTTCTTTATCTCTGAAATCTCCTCTTCCAATTGCCTCAGTATTTTCCTATTCAGTTAGGGGGAGTGCTTTCAATCTCTCACTGAACCCTTTGGCCCTACCGAAAGGTTCCTTTTTCTGATTGTTACAAATTCTAGGCCTATCACAGCTTTTTATATTACAGTATAATGCTAAATTGTTTCTATTAACTTACATACCTACTGCTCATATAAAGTTTAGATTTATTTCCTAGTCCATCACACCCCGGACGATCCCAACTTTCTTGCGACCAATGGCAGTATCTATTATAGACGAAAACAATTTACAAATAGTTTTCATAACCCTAGATCAGTGGTTCTTATCCTTGTTAAATGTACCAGTTTCATATGCGCGTTCACCAAACACTTCCTAATTGCAAAAAAAGAAAAATATGATTTTTTCAAATTTAAAGCATAGGCATATATTTAAACAAAACCATTAAAACATGATTTTCATACATGATTTGACCTCCGCCGAACCCGCGAGACTGACTTACCGAACCCCTGGGTTTCGATCGAACCCAGGTTAAGAACCACTGCCCTAGATATTTATCAAAATTAGCGGGCTGAAACTGTTTAGGTGTGTGTCCATCCCTTCCTTCTGCTATACGTTCCTTTCTTCTCTGGAACCATTCATCTCCGCTCCCTAGCGTGACTTTCACTAACTGAATAAGGCTTCGGTTACAGACTAGTCCGCATCCAGATGTTTCATGTAGCTTAAGTTTGCTGTTTGATAGTTAAACATCACCCGCTATAGCTTATTCTCGTCAGCTCTCATCAGCAGTGCTATAGGGCAGCGTTGTGTCAGGACTTGAAGGCAGTCCCAACCAGGTTATATTACTGTCCTTGTTGTGACTGTCTCCTAGTCCCTTCATGTACGTCTCCTTGGTTGCCCACCACGTACATGCTGGTTATGCGGGCCACAACTCCCTTGTCAGAGTGACTATTGTCTGCCCATTCTGCGCATGACTCGCCCATGTCTCCAACGCCGATGTGTTCATGGTGCTGTCCAATAACGTTCTCTCGTCTAACTCCTTTCAACCGACTCTCTCGCTTCGTTTTCTCAAAGTACACTATTCAAATCTTCTGCGCATGCGCAGATTAGAATTCTGATGCCGTAAATAACAGCGTGTTCCGTTTCTCAACGCTTTTACACCGGACCGGTGGCAAACGATGACGTCACGCTGCAGCGGAATTGGAACAAAACTGCTGGATTTATGCTGCCATCAATGGCGACTAAATTACTAGTGATTCTAATATTTTCTTACAGGAAGCATTGGTGTATTATGGTTTCAAACAAATAGAATTTACATTATTATTGACATAGCTAAAAGTCTTCCCATTTAGTAATAACTGAAAATATCCCCCCTTTGCCGTACTAGTCACGTCTAACCTAAAACTTTCGGAAGAATGTCTCCATATAAAACCCAAACACAACTGACAAGTGTCACAATTTTTAATATAACACGTTTTTGCAGCTAGGGTTTCTTAAATAGCGAATACCATATCAAATTAAATCAGGTAGGATAATATAATTGCTGGTCAGTAATTTTAAACATACCATCCAGTTATAGACAGCGAGTTCTTATAATCTGAAGAGAATATACATAAGTTAACCTACTTCTTCTAATATTGTTTTTATGCCTATACTCGTTACCTTTCTTCCTAAACATTTTGGAGTTTTATTGTTCCTATGCATCTATCATTAAGCTATACATACAATAATAATAATAATAATAATTTTATTTTATATATATATGTCAAGTCAAGTGACAGCATGGACACCGGGCAGGATTGAGTGAAGCCCATCGTCTGCTAATTCCCCCGCAGTTTTACGTGAGCCAATCAGATTCATTGGTGGATTCTCGCACCATATCCACGGGCCGGTGGAACCGATGCCAAAGCGCTGTGGAAACTGGTGGCACCGATGACGTCATTACTTAGCTTTGGAACAAAAATGCTGCCAGCGCTTTCACAGCGTTGAGAAACGGAACACGCTGTAAGAAGAGCTTTCGAAACACGGTTATACGAACTCAATAGACTTCGTCCGTTTGTTTGTGAAAGCTGTTTTTTGTCTCGTGGCGTATGTTTTCAGGAACGATAATATTTTAATTCTAAGGAACGAACTTAGTCAGTCTCCATTTAAGCTAGCCAGGTAAAAATTTGCAATGAATAAATCGTAATAAGAATTCCACTCTTAGTTGTGCAGATGTTTCTGGGATAGCCCCCCTAATAAAAATGTTCTAAGATATTAAGAGGAGGTAGAAGAATAGTGGGAAAAACAAGTTTAGCAAATTTATGAAAAGCCTTGTGTCGGGTGAAAGACGTGAAGATTTTGCTTTGGTAACCGAGTTCTGAGCAGTGAAGGTAGTCTCTCCGTGTAGTTTTGTTTTCGTGCGAGCTTCCTTTCATATGTTATGTAATTACTGAGTGGACTTCTAAACAATTACGTGATATTCATCACACCACCACGACCCGAGACGCAGAAGAGACAGGCAATTTTATGGGTTTAGTTGATTTTTACATACTTTTTTATAATGCCGTTCAGAGCAACATCTCGCGAACAAAAAGCGAATTCAACTTTTACTGTGGGGTCATTTTTGCCAGCGGTTTTAACTAAACACCTGTTTATACATGTCAGCGATTTTCTCAGAAAGATCAAAATATATTTAGACACAATTTTTAGCACGGGTAGTTGTCACAGATAACTCCAATTTCAATGCAATAGACCTCTTTACAATATATATAAGCCGAGTACTGAAATGTTGAAAAATCGCTACTTTTAGCGATTTTTTTTTTTCGCAAAATGTTATGTACCGATTTTTAACGTTTGGGGATTTTTGACGTTTGGGACTGAATTTATTTTGTATATTTAAACTTTATCTCCTGCTATTTTTCATTTTCCATTTTTTTTTTCCTTTTTGATACCTTAAAATCGAATAAAACGCTTTCACATCTTTTTGCAATTTTTCACCGTGATACTACAAACAGATTTTTTTCAAAACATGTAGCCTAGAACTAGTTCCTCCTAATTATCACGTAGAAAAAGTGCCCACTTTAATTTAAAAAAGAGAATTTTTGGTACCTTGGTACCTTGTGTGACCAGATGATATCCGGAAATCACGAGGGCCTAAAGTTTCCCAACATTAATCCATTAGGAAAACCCAATAAAACGCCACCCAGAATATTTGTGTCGTCCAGGAATCAAACCGCACCCACTGCTTGAGGAGCGCATAATTTTGTAACATTCTTGCTTGTTGATTTAAGTTATAGACTACTGTAGTCTCAAATGTAGGTATTTTTTAGGAACATTATTTCCTTGCAGGAAGGTAAAACACATTTCATTACAATTCAATGGACTTTTTTTTTCTTTCTTTTTATAAATGCTGATAATCAGTGTAGTGTAGTTCCCTTCTACAGGAATTATTCTTTTACATTGATTTAATCCAAGCTTTAGGCCACCTTCCTCTGCTTATAAAACTGCTGGAATTGTTCTCTCCCTTGCTTTTCCCACTCTCCCCAATGAAAGTTTCATTGTACCATCCTAAATTGGCAATGTAGGACTTCCGTAATAAGTAATACATGGATTTTCTTATTAAAAATTTATTAGGGGAAGACTTAGAAGAAAAACCAGAGAACATTATTTCCGTTATTTTATATTTTCTACGTACAGTGTTAAATCGGTTACTTTTTAAGCAGCTAAAGGAGACGTATAATTAAAGGAAGCGATCTGAAATAATACAGTAATTTCATTTCTTCATTTAAAGATGCTACAAACAATTTTTACAAATTTTAAATAGCAGGCATCTATTAATAATAATAACAATAATAATGATAATAATGATAATAATGATAATAATAATAATAATAATAATAATAATAATAATAATAATAATGTTACAGGGATGGTGAAGATGAATTATGATGATGATAATGATGCTGATATAATATTTAAAATATTTTAGCATTTAGAAATTTCTTGTCCACCGCTGTGGCTCAGGGGATGCGTTCAATCCTCTCACGCAGCGGGCCCGGGTTCGATTCCTGGTCGGTGGGGTTTTTTCTGGGGTTTTTCCTCACCTTTGATACAAATGTCAGGTAACTTTAGGCCCTTGTCCCCAGATATCATCTGGCCGTCATTATCATCTTCATCCCATCCTCGCCTTGTTTGGAGTGAGTGTGTGTATGAATGGTGAGTCTCGTCCTATGTGTTCGTGTTGTCTCGGAGGTGGCCCCGGCATTGGGCTGATCACTCATCCGGGGAGGACCTCCATGTCCTTGTCTGGTCAAAAAAGTATGTATGTGATCCAAAGATAATCCCTCTCCCGACAGGTCGCGGCCCTGTAAGGCCCGGGTGGCTTGGGTCGCTTAAATCCTAAAAGGGAGAGGTGAAACTACGATGAAGAACGAGAGAAAGAAAGAAAGAAAAGAAAGACATTTCTTGTTGGCAGACATTGCACAACGGTAGATTGGCAAGGTGTATGGCTGCTTGGCCAAGAATAATGAATGATTTCTTATGTGTCTAAAATTTGGGGCTCGAAGTCCAGATTTTTCTAAAATCGAATTACAATTTATATTACCACGAAAAACATTTACTATGAAATTAGCATCAGATGACATGCGTCTAACATGGAGTGTTTCTAGGTGCAAAAAAATCTAGAAATTGGCCATACTGCAAGTCTTGATTTTGGAAAAACTTTCTATGTATTAATGAGAAATTTGATTTGTATACGCTCTAATTTATAACTTTCAAAGTTGGTTATACTGTTCCACGCTACACTCGAATAGTCTAAGACACTCAGGACCAGTGATTTATAGAGGGTAATTGTTGATTCTAGACTTTTTAGATTAGCAGAAATAAAACGGATTAATCCCAGAGTTTTGAGTGCTTGGGTGAATATGTGTTCAATGTGAGCATGAAAATATAGTTTCCAATCTAAATAAACACCCAGGTATCTGATATTGTCTGAACGTGCGATGGAATCTTGGCCAAGATGATAATTGTATATAATTATAATAATTATAATTCCTAGTAAAAATTACATTGTAAGTCTTACTGGAATTGATTATCATTCTATTTGAAGAGGCCCATTGACTTATCAGATCAATATTGCTTTGCATCATCAGCATAAACTAATCTGTTAATGAGGACAATGAACAAGAAAGGGCCGATTACTGACCCCTGGGGACCCCTTGTGTTATATTGAATGGCTTAGAAAGGCAGTTTGATATTCTGACACAATCAGTCCTATTTTGCAAGTAGCTCGTAAACCAATTTACATTTGTCATGTAATCCTAAGTTGGTCGGTTTCTACAACATCGAAAGCTCGACTTAGGTAAAAAAATATAGCATCTGATTGGGACGGTGTGCAATTTTCTTTGACTATGTCAGGGGAAGACTGAAGCTTGCTCTGTGACGTCACTGCTTTCTGCTCTGACTGCTCGCGTTATATCTCTGCGAGGAGCATGTGAAATGTAGGCATCAGTGAACAGGGGGGAAGAGAGGGGCATTAGTATTGCGGGCAGCGGGAATTTAGGGGGTTAGAACTTACGTAATACGTGTTTCCGAGTTAATGAAACATCAATCGATTTTTTTGATAGTTTATCGGTTAATTACAGCGCAGCAGTTTAACATATTATAAATAATCCTATTTTTCTATTCTGTGAGAACAATTGCCTTTCCACAAAATCTATGTTCTTTGAGAAAAATAGACAATAGGCTACTATCATTTGAATTAACATAATTCCTACAGTAAAAATGATAAAAAAAATGAACTGAATTAATTACCATACAAGCTCGTCTGCACCTTAGATAATACAAGATTACAGTAACAATTTTCTGACTTTCCTGTCTCTTTTTCTTTAACAAGTTTATCAATGTTGGGACGTAATGTTTGAGCAATATTTAATCGAAGACTACATTTAGGTTGTGATTTGACAATGTACTTCTTGATTTGAGCTTTGCACATTTCATTAGTGAAAAAAATTGTTCGGCCACATATGTCGATCCAAAATTACATAATATTCGTGCGGCAAGTCTCGGGAATTTGGTTTCAGATAAATTTCTGTAAAAGTTACCCAAGACCACTTTACGTTCGTATTTGTCCTTTAACAGATCGTCGCATTGTAAGTTTAGCAGTTCCAACTGATACCGACAAGGAACGTCTTTGACATTAACTGAATATGGGGTAGCAAAAAGTTTAAACATTGGAGAAAGGTTTTCCACATCCTGAAACTTCGATTCGAACTGAAGAAGAATGTTTTGCAGAACTAACACATGTTCTGCAGAGAGAACACTATCAGGATCGCGTACTTGCAATAACTTTGAAAAATGCTCCGTATTTCCAACCAGAAGTTGTTCTACCCACAGAGCTAAAGTGAAAGGTCCTCTAGTACCTAGCTCTAGCGTACTCTAAACACCCCTACTACCGTGCGCTCTTGCTGACGTCACACACAAGGGATCCGCATGCTCTTGCTCCACAAACGTCATCACAAGACGTAGTTGACTTCCCCTGGACAGCACCATGAACACATCGGCGTTGGAGACATGGGCGAGTCATGCGCAGAATGGGCAGACAATAGTCACTCTGACAAGGGAGTTGTGGCCCGCATAACCAGCATGTACGTGGTGGGCAACCAAGGAGACGTACATGAAGGGACTAGGAGACAGTCACAACAAGGACAGTAATATAACCTGGTTGGGACTGCCTTCAAGTCCTGACACAACGCTGCCCTATAGCACTGCTGATGAGAGCTGACGAGAATAAGCTATAGCGGGTGATGTTTAACTATCAAACAGCAAACTTAAGCTACATGAAACATCTGGATGCGGACTAGTCTGTAACCGAAGCCTTATTCAGTTAGTGAAAGTCACGCTAGGGAGCGGAGATGAATGGTTCCAGAGAAGAAAGGAACGTATAGCAGAAGGAAGGGATGGACACACACCTAAACAGTTTCAGCCCGCTAATTTTGATAAATATCTAGGGCAGTGGTTCTTAACCTGGGTTCGATCGAAACCCAGGGGTTCGGTAAGTCAGTCTCGCGGGTTCGGCGGAGGTCAAATCATGTATGAAAATCATGTTTTAATGGTTTTGTTTAAATATATGCCTATGCTTTAAATTTGAAAAAATCATATTTTTCTTTTTTTGCAATTAGGAAGTGTTTGGTGAACGCGCATATGAAACTGGTACATTTAACAAGGATAAGAACCACTGATCTAGGGTTATGAAAACTATTTGTAAATTGTTTTCGTCTATAATAGATACTGCCATTGGTCGCAAGAAAGTTGGGATCGTCCGGGGTGTGATGGACTAGGAAATAAATCTAAACTTTATATGAGCAGTAGGTATGTAAGTTAATAGAAACAATTTAGCATTATACTGTAATATAAAAAGCTGTGATAGGCCTAGAATTTGTAACAATCAGAAAAAGGAACCTTTCGGTAGGGCCAAAGGGTTCAGTGAGAGATTGAAAGCACTCCCCCTAACTGAATAGGAAAATACTGAGGCAATTGGAAGAGGAGATTTCAGAGATAAAGAAGTGAAATAATTTATAACAGTTCAATAGTTCGATTTCAGATTTCCTTAGGTAGCTGGCCGATTTTTACAAATCAATCTGACGTCAAGCCATATAATTCTAAGAAAAATCTTTGCATTGTAGATAAGACGCGAGGGAACATAAGAGAAATCTATAGAGGTAAAAAAAGGTCACTTATGTTAGGCCCATCCTTCTTAGGTTTAGTTGATGTAACATGCCTCTTCTAGGGATTTAGTGCTGGCATATAATAGTTTAGTTTTTAAATTAATTCCCATGTGTAAGTTGAGAGAAAATTCCAAAGTGTCGTAATCAAGTAATGAGGTAGGCCTATAGGATTGAAGTTATATAGAGGGTTCTTTGTAGAACTTGAGATGGAAGTAATGATGTTACTATGGGGTCGAAGTTGTATAGAAGGTTCTTTGTAGAACGTGAGGAGGTTCTTTATATAAAGTAAATCAACAAGTAGATTGACAGAAAAAGTCAAAGTGGCGTAATGCGCTAATGAGATAGGCATATAGGGTCGAAGTTGTATAGAGGGTTCCTTGATCGTAAGCGAGGTTCTTTTTTGAACATGAAGTGACAAGTGGGTTGAGAGAAAAAGCCAAGGTGGCGTATTGAAGTAACAAGCGACACAAAGTCATATCCGGATATAAAAATCAGTATGAAGTCTTTTATACAGCAGAGCATGTTCAATTAAAATTGAAATTAGTCAAACATTAAAAACACTTCTTGCTCCACTTACATTATTTATGTAGAACCGGTTTCCAGGGAAGGATCTCCCTCATCCTCAGCTGATGGTTGACTGGCACTAGGTTGATATGGATCTGTAGTCGACGACGTGCTGCCACCTGTCCTCTTCAAGGTTAAATTAAACATCTCGTCCACCGTAGGGATCTCAAAGTTCATGACCCTCTCTCCATTTTTTATTATGAAGATCCTTTCCCAAGCTCTTAATTCCAACGGTTGTTTAACATGTTTCAATAATTTGATATATCCTCCTTAAAATGCTGATCATAATACATAATACATATTATGTATAAGCGTGATATGCTGGGGCCGAGTTTTCCGTATGCAATAGTCTGACATTCCTTAAAGATTCCTTCATTCTTGTTCCATCTTCATAGTTTGTCCCATGTAAACTTTATGACAGTCTTGACAATCCTTCTGATAAATACCTGATCGTTTGACTTCTGGGAAAAGCTTTTGTGACCTGTGATTCGAAATGACTCATGTTTAAGTCCGCTAGTAGAGGTGATAATGGATTCCCCATGGCAAATCCTGTGGTCTGTTTATAATAACTGTCGTCAAAACAGAAACTATTTTGACTGATGCATAGGCCTATTAATTTGTTGTAACCTTCCATTTGTTCTGTGGTAAATTGATTGCGTAGGAACCATTGATTCAAGAAGTCGGGTAATTTTTCCGTCGGAATGTTAGTAAACAAGGCACTAACGTCAAACGAGACACTAGTGAAGAACGCAGTTTTTTCTGCAAAATTCTCGCTTTTAGTGTGTGTGTTTTTTGTTTTTTCGTTTTTACGAAATTCTTACTTTTCAATGGAAATATCGTTTGATAAGACATTTTATTAAAAAACAGTGACAATCGTGTTTCTCGAGATGTACAATTACGAAATCCTATTATACTGTAGATATAATTTTAGGCCTGGACACGATGTTAATGAATAAAATAACCAGTTCTTCTAAATTTTTATTTCAGTTTAAAACGCTTCAGGGCAGGTGCATTTGAGTTGTTCCCTCGTGCGTGGTGAACGTTGATGTGAATTATTCAGAGAAGTTATCACGATACATTGAGCTGCACTCCGACTGTGTTGTACGGTATGGGAAAGAGGGGACTACCTGCTCGCTCCTAATTTGACATGCAGTTTGTTTAAAGTTCTCTGACCTCACTCACATAACTTCCCAGTCTTTCAATCTTCACCTCACATAGATCTAATTAGTGCATACTTGCTGTGTACTTACCAACACGCCTTCACACTGTTAGATCTGCCAGATGATTGAAATTCCATATTTTGAGAAATTATATCTACAGCAGACTCCTATTACAAGGGAACATCTTCCGAATTATATGGGTATTCCAAAAAATGGAGAACTTCCATAATTTTGTACTTTCATGAAAAATATTGTTTTAAAATATTTTCCCACTTTCCATTTTCAACTTCCTTGCATTTATTATTATTATTATTATTATTTTTTTAACGACTGGGCTTGTTCTATCGCTCCAACTCGGTATGAATTTTGTGTGTGACGAGCAAATCTGGCACTTTTTGCTCCCTCACAAGAAACGGGGAAATGATGTATCTCGATTTTAGGCTATACTATACCTATACTCTATTTGATGTAAGGTCACAACTGGTGGGAAGAATATTGATTCCGTTTTCAAAAGAGGAGACAACTCCGGACTCTGGTGAGGGAGAGAACGTAAAGCTAGAAAAATACCCAAATACAAACTCCATCTACTACAACAAGATAGCGTCAGACTACTATCTCAGAACCGATTGAGTGAGCAATTGAAAGAAATAACAGATACAGAAGACATAGAACAGTTCCATGAAAGAATTAGCATGGAAAAAAAACTGGCTGCACTGGAAGCTTTGGGGGAAGAGAAGTGTAAAAGGAATAACGATATATGGTGGAATATGGACCTAGATCAAGTGGTTAAAGAAAAATGGGACGCTTACATTAAATGTTTAAACAGAAAAACACAAGAGAGCCTTATAGAAGGACAAAAAGAACGGTCAAACAAATGGTGAAAAAAGTACAAAATGACAGATGGGAGACTTTATGCTGCGAAATAGAAAGTATGATTGGTGGCAGGCAGTCAACAGAAGTATGGAAATACCTTAAAAATATGAAAACTAATAATAACCAAAATGGAAGATTGAATATCATTACAATAATCAATGGATGACCCATTACGAAAACCTTCTTACAGAAAAGAGTTACAATAAATCCGCCACTACGAATAATATCGAGATTATTGAAAGAAGTAATAAGTAATAATAATATATATATATACCTGTATATATATATATATATATATATATATATATATATATATATATATATATATCTAAACCCCGTAGATGTGAAGAGAGCGGCCAAATCCATGAGGAATCATAGATCCCCTGGTCCTGGAGGAATTATTGCAGAACTCATTAAATATGGGGGAAATAGACTAATGGTTATACTTGCCCAGCTTATGAACAACTGCATAGTACGTAACAAAATACCACAGGAATGGAAAATATTACACATTACATCTATTTACAAAAATGGAAAGTAGGAAAGACCCAGCTAACTACAAGGGATTGAGTGTCAATTCTACGATGAGTAGACTATTCCGGAAGATCATCAAATATAAACTGGAAAAAGCAACTACGACAGTCATAAGTGAAGAGCAAAACTACTTCACCCAAGGAAGATCATGTATGGATGCAGTATTTCCAGTACAAAAAGTTATTGAAAGACGAACGTCAAGAGGTTTGGAAACTCATTTGGGCTTTATTGATCAAGAGAAAGCATATGATTCTATCCCAAGGCACTTACTATGGGAAGCTCTAAAACAAATACAGATTGGCGAATGGCTTCTGAATATAATTCAAGAACTGTATACGAACATTAAGGCACATATTAAACAAGATGCATTTCTCTTAAAACCCTTATATACAACCAAGGGTCTTAGACAAGAATGCAGCCTCTCACCACTATTATTTTTTCTAAATTTGGAAAAAGTACCTCACTAATGGAAGAGGAGTTGTAAAGGAATGGGTATCCCTATTAATGAGGACTACCTATTTACTTTAAGCTTTGCGGATGACAGGGTTATTTTTGCTCAGGACGCTGAAGATTTGGAATTCATGATAAGAAGACTGTATATGCAATACCACGAATATGGAATGACCATAAATATAAGTAAAACCAAATATTTTGTCACTAACTCAAGGGATAAGCACTGCATTTCAATTACTGAGGGAGAGAAAATTGAACAGGTAGATGAATTTAAGTATTTATTCACTTTGGTTACTGGGGTTGGAATTGGATTAGAAGAAACTAGAACACTTATTGAGCAAGCAAGAAGAGTTTTGGGATCCTTGAACTCACTATGGTGGGATAAAAACATACCTAGAAAAACCAAATTTCATATGGGGAAAGCGTTAGTGGAAACTGTCTTCTGCTACAATAGTGAAGCCTGGATACTGAATGCAGAATACAAAAGGAAGATATCAGCAGTAGAAATGAATTACTTAAGAAGAAGTGCAGGAGTTTCAAGAATCCAAAAGATTAGGAATGAAGAGATAAGGAGAAGGATGGAAGCAGAGGAGACAGTCCTAGATAGAATTGAAATAAGATGTTTAAGATGGTTTGGACACATAAGGAGAACGGATCATCATAGATGGTCGAATAAAATGCTTCAGTGGCAACCACCTGGAAGAGGAAGACGGGGCAGACCGAGAAAATCCTGGTACCAGAGCATTAAAGAGATCATCGATAGGAGAGGAATCCAAGAAGAGGACGCCTTGGACAGAGAGAGATGGAGCTTAGGAATGGGAAGGGGGCAATAGCTCCAAAATCCCCCTACTATCACTACTATTTCCAAGTACTCTAAGTCATTCAACATTTTTTTTAAGGGTTTCGTTTCTAACGCAACTATAATGTGTTGTACTGGAAATAGCGGCACGGTTTCCAGCTCACAGGTTGACCAATTCGAGGGTATGGAATTCCCCAATTTTCTCTTTTCAGCAATAAAACATGTTCACCCCTCAGTTAAGCCCTAAGCTGCAGCTTTCGTTTTATGATGATAAGAGTGCTGACATGCAGTGGTTGATACTGTAAAATGAAAGGACTTGAAAAGACAGGCGTCGGATGTTTAGCTACGGGGTGTTTACCACAGGTCAGTAGACTTCCAAAAAAACTAGTAACTGATAACTGAAATTAAAACAAATGTAATTAAAAACTTTGTTACTGGTTGAAAAAATAGTTGCTTGCAGTCTAATACTGTATTATGAGTGGTTCAATGATTCACATTTACGTGTTATGTTATGAATGAATAGGTTTTAATTCTTCTTTTTTTGTAGAGTAGTATCTAACATATGAATACATAACCTACATTTAATTCCTTCGGCTAATGTTATCAATAGGTTAATATTGTCAGATTAGCAGCTTCCCGAAGTGATCACAATAAGCGGCGTGCACTGTATATATATATAAGCTAAAGTACGTTAATGACAAGAAAATATTGTCCTCGAGGATAAAATTGACAAATTTGTATTGTGTAGATATCGTTTCGTACGGAAAACAAACTGAAGAACTTCGGGTTGATCAGTGATCACCTTTATTGACAGTCTGTACTAGGCAGCCTTTATTTGGATGGAGGAACTTGCAAACAGGGGAAGAGAAGAAAAGTTTTTTTATATACCGTAATTGATTTGACATTTTTAGATTGAATGAAAACATAGCAAAACCCTCAGGCTAGCCTATATTTTAATAATGCAAGAAATGTCTGTCGAGGGGTTATTTTCTTTTCCAAATGGAAGCCTGTCTACGCCATACGGGGATCCCTACCGAACAACCATGGCAGGATGAAGTATGAAAATTACAAGAAGACTACGACTCGGTCCACAAATCAATTATAAGTTATCTTACCAAGTCGTCACTTATTTTCTTAATCTAACATGTCATTATCTCACCACAAGTAGACGCTGCTATACCGTGGTAGCTATTGTTTGAGTTTCGCTTTGTTCCGTTTGCTGTTAAATAGGACATTTGCTTTTAGGAAGCACTTCAACATATTTATTTAACAAAAAACATATTTTTATGCTGTGGTTAGATGGAACAAGCAAATAACTTATTTCACTTTTCTAAAAATTTACTTTTATCTATCATCTTCTTACATTGAGATCTGTAAGATGGCAAAAACTTAAAACATAATGAAAAAACCTAATATTTATTGAGCTGTAAGCCTTGGAAGTAACCTACCGGGTGTTCCCGAATCCCCATCCACGTCTTTACGTTATACGTCGTAAATGTGCACGGCGCGCCTGTAGTGCTGGTTGCACGTTAGAGCGGTTTAATCAAGCCATATCTCTGGACTACCAAAATCTGGTTCCTAGAAAAAGTCCCTAACTTCCTGTTATTAGGTCCTTATTCTGCATCCAGGTGGGATGGTGTATAGATGACGTGTGTGGATTGTGTACCTTGTGGTCATGAGTCTTTGGAACATGGTTTCTGCGTTGTCATTATAAGAGTGGTGTAGGTGTTGCCTGCGTTGTTAATCTGTGTTATGTGTGCATTGTCTGTTGATTTCCCATAAAGATGTTGTTCAGGGGATGGTACCAATCCGGCATTCGCGTAAGAGTAAGGGAAACCCCTTACAAGGGCTCACTCAGATAGGGTGACAGTGGTGGATTTATCCAGTCTAAGTGGCTGTCTGCCGATAGCACTGGGTTATAATTTGTGATATTGGCGCCCTTGAAAATGATAAGTTAGATTAATGATTGTTTTACGAAGGGGACTAGGCTACTGCGACTTAGGTCCATGATGAGCTACTTCTGATTTTACTTTTTCAAGGTAACCTTGTTAGTAATTGGGTTTAGTTCACACAAAGTCATAACATGAAATTTAACTACAACTTCTAGGTTCTTTCCCCCCATTTAAGATAAGATGGATTCTGTAAATCTAATTCGTGTCAGTCTGTCAAAGGCATTGCTGATGACTTGGAAGAAACTTCTACTTAAATTGGCTTCTGAAGATCGTTTTTGATACGAGCTCTCAAATTGGTCGTCTGTAGAGATACATCATCCGCCTGATACAGGAAATGGAAGGGTAGCAGATAACCTGCCCAGCCTTTCGAACATAACAAAAAATATATTTAAAAAATGGGCTATAAACCTGCTCTCGCTGTAGTGTATTTGCTGTCGCGCAACATAGTTTGTTCCTCAATTGTTTTTAAATCCATCATTAGCAGCCCTGAGAACTGTCATTCTGCCCATAAGCCTACGCCAATTCTGTCATATGCCAAGAAGTCGAAAGAGTGGTCGTAGGTCCTGTCCTTACAAAGGATGTAGTTTCGTTTAGATTATTTGAAAGAGTCTATTTACGCAAACTAAGCGAGCAAATATAGGCCTATACCTTAGATTTTCATTAATGTCAAGATATCAGTATAGTATATATATATATATATATATATATATATATATAGTATTATCTGTACTATGACTGTACAGGGCTGCATATAGCACAAAAAAAATAATTTCAACCAATCATAAAATTTTAATTTTGACCAAAACGACTGTGCTATCAGGATGAGAATTGAAGTAAACACTCCCCAGATCACGAGAAGTGTAGTGTGATAATTTTAGAACTCAAAGGGGTCAAAGGGGCTTGGAGGAGTAGGCAGCATACACACATCTCAGGAAGCGTTTGGTACAAGTAATAATAATCTTAATAATAATAATCTTAAAAGTAATAACCATAATAATATTCATGATGATGATAATAATAATATAGTAAGGTAATAAGTCAACGACAACAGAAAATACAATTAGTACGATCTATTACTTGCAGTCGGTGACCATAACGAAGCTAGAGCAACAGGAATGAAGTGTGGATGAAGAGTAGGCTACTGTGCCTGTAAATGAATGCAACCATATAGTAACTAATGTAATTTGCTATTATTTTCACTTAACCAATATTAGAGAGATTTCATGAAGCTCATACAATCCACGAGCTTACAGTGAACAGAAGGCCGAACTCTTAGCTTCATTAGGTTTGAGGTATATTCGTGGTGTACAAAGTAGGCCTATGCATTTTTGGGTTTTTATCTTAGATTTCCCATTTCTCGAATTTCACTTCGTTGTAATTATTCCCTCCATTTCTATTTTCATTTTACCCATTCAGTTTTCAGTCAATTTGAGCTCTAGGGTGTCCAATACTTCCGTTTTTATGCCGGACAGTCCTAATTTTGAGTTAGTTGTCCTCTATCCGACAGTAGCTCATACCGGATGTTAAGAAGTCCTCCGTTTGGAGGTTAATAATACATAAATTCTTATTCTATAATGATCGTAAGAATAAATGGATTCTGTTAAAGTAAAACACTACACTTTAATTTTTTTTATAAGTGTTCATTAACCCTTTCAGATCTGAATGAATATTGAATAAGCCGAATTATCAATGGGCTCTAGTTTGAGATAAATTAGGGAAATTTCTGTGTAATAGTCGGCTTCCATAAATGAAAATCCTAAATTGAGGATAAAAAAAAACTCCTCGTATTTTGTATAAAGCACTCCTCTATTGATCTTATATCTCTACTTTTATAAAAAATAAAGGTGATGAATTTATACTTCAGTAGCAGTGAAAAGTTTAATAAGTCTGAATATCAACGCCAACCGGTAGTAATTCTATGAATACCTGAAGCGATTTCAATTGAGGGTAAAGCTAAAATACTAATTTGCACACGTAAGGAGAGCCAAAATTTTATTTTAAATTAAGTTTGGTTTGGAAATGGTAACATGTCCAGCTTCAATGACAGCTCAAATGTCATGTCATTTAGGCCTACTATCTAAATTTAAATGATTACAATTGTTCGGAAAATAGGCGAGAAGCATTGAAGATGATTTTGACATGTTCACATAACACCGTCAGTTCAGCCCGTAGTCTAATAATTATCTCATTCCAAGCGGTGGATAGTACGTACAATATTCCTCCTCAGTGCACTAGGAGTCGTCCCTGTCTCTCATTCAAAAAAAGAAAAGTGTGCGTGGAACGCCACGCGACAGAAGTGAAACTTTATTTAGATCTATTTTTATTTTTCAATGTTTGATTATTGGATTTATTCAATTTTGGATTTTTGGATTGTTTAATTTTGGATCTTTAAGTATTAAAATTTTTTATTTTTTAAATTTTGGATCTTTGGATTTTTTATTTTTTGGATTCTTGGATTTTTAAACTTTGGATTTTATCACTTTTTAAATTTTGGATTTTTGAATTTTTGAATTTTTTGTTTTTCTAAATTTTGGATATCTGGATTTTTAAATTTTGTATTTTTTATTTTTTAAATTTTGTATTTTTCTATTTTTTATTTTGAATTTTTAAAATCTTGGATCGTTGAATTTTTATTTTTTTATTTTTAAATTTTGGATTATCGATTTTTAAATTTTGATTTTTAGATTTTTTCAATTTTCGACTTTTTAATTTTTTTTTTTACATTTTAGGATTTTTTAATTTCGGATCTTTGAACTTTTTAATTTTGGAATTTTGAATTTTTTAAAGCATGAATCTTTTTATTTTTTTGATTTTTTGATCGCGGTAATGAACCTCCGGGTTCCATAAAATAGGTATAGATAATATTCCTTTAGCTTGCTTAGGATTAGTCTATTGCTATTGAAAAGTAAGTATTATTATTATTATTATTATTATTATTATTATTATTATTATTATTATTATTATTATTATTATTATTATTATTATTATTATTATTATTATTATTATTATTATTATTATTATTATTATTACTATTCCCATTTGCAGGTCCTCGTACTAGGTCTGAAAAATTTCCTTTCCATCACCTTCTATCGTTAGTTTCCCCTTTGAATATTTTATTTTGTCCTTTAAATCGTATAGAAGCTGATTACTCCTAATCAATGAATTGATTGTTTTCTGTGCAGTCCGTTCCGTCACACCTCATTAATTTCGTGACGATTTTTGAGCGTTACATAAGCTCTCGATTTACCCCTACCGCGGCTAAAGAAGTTTCACTTCAAAATATCAATCCCAAAGAGGAAAAAACCTAACTATATATTCCCTATGAAGGAATAGTGGATACCGAGGTCGGTTAACTCTGGTTTCAACTTCAACGATCATTATCATTTCGGACAGTTGTTTATGACGGCTTTCTTGGTGAGCTACAATTTATATTCTTCATGTAGCTTTTCAACTACACTCGCGAGACAAATTGCCATTCACAAAAACCCAGGAAAGTATAGAAGATCGCACCTTGGCTTTCACTAGCATCATCAATAATGCTAACATACAGAACAGTAGACAAATATATAAAGTAAACTCCAATGCCGGAATTATCAGCAGCGATGTTACTATAAGTTATGGGTATTATAATATTATCTCACTGGCTTTCTAAATGATAATTGAATTCTCAAAAATAAATTTCTAAAAACTACAAAACGAGATGGTAAATCTAACACACTTCCAAAACAATAACTTTATTTTAAACTGTCAAGAACATTGTTACAATAGAATTAACTTATAAGAGGACGCTACACAAATTAGGTATGGAAAATATATCATCCACTTCCCTAAACTTTTACGTTGAATTTTATCATTTTTTGGTCGATTTATGTTCAGAGTTAGTTCTATTAGTCTGTAATTTATCAATTTATAGAGCAGTGTCTGGTTCCATGCCTATGTGGCATATTCGTTTGCTTCAATGTTATTTTATTTTGTCCTATAAGTCAATAATTTTAGTGCTCCTCAATACATAATTTTCTTATTAGGTCTTATTTGCCCGTGTCCTGAGATCATTCTTAAGCACTGCTATTCAATTTCAATGAAAATGTATCTAGCCTATTTTTTTTAGGCCTACGCTATAAAAAATGCTTGCATTTTCTTGTGAAATTGACCTCGAAAGCGTTTCGGTAGAAGAAGCTAACGAACTAAAATATACCAAGCGAGCTTACATTTCAAATGGACACTGAAAGTTACAGACATTCGGCATTTAATAATTTTCTCCAATACCTCTGCTTACCTAAAACGGTAAGCAAGCTATAAACATAAAATAAATTCGGGTAGATTATTAAGACCGGCAGCATACCGTAATTTAAATGTAAATATGCATCAAGCAAGGGTTGTCTCCTTTAAGATTTCACTTAAAGGTAAAATGAGATATTCAATCAATGGAAGAACTATGTTGCATGAACAAGTAACCTATAGACTATAAAACTGGCAAACGTATTATATAAAATTAAAGCATTATTCTTCACACTGGAGAAATTGTCAGTATCAAAATTTGTAAAATTCGGTTCGTACTGAAATGATATTTTTATTAGTTTCCATGTTGAAAATTACTTTGTACAGTGAAACGACATCGGAAAAGATGATTTAGCACAGTAGACACATTCTGTACGAACCAGTCCAGTATTTTGATACTATTCCAGGGTGCTTGAAGTTATTGGTACCAGTGATAGGCCTAGTAATGAAATCATTATGATGATGATGATGGTTATTATTAAATAGTAATCAAAGAGTACGTTGTAAACAAATGCCAACAAAGCAGTCTACCGGTAATTTAAAGGTAGGCCTAACATGAGAATAAGTTCAGCCGAATAGTGTTAAAAATTACCGGTTACTGCGTTTTCTTTTAATTCAGCTTTGTTTAAACTCGTTGAATTTTGAGGTCATATCACAAGTAAGATTCCGTTTGTGTTAATAACTATTGATGAGCATATGTTTTCTATTGTTGTTGTGTGACGGCTTCTGTTAATTTCAACTGAAATTCAATTTTATTGACTTTGATACATGGTGAAATAGCGGCGATGAGTTATGATAAGAGAATATCCAAACCTGCATTTGCCTTTACGACTGGGAAAACCATGAAAAACCCCAAGTCAAAACGGCCGGCCACGGGGTTACCTCCCGAATTTCAGTCAAAGACACTACCATTCCCTCCACCTCGCTCGGTATTGGATACTGTTGATTAGCTCCATGGTCAGTATTCTCATTAATTGTTACTTGAAGCCTTATCTATGTAGACAAACATATTTTCATACAGCTAAAATATTGGCTTGCGTAGAGTCTAATCGTTAAGAAGTTAGAAAATTACGTTGTGATGTACATCTCACGAATATCTAGTTCACAGCTGTGTGTGAAGCCAGCCTTTAACAGTTATTTAACAATTGAATTCTCGTGATAAAGAATCTCAACTTCTCGATAACTGAATCATACTTTTGATGGCAAACTAGTTCTGGCGGACGTTATAATAATTTGTTTGACTAGGAAGACGCAGACAGTGTTATTCGTACAAAAGCACGCAGAGATCATGGCTTGCTGGATGATTACAGCGTTCTTTGTAATAAAACTGACATATGAGCACGAGCTCTCTGAACCGTGATGGCTAGAGGGAGTATCATGTAGGAGAAACTATGATCAATACTCGTAGAGACCGGTAGCTTCCCAGTCATATTACACGTTAAGTGTCTCTTTCTAGCGTCTTCATCTTGTCTTGCTAATGAAAATAGAATCTACATTGATTACATTATCGTGACTCAGCTTACTTAACTACACTGGGAAAATTATTGGAGTAATACCAGCATAATTTCTAAAAATTTCCCTTAAAATAAAGAAGACACTGGAACCAGACATACATACGTATTTATTTATGTGTTTATTTATAAATCAGTTGCTTGACACATTGGATACATTAGGCAGTGATATAATAATGTGTAAGCTATAACCAATCCAAGAGTAAAAGTTAAATAATTCATCGGAGTTTTTAAGTAAGGATTCTTTGAAAAAAATATTTTCGTCAGTTCTTTAACTGAAGCTAGCAGCAAGTTAACATTTACGATCTAAATTAAATAAAATTTCCTAACCTTCTTTCAAGCAGAATTTGAGCAGAGTTAGTGTTCTTTCGTACCAAAAAAAGACCACCTATATTATGATTTCCTCATTAAATTTATTTAGAGTACATCAACGATAAAAATTCAATTTAAAGTTTTAGGAAATCACGAGAGCAAGTCAAAACATATCGCACACAATTTTATAATTTATTTTAGTAGCAGAAGAGACCTGAAACTTGTGTTATTTTGAACACAGTCCCCGTTATTTTCAATACACTTAATCCGTCGTTACAGTAGCGTCTCGATCCTTACAAAAAGTACTTGACTGAGCAACAAGCCATTAATGTACAGCTTTCTTCTCTTCATCTCAAGTGAACCAATGCACGTTCAAGTAGACAAAAGTAATGATTAAGATGTTTGATTTCATCAAAGGCTTATGTTTTTATACAGTACTTTACTGTGTACTTTTTATTCCTCGACGGGTGATCGCATTAAGGAGGAATGCTTTCATCCGGCGTGTTTATGTTACTGAGTATTCTACAGTCGACACGCTCGGTCGCTTAGAGTGCAATTGACATCTTCAGCTAATCCAGTCAGTCTAAGTTTCTCTCATTACTAACATGCAGTCACAGACTCTCTTATCCAGAAGAGTTATATTGTGTAGTTGTGTAGGAGTGCTTCACCAATAAAGTTATTGTGTAGTTTCAGTTATTGTTCGGAAATCTTTTACTACAATATCTCTGTTATGTAGAAGGTGTTCCTATAAATAATGGCGACCCTGCCAGCATGCGAATAGAATATTTTTATTCGTGTAATTTATCACTATGTACGGTTCCTGTGTTGTGCGCTGTTTTACGGCTTCACAAGCATCGCTCTGCCGTACACCAGATCTGCTTCTACAAGCATCGCTCTGTGTACGGGAGCATCTCATCATGCATAATATTACAGCCTTCCTTTCCATTCCTAGAGTTCAAATGCAGTGGGATTCATGATGTTATGTTCAGAAGATAACAGTGCTAAACTAACCCCCCAGCAACAAGCCACCATAGCTGCATCCATTAAAAATTATAAGTCCATGATTAAGGGGAAACTGACTATCCAACAAACAAAGTATCGATAATGCCGAAGATGAAGTATCTATTGAAGAACTACGCTTGCGCCTATCACATTTAAAAGAAACAAGTTCTAGCAAAGAAGATAATCAAGATAGCACACGTCTTTCTACAATACAGAAACAACTTCTTGCCAGTTACCGTGTTGCATGGAGAATAGGAAAATCTATTAAACCTTTCTCGGACAGAGAATTTGTAAAGTCGTGCTTAAGTGATGTTGTTAAAGTAAAATGTCCTGAACAAACTCGCAATTTTTGAGTCACTTCATTCGTCTCGCAATACAATTACGAGCAGAATAGAGAATATTGCAAAACAAATTGAAAATGATATAAAAAATAAACTTGATACTTTCATAAAGTATTCGTTAGCACTTGATGAAAGTACCGATGCAAACGACAAAACTGAATTAGCTATATTTATTAGAGGAGTAACCGAAGATTTAGTTGCACATGAGTACTTTCTTGATCTAGTGACACTCAGGGACAATACATGTGGAAGTGACATTTTTCAGGCACTGAAGAGTACAGTCGAGAAAAAGGGATTAGATTGGAATAAACTAGTAGCTATAACAACAGATGGGGCTCCCTCAATGACTGGGAGAATCAACGGTTTGAAAGGTAGACTACAGAAATATGTGAAAAATACGTTACAAATAAGTGAAAGTGTAAAATTTATCAACTGTATTATTCATCGAGAGGTTCTATGTGGCAAAGCTGTTAACTTTGAGCATGTAATGGATGTGGTTGTTCAGATTATCAATAAAATTAAGTCTTCGGCCCTTAAGCATCGCAGGTTTCGAAATCTTCTACAAGATTTAGGGGAGGAATATGGAGATGTACAATATTTTACCCAAGACAGATGGCTCAGTCGGGGTCAAATGCTACGGAGATTTTTTGATAGACTACTGTCAATGCTGATTTTATGACGGAGCAGGTTTGTTGAATTTGTACGTACAGTTTCTTCAGCTGCTTCGTTTTTGTGCCTTCATTATCGTACCTAATGTCTAACTAATGTGATTTCATTTTACAGGGAGCCAATATTTCGGAATTACAAAATGATGATTGGGTTACTGATTTGGCGTTTCTTACCGACATCTGTGAACATCTCAATACCATGAACTGTCGACAGCAAGGTCGTGAACAAACTATTGTTCAAATGTACGATAAGGACACCTCGTCAAGATGCTTAATGTTTGGAAGGTGCAACTTAAAGATAGAGTGTTTTACCACTTTGCTTCTCCTGAGTTCAATTTCCGACTCAAACCTAACAAAATATTGTGATACACTGGCAATTTAACTAGTGAGTTTGAAGACAAACGATTTGAAGATCTGAAACACATGAAACATGATTTTGAGTGTTTTGTATGCCCCTTCACAACGGACATAACACATGTAAGACATAATCTACAATACGAACTTGAAGATCTTCAATGTGGCACTTTAAAAAAAAATTAAGTGCAAAGATTTTGTTGGTTCAGATATTTTTAAATATATCGATTCCCCTACGTACCCACGTCTTAGGACATTTGCAGCTGAAATAATATCTCTGTTTGGGTCAACGTACATTTGCGAACATTTTTTTTTTCAAAATTGAATACTCTGAAGACTCTTAAAAGAACACGACTGACAGATAACAGTCTTCATGCACAAATTACGGTGGTTGCTTATGATGTAACACCTAATTTTGAAAGTCTATTGAAGTAAAACTACCATACCGTACTTCAAAAGAACAAGTTCTGCAAAATAACAATCTTCACAAGACAATGTACTGCAACAATAAAACACATTCTAATATAATTCCCATTCATTCCTTTCGAAATTACCATAGAAGCTGAAGCACGTTGTAGTCTAGACTAGCTAGTCCGCCGCTGTGCCGCTATTCCCTGCAGAACTACGAACAACTTCTCTGCCTTCCTTCCGTGATGTGCGGGTAGTAGCCTATCCTCAATATGTCACACGACTTTCGTATTTTGCCATCTCTGTATTAGTGCAAGCATCAGATGGGGCTTACCACACCTGTTCGGCTCTTCTGGATTCGGGCTCTACACGTAGCTTCATTTCACAAGGCTTGTGTCAGCAACTGAGACTGAAGTGTTATGATTCCTCTGTAGCAGTTATGTCTTAAAATTGGCCAAATTGATTACACAAGAAATATGGGAGCTGCAGACTGGGTGGGATGATCCGGTACCAGAAGACATTTTACATGTCTGGAACAGAATTCATGTAAATCTCCCAGAAGTTATGAAGATAAGAATCCCATGATATGTGCTTTGTGATCAAAGGTCACTTACTGTAGATTTGCATATCTTATGTGACGCAAGCGAAGCTGCTTATGGAGCCTGTTCTTACTTGCGCGTTTCTTCAGATGTTGTTTATCTAACACGCTTACTCACAGCAAAGCCAGAGTTTCACCATTGAAGAAAATATCCCTTCCACGCCTTGAACTCTCTGCAGCCCTCTTAGCGTCTGAACTGCACGTGAATATTTTGTCTGCTATAACATTTGTTCCTGATAGGACTTACTTTTTGACTGACTTGACCATTGTTCTCGCTTGGTTGGCTCGACCTCCAGAGAAATGGTCTACTTATGTCGTCAGTCGTGTCACTGAAATCCAGAATGCTACGGAGAATCATGAATGGCACTACGTGCGTTCGGTGAAAAACTCTGCAGATGTTATAAGCAGAGGATTATTCCACCAAGCACTTCAGTCTAACGATTTGTGGTGGTTTGGACCTATATTTATGAATCACGTTGAGGATGATTGGCCCAACTGTACTGATGTAATGCCTGAACATGTCCCCGAAACCAAAAAGCTTGCTGAAACCTGTCTGACAGTCTTTCTGCCCAGAAGACCTGCAACTTAAATATTCTTCACTTCGTAAACTGCTTCGAGTGGTAGCTTCGTGTCTTCGCTTCATACATAATGTTTCACCTGCGTCCTCGCAAATTAAGGGTTCTATTTCTTTGGTAGAGATGGACAAGGCAAAAATCTGCATTCTTAGATTGCTTCAAAGGCAGGCTTTTCCCAAGGAAATGCATCAACCGGAAAATGGACGAGCAGTCAACAAACAGAATCGCATCGCTTCGCTTTCACCATTTATTGACGAAAATGGTTTGATACGGGTAGGAGGACGAATTGAACACGCAGATTTGAACTATAATCCGAGGCATCCTATAATATTGCCTAAGAATCAACACCTGACATTTCTCATTGTTAAGGATGAGCATTATAGAAATCTCCATCTTGGCCCGCAGTCTCTTCTGTATATTTTGCGCCAGAGATATTGGCCAATGAATGGGTTTCGAATAGTGAAATCAGCCTTCAAAGAATGTCTGGTTTGCTTCCGCTTAAAGCCCAAGCCAGCAAAGCAAATCATTCGTTCCTTGACAGAAGCACGCATTGTTCCATCAATACCATTTACTTACACTGGGTTCGATTCTGCTGGACCATTTAAAATAAAGACTGGTTTGGCTCGATCTAGAACTGTCTCTAAAGCCTACATAGCATTGTTTGTGTGCATGGCCAAGAAGGCACTCTACTTGGAATTGGTGTCATCATTATCCACCGAAGCATTCATATCTGCATTGAAAAGATTAATTTTAGCATATTTACTCTGACAACGGTAGCAATTTTGTGGGCGCCTATAGAGACCTTCAGGAGTTGTACGGCTTGGTTGCCTCTGCTCCGGTGAAGGAAGAGATCTTTACTTACACCTCGGATCTTGGCATCCATCTAAATGTGTTAAAGTCCATTTGCTTAAACCAATCAGAGATGTAGGTCTTACATTCGAAGAATGTTACACACTGTTATCCCAAATCGAGGCCATTTTGAACTCCCGACCTCTGACCCCTTTGTCTGAGAACCCTAGTGATCTTTTACCTCTAACGTCGGCTCATTTCTTAGTCGCGGGCCCTGTCACTGCCTACCCTGAACCCACTTTGAAATTTGTCCATCATATCCGGCTGTCACGTTGGCAGACTATTGAGAAAAGGAAGCAGCAGTTCTGGTGCAGATGGTCCAAGGAGTATTTAAGCAGCCTGCAGCACAGATGCAAGTGGACGGAAACTACACCCAATGTGGAGATTGGTCTTTGGTTCTGCGTGGGATTGATGGTATTCCTCCCCTTGTGTTTCCTGCAGCCAGGATCACAGCACTGCACCCCGGCCCTGATGGAAGGGTCAGAGTCGTCACCGTCCGCACAGCCAAGGGCGAAAATAAGCGCCGAATTGTTAAAATCTATCCTTTGCCTAAAGCTGTCAAGTTCACTCATTCCCCCGCCCCCCCCCGGCATTTTTGATTTCATCAAAGGCTTATGTCTTTATAGAATACTTCTGTGTATTTTTTATTCCTCGACGGGTGATCGCATTAAGGAGGAATGCTTTCATCCGGCGTGTTTATGTTACTGAGTATTCTACACGTTCGCTCGCTGGCGGCTAGCTCTTAGAGTGCAATTGACATCTTCAGCTAATCCAGTCAAAGTTTCTCTCATTACTAACATGGAGTCACAGACTCTCTTATCCATAAGTATTATATTGTGTAGTTGTGTAGGAGTGCTTCACCTATAAAGTTATTGTGTAGTTTCAGTTACTGTTTTGAAATATTCTCCTACAATATCTCTCTTATGTAGAAGGTGTTTCTACATAAGGTGCATAATTACATAAGTAACAGTAATGTAAACTAAATATACCATATTATATACACAATAAATACACAATGAAGTACACAATATCTTACGACTTAAGCCTACAAACATTGTACAAGCTGGAAGGTTCATGGAAATGGCTTGAACAATGAAAATAATTATAAGAACAACCTAAACAGAATTGATGTGAAGTTCTTGGTTTACAAGGTGAAGGTGAACATAACAGCGGCGGAGTGGCGGTGATATTGTTGATGATAGAAATGATTCTAGTCCGCTTTCATAATCCCTCTCTCTTTCAAGTACTTTAGTACTAAGGTCATAGAACCTTTTACCTTTCTCAGGACTTCTGTAAAGAACTCTACCAATCTGAAAATAGAAGGTAAAGTCAAAGAGAAAACATTATTCCCAAAGAATTCTAATAACACTTTGTTAGTCGTCTCAGAAAAATCTCCTTTCCTATTCTCTTTGGTCTCAAGCTTACCTCTTGAATGAGGGTGCATAAATACATAACTTAAGGTGATGAGAATTACTTTTTGTAATGCAGATGAAAAACTACAAATCCCCTATAATGCATTTCAAATCTAATCTGAAACAAAATGATATCCATAAGGCAAAGGCTTATGGGAAATGCTATATTATCTAATGAATATCTTATGTAGGATCCACAGGAATAAGCAAGTGAACGCGTAAACCTGATCAGCATTATTCACGAGGAGCACTTAGCTTATGCAATGGTAAGCTGATGATAATCCTGAAACATGTAGAGGTACTCATTTATATACATTATAAGTAGGACATCGTACTTAATATCTCAGGTATTTTTGTCATTAGTTTTGTATTCCTAAAGAGTGCATGATACCATGCAATAAGTTCACTCACCATCCTGAGCTTTTACTCGTATGTGGAATCCATCCATGTCTTTTTCAATGTGCCTGAATAATTGAATTCTTAATAGTACGTTGGCATGGGTAAAAAAACAATTCGTAGACGATAGAGCGATCTAATGAAAATTGAACGCAGTCTTGGTAAATGAAAAGCAATTATTGGAATAGTACGTTGTAGTGGGCTGGAAGAAAGAGAAAGAGAGCGTGAGAGAGAGAGAAAAGAGAGAGAGAGAGAGAGAGAGAGAGAGAGAGAGAAAGAGATGGAACAAAGGGAACAGGAAAGAGTGCACATAAATACAGATCCATACTCAACAAATACACATGTTTCCGGAAAAAAGTTAAAAAAAAAACAGTGACGCTGGAAATTACTACAAATACATTCTTTCTTTTTCATTCATCAAAAGGAGGTTGCAGGTTTTTCAATGTTGTGTCAACTTTCCCACTGCCTTCTATGTATTTCGCATCGTGTTATTGGTTACAAAAGAATGAAAAGCGCACTTGTGTACCTATAGCTTCTGGTGCAAGCATAAACATTTCTTATGCCATTTCTTTAGATGGATTGTAAAAAGATATGTATTTTATTAAACTTATAAATTAGATATCTTTCCCTGGAACAGTGTTGTGAATACAATAATTGTTGTTATACAAAGCACAGCATGATTTATTCCTCCATAATTATTATTTCGTACATTTTATTTTAGATAAAAACATAATACGATCAAATAAACAATTGACTTCCTCTAGCAGTAAAATTATGTTATATGGGCTACACGAGTCACAAAGAAGAACAGGGACTCCGTACTTGTACACATTGCACAATTGCACAATAGGCTATAGGCCTACAAATCCAACCCGGACTACATAGAGAACAGCTAACACAACGTTAGTTTATTTGTTTTTATTCATTTTTCTTTTTACATTTTTTTTTTATTATCAAAGTTTTAACCTTACTTTACCCGAAGGTATATTAAGGTTATAGATATTAACAATCACTTAACATATCTAAATATTAAAGTAATATATGTACAAGAGTATTGAGTCATGAGATGGCTAACAATTTAACATGAGATGACTAACACTATTTGGTTAAAGTTTAGTTTTAACAAATATATAAATTTAGAAATAGTGTATAAAATGGCTAACAACATACGCTAAAAGTTAATTTAGTTGCTGATACAGTATCTGATATACATTTCTACCTATAGAACTTAACTACTGGTACAATTTTATCTTTGGAAATATTGTATTTAAAAATGATATAAAGTATTTATATAATTTACGGTTTACTAAAACATCTGTGAGTGGCTTAGAAAGTGTGCAGTCCACAGATTCCAACAGCAATCTAAGTTCGTATCTCTCACTATGAAATAGTGGACAGTCGAATAGTATATGTGTGACATTTTGGGTATCTTCTCCACAGATGCATTCCGGGCTAGGTTTAAGATGGAATCTACGTAGATATTCTGTAAAACCACCATGTCCAGTCAAAAACTGAGTCAAAACAAAATTGGGTGTCAGCAATTTGCACTTCAATCTATCAAAAACCGTAGGAAAATACATGAAATTATATTTTTATTCCAGTTAATTTAGTAATTTTATTACAAATTAATAAAATTTACTATGCCGTAAAGGGTAAATTGCCAAAGAAGACATTTTGTAACGAGTTTTATATGGATTATGTTTGAAGATAATTTCTCAATTAAATGTTTATGCTAGAAACACTGAATGAAAAGGATATGGAAATTCATCGGGGTAAAATTTCTATCAATGCCCATACTGTTTACCAGAGGAAAACAATATGACATTTGTAAATACATACAATGCCTAGTTGTCTGTTCCTTATAACGTATCAAAAACTGTACGTAATATCAAATAACTAAGCCATCGTTCCTGCTTTAACTCGGTCTTTCGGAATTTCGTTTAGGTTATTTGTCAGTAAATTAGTAGGTTTTGTGTTTACGACCAAACGTTTTGTTCCATTTTCTTCCAATTTTGCACGGAAGTTTCTTGAAGTCAACAAAAATAATTTGTATTTTTTATTCCCTTTCAACATGGTGGTCGTTGTAATGGTTCCATTTCATGTAATGTTCACTTTCTTTTAACGATTCTAGCCAAACGATTCATGTTATAATTAAAAATTTGATTATTTCCAGTCTAGGGAGTAACATATTCTACAACATTATTCCAATACATTTTTTATGTAACTTTAATGATTTTCCGCTGGTTTACCGGCATGTCGTTTGTTTTTCAGTAAATGTTTGCTACGCAGTCACGAATAAATGCGTTGTTCGATTTTCTTACAATATGGGGTAATGTTCCTTCAAGTTATTAACCATTTAAATACTGGAGCTGTAGTCGTCACTACAGTAAGAATAATTTTTTCTGATGAAAATTTCAATAAAATGGGTGTGTTTTAAGAGTGATGTTTGTAACATAGGGATCTTCACATTTTAACATATAGCGTCTTAGCGTCAATAACATGTACCGTACACTTATATTTTGTATTTGTTGACTTTATTTGGGTATATATGAAGCAAATTTTTCACGCAGACACGGCCACAGGAGTTAAAAGGTTAAAAACGAAAAGTGTAAGGATTTGTATTCTTTTTATTCCGTGTCAAGATGAACAGCAGATCTTATATCTTTTTGATCGCGAGGTTTACTGTACACAGAACTAAACTACTATTATGATCACATACAATTGCTTAATTCACAATATTGAGATAGCCTGAAAAAGCGTGACAAGATTTCTTGACCGTAATCACCGTATTACTCCAGAAGTAACAAGTGCAATTCTTACAAGCCGCCCCTGGAAATCGATTATTGAATCAAGCACAGTGTTTTGAATTCACGATTGAAAGAAGGTCTCTCTCCTTAGAGGAGTGACAAGGGTGCTTGTGCATACAATATCTAGTGTTACAATCAAATAAGCAAGTACACTTGAGTGCTGGAGAACAAAGTGTCAATGTGGCACGAGAGGGGAACAGTGATTTGTGACAGCACAGCTTCGTCAAGCTTACCTTGTTGAACTTCATTGACCTCCAACGACCCGTGCTGATTCGGTTACGAAACACTTCTCAGCAGCCACTATGCCCGTGGCCACTGTGAGTGTCTTATGTATAGTTCATTTACAGCAACTAAACAACTACATAGACCGAGTTTATAAGCATCGCATGATATTATTTTAATTTAATAAGCCTACTCTTAGTACATGGGAGTGTGGCATTGAGGCGACCATTGTCTTAAAGGCACAAGTTCATTTTCCTTGTCAAGTAATAATTTATAAAATAACTAGCTTATTTATAAAATAATTTACTGCCGCTTACAGACTTATGGCTTTCATTTCTTAAGCATTTAATAAGAACTTTGTGTCTAATACCTGTTGGAGTGGACACTTTGTTCTGTTTTGAAATATTCAGTAAAATTCTGTGCCAGAAACTCTGTAATTTCAAGACCAACTTATTTATTTTCTCCTAAAAGTGCAGAAACCATTTGAAATATTGAAAATTATTGTGTAAACTCACTCTGATAAGTGATAACCGGCAACAGAATCTTCATAAGTAGCAAAGGCATTGACTATTATCACATATATTTTATTCTGTTAAATTTTGTATTAATGTAAAATTAATTTTCTTTAAGATACACGTGGAAGAAACATGTGATTGATGAGACTCTTGCTTGAAATTATGAAATAATCATGCTTGGAGTTACATATTCCAAAGAATCGTTAAAATGCAGCCTATAAACAAAACATATAACATATATATATATAGCCAAAATAAATAATCATAGTAAATATAAGTAATAAAATTACAATATGTATTAATATCCATTGGTATAGATCAGTACATTTAATTGATTAAAGGACTCGCTGAACTTCATTTCATGTGGTTTATTCCCATAGAAAAAATGGCGTTTAAGAAAGCAAAGAAGGGGAGAAAAGTATTAATTAACACAGTTTTTACAAAACACAAATTCAGAATCTAACAATCAGTCCCAATGAGTACTATCCTATTAGATTTTCTTTGCGATCAATGAGCCTTTTGAACAGGCACACTTACCGGTATATCACTACTATGTGGGCTTTGCCATTTTAATATTAATGTTTATATCTAGTAACCTTGGTCATTTTGTAAAAAAATTATACTTAAACTTTATTAACACTGACATCGTTTTGACATAAATGCATAAATCACATAATTTTATTCTAACTATACTGTTTTACGTAGTAAATATAAATAATTAAAAGAATAAAACTAATCTTATGCTGCCATGAGCATACAGAATCGAAATGATTGATTAAAACGAACCAGACATTCATGAAATCATGAATAAACAATTACACCAAATGATAATTAAAAAGCAAAATACCCAGCTTCGAGGTGAATTTCACCACGAAAATGCGCCGCCCGGGAGGGGGGGGGGAGACCTCAGATTCGAATTCCCTAGCCCAAAAATCCTTAGCGTTGGTGGCTACGGATGAGTAGGCTCGGGTTCGATCCCCGGTACCTCCTCGGATTTTTCTGAGGTAAGGAGGTCTGGAACGGAGTGCACTCAGTCTCGTGGTACAAACTGAGGAGCTAATTGATAGAGAATTATAGCGGCTCCGGTCACGGAAACCACCATTAGTGCCGTGGGTGTCAGCATGATGACCACATGCCCCCCCCCCAATATTGCCATCTGCCTGTGGTAGATGATGCAGCGGTCGGGTGGCAGGCATTGTCCCTTCAGGGATATACCGCCATGGAGTTTTAGTTTTAGCCCAAAAATCCTCCGCATAATGCCGTCCAAATCCTTCAATGTTTTCCATTTAGGCATGCTTTCATGATCCTCTTTTGTACATCTATGTAAGAAAAAAATCATGCAAAAAATACATTTCAGCGATGATCTTTTTTCCCGGTTGCTATGACAACAGAGCAAGACAACCTTCAAATAATTTCACAATTGAATATGGACTACACTAAATCACCAGCTCAAACGTTATATTATTGCTTACATTTTTATCCAAGGTAGAATTGAGTGTATCCAAAGCCTCCTCGATTTTATTAAAACGTAACGATGTGCAATTAACTCTAACCGAAGTGACAATCTTTCTTTTGGTAGTTTACCTCATTGAAAAATAATCACTAATGAGTAATGACACACTTTTCGCTTTGAGGATTGGGGGCATGTGGTTAGCATGCCTATACCCACGGCCGTTAATGGTTGTTTCCATGACTGGAGTCGTTACTTCTCTATCAAGAAGCTCCTCTATTTGAATCATGAGGCTGAGTGAATCCCGTTCCAGACCTCCCTACCTCAGAAAAATCCGAAGACCACGCCGGCGGTCGAAAACTTAACAAAGGGAAACGTAAATAATATAAGCTAATTTAATTTAATTTAATTTAATGTGTCGACTAAAGGGGATGGTTTACGGATTGATTTTATTGTATGGTTTGTTATCAATTTATTTGTGTTTATTTCAAAGTATTATAAGCCTGTTTCTTTATTAATCGATACTTCTGTTTTTATCTAATTCACATATTCAATCGCCTTCACTTAATATACCGGTACAGGGAATGATCAATGTGATACCTGTTATGTTTCTGAAGTTACTGTAGACTATTATTATTATTCTTAGGTTCAAACATCCGCTTTGTATCATGTTGCTGTCTTTATTAATGTACGTTCAAGCTTGATCTTATAAGATTTATGTAGAAGTCGTAAAAATCTGATGCCATAAAATATATACACTTACGTATATACTGCGTCCATAACCAAGGTAAGCAAAGCATTGTGATATGTTCTTTTACTGCGCCCTTCACCTCTGCTATTCATAAAGAACTATTAATTTACACATGTTTTATCCTCGGCTTTGTACTGGTACATTTAGTTTTGCCGTTACGAAAAAAGTATGAATGCTGTGCATTATTTTGCTGAGAGCTTCTGTAGAGGCTGGTATAATCATCAGCACTGAGTCGAGACAAATTAACCTGTCTCTCGGGGGCCTAGGAATACGGTACTTCATACTCGTACTGTCCTCGTGTTGCATATGTGCGATGTAATTACATGAAAACAACTCGTACTATCAAATCTGTCTGACATTCTCTACGAGTTTCGTACCCTTATGGCCACTTTTACCATGGTAAAGATGATATTTTACTGTGTCCATGCATCAAGCAAGCCCAGAAGTTAAAAGTAGTATTTGACCGAGCAAAAACTTAACTGATGGTAAGGGAGCGATCATGTGAAATTGATTATGGAGAATTTAAAAAAATTGTGAATAAAATAAATCATGTACTGGTAAATATAGTATTTTAATAAAGTTCCCGCACGAAATCTGTGCCGATTGCCTACGTCATTGCATTATGTTTTCGTGGGGACTGTAGCGTCGATTTGCCTGCTACCTATCTCTCTCGCACAACAGTACCTCCCTTTCTATTTGTAAAGGCCAAGCTACTCCTCTCTCTCGCACAATAGCATGTCTCTCTCTAGCTAGTAACGGTCTCATCGGCACAGATTTCGTGCGGGATCTTTAAATTATTGAGAAACGACCACTTCATGCCCTTCAACACTCCTTCTTTAACTTTAGGCTTATCTGAAGAAATTCCTCAGCGATAACATAAGTTTTCACACACGATCAGATTTATTAATAAGTCGCAATTTGTTCTACATATAATTATTAAAAAGAAGCAGATGATTATTTTCTATTATACCATCAACATTGCAAATCATTTTATTTATGAATAAATTAGTGTGCTCATTTCACAACCGTATGAAATTTACGTTATTTCTCTATTGCCTTTCACTTATGTTGAGTCATTGAGTGGTTACTTACTCAATGGCAATAGACAATTCCTAAGCAAGCTAAAGGAATATTATCTATTTCATGGAACCCGGAGGTTCATTGCCTAACTTACATGAACCTGCCATTCAAGATTATTCTGTGCTAACTCCATCCAACCGTATCTCGCAAATCCTACTTCCCTTAAATCTACCCCAATATTCTCCTCCCGTTTACATCTAGGTCTTTCAAGTGGTCTTTTCCCTTCGGGTCTCTCAGTCAATATTTTTTAGATATGTTTTTCCTCCCCCATGCACGCAACATGTCCAACCCATTTCTACCTCCGTGATTTAATTACCCTTACTATATCCGGTGACGAGTACAGGTTATGAAGCTCGTCGTTATGCAGTTTTATCCAGTCCCCATTTTCATCTCTCTTAGGCCCAAATATTTTCCTAAGCACCCTGTTTTCGAACACTCAGATTTTGTTCTTTTCGAATAGTAAGCGACCATGTCTCATGTCCATATAATACAACCGGCAGGATAATTGTCTTACAAATCTTTATTTGTAGATGATTTCTGGACAGAAGGCGAAAAAATAAGAGTTTCTGAACTGCATAAAAATTAGCATTTCCTGATTTGAGTCTACACTTAGCTTCTACCTTAACGTTATTTTTAGGCCTATATGTAATTATTGCTCCCAGATATTTAAATTTCTCCAATAGTTCTAACGATTTACTGGCTATTCTAATATTGTAAGCGCATTACTTTGGCATTTCTTTACCATTTATGTAGTTTTTTGTTAATAATAATTTTCATTGAAAATACTTTCTGCAATTCTCTCGATAGCGTTTTCGTCATCGCCTAACAGACAAACGTCATCCGCATAAGTTTAAATCGGGTGATTGCCATTTAATTCTAGGCCTACCTTTTTTTCCCCCTGAACTTGTCTAATGGCATATTCCAAAGCGAAATTAAAAAGTAAATGCGATAGTACATCTTATTTCAAGCCGCTTTTAACGGCGAACCTATCTTATATAAATTTTCCTGCCCTGATTATGCTGTAAGTTTCATTTAGTCACATTTTGATCAGCCAAACTAACTTCTTTGATATCCCAGACTCAACGATGATACTGTACAATTTGTCTCGTTCTAACTGTATCATAATATGCTTTCTTAAAATCTGTTGAAAAGAATTATTATATTCCCACTTTTTCTCCAAGATTTGGCGAATATAAAATATTTTATCTATGTTTGATCTATTTCACCTAAATCCACATTGGGCATCTCCAATGATTTCGTCCGCATATGGGGATAAGTATATTAGAAAAAATTTTGTACGATGTTAATAAGAAAGAAATTCCTCGATTGTTATTACATTCATCCCTATCTCCCTTTTATGGACCGGTAAAATAATACATTCTTTCTATTCCTTTGGCAATTCCTTTTTCCTACAAATCATAGAGGTTATGGATCTCCAAGTTCAATCTATCCCCACTTGCCTTATTTAATTCTGCTGGAATTTGGTCAACGCCTGGAGATTTGTGTTTTTAGTTAACCTACAGCTCTTTCTACAAATACCACCTGATTATTAATTTATAAATTCTCACTGTAAATTTATATAGCCCAACATCTTCTTTCATCACACATTATGACTTCCGTTAACACAACCCTACAAGCAAGTTTTCTAAAGATTATTGGCTATTTTAAAAAGTTTTATTCTTTTAATGAATACACTAAGTTAAATAATTTATACAAATATATTTCAATAGCTCAGATTCGTAATTGTTTAATGGAGTCCAAGGTACACTTCATATAGGCTTTGTCAACCAGCTAATTTATTGAATGGAAAATTATACTTCCCATTCCATGACCGCTTATGGGATCTATTGGTTAGCATAGCTGACTACAGATCTCGTTCGATCTCACGGAGGATTTTTCTGAGGGAGGGAGGACTGGGACGGGGTTCAATCAGTCTCATGAAACAAATTGAGGAGCTACATGATAAAGAAGTCTCCGGTTTAATAAGCCATCAATAACGACCGTGGGAGTCTACACGCTCACCACATACTCCAATTTTGCCACCTGGCTACGGTAGATGACGCGGCGCTCGGGTGGCAGGCCTAGTCCCTCAAAGGGATGTAACGAGTGGAGTTGAGTTTTTAGTCTTGGATTAACCGTTTCTTTTTTAGTTTTTCTAAAAAAAAGTGCTCATAATAATTCTGCCTTTTTAAACAACTTGTGTTTTATATTTACGGCTTTACTAATAATCCAGTTGTAACATTTATACCAGGAACATGCAGAGCTGAGGAGAAAAAATAGCATAAAATTGAATGTGTGCAACGCTTTACACAGCCTGACCCCCTTGTATAAGCTTGACGTAAATAATAAAGATGGCCGTTATCCGTAACAGTTGTTTCGTAGTTGTCCGAGATTGAATTATGAGGTTATGCAAACATTCTTAAGATGACTTGTTAGGAAACATTTGGAGCTCTTTTGCGGAATTATAAACTTCGTTCCTTGTTTGCGGGACATATTTACATAATTTTACCCATGATTACAGCTTTCTGAAAACAATATAATGAAATACTGAAACTAGGTTTTCTCTCGGCAGAAGACACACTACTGTTTGTTCACTGCTCCGACAGATGGCGACATTGGCGTCTGCAGTCCTTCATAGCCGGGGGCTAGTAACGTCATGACCAGCGTGACGTGTTTCATGACGTTTCAAGTACAAACCCGGTTTAACCCATGGCAGTTATACTGCGTGTATTAGTAATACGGCTTATGTAGAACTTGCGCAGTGAACAACCAAAAAACTCTTCAACGCAAATATAAGCAGCTTTTATTAGTAAGGCTGTTATCAGTAAGTGTATTACATGAAGTAGGTAAGGCATGAGAACAATGTATTTTGTTCGAAACACATCACATGATACAGCCTACAACCCTAGCATTAAAATAAGCAAAAGACAAACTAATAACCTTCCGATCTTAAAAGAGATGTAACGGGCCACCGACTAAGATGTTAGTTTTTTCAAGTAATTTGTCTCTAATGTTTTTATTGTGAAGTATAGGCCTAGCGCCCCGGAGGTTTACTTGAGAGGCGAGCACCAGACCAATAAAACTGGAAATCATGTTGCAGCATCATTAAGAACTATTTGGATCGCTGCTCTAAAACATCCCCATACCACAAGATATAATGAACTTGACTTATGAAAATAACTTAAGATGTTGTAAGTGGAATGTTGAACGCTTTTAAAAATCCTTTGTGAGCTGTAATGAGCTCTAAACCTCGCATTAAATCTTCGCAGCCAGCCATTTATCCCTTGCAGTTTAATGAATAGATATTGCCCGTTGTGAATTTAAAAGGAAAGTAACATAATTTATCATTATCGTTTAGTACCTGTCACGAAGAATATTATATTTTCAATTTTGCTTACCGTTTAAAAGTAGGCTACCCTACTATTGCCTATGGCGGTAATCCGGCGGTTTAGGTACAATCCTGTATATCAAGGGCGCTCCCAGACAATTTTGACGGGGGTGGGCAGTACTACAGCAATAACTAGCAAATATAACCTCCAAGAATAATTCAGTGAGCATAATACAAATTACTTACTACACTTACTGAGTCCTCCTTTTTCCCATGGAAAACAAGCCAATGGATTTTTGTATAAGTTCTTCTTTGTTTTCTTAATCAAATCCCTATGAACTGACAACAAGCATAGTCTACTAAGTGTGGAATTCATCACTGAGCTTCGTACCCTAGTCTTTACGCTGAAACCAGTAAAAGTTATGTCAGCTGTCAATGAGTATTGTCTTAAACTTGATCGTAACAAAATATAAGGCACACAATTTTATAATACCGGTAATAAATAATAAATGTACTTAATATAGCACATATTTTCTTAAAGAATGAAAAATAGAATAGTTACCTACAATACCTTTCAATCGCTCACGTTGTTGGAGGTAGGCTACCTGGATTCCTTTGTTGATCAAGGGAATGAAGAAGTCATGATTGTGGTTCAAAAGCTCTACCAAGAGGATAATGCTCAAAGTTTCAACAATCGCATTGTCACGAGTCCAGAGATCGTACCATAGTTGAGACGCAATTTGGTGAGGTGCCTCACGTATTTATTTCTGTGTTTGACAGAAACTCAAGGTGAGTCACCTCACCTCACCAAAGAGTCCTTCTGCCATAAAGTTGTCTAGAAGACTGCTATAACTAGCAAACTTCCAAGGAGTGTTCATATTGTTTTCTTGTCAGTGTTCTCATATTTGTTTTGGATGGAGGTTAAAAATTTCAAATGATTCCTGATTTTGCTTGGAAAATCTCTCACTTAAAGCTTGAATAAGGGAGTCCAAACAGGATATGAAAACTGATCTTCTGTAGTAGTTTCCTTTATTTTCTGAAGGTATAGTAGAACGGTAACATTGCCTTTTGGTTGCATGAGGTCTAGTCAAAGTAAATTCGAAACCTTCAGTTGTCTCTTTAACATTTTCGTCATAATTTTTGAAGCCGTTTGGAATGTCGGACCCCTTAACGGACGCAACACATATTACACCTGAGACCATTTACGACTAATTACACGATAATTACATACATCACGATTAAACCAATCACACCATCGGCAAGACAGTGACAGAACCTACAACTTGACATATAACATGTGACCATCAATTAATTATTTCATATCAAAATTCAATTATAATTAATTACAAGAAATAATTGTCATCGTACAGACAGAAGATTAATATCAAAAGATTCGGAAAATTCCATACTATAAGAATATGCGCATAAAATTTATACCAGACTAATGACTTTGGACTTATTAAGCAATTACTGAAAGACCGGATGTTGTATGGGACATACAGACGCCAGCCATTTATGTCAGGATTGATGAATGGATTTTAGGGGAGAAACTCAGCTTAACGAACATTTTTAGCTAGGGACAAGATTACCACACCATTCAAGCTGACGAATAAGAGGCTGCAAAACAAATAGGCATAAGAAATGGACCAATGAAATGATATTAAGGAGAGGAATTGATGAAATCAAGTGAGGGAAAATGAACTACGTAAACTGGTCTGTTCTATCTGGTAAGCGCTGCCGGAAAGGCATAAAACGTGAATTTCTCCGCGCCGTAAACAAATAGAGTGTTAAGTTTTGATACCAGTTTTAAGAATTATCGTGCGCGTAATAATTGAACATTTAAGTATGTTTCTTACCTGTGAAACGTAGACTGAGAATCTCTCCGCGCCGTAAGAAATAGAGGAAGTGTTTGATACAAGTTATATGGATCGTTTACGTTTACGTTTACGTATATGATTATAGACAAGTCCAGTATTTAAAAGCATAAGTCAGCATGTATGAATATAGGCATCGCAGACTCCTTTGTGCAACGAACCCAGTGTGTCGCTTAGAAAGAAGTACTAATAAATCAAACATATTCATCAAGTAGGTGTTACAATATTTCTCCCCTGTAATTCCAGTCAACCACGAGAGGGATAGGAGTTCTCACTGCCGCTGAGCAAGTACTAGCTAGGGTTGTCCGTGACGATTTTCGTAAAAGGAACGGATCGGAAACTACAAATTTATCTGCATTCATGTAGGTTGGCGTCTATCCGATCGGTTTAGTGCAAACGCACCCATTTACGAGAGTGGAAAGACAAACGGGCATATTTTTTACTTCCTGTGCCCGTGCCATAGGTACTATAGGTAGAGGAAGTATTGTTTTCGACCCCCAAATTCGAAGTTGCCCCCTGAATAAAAAAATACTATCTTTGGAAACATGTCTGTGTGTCAATGTGTGTGTGTGTGTGTGTGTGTGTGTGTGTGTGTGTGTGTGTGTGTGTGTGTCTGTCTGTGTGGATGTCTGTGAACAGGCTAGCTCCAAAACGGAAAATCGTATGACAACAAACTGTCGTATTTGAGTCAGGTACCTTCTGAAGATTTGAGCTGAAGATTGGCGACAAGTTTCTGTTATTTTTTGGGGACTTTATTTGAAGATTTTTTCCGCGATTTTCTCGAAAACGGATCCAACGATTTTCTTTAAATTTTGCACATGGGTTGCTTATACAAAGAGCTAAAACTTTTATTTGAAACATTTTTTCTAAAAAATTCTCTGAAGGGTAGTTATAAGCCACCCACTGTGAATACACGCTCTTTGCAATACGGCCTCATGTAACGGAAAGTCGTACCAAAACAAAATGTTGTATTTGGGTTAGGTACCTTCTGAGGCTGTGACACGAAGAGTTGCGACAACTTTCCCTTACTTTTAAGGAGACTTTACTGGAAGAACTTTTCGTGTGTCACGATTTTCTCAAAAAACTTCTCTAACGATTTCCTTTAAATTTTTTACATGGAGTGCTCATACCAAGAGCTAAAACTTTTATTTGAAACTTTTTTCCAAAAAATTATCTGAAGGGTGGTTGTAAGCTACCCACTGTTTGTAGAAACTCGGTCTTGCCTTGAACAACTCAATACGTGGACATTCACAGCCTTTTATTCTATATAAGCACGTGAAGTGAGAAAGATGTAGGGCCTATATAAATACTGTAGTAAAGGAATATCTGAGGGGAATATGCTATAAATTTCGGATATTTTTCTTAACGGTGGAAAGTTCAATAAACGTTTGCGCTCGTTTTTCTTCTTCTTCTTTTTGTTTTTTGTTTTTTTGTCCATAGCCTGCGATGTTAGTCGCAACATTCAAAGAAAGGGTCATATGGTATTTATAGCATAATTAGAGTAAAATTGTGTCTTGCGATTCTGTACAAGGATATGTGAATACTGCTAATTTTTATTTGGGCAGAGGAAGTTATGTGACGTTCACATAAGATTTTTTTTCCTGTCAGCATCAAAAATATCAATCAACATGTCAATGTGCTTTGCAACTCGCATTAGGTCACCTTCTACATCGTGTAATATCTGAGCTACTATTTCTAGTTTTGCCGAGTATTTGGCTATAATCTCCAAAAACAATAAACTGGTTGACATCACTGCAGAATAAAGTTGAAATGCTTTCTGTTTCCTTCTTTTGAAAGTGCGTGAAGCCCTTCAACAATTTCAACAAACTTTTGGTGAAATTAAAATCAGTATGAAGTCTTTTATACAGTAGAGCATGTTCAATTAAAATTAAAATTAGTCAAACATTAAAAACACTTTTTGCTCCACTTACATTATTTATGTAGAACCGGTTTCAAGGGAAGAAGCTCCCTCATCCTCAGCTGATGGTTGACTGGCACTAGGTTGATATGGATCTGTAGTCGACGTCGTGCTGCCACCTGTCCTCCTCAAGGTTAAACTAAACATCTCGTCCACCGTAGGGATCTCAAAGTTCATGACCCTCTCTCCATTTTTTATGATGAAGATCCTTTCCCAAGCTCTTAATTCCAACGGTTGTTTAACATGTTTCAATAATTTGATATCCTCCTTAATATGATGATCATATGTATAAGCGTGATATGCTGGGGCCGAGTTATCCGTATGCAATAGTCTGACATTCCTTAAATGTTCCTTCATTCTTGTTTCTAAATTTCTCATAGTTTGGCCTATGTAAACTTTATGACAGTCTTGACAATCTATCTGATAAATGCCTGATAGTTTGACTTCCGGGGTGCTATTTCTTAGTGGGTGATTTAGTAGATTCCTGAGATTAAATTTGTTCTGTGGTGCTAATTTTATGTTGAAACCTTGAAATACTCTCTCAAATTTGTGAAATAGTCTCGGATGAAACGTAAACTTTTTAAATATTGGTTTTTTCTCTTTTGTGTTAGATAAAGTACAGGTATCCTTAATCATTTTCCTTTTTTTATGTCTGAAAATCATCTTGTCAATGAATTCCATTCTGAACCCATTCCGGACCGCCACTTCCTTTATGTGTAAATATTCTTTGTGGTATTCATCTTCAGATAGAGGGATATATATTAATCTGTGTATCAAACTATGGAATATAGCGAATTGATGTGACCTTGGGTTGTATTTGTTATGTTTAATGTAATTGTCGACATGAGTATCTTTCCTATATATCCCAAACTCCAATTTCCTCTCCTTTCTGATAATCTTTAAGTCTAAAAATGGTAAACATCCATTTTCTTCAGTTTCAATCGTAAATAATCTTGCTATCTTGTGAACTGAGTAATTCCAATGAATCATCCAGAAATCTAAGTGGAACAATCGCCAGAATATCATTCACGTACCTGCACCAGTATTTGAAAATATGTGGAAAAGCTTTTGTGACCTGTGATTCGAAATGACTCATGTATAAGTAAGCTAGTAGAGGTGATAATGGATTTCCCATGGCTAATCCTGTGGTCTGTTTATAATAACTGTCGTTAAAACAGAAACTATTTTGACTGATGCATAGGTCTATTAATTTGCTGTAACCTTCCATTTGTTCTGTGGTAAATTGATTGCGTAGGAACCATTGATTCAACAAGTCGGGTAATTTTTCCGTCGGAATGTTAGTAAACAAGGCACTAACGTCAAACGAGACTAGCATATCGCCTGGTCCAATAGTGATGTTTTTAATTTTGTCGATTAAGTCATAAGAGTTTTTTATGCTTAACGATTCAAATTTGTCCAAAGTGTCTAATTTATTAGTCAACCATTTAGCCAATTTATATGTTGGGGCATCGATATTGTTTATAATAGGCCTCATACTTTAGTCCTTCTGATGGACTTTCGGTAAACAATAAAGTTTTGGCAATTGAGGATTGCTCACTATAAGTTTTCTTTCTTCTGGTTTCGAAATAAGAGTGCTTTCTTTGATGACCTTACGAGTTTGGGATATAAAAGAATTCAGAGGATTCTTAGTGAGTTTTTTGTATTCAGGTTTTTGAAGCATTTTCTCTGTCCTACGTACGTAATCGTCTTGGTCCATGATAACGGTTTTATTACCTTTGTCTGCTTTTAAATAGTAAACCGACTTTTCATTCAGTTTCTTGATCAAAGGTTTGCTATCAGTGGATTTTTTGTTTGTCGGAATTTCTTGAAGTATTTGTAGACACTTGGTTTTGGCCGAATTCTTTTCAGTCTCCGTCTTAAGCAAACTAGTGGTAACCTCGACATCTACGATGTAATCGTCAATCTTATTAGAATTATCAATACATGTTTTTAAACCTTTGTTCAAAAAGTTGACTTCAGCTCTATCAAATGGAAGGTTAGATAAATTCACTACGTTGTCTGGTACTGTTATAGGCTTCTTGTCACAATTTGATTGTGTTTGGTAACTGGTTTTGGTGTTGCGTAACTTCATTACTTTCTTCTTGAGTCTCTGTGTTTTTGTTGACATACTTGAATTAAGTCTATTGTATAAATTCATACAAAAATTGTTCCAAACTACATTTCCTAAAGATTTTTGCAGTTAAGTGTAAATTGTAAAGAATGAGATCATTCCTTTCTAATATGGCATAATGTTTGGATCTTTCTAAAATCATAGCCTTCTTTTCTAAAGTCTTTTGGTACTTGCTGTTATCATTTAATTTGATCACCCTTTTAAGAAAAACAGGCGACAACTTTTCTTTTATGCATATGTTCAAAAACTTTATGTCTGCTGCAGCGTGTCTCCTTTTTATATGTAATTTGCTAAAAAGCTTTACATCATGTTTCTGATCGTCAAATGTGGTGTTAAAATTAGACAAGTTATTTAAAACTGTTTGGTTAGCCATGTGGCTGCAATGTCTAGTAGCACCGTCACGAACCACGTCCTTTACTTCAAAGGTTAGTACACCCAGTAATATTAAAATCAGTATGAAGTCTTTTATACAGTAGAGCATGTTCAATTAAAATTAAAATTAGTCAAACATTAAAATCACTTTTTGCTCCACTTACATTATTTATGTAGAACCGGTTTCAAGGGAAGAAGCTCCATCCTCAGCTCATGGTTGACTGGCACTAGGTTGACATGGATCTGTAGTCGACGTCGTGCTGCCACCTGTCCTCCTCAAGGTTAAACTAAACATCTCGTCCACCGTAGGGATCTATCGTAAAACTTCTAATCGATTTATATTTGTCTATCCATTTTGTTTCACACAACTTTTGTAAAGACCTTGCAACTGCCCTTCCTCGTGAATTTTCTCTACAAAAATGAGTGACTTCTTTAATAGTTGATACGGTGTTTCTAATCTGTGGCACTCCACTTCAAACTTTGATCACCAAATTTAGTCTGTGGCTGGCACAGTGAAAGTAGTTAGCCAAAGAGAATTTTTCACTTATTCTTTTGTCTCTCCAGCCATCGTACTGCAACCATTGTAACCTTGATCAACAGCTAGTTCTAAGTTTAATCTCCAGTTCGTCAGGGTAGGTATTGTTATAAATTATAAGGACCGAATGAACCGCGCCTTCAGACGGTAAAATCTAGCGTAGGCGGTTTTTACACCTTGCGACGAGCAAAATTGCTGAATGTCCACCAGATGCAGGCGCGCGGAGGGTTTTATTGATGTGTTATCATTATTAAACTTCCAATTCTTGTACAGAGTGGGCCAAAAGTCGCGATCGGATAATCTTTATATTGAAATAACTCATTTTACGAAACCGAAAACTAATTAAAAACTAGTCATAGGCTGAGAGGAATATTTACCCCCTTCATATACGTTTTGTAGCATTAGTTTGTCAATTTTCCGATAGAGCAAGGACATTGTTCTGTTCTAGTGAAAAGCCAGATTTTTCTTGCGCGCGAGTTTATTAGGCGATTGTTGTCGATGTGAAACGCTGTGTTATGTTTGTGTTGTAAGCAATGGCGGATACAAGCAAATATACGATTGAGGAACGTCTCATTGTTAGTGTGTGGGTTCATGAAAAACTGGCGAAACGTACGAAGAAATCAGAGATAACTTCTTTCGTCGTTTCAGTAAAGCAGCTCCCACTGAAGCCAATCTTCGGAAACTGGAAAACAAGACTTTCTCAACAGGATCTGTATTGGATGCAAAACGCAGCGGAAGACCTAAAAAATATTGTGGCGTTGATGTCGGTAATCGTCTGAGTGAATCATTGGAGCGTTCACCGATGAAATCAACAAGGAAGCGATCGGCAGAAATGCAGATCCCAAGAACTTCGTTGCGCCGCTGGATGAAAAACGAAGGTTATCATGCATACAAGCCCACCACCATAAATGAATTAAGTGACCGGGATATGGAAACGCGACGTGTCGCATGTGAAGATTTACTTTCTGCTTTTCCCACCTTAGCGGTTCGTCGTAATGTCTTGATGACTGACGAATGCGCCGTGTATCTCAGCTCTCGTTCGCGTAATGTTTATTTGTGGGCCAAACATAACCCACATTTCTTTGAAGAAATTCAACAACATCCCCCTCATGTCATGATATGGGCCGGAGTTACCAGTGAAATTATCATCGGGCCATATTTTTTTGACACATCTGTGTCTGGCGAATCGTACCTCGAAATGCTGTCTCAATGGCTGGTTCCGGAACTTGACAGAGTTGGTATTCTTAACACCGTTGTTCTTCAACAAGATGGAGCCCCAGGGCATTTCTGGACTCCAGTTCGGGAATGGTTAAGTACCAGCTTTCCTATGTGGATTGGACGAGGTGGACCTCTCATTTGGCCTCCAAGAAGCCCCGACCTCACAACGTGCGACAACTGGCTGTGGTCCTACTTAAAAGAAAATCTTGGAATGATTCGGAGGGATTCTGTTGAACAACTGAAGAGAGAGATCATCCGTATCTTCAGAACGATCACTCCCGAAATGCTGAGGCGAGCAAGCAGAAGGACATGGCGACGCATTCAACTGTGCGCGGAAAACGATGGTGCACATACCGAAACTTTTGACGTTTAACAATGACGCTGACAGGCCCAGGGAACTTTATTTTACCATATTTCCATCCCTTAATACCTGCTACTTCAATAAATAAAGATTTTACGTCAATTGTGGCATTTTATTATTGCATAAATTAACATACAAAATAACCGATCGCGACTTTTGGCCCACCCGTTACATTTTTGTACGCTAACTAGGAAAGTGGAAAGAACACAGAGATGCCGAGAATTGTAGTTAACGATTAAAACAGTAACAGTGGTAAATGATTAATGAGAGACTTACTTCAAGGTAATGACAAGTCTTTGAGCACCTTCTATGCTTCTTCTCATATTCGTATCCTGCTTTGTTATTTAGCAAGCGACTAAAGTCAAGAGTTTGCCAAAAGATCCAACTGTCATTCGGTAATACTGGAAAAATTTCTCACGGTAGGCCTATTTCCTGTGGTCGCAGAGCATGATGTGGAACTGTCCAGTTTTCAAACGATTTGATAACAATTGGCGGTTCCCCAAAGTTTTTTCTCCCTTTCAGGATATATCACTTCAAGGTAATTAAATAAATGCACTGCAACAGCACAACCAACTTGTATCTCATACATTTTGTAATAACTATTGCTCTCGAAAGAACTCCAGCTTGCGTTTTTCCGGTCAACATTCTGCCTGTGTAATATGCATCACGCGTTTCGGCCGCTGAAATTCGGCTCTTACTCTCGTTTTTACGCTTCTGAGGGCGCGGTTCAATCGTTCCGTATAATTTATAACATAACCTACCCAATGACCCAATGGATACGCTTTTCGGTCGCTGACAATCGGCCGCGTTTTTTCGGTCCGTGTAACATGGGCCTAAGAGAGATGAAATCGGGGACTGGAGAAAACTGATGACATAATGACGAGCTTCATAATCTGTACTCTTCACCGAATATAATAGTCTAAGGGTAATTAATTCACGGAGAATGAAATGGGCAGAACATGTTGCGCGCATGGGGGAAGAAAGACATGTCTAAAAAATTTTGACTTGGAGACCCGAAGGGAAAAGACCAAAGACCACTTGGAAGACCTAGACGTAGAATATATTTAAAGGACGTAGGATTTGAGGGATGGTTGGATGGAGTTCTCACAGAAAAGGATTGAATGGCGAGCTCATGCAAGTGCGGCAATGAACCTCCGCGTTCCATAAAATAGATAATATTTCTTTAGCTTTCTTAGGAATTGTCTGTTTCCATTGAGTAAGTAAGCAAGTAAGTGATAATGTTTGTTTATTGCCATCTAGCAACGTCAAAATTCATAAATTTACAGATCATTAAAGTTATAAAATTCTAGCAAACTAAATAAAGAGTTTGCTGTCTAAGCTGATCGGATTGTACTCTTAAATGCACCGATTGACATATTCTTATGTTTTCCAAAAGACTTAAAATTTTAAACTCATTATTTCACAACCGTTAACAGTTTTACTATAGGCTTATTTATATTTAAGAATATTCAAATTTAGTGCAAATCGTCCTATACAAAGTTCCCTCCAGCAGAGTCTTCTTAGACTCTAAGACTACAATATATTATCGTCACCTGAGTATTGGAATATACCATGTCCATCAAGGTAAGATTTGACAAACGAAGAAGATGTGTCGATTTACATGTTATTCCCATATTTAGAGGTGGAAAACTTACTTGTTTCGCAGTATATTCACAAAATGATACTTGCCTAAATTATATACATTACCTCATTTTTCACAAAGAAAAGTTAAAAAGTGGAGTCAGTACACCCCAGTACTCAACTGACTATGTGTACAATACCCAAGTTATTGACCTGCTGTTGGTCATTTGTGAGAAATTCTTTTTACCTGTGCACGAAGTTAAAATTGATACATGACCAGTTTATTGCTGTTCATATTGTAATGTTTGCAGTTTACATATGAATAACAATTTTTCTCTAAAAATGTCCCTCCCCCTCGCGTCTTTGGTAATATAAGAAAGTTTTATTACAAATACTGTTACCGTGCTACTGCAGTGATGATAGTAGGGTTTGACACTTCAAGTGAAGAGCAACCCTCTTTTGCCATAAACCCCAGGATCCTTCCGTGACAAATGTTACTTTCTGATCTCCCAAACGCTCGGTTATTTACGGGGAAGCAGACACGGGACAAACTATAAACGACTAAATGCTCTCAATAAAAGGGAATCCAATTTCATTCGTCACAGTGAATTACATGGCATGAAAATGAAAGAAAAAGGTAACAAATATGAGAATGTGTGCTAAAAAACTAACTTATTATCCTCAAATTGGTATGTGTTCTGTAGGATTCTATCTTACATTTGTAATCTAAAATAACTGGAAAAGTACAAATAATTTTATACAAAATTATAGAATAAGGTGGAAGGAACAAGCTCCGGACTTAATCGTTGTGTTGACCATTTTCTTTGCAGTCCTGCACATTTCTATGAATTGTATTAAAAACTAAGTCTCATCCACTTAGGTGTCAAGATCATTCTTATTGAACAAAGGAGTATAACAACGAGCATCAGAGAAAATGATTATAGTATGATGAATAATTAATTATTATTGTAAGTGGTAAAATTCAACTATTTATATGAATCATAAATAATTACTTGTCTACACTGTAACAAACTAAATGTAGTAGCACAAATGAGGCTAAAACTTGTCACCTAAAAGCCAGGTATAAAACATACATAGGCTAAATGGAACTAACACACTTTGTCCATATAGTAGTTATTATTGAGACAATAGTTTTCACATGTTTGTTATTAGGAACAAACATAAGAAAGCCAATATGGCAGTAATTCAGTAACTCTGTATTTTTTGCATTTTCATAGGAATTTAAAATTATCGTAAAAATGATTATTCCTTCATTTAAAAAAAAGTTCTTTTAAATATCGTTGTAATTGTTTATAGTATATATGTACTTTAAAAATTGGGAAATTTAATAGCCTATTTATATATTGTAGGCCTATGTCCATTTCCAGACACACTAATAAGCTTACTGCATTATATGTAAGTATAAAAGTTTTAACTAATGCTCATATAAGAATTCCAAAAACCTAATCTATATATACTTGTGCCAGAATTGTAGTCTCTGACAGGATGCAAGAAATAAGGCTTTCACGAACTGTATTCACATATTTCGAACTTAGATGTATTGACATCTTATGCGAAAAAGCATACTAAAAAAATCTTAGGAAATTTGGATCACGTTTTGTTCACGCAAGCTAAGTGTTTTTTTCCAGCATATTTATTATGTGCAGTGAATAGTTTTAATTCAAATCATCCGCCAGGTGTTCTTGCGCCAAGTATTAAGTTGAGTAGGCGTATATTTCATCATATCCTGATCACGAGTTCTTTGTGACGGGTATTCCCTCTGTAAGGACGCCTCGAAGAGCGTCAGGAAGCCTCATCAGTATTAAGCCTGCAGTTACACGATCAAGTCACGGTCTGACACTGCTCCGGTTCTCTAGTAACAAAGGCCTCTTCGCGCCCTTGTATTTTCGCTAGAAATCATTGGAATAAAACTTCCTTATAAGTTTTATTAATTTCAAGTAAATTACTTATACAGAATTTACTTATTCTCCGTATTAAAAGTGCATTAGATCTACTTATTGTGCCACGTAAGTACATAGCGTGTGACGTCATCACTCACCAAGAAGCTATAAAACGTGAACAATCAAGTGCTAATAGCTTTAAATACAACCATTCTACAGTAAATTTAATTATCTTTAATTTGATATAATTTTCATTGGTAATTTGCAATCTTTACGAAATTACAGTTTTTGGTGTAACATCTGCGCGCCAAAACTTAGTTCATTGTTTTCAACGTATTTATTTCAATCATCATTTCTTTCATATAATATTCCTAAGTGTTTACAAGTGTTAATAAAGTGTAAGTTTATAACTTTTAGATGGTTAAACTATTATGATCCTTGCGATCCCTGTCTCCAGTGCCTTGATGTATAATCCACTCTTGCTCTAAATGGTCCTCCGAAATTTTATACTTCTCACATGTACATTGTTTCATCCTTACATGAAGCTACCCTATTAATCTATCCTTCATTTTCTTTGAATCCAATCATTGCACTCCTTTAGGAGCGGTTCTTTCCGTCCTATTCCGAACATTGCTCCTTAGGTCCGAAGATTGGTCCTCGAATCCAAACATTGGTTCCTCTTGGGCAGGATCATAGTGGTACAATCATACTTATTGCACACTTGTATTCGCAAATACCGTTTCTCGAGTTCGTCTCATTCATCATTTGCTTCCGCGACGGTCAGTGCGTGAATTCCAACCACCCTGAACTTCGCAACACGTACAGCATCGTGCAGCAGTGATACGACTCATCGTGGGATTCCGGTCTCCAGCGAACATCAAGAAGGCAGTGAACAGTGTATACATGTATCATCACGCAGTGGTGGTAACATTTCATATTTAAACTTCAATTTCTCATCTCATCATGGAAAGTGAACTGAGAGACTTAACGAAAAAAAGGGGTTTTCTTAAAAGAAAATTCACATTTATTCAGAAATTCTGTAACAATATTCCTGAAGAAGTGGATGTATTTCAACTAAAAGTAAAATTTGACAGCCTTATTGAAATTTGGGAGGAATACAAGTCCATACAAATTCAGATAGAAGCTCTCATTGAAGCTGAAGAAGAAATAGAACTGCATATGCAATATGACGAAGAAGTGAGAAACAATTACGAGGTGCTTAAAGCAAAGTTAAGTGGTCTTCTGTTTCTACACGAACATCCAGTGAGCAGTGTAGGATCTCATCACAGCCAACGATCTAATCACAGTGGTAACTCTCATCACACATGTCAATCTTCTGCTTCACAGTGCAACAATAGAAATATACAACTTCCAAGGATTCAAATTCCTGTATTCAGTGGAGATGTGACTAATTTCAAGCACTATCACGACACTTTCAGTAGTTTAGTGGTGAACAATGATTCATTAGATCCCATCCAGAAATATCACTACTTGTTGAGTTCGTTGAAGGGTCAGGCACATACTCTGGTCAAAAATCTTCCAGTCACGAGCGATAATTTTCCAATAGCATGGAATTTAGTGTGTGCAAGATTTAATAATACTCGAGTCATTGCCACAGCTCATATAAAAAATCTACTTTCGTTGCCAACGATGAAAGATGAAAACGTTACAGATCTGCGAAACCTGCTAAATCAGTTTCAAAGCAATCTTAACGCTATTGAAGCTCTCAATCTTGAAATCCCATTGCATGAAATTGTGTTCATTCAATTAATATTGGATCATCTTGGTGAAACTACACGCAAGGAATGGGAAAGCAAAATTGACTCACAAAGGTTCACACCGCTTCAAGAGTTGATGAACTTCCTAGAAGCCAAGGCTCATTCGTTAGAAGTGCTATCCAATTCTAACAATGTGCCAAGCCCATCCAAAGAAAAGAGTGAAAGACATACACAAAAGAAATCTGTAAAAACGACTCGTCAATCTTATGTTGCCATCAAAGGTGATACATGTCCTTGTTGCAAGGAAAGTCACAATTTATATAAGTGCGACAAGTTTTCACAGTTGAGTGTAGATCAACGTTGGGATTTTGTGAAAAGCAAAGGTTTATGTGCAAACTGTTTCTCCAACAGTCACAAAAGAGACCATTGCAAAATCAAGTCCTTCTGTAATTGTGGGAAGGCTTCACACAGCAAACTGTTACATAACAACACACGAGACAGTAAAAAGGTTCCTCGCCAACCACATCAGCCGTCTGAATCTACAGACGATGTACCTGCTAGTTATTGTTCGATAAAAGAAAATTCCAACCAAAGGGAGATTTTATTAGCAACAGCAGCAGTGCATCTTGAAGATAGACAAGGAAATTTAGTGTTATGTAGAGCGTTACTGGACTCAGGAAGCCAATTGAACTTCATAACTGAAGGTTTAGCCAAGAAGTTGCAGCTGCCAACCACAGATGTCGACACTCAGATACGAGGTATTAATGGCACCTCTTCTTGCAATCACAGTGTTAAGGTTAATCTGCGATCCAGAATCCAGAATTTCCAGGCTGAAATGAGTTGTCTAGTAATCCCTCACATTGCAAACAACCTTCCTTCAGTCCGTATAGATCCCAAACATTTCAATATTCCTAGTGAAATAACATTAGCGGATCCTAAATTCTACATCCCTGGTGATGTCCAACTCCTCATTGGTGCTAGCTTGTTTTACCAGCTATTTACTAATGAGCGAATAGTCACTCCTAATAACCCAATTCTTAATAACACTGAACTTGGCTGGATACTTAGTGGAACTATTCCCAAGAAGGCAATCAAATCCAAGAAGGTCACATTCGCTCAACACAATTTATTTGTGACTGTTGATAATGTTGATACACAGTTAAGACGATTCTGGGAACTAGAAGACTTTCCTAAACCAGTGTTTACTAAAGAAGAAAGGGAATGTGAAGAGCACTTCGTACAAAACACTATTCGTGCAGATGACGGTGCTTTTATAGTGCAATTACCCAAGAATCGATCTGAAGACTCCTTGGGAGAGTCCAGGCAACAAGCCGTAAAACGCTTAGAGCATCTGGAGCGAAAATTCCAAACCAACTCTGTCTTGCAAGAAGACTACAGGAAGTTCATGCAAGAGTATGAAGAATTGGGACACATGAAAAGGGTTTCACTCCCACAGCCAGGTGAAAAATGCTTTTATTTACCACATCATGCTGTGATAAAACCATCATCCACCACAACCAAAACCAGAGTTGTATTCGACGCTTCTGCAAAAACATCTTCAGGCAAGTCCCTAAATGACATTCTGAAATTAGGGCCTACAGTGCAAGATGATTTATCATCAATTATAATTCGTTTTCGAACCTATAAATATGCATTCTCAGCTGACATTTCTAAAATGTACCGACGCATAAAAATGCACGAAAGCGACCAGAATCTTCAAAGGATTGTGTGGCGTTCTAATGCAAATGAGCCCATACAAGACTATGCATTAACTACCGTGACTTATGGTACTAAATCAGCTTCATTTTTAGCCATAAGATCCCTGCATCAGCTGTCGATAGAAGAAGAAGCTAGATACCCTCTTGCTTCCCAAGCTGTTAGAAATTCCTTCTATGTGGACGACTGCCTGACAGGACATGATAATCTTCAAGAAGCGCTACGCCTTCAAGAAGAACTAATCCTCATGCTTGACAGTGGCGGATTTCCATTGCGAAAATGGTGCTCCAATCATGAAGCTTTGTTGGAATCTGTTCCGTCATCTTATCGAGAGACCCAATTGCCTCTGTCTCTTGATAACAGTGAAAATGCACATGCCCTTGGTTTACTATGGCATCCTGCAACTGATAATTTCCAGATTCAATCCCATCCTTCTCTCCAAACTCATACTCGAGTTAAACTTACCAAGCGTACTATCCTATCAGTCATATCCTCCATTTTTGATCCTTTAGGCCTTGTCAGTCCTATGGTTATCAATGCCAAAATCTTCATGCAATCATTATGGATTGAAAAGCTTGGCTGGGACGAGGAGGTACCTTCACACATCGCAGAGAAATGGATTGAGATCTGCGACATTTTAGGTACAATACACACGATGCGTATTCCACGATTTGTTCTCACACATGGTACCCTTCAAGATATACAGATCCATGGCTTCTGTGACTCTTCAGAAAAGGCCTATGGTGCATGCATATATCTCCGTTCTGTGAACAGTGAAGGTGAAGTTACAATTAACTTGCTATGTTCCAAGTCTAAGGTTGCCCCTCTTAAAAGGCAAACCATTCCACGTCTTGAACTTTGTGGAGCATTGTTGCTATCTAAACTGTACAACAAGGTGTTGAATGACCTTAACATTCAAACCTCACAAAATTATCTATGGTCAGACTCAGTTATTGTTCTGTCGTGGATAAAATCAGATTCACGAAAGTGGAAAACATTTGTGTCCAACCGTGTGTCACAAATACAAGAACTTTCTGAAACAGCAGCCTGGCGACATGTTTCTACAGAAAACAACCCAGCTGATCTCGTTTCAAGAGGTGTATCTTCTGAACAATTGTCTGATATTGATTTGTGGTGGCACGGTCCTAAGTGGTTGGCTCATAACACAACATCATGGCCTGAACAACCAAAACAATTAACCGTTCAGGAGTCTTCCGAACAACTGGTTACTATTTGTATGGCAGCTACAACAGCAGAAGATAGTTTTCTCACAAAATTTTCTGATCTTAAGCGCCTGCAGAGAGTTACTTGTTATATGTATAGATTTATTTCTGCCTGCCGTCATGAAAACAAATATCATGGACCTCTCGCAGCAGAAGAATTGCAAAAGGCTCTACAAGTTTGTGTTAAAATTGCTCAGAAAGAAGCTTTTTCTCAAGAGCTGAAAGATCTTAGCAACAGCAAGCAAACTTCAGTGAAAAGCTCTATCCATGCATTAGTTCCATTCCTAGATCAGAACAACGTTATAAGAGTGGGTGGACGGTTGGAGAAATCAGATCTCACACATGATGCAAGACATCAGGTTATATTGCCATCCAGACATCACTTAACAGTTCTAATTGTAGAATATGAGCATCGCAAGCTATTACATGCTTCGCATCAGCTGCTTATAGCCTCATTACGACAAGCCTACTGGATACCTAGTATTCGCAGAGTAGTAAAATCTATTTTGCATAGATGTCTCACCTGCTTTAAATTAAAAGCAGAAAGTGCTCAGCAGTTAATGGGAAATCTTCCTAGCTATAGAATAACTCCTGCTAGACCTTTTCTCCGCACAGCAGTCGATTACGCTGGACCCTTCAACATAAGATATGGGGCTCCACGCAGTAAAACTACTGTAAAAGCTTACATCGCTATTTTTGTCTGCTTGGTAACAAAGGCCATTCACATTGAATTAGTTTCTGATCTAACATCAGATGCCTTCATAGCAGCCCTACGAAGATTTACAGCACGTCGGGGACTCTGTAAAGAAATCTTCAGTGACAATGGCACTAACTTTGTGGGAGCAAACAACAAGTTAAGGGAGCTCAGATTGCTATTGCAGTCAAGAGACTTTCAAACTACAATTAAAAATTTCACTGCAAACCATGATTATAGCTGGTCGTTCATTCCTCCAAATTCTCCCCATTTCGGTGGTTTACATGAAGCAGCAGTGAAATCTATGAAGTTTCATCTCAGGAGAGTTATGGGAGCTCAAATTCTCACATATGAACAGCTTTCTACGCTTCTATCTCAAATCGAAGCGTGCTTGAATTCTAGACCACTTGTTCGTCTAAATGATGATCCAGCTGATTTGTCATACCTTTCTCCTGGTCACTTCTTAATTGGAGAACCTCTCACATCTCTACCTTCACATCCTCCTACGGAAGATAAGAGGTACTTAGAAAAATGGCAGCTGTTACAAAATCATTTGCAACACATATGGAAACGCTGGTCATCCGAATATCTTCACTCACTACAACAAAGGCAGAAATGGACCTATTCCAGTGACAACATTCAAGTTGGTACTGTCGTCATCTTGAAGGAAGACAACATTCCTCCTCTTCAATGGAAGTTAGGCGTGATCACCGCTACTCATCCGGGAGAAGACGGCTTGGTTCGAGTGATTACTGTGCGCACTTCCAGTGGTGAATATAAGCGGCCCATAGTCAAGGTGTGTCCTCTACCCCAAGACGAGTAGCATATGACACTTTCTATGATCTTATATTCAAGATTCTCCACTTGAAGTCCATTTCTCATCTATCTCTGTAACAAATCGTACTCTTGCGAGATGTGTTACATGTATTTTTCTTTCTATCAATCTTGCTATTTGAAAGATCTCTCTCTGTCTTTCAGTTCAAGAGTGTCGTGTGCTTCAACGTAAATAGTGAAATCAGTGCTTTCTATTCAATATCATATCCTTGCAATATATGTAAGAAGTAATTTTCCAACACATATCACATGTATACATCCAATTAGAATCAGTGCTTGTTTTGTGTACATACAAGTGTCTTTCCATTATAGCTTGCATTCCTGTTATGTTTTTATTGACGTTATTCGTCAAAGGCGCGGAGTATGTTCACGCAAGCTAAGTGTTTTTTTCCAGCATATTTATTATGTGCAGTGAATAGTTTTAATTCAAATCATCCGCCAGGTGTTCTTGCGCCAAGTATTAAGTTGAGTAGGCGTATATTTCGTCATATCCTGATCACGAGTTCTTTGTGACGGGTATTCCCTCTGTAAGGACGCCTCGAAGAGCGTCAGGAAGCCTCATCAGTATTAAGCCTGCAGTTACACGATCAAGTCACGGTCTGACACTGCTCCGGTTCTCTAGTAACAAAGGCCTCTTCGCGCCCTTGTATTTTCGCTAGAAATCATTGGAATAAAACTTCCTTATAAGTTTTATTAATTTCAAGTAAATTACTTATACAGAATTTACTTATTCTCCGTATTAAAAGTGCATTAGATCTACTTATTGTGCCACGTAAGTACATAGCGTGTGACGTCATCACTCACCAAGAAGCTATAAAACGTGAACAATCAAGTGCTAATAGCTTTAAATACAACCATTCTACAGTAAATTTAATTACCTTTAATTTGATATAATTTTCATTGGTAATTTGCAAACTTTACGAAATTACAGTTTTTGGTGTAACATCTGCGCGCCAAAACTTAGTTCATTGTTTTCAACGTATTTATTTCAATCATCATTTCTTTCATATAATATTCCTAAGTGTTTACAAGTGTTAATAAAGTGTAAGTTTATAACTTTTAGATGGTTAAACTATTATGATCCTTGCGATCCCTGTCTCCAGTGCCTTGATGTATAATCCACTCTTGCTCTAAATGGTCCTCCGAAATTTTATACTTCTCACATGTACATTGTTTCATCCTTACATGAAGCTACCCTATTAATCTATCCTTCATTTTCTTTGAATCCAATCATTGCACTCCTTTAGGAGCGGTTCTTTCCGTCCTATTCCGAACATTGCTCCTTAGGTCCGAAGATTGGTCCTCGAATCCAAACACGTTTACTATTTTGTTTACTCTTGAATCCTTTTCGAAATTCTATCTTTGATTTTCTTGTCTCGATTATGTAAAAAATAGACTTGCAATTAGAATAATACTAATGAAACTCTAGATCTCATTCATATGTTTGCAATTCTTGTTAAACAAATTTAACTTCTGTTCAATCTCCAAAATAAACGTAACTTATGTTTGTTTCAATTACCACTCATAGGTTAATAAAATGATACCACACACACACACATATATATATATATATACATACATATAATAAAGATCTGATTTGCTTTATCATGTATCTGCCCAACTTTCCTGATTCTTGTTTCAAATTTTCACAACACGGTGTTTTATTCTTCGTCCTTCATTATCGGAATTTCTCTCGAAGATTTCTTTACCTAAGGATAATAGAAAGCTAACTCTCAGAACGTTCAAGGTTAGATTTAGGTGACCATTTGAGCAGAAACCACTAAAGTACCGATAGGCCTATGTATGTGCATTTTTCTTTATCTTAATTAGTGTTTATAGGCTGTCAGTTAAGTAACTATCCGTACTGTACCTTTGTTTTATTTTTATACCCTACTAATTTATTAATTACTTTCTCAACACTAAATTTTGTTAAAGCATTTTTTCTTATCCACATTACTTAATTATTTATTATTATATATTAATTTTATGTTGCCACGTTACCAGGATCATCTGTATCTTTTAATTTAAATTATTGCTTGGTAAGTACCTTATTCACTAAGGTTAGTGGAAGAGATTGCCTTAAGAATTCAACATCACCAGAGGCTTAAATATATTAGAAAATAAATTGAAAAAATCATTGAATTCTAGTTTCCTGCTCGTTTTAAAGAAAAAAATTTCATCCACAGATGGCAATATATAAAATTCAATTTTGGGAGTGTATGAAGTTGTGGACAGTCGTACAACAAAAGAATCATTTAAAATATCACGAAAGGCTACTACAAATTAATTGATCATACCCAGATAGTGACTTATTGACGGCGTACAGCCAAACAAGCCTATGTACACAAACGGCTTTAAAGGACAAGTGATGTCAATGACCCTACAACTATCCCATACATGCTGATCGGTTAGGAAAAATATGTATTTTAAAGGACATAAAACACTCAAGCAAGGACTTGATGCCAAACAAGGAACCTAAGAGAAGATAAAATCTATGCCGGTTATAAGAAGATCAAGACAATTCTCGTAAAATCGCACAAGTTCTTTACAACGTATGAATCAACATGTGGTACTCAAACCAAACAGTAACCAGTCGTGCGCTAAGTGATAGAATTCCTTTCAATTTCATAGTACTACTTGAAAAATAATATCCAATAAGATTAAGTTCAGAAGTGACACAGTTTTCACGTAATCTCAAGACTTGCCTCTAATCTATTTCGTATATAAAATAATAGATATATTACCAGGCATGTTGTCTGTTGTAGGTTTGATGATATACCGTATACCGTTGCCCAAGGGCGCCCATATGATATTTTCTAGGGGGGGGCCAAATTTTTAGTTAATTTATTTATTGTCCCTTTAACTTCTTTGGGTTAGTTTGTAACATTACATTAATAATATAATAATGTAAGTGCAACAATGAAGTAGCCAGAAAATAATTTCGGGGAGGATTGGAAGTGGCAGGGGATTTGGAATACCCCCCAAGCAAGGGGGTCGTGGGTCCATCCCCAGAAAAATTTAAAATATTCAACTAATTAAATCACTTTTTACGCTATTTTAGCACTGAAAAACTAGTTAGGAAATTTGTTTACGTGCCAATTTAAACAAGAAATTGTTACCTAAGTCGGGGGTCCACCCCTGGAAAATTTTTAAATAATGAACTAGTTGAAATCACATTTTACGCTATTTTAGCTTTGAAAAACAAGTTATTAAATTTGTTTACCATACTTTAAGATATGCCAACTTAAACAAGAAATTGTTAGCTAAGTCGGGGGTTACCCCCGGAAAATTTTTAAATACTGAACTAATGAAAATCACATTTCACTCTATTTTAGCTCTGAAAAACTAGGTAGGAAATTTGTTTACCATACTCTAAGATATGCCAACTTAAACGAGAAATTGTTACCTAAGTCGGGGGTTCACCCCGGAAGATTTTTAAATACTGAACTAATGAAAATCACATTTTATGCTATTTTAGCCCTGAAAGCTAGTTAGGAAATTTATTTACCATACTCTAAGACATACCAACGTAAACAAGATATCATTACCTAAGTTGGGGGTCCACCCCCGGAAATTTTTTAAATATTGAACTAATTAAAATAACATTTTACGCTATTTTAGCTCTGAAAAACTAGTTAGGAAATTTGTTTACCATACTCTAAGACATATATGGGCAACGCCCGGCCCGCGGGCCGGATGTGGCCCGCCCCGACTTTTGATCCGGCCCGCGGAACATTATAAATTCGCGCTCGAAAAAGTAAATATTTTCGGTTCTCGCCAACAAGAGAGTGAGAGGAGGAAACAAAAGCCTGAACTACGAAGGTGTTCCTTCCGGTCAGCACTAGAAAAATGCTGCAATAGGCCTAAATCAAAGTATCGAACCAGACTTACAGGTGAATATTTGGAAAACACTGTGCGCTTGATGCCAACATTCATTATCTTGTTCCTCAAGTTCAAGCTCAAGCTTCTCATTAATTTCTGCTGATTGTAAGAAAATACCTAATCAGTTCGATATTGTTCTCATTCATGTAACTTTAGCATTATACTTTATAAATATAAAAAACCGTATCATGATTATTTTTTCACAACTACCTATTATCTACGGCCCGCGACTTTCCAAAGGTTGCCCATACCTGCTCTAAGACATGCGAACTTAAACAAACCTAAGTTATAATACTCATTACTATTTATAAGAAAAGTTAAATAACACAAAGAACAATGGAAATAACAGGCCTACTCATTATGTTATGGAAACAAAATAACTGCTATATCATATTTGACACACCCACAAAAATGGTTTAATTTATTAATTTTTTTTAAATACAAAAATAGAATTTTAGGTTTTGATTTTTGAGGGTCCAAACCCCCAGGATCCCCTTTTATAATCCAGTGTGGATTCTGCTTCCATGGTGTCGATATGGTAAAACTTCTGCAAACTTATGTCTCTACTGACTTTCAAATAATTGTCTTAAAAGAAAAAAAAAACAGACTATAATTATTAATATAGAATTTTTTCCTTTCCCTGAGAGCTAGGGGGGGGCCGCGGCCCCCCCCTGCCCCCGGGTATGGGCGCCCTTGCCGTTGCCGTATTCCAAAAATAAAATATCACATTCGCTGCAACAAAAGAATAATGTCACTAAAGGATGTTTAAAATTTAATTCGAACTCAGTCAACTCAGATGCAATTCCACAGTCAGTCCTAAACTGTTTTATCGGATAAATCAAGGGTGACAGTAAAGGAAAGTGTTCCCTATACAGGCCATGGAGAAATTTGAGGGTTCCAGACTTCAGACATTCGGCCGTGAAGGTGGTAAAAGGTTGTCGGCCTTACGCACCGGCCGCCTTTACCCCCAGGACTTCTCCTGGTACTCATTTTTGTTCGAGGCTGAGTCGACCCCAGGGCCATAGTCCCACCAGAAGGACAAAGCCAATTGAAAAACTCCAATTACCTCATCGGGGAAAGGGTGACAGTACAACCGATTTTTATCGCAGGACATTGGATGAAATTATGGACTTCTAAGCAAATGATAAGTGTGTTATTCGACTTAATAGATATAATTTTGTCTCATTAAGAACATGCTATATGCCTACTAATACTTATTTTATTATGGTACAGTAACCCAGTCCTGCGGAAATATAATTTATTAAGATATAATGTATGTACAGTACACGTGCTATCTACTAATTACTGAAATCCACCCTTATGCATGTGTTAATCGGTTGTTTTTACACTAAGCGAATGAATTAGGAAATTTAATGAAGTCTATGGACTTCATATAGACGTGTCTTGAGTTTTCAGCAATAATACATTATTTAAATCCCCTGAATCCTAAAATAATTTAGGTAGGGAAAATGTGTTCTGAAAACATTATACATTGCAGACGAAAAACTGTATCAAAGGTATATTTACATTTAGGTAAATGTCTGCTGGGAATATGTCACGGCGATTTTATATACCACTTAACGAGAAGAACATTTTCTTTATCGTTTTTAAAAGATATAATTAACTGGAGTACTGTTCAATGGCGACAATAAAAGTGCACAGGATATCATTAATCAAGTATGAATGAAAATATATACACAAATAAATCTCATTGAAAACTTATAGGATAATTATAATATATCCTATGAATAAAAAGTAAGAGCCTCTAATCCGGTTTGATCTCACGACCCTTGGTTTACCAGACTAATACTTTGTTTGGTTTTCGTTTTTTTCTGTCTTGTTGAAACAAAGTAGACCCTTAAATCACTCACCGACAGCTCCAGTTTACAATATGTTTGTATATATTGCGAATGGGTTGCGAAAGACATGAGTTTCCGTTTGGTATCTGTTTGGTGGAAAATCGTCCTTAGCTGACATTTGCTGTCTTTCATATATGACAACAGCAAATATTGTGTTTAGCAACATTGTACATGTTTGAATATTAGCAAGGGTATTGTTAATATTTTTAAAAAGGCTAATGTGGACAAAAAATGGAGAATTATTAGGTATTTTTATGGAATAACACAAACCTGAAAATGTAACATTATTGCTTGATAAAGCAAGGATTAACTAGAACTAGAATTATCATAAGTTCTTGTTAAAAAAATGTGCATACAGTAAATAAGATACGCAATTACATTACATCAACTTTGTTCTCTGTATTGCAATTATTTTACTATATTCAGGAAGCGTATGAACACTTCAATCAAGTCAGTTAGTCAGTATGCATATTTGTGTCTGTTGTATTCTTAGAAACCACGGGTATTCTAGACGGATAATGACCGTGTTGACTACACATATATTTTCTCACATACAGCAGACCCATTAAATGTGCTTGCATTTGAATATTAATGTTCCATTCCCCTCCAAGAATAATTTTTCATACGACTAGGAATTTATGATGCTTCAAGAAATAGGCTAATGTAAATCCATGAGAATCTGTGCACCTGGCTATGAAATTTCGATGTAAATTACATCCATGAACTGAACTGGAAATACTGTTCCTTCTTACAAACCTGCAGGCCTGCAATGAAGTAAATGTAATCTGTCAGTTTTCTAGAACTTTAAATAGCAAACGACTTTATGCTTTGATTTTGCAGTTATTTCTTCATTTATAGAATATAAAACTTTTTGAATTCCACTACATTGAGGTTTATTTAAATTTTGTTTCACTGTTAAAATTCGTTTCCAAATATTGGATAGTGCCCAATATAGGGTAGTAGAGCTTCCTTTTAAGGAATAGCATTTATAAGATAAGGTAGGTCTATAGTATGAAGTTAAAAGTGTTCTATAAAATAATAAAATAAGTATTTTTTCAGAATGTACAGATTTTAAATCACATGGCTAATTTACGCTTAAGTTTTACGATTTCCAGAGATCTGTTTTTTCCTTCTGAGACGAGTCATTTATAGAAATATAATTCTAAATGATTATATAATGTAATACATATTATTAATCTAGCTAGAACGGGTATGCCCCACACTAGGTTTTTGTCCTGCAGTATAATAATATAATAGTATACCTATATAACTATAGTATAACTATATGAGTCACCTTCAAAGACGGATTACTCGATTTACCTCCGAGGTTCAACTGCGGTTTTTTCTTGTAAACCACATGGGCCTATAGGCCAGGGTGTTAAAGCCTGAATGGTACTATCATAATAATAAAATTCTATATGGTAATTATTTATGATTGCCAAACAATGATCAATGATGTAAGCTTAGGCTTACACGTGGAACAGATAGGCCTAATGAAATATACGATTTGCAGTGGTCAACAACTTTGGGGGGTAGGTAGTGTTTAGTCGTGTTCGTGAAACTATCATGAGAGCTACAATGTTTCCGTTCAACATTTTTAAGCATGAACATGGACCCGCAATTGTTGATTTTCATTATCTGACAATCTTATGCTGTATTTTTTTTTAACCTGGTCCAGATTGTACTACGTAGTGAATGAACTAAAAAAAAATGTGAACTATTTAGCATCGCTCATTTTCCTATAGTTTATGATCGAGGTACAAAAATTATTCTGATGAGCAGAACATGATAACAGAATAATAAGAAAAAGCTTATTGACCCAGGTGTTTTTGAATCAGTACATCTTACAGATCAGATAAATCAGATATATGTTATAAATCAGACAGGGAAGAGAGGCAAAACGTACTGTATAATGGCTACTAATTAAAATAACTTAAAGGAAATGAGTGAAAAGCTTTTACTGAAGTGACAAACTTGGCTGAAATTTTAATTTTCTTTGAGTTGCAGAAACACATTAAATGAAATGACTCTATAGAAACATTTAATCAAACGGATAATAGACTTCATACATCGCCTACTATTATTAATCTATTTTAGAATTCATTGAGATTACGCTATTTTAAAATGTATTATACTGGCACAGTTCTCCAAGAATGAAAAAAATTAGAATGGTGGACTAACCCGAGATTTCTTGTAAGATTTACAAACATGCGCTTTTTTGGAGCACGCAAACGAAGCATAAAATATCTAGGCTTAAGCTCTTTGTGTATCGTTTTTGACATTCTCATATTGTATATTTCAATAAATTTTGTTGGCTGAAATACTTTCTTCATTCTGGATATAATACAGTAGTATTTTCAATACATGCCTGTTATGTTGACTAATCTGAACTCTTCTTTTGCACTTTAGGCCGATCTCACCATTATAACAGTTTTCATGATATATTTGTTCGCAATGAACAGAGCAAGAAACCGATGAGGTCACTGATCTTGCCTTAAAGACAAACATTCTAAGGAAAACAATTATTTCCTCACAGTTGTTCTTAGCATTAGCTAAATCTGGAAGTATCGTTTGAACCGAAAATTTAATGCGGTTTGAGTTCCTTTAATAGTCTTATGGTCTTCTTCACCTCTAAGATAAAACAAAACAAAAATCTCGTATGACAGTTAAGGACAACACCTTCGGTAAGAAGCCACTATAATTCCTTAAATCCTGTTACTACCACATGAAAGTAATGAACCTATTAATTTTATGCATGAATTCTAACCGTAGTTCCCTGTCCATTATCATCCTACAGCGAAATTCACAGAATTCACAAGACATGATTATTGTACCAGGACTACCAGGGCCCACTCAACTTCAGACAACTCACTGGTTCATGAACTTTAATGCAAGATTGTGTAAATTCATCGATGGGTACAGGATTACACTTAGAAAGTTTGAGAGGTCACTAGTTGGATTCCTGTCGGCAGATAACATGACAGAGATAATTATGAGGTTTTTCTTCGATATCGAAATTAATTTTTATATCTTCGGTTCTCCGCAACTCAGTCTTTTCTTTCCTGATTTAATTTATCGTGGTATTCCATTATCACAAATTTCCGAACTTTTTTAGTCGTACGGGCTAACGTGTTTAGAGCAAGAACTTGGCCTCTCCAGGGTTTTAGATAAGCCCAGCACTTGGAGTCTGCGTCGGTCCAAAGCCGAACTAATTTAGCTTGGTGATCTGGATTGCATGAATTTAGCTTGTTAAGGGATATCTGTGGTAGCAAGTTGGTACATTAGACTTGCGACTACATACAGGACGACTCTACCTACCACGCATTCGCGGTAATAGTTAAGTAGCCGATTTGTGTTCAAGACTCTACCGACCACGCGTTCTGATGCCGACGAGGCCGAACGCTACGAGGAAGTGTTTTAACAAGCATTGCTCCTGGCCTAGTGTTTCTGATTAGTTAGAAAATGTTTGTTTGTCCAGAGGATGGTAATGAGTACAAAATAAGAGATACTAATCAGAAACATGTAAGACGAAAACATCCTCTAAAGATAGATGGCACCAAGAAAGCGGCATTCAAAAGATGCTAATTCTCATTTATGTGATCAGTGTGAAAAACATTTTTCTCGTCAGCTGGGTCTTCACCGACATCAACGTAATCAACACTGCATCGACGGTAGGCAGTCTTAATTGCAAAGATAACAGAAATAATCAATTCTGCTAGTGCAGAACAACAATTAGATGTTCTAGCCAAACAGAAAACTCTCTAATGAAAGCAGTTGAGCAAACCAAGGATTCTGCAACAAAATTGATACCGAGAGACACTTTGACATCATCAAATAAAAACATATTGCCTCAAAGATCATTTTCAACCAGAAAACAGAAGAAAACTCCACGAACCCTGACAAAAACAAAATCTGCCGAAGCTCAGAATATAGCTGCAAGTATTGTAATTGAAAATAAGTAAGGTTGCTCCAAGATTATATAATTTGTATTGAGTTATTAATATTATTTTTTAATGTGCTCTTATGCCTCCTAAATGAATTCTAAATATCCGAAAAAGTACCTGTCCATTTTTTTAACTTAACAGCTGTATATTGTGTGCAACATGTGCAATATCGTAGACCATCATCTGTCAAAATATAACCATGAGATCCCAAGTAGACATTTTTTTAACATTGTATGTGATATTCTCAACTGATAGGCATGGAACCATAAGACTGAACGGGATGCTGTAAGTTCATGTGTAACAAATATTTTCTAAATCCGCATGAATATTGTTGTGTTCTTCGCTTTTATTTTCTACGATTCAGCAATCTCATTATTGCAGTTCAGATACTTCGGTAAAAAGAAATAAACAAGATAACCAAATTAAGTATAATAAATGACAGATTAATTGCCCAAATTTATTCAAACTAAAATCATAAAATCTCATAGCCCGTGTTTGGTCTTAAAATGACCGTGAAAAGACGGAACATTCATTATAAATATTATTAACTAGAAAGAAGGCAAAGGTAAAGAGTTTAACAACATCATTTTAAATAACTATTAAAATGAGATTGCAGTGAATAGACGGAGAAGATGGGAATTTCCCTAGCAGACCTAGCGGGTGCGAGATAAGGCAATGCAGTACTCAGGTACAATGTATCGGGAATCTCCCGAGATCTTATCACAAAGGGTACTGATCCACTTAAGTAATTCTAAGAAGTCGGCTATTGTGTTTAAGCCTTGCTTCTGATGTTGCTACTGATACAACACGCTGTCCGAACCTTCTTAGAAATCCGAGACGCTAAGTTGTGGGTTTTGGAGAATAAGGGAAATCCAATTGATTTCCGGGGGAAACTAACATATTATTATTGGTCGGGAGATTTGCCAATAAGAACTGGTCTATAGTACCACGTGCCGGGATTCACGAATAATAATTAAGAAGAGTAGGGATAAATGTTGGTCCAAGAAAGTTTTTTTTTTAGGCCTAACGTGGCACTGTAAAATCACTCTACTTCAAGGCCCCGCGCCTATAACAGTCATATTCAACACTACTTCAAGGCCCCGTGCCTAGAGCAGTCAACAGGACTCTACTTCAAGGCCCCGTGCCTAGAACAGTCAAAATCACTCTACGTCGAGGCCGCGTGCCTACATCAATCACTCTACTTATCTTTGAGGCCGCGTGCCCACAGAATTAATTGGACTTATAAAATTTTAGCTGTGGAATTAATCGACTTAGAAGGATTCTTACATTCAATCGCGATTAGTCAAAATCATATACGGCAGCAATTGTATCACTAGTAACGATCTACCGAGAACTTGTAACAATATTAATTATTCACAAACAAATTTTGTAATTATTGTCAATGACTGGACTTGTATTTCCAACGTTTTGAATAAACAGAATATTCCTTCAGTGTTCAAAGAAACTGCATTATTATTCAAGCAATAATATTAAGGTGTTCTTCGCTTCCTACCCTGAAGCTAGAGGGAAGTGCTCAACGATCGACTGGCAGACCGGAGGCGGGTTCAACAAATCAGAAATATTCAGTATATGCATTATACTGTGGCGCCCAGGTAAACATCACACTTCAACACCGAACCGCTGTACATGGCGCCCAACGTGGGGCACGAGTGAAGCTGGACATCAAGGATCACCAACTTCAAAAATCATCCCAAAACGGAAGGAAGACACCGCAGAATTTCTAGAACGTCACCCGTAAAGGCACCGCTGGAATTCAAGATCGTGGTACATCAGTTCCGGAGACCGCCGCAGAAAACATCAAAAATCACCAACAGATAAGAACTTAAATATACATAGAGTTTCAGTAAAGTAAACAATTTTATTATCAATAATTTAAGAAACAGTAAATATTAATTAAATAAATTAGTAAGCCTGACATCAAATAATATTTTTTTAAAAGTTTGCAATTTAAGATCAAAGTAAAATTAAACTGAAACTCACTAAGTAAATTAAAGAATAAATTCAAGTAAAATAAAATCTTTTTCAAATTAAAAGAACTCAGGCATATCGAATATTTATTGTGCAAGGGTATAATTATACATGTTATGCATTATATGTTGAACTTCTTAACCAAAGGTAAGGTAGATCGTAAGAGTGTATCAGTACCCTTATAATTTATGTATGTGGCTTAGAAACGGAAAAGTTACTAGGAATAAAATTAATATGGAAGGTGGAGAGGGGCACGACTTGCTTACTGGTGAGGAAATAAATAATTGTAGAATGGAGATTAACAATGAGAACAGTGTCGCGACAGGTGACGGGGTTTTGGAGCAGGGAGTTGATAATAGGCAGGAAAATATTGCAACAAATATTCAGCTGACCGAGAATGATAGTGTAACTGAACATAGGCCTAGGGAATTGAATCAAACTATAGACCCGAATTCTATTGCATATTTGATAGCTATGATGAGGGAATCTAAGGAAGCTATGATGAAGGGACTAGAAAAATCAAGTAACGATACTAGGGAAAGTATTAAGGGGTTAGAAAAATCTAGTAAGGAAACTAGGGAAAGTATCAATGAAACTAGGGAAAGTATCAATGAAACTAGGGAAAGTATAAAGGAACTAGAGAAAAAATTCTAAGGAAAATATGAAGGAACTAGAGAAAAATACCGGGGAAAAGATAGAGAAACTGGGAGATAGGATAGACCAATCGGACCAAGAACATAGGCAGAATATAGATAGGCTTGAGAGGGAGCTTAATAATATAAAAGAGGTCCAATCTAACATATGCAACGAAATCAGGGGAGAACTCTGTAGGGAACTTAAAGAAAGTGAAAAAGCAATGAGGCAAGAAATTAGTGAAAGTCAAGGGGAAATTAGGTCGGAATTAGAGGCTAATATGGCATCGGTAGATAGAAAAATAGAAATGCAGGGCAAGAAATATGAAGAAAAATTATTCAATGAAAGGAAAATTTTGGAGAAGGAAATACAGAAATCGGAGTCTAGCTTGAAAAAGAATATGGAGACTCAGGTGGGAAAAGTAAAAGTAGGGTTAGGAGACAAAATCTCGGAAGTAAATGACAAGGTAGTGCATTTAGAAAATATATTAGCGGTTAAAATAGGGGAAATCTCTAAAGAAGTAAGCACGGTAGCTAAAGAGGTCGAAAATCGTAGGCCTGTAGCAAATAACTATGCTGTAAATTGTAGTGAGAGTATATGTAATGGAATAGGAAATACATATAGGCCTCCTAGTGTTGCAAATGAGTCCTGTAATACAGTACACGAGACGGTAGCCACCAGCGTGCCGGTAGTTAGCGATAATAGGATTAATATATGTAATTTAATAGGAAATGAGGTATCACTTCCCAGCTTCAATGAGAGCAACACGAGCCCTCAGAGCTTCTTGAAATCTGTTGAAGAATATTTTACTTTACGGTCTATTCCATCTCAGTACAAAATGTTGATCCTCGGTAGAGCCTTAAAAGGAAAAACAAAAGAGTGGTTTGAACTTACAGTACACCCGGAGTGCAACTATGAGGATTTTAAGCAGTTATTCTTAGCAAGATATTGGGGTGAGGCGAAGAGAGCTTTAGCTAGAAATGAGGTCTATAATGGGAGATATTCTCCTAGGGGCAACGTCTCTCTATCGGACCATTTCCTAAGAGTTATAGGCCTAATCAAGTTACTAGACCCCGGAATGCCAGAACGCGAGGCCATTCAGCTTGTGACGAGACATTTTCAGCCGGAAATATGTAACCTGCTTATAGTATCATGTCCCCAAACTTATAGCAAGGCTTTGGAGTTATTATCTAGTTTCGAAGTAGGAACTAACAGAGAAGAGCGTAGCGATAATAGGAGACAAAATGGACCGGATAATATGCAAATGAATCAAGATACGAGAGGAGGTCCAAATAATGACAGAGGTAGATGGAACCAAGGACATGCCAACAGAAATGCGGAATCGAACAGAGGACCCCCTAATAATAACTCATATAGAAATAATGGGAACCAAAACTGGAGGGGAAATAATCAAGAGAATAGGCCTCAAGACAGACAAGTAAATAATGTTCGATTTCATGGCAGGATGCAGAACGAAGTAGGAGAACGAATTCCAGAAAACCAGGGGGGCATTAACATAGAAGGTGAAAGGAATCAGGCGCATAGCACGGGAAATCACAATGATATTCAGGGAGACATTCGTCACAGAAATGACGAAAGGCATGTAGCGCAAGACAGGCCTTTAAACTATTAGGAGACGCATTTGGAGGTCGAAATGACGTCACACAGACCGAGGGATTACAAGGATTAAAAAGACCTAATAATGAAAATAAAACACGAGAGAAGGGGTGCGTAGTAGGATGTGCAAATAGAGAGGGTATAACACCCACATATCCGCCATTAATAAGGGTAAAAATAGACCAATTTGAAGTCGATATGTTGGTGGACACTGGCTGTACTTTTTCTCTAATAAACGAAAAATTCTATGAAACGCTGAAAGCAGCAAGAGTGCGCGTTCAGGAATTGAAAGTACATGGCCTATACGCACAAACTGCCATTGGTGCCAAATCCCATAAAATTGAGCATCAGTGTATGTTGCCGTTGGAAATTGAGGGAAAGAAGTTAGAAGTCTACTTTTTGACAATAAAACATTTAGCACATAAATTAATTCTGGGTTGTGATTCTATGACAGATCAACTAATGAGAATAAATTTTGAAGAAAATTGGGTAGAAATGGAATTAGATGAGAAAGAAAAGTTACGTGTACCGTTTTTATCTAATGAGAATATAATTACTAAGGAGTTGGAGTGCCAAAATGAAGATGTATTATTACGCGAGCCTTTCGTGGTGGAATCAGTTGTAGTACAAGAGGGAAATAGTATCGACGAATATAGGCCTATGGGAATTAAACCGGCCGTATTTATATATGAAGGTGATAATGAGGCTGATTGTGACGAAAGTGTCGCAGAGTTACAGGGAATGGAATCTGATATTGTTTGGGAGGACGAAGAATATGATCATTTGTGCATTAAGGGTTCTAATAATTATGTAGATGAAAATGAATGTGAAACGGTACACGCGAATTTTACTAACATTAGTCAGAATGGAAGAAATGAAGAGGAAAATGTTGATATCGAATTAATTCTCAGGGAGAAAGTAGAAGAAATTGATGTGCTGTCAGATGGTCAAAAGTCGACTTTATATAACATGCTATATAAGAACAAATCAGTGTTCAGTTCAACTCCAGGCCTATTTCGGGGTTACCAACACAAATTTAAATTAAAACAAGATATTCCTGAGCGTCGCTATAAGAGTAGGCCTGTACCAATTTCAATGATGGAAGAAGCCTGTAAGAAAATAAATCCGATTTGTGGTGTAGTGAAAGCACATGGAAAACTACGCTTAACCTTTGACTCTAGTTATCTTAAATTATTCATAGAAGCAGAAAATTTTTGGGCAGAACCAATAAAGGATATAAATCCGTAAAATGTATTCAGATGATCAGCGATTTTGTGTGACGTCATTTATCGACATTGTATTGTAAATATGAACAAATTAGAGGAAAGCAAGGAATAACCGAAAGGCATTGTACTGAGCTGGAATAATGTAGGCCTATAACCTGTAATGTATATTTTACGCGGCGAAATAGCTATTGGCATGATAGGTTATCAGTCCCACATAGGTTTAGGATTATAGGAATGTGTGTGAATGAGAGTAAAATATACGTGTGTGTATTGCATTCTTTATAATATAGTGCAAGTGTAATGAGAACTGCTTGATCGACCTTGTCAAAGTCTCATGGTAAAAGAGTGTTTCTTTGCATTCTTTATAATATAGTGTAGGTGTAGTGAGAACTGCTTGATCGACCTTGTCAAAGTCTCAATATAAAAAAAAGTGTTTTTGTTTTTCTTTATGCATTCAATATATTTTATAAAATTTCAGTGAGAACTGCTTGAGCTTAATTTTCATGGTCTCACGAGGGTATATCGGTAAATTTATGGTGTTTACGTAAAATTTTGTTGTAATGTCTTGGTCGTGCAATAAACCAAGTAATACGTACAAGCAACGTAACACTACAGGAAACCGCAAGATGTATGAATGCATGAATGTGATAGGTTCAGAAAACTTGTACATGTGGGACAGGATTTAAGGTGAAGTCTCGTGTCAAGATAGGAATTAAATTAGTTATGTATTTGTTTAAGATAGTTGCAACACTGGAGGAAAATAAGGTATAATATTTTGTGGAGAGATGCAGTATATTCAGCCAGTAAGTCAATCATAGGCTATGATGATTCCTGTCTTAATAGACTGGGGCATATATTGCAGTTCAGATACTTCGGTAAAAAGAAATAAACAAGATAACCAAATTAAGTATAATAAATGACAGATTAATTGCCCAAATTTATTCAAACTAAAATCATAAAATCTCATAGCCCGTGTTTGGTCTTAAAATGACCGTGAAAAGACGGAACATTCATTATAAATATTATTAACTAGAAAGAAGGCAAAGGTAAAGAGTTTAACAACATCATTTTAAATAACTATTAAAATGAGATTGCAGTGAATAGACGGAGAAGATGGGAATTTCCCTAGCAGACCTAGCGGGTGCGAGATAAGGCAATGCAGTACTCAGGTACAATGTATCGGGAATCTCCCGAGATCTTATCACAAAGGGTACTGATCCACTTAAGTAATTCTAAGAAGTCGGCTATTGTGTTTAAGCCTTGCTTCTGATGTTGCTACTGATACAACACGCTGTCCGAACCTTCTTAGAAATCCGAGACGCTAAGTTGTGGGTTTTGGAGAATAAGGGAAATCCAATTGATTTCCGGGGGAAACTAACATATTATTATTGGTCGGGAGATTTGCCAATAAGAACTGGTCTATAGTACCACGTGCCGGGATTCACGAATAATAATTAAGAAGAGTAGGGATAAATGTTGGTCCAAGAAAGTTTTTTTTTTAGGCCTAACGTGGCACTGTAAAATCACTCTACTTCAAGGCCCCGCGCCTATAACAGTCATATTCAACACTACTTCAAGGCCCCGTGCCTAGAGCAGTCAACAGGACTCTACTTCAAGGCCCCGTGCCTAGAACAGTCAAAATCACTCTACGTCGAGGCCGCGTGCCTACATCAATCACTCTACTTATCTTTGAGGCCGCGTGCCCACAGAATTAATTGGACTTATAAAATTTTAGCTGTGGAATTAATCGACTTAGAAGGATTCTTACATTCAATCGCGATTAGTCAAAATCATATACGGCAGCAATTGTATCACTAGTAACGATCTACCGAGAACTTGTAACAATATTAATTATTCACAAACAAATTTTGTAATTATTGTCAATGACTGGACTTGTATTTCCAACGTTTTGAATAAACAGAATATTCCTTCAGTGTTCAAAGAAACTGCATTATTATTCAAGCAATAATATTAAGGTGTTCTTCGCTTCCTACCCTGAAGCTAGAGGGAAGTGCTCAACGATCGACTGGCAGACCGGAGGCGGGTTCAACAAATCAGAAATATTCAGTATATGCATTATACTGTGGCGCCCAGGTAAACATCACACTTCAACACCGAACCGCTGTATCATACCGGTCTACCCCTGTCGGCAACAGAACACACGTCGCCACAGTGGTCCGAATCGGAAAAAAAGCGGACAAAAATATTTTCCATAACAAATTGAAATAGTTTAGTACAAAACTTTAAACTAAATACTAATATAAGGTCAATTTGTTGTTTTAGTTCATAAAAGTACAGTACTTAGGCCTACAGGTAAAAAATATCCATTCGTCCTGTGATCCGGATGAGTCGCTGTCGCCTTCTTCTTCTCTTTCCTGCTCCGTTTAATCCTCGGGTATTGCCAATAGATAAATTACACACTTCCTGAAGCAACTGTCTTCAACTTATTTCGGAAACTAACTGAGGATTTTCAAAAAAACCTTCGGGCAGTGTTACCATCATTGGTGGTTCCCTAACCAGGCTTCAGAATAATAATCTGGTTCTCAATGAGTCTTGCACTATTTTTTCTTTCTTTCCAATAGGTCTCGGGTACCATCTTTCAAGCTCGCTTTCCACTTTCTAAAAATCCAGGCGGTAGGAAATATGGAGGAGACTTTCAAAAAATCGGATGTGGGCATGCAGAACTGATAATCCAAACTCAAGCTGTAAATTGTCAACGGGCTTCTGTGCTATTGTTTGTAAATTATTCATTCTGAAATCTTGGTACTACAAATATAGCACTTCATACTTGAAGATTTTGCTAAAGCATTGCATACTTCGGTGTTATTTATAAACATGTTATTTAAATTTTCAATTTGTTCTGTTACATAATCTTTTTCCGCCCGAGAAATTTCTGATGTTTCATGAACCCACTGCATTCGAATAGGCCTGCAGAAGCGTGTAGATGCAGTTCTTGGATTTTTCCACGCAGTAATTCGTGTTTTACTGTCTACAAGGCGAAGAGGCACGAAAGACGACACAAATACGCTCTGGTCACTCTTGAAATCACATCTTTTTTCAACCACTCTGAATATTTCTTATAAAAGAAACTTTCCACGAAATTAATTTTTTCCAGCGGTAAAAATAAGACAGAAAAAACACTTCCTTACACTATTGTACACAGTTTTCTCGACACTCTCGCCAACATTTATTAATTAGGTATATCACAAACTTTTCCTGCCGCGCGCGAGATTGATCTTTATTTTCACGAATCTTGGTTATGAAGTTCACTACGATTAGCAATGAAACTCATTTTTCTGAATTCACAACACAAAAAAAACACCATTAATCAAATGCTTCTCAGAACTGATGATTATTTCGGTTTTCTGGATGCAAGACATCCCTGAGTAGCGTAATATAATCTTTCAACAGCCCCTCGACAATCTCGCGCGATTGTTTATCCTCAGAGCGCACATATAAACATTCACACCCTTCTCATTCACGGAGTTGGCGGGATTTGGCGATGAAATCTTTAAGGAAATATTGTCAAAACTTCATTTTAATACTTGCGTAAGTTTCATAGGATACATATGTATATATTTTTTTAAAGTCAAGCAAAACTTTTTTTTCTTGAAGAAAATGAGGTTTTAATAAAATTAGTTTAATAGTCCTTATAAATTATCTGAATTCGAAAATCATGCTTTTGATAGACAGAGAACAGTACAAAGTACCTACAGGTATAATATTATAGACCTTGAATTTCATTTTCAAGTGAGAAAGAAATTGCAAAGTTTATCTCGCGCGACTGTTTATCCTCAGAGCACACATATAAACATTCACGCCCTTCTCATTCACGGAGTTGGCGGGATTTGGCGATGAAATCTTTAAGGAAATATTGTCAAAACTTCATTTTAATACTTGCGTAAGTTTCATAGGATACATATGTATATATTTTTTTAAAGTCAAGCAAAACTTTTTTTTCTTGAAGAAAATGAGGTTTTAATAAAATTAGTTTAATAGTCCTTATAAATGATCTGAATTCGAAAATCATGCTTTTGATAGACAGAGAACAGTACAAAGTACCTACAGGTATAATATTATAGACCTTGAATTTCATTTTCAAGTGAGAAAGAAATTGCAAAGTTTATCTCGCGCGACTGTTTATCCTCAGAGCACACATATAAACATTCACGCCCTTCTCATTCACGGAGTTGGCGGGATTTGGCGATGAAATCTTTAAGGAAATATTGTCAAAACTTCATTTTAATACTTGCGTAAGTTTCATAGGATACATATGTATACATTTTTTTAAAAGTCAAGCAAAACTTTTTTTTCTTGAAGAAAATTAGGTTTTATTAAAATTAATTTAATAGTCCTTATAAATGATCTAAATTCGACAATCATGCTTTTAATAGACAGAGAACAGTACAAAGTACCTACAGGTATAATATTATAGACCTTGAGTTTCATTTTCAAGTGAGAAAGAAATTGCAAAGTTTACTTACAGAAGTGACGGGTTCAGGAACTAAGAGTTATGCCACTTTTGCAGTATTATAACTGAGAAACCAAGAAGCAATTTCGAAACATAAAGTGAAATTAATGTACACTGACAATCATACTATACTTGGACAGTTGTTTGGCGTTTCTAAATTAAAGTTCAAAATCGATTTTTGTCCGCTTTTTTTCCGATCCGGACCACTGTGCCAGTCTTTATCGAAATTTGCTTTTATCACTTCCTACAGAAGAGGTAGAGACTCTTCCTCTTTTCTATATATTCTAATCCGTAGGCAATGGCTTATGCATAATAAAATAATATCAGGTAAACCTAATTAACAAAGTACCAGAAAGCTTTTGTTTAATCAGTGATAATTTCAAATATGATATGCAAGATATAAGTTATTTTTAATCGAATTCCGAGTTAAGCTCCAGATCGATTCATCAAGCAGAGCTTATGGAAGGAGAAAGGTCTAGTTTCATAAGCATATGTGAAGGAATATGTGGGTAGTATTATTTGCCAAAGCTAACTGTATTGCAACTTCCAAAGCCGTATATGAACACTGTAAAACATTATGTTGTCATGAGAAATGATATGTACTTGATAAATTCTATCTAATATATTACCATAAAATAGGCACTAAATTGGGCATTACTCCAGTACCGGTCAACCGATTTGGTCTACTATCAATAGGCTTCTTCCGATGGACGTTATAAATGCGTATTCCAAGTTTCACGAAATTCCAATAAAGCGTATTTGAGTTATCGCACATCCAGGCACATGGACAGACAGACAGACGGACGGACGGACAGACAGATATTTTCCCGTTCACCACACAGTCTCAGAAATTATTATTCTGGCACTTAAGTTTTAATAAATAGTAAATGTTCAATATGTTTAATTTGTTACATTACAAAATTTCAACAGAAAAAATCAATATTTTCAATGTCGGTTATTGCAGTTCAGATACTTCGGTAAAAAGAAATAAACAAGATAACCAAATTAAGTATAATAAATGACAGATTAATTGCCCAAATTTATTCAAACTAAAATCATAAAATCTCATAGCCCGTGTTTGGTCTTAAAATGACCGTGAAAAGACGGAACATTCATTATAAATATTATTAACTAGAAAGAAGGCAAAGGTAAAAAGTTTAACAACATCATTTTAAATAACTATTAAAATGAGATTGCAGTGAATAGACGGAGAAGCTGGGAATTTCCCTAGCAGACCTAGCGGGTGCGAGATAAGGCAATGCAGTACTCAGGTACAATGTATCGGGAATCTCCCAAGATCTTATCACAGAGGGTACTGATCCACTTAAGTAATTCTAAGAAGTCGGCTATTGTGTTTAAGCCTAGCTGCTGATGTTGCTACTGATACAACACGCTGTCCGAACCTTCTTAGAAATCCGAGACGCTAAGTTGTGGGTTTTGAGAATAAGGGAAAATCCAATTGATTTCCGTGGGAAACTAACATATTATTATTGGTCGGGAGATTTGCCAATAAGAACTGGTCTATAGTACCACGTGCCGGGATTCACGAATAATAATTAAGAAGAGTAGGGATAAATGTTGGTCCAAGAAAGTTTTCTTTAGGCCTAACGTGGCACTGTAAAATCACTCTACTTCAAGGCCCCGCGCCTATAACAGTCATATTCAACTCTACTTCAAGGCCCCGTGCCTAGAGCAGTCAACAGGACTCTACTTCAAGGCCCCGTGCCTAGAACAGTCAAAAAAATCACTCTACGTCGAGGCCGCGTGCCTACATCAATCACTCTACTTATCTTTGAGGCCGCGTGCCCACAGAATTAATTGGACTTATAAAATTTTAGCTGTGGAATTAATCGACTTAGAAGGATTCTTACTTTCAATCGCGATTAGTCAAAATCATATACGGCAGCAATTGTATCACTAGTAACGATCTACCGAGAACTTGTAACAATATTAATTATTCACAAACAAATTTTGTAATTATTGTCAATGACTGGACTTGTATTTCCAACGTTTTGAATAAACAGAATATTCCTTCAGTGTTCAAAGAAACTGCATTATTATTCAAGCAATAATATTAAGGTGTTCTTCGCTTCCTACCCTGAAGCTAGAGGGAAGTGCTCAACGATCGACTGGCAGACCGGAGGCGGGTTCAACAAATCAGAAATATTCAGTATATGCATTATACTGTGGCGCCCAGGTAAACATCACATATCAACACCGAACCGCTGTACATGGCTATTTCCCAACGTGAGGCACGAGTGAAGCTGGACATCAAGGATCACCAACTTCAAAAATCATCCCAAAACGGAAGGAAGACACCGCAGAATTTCTAGAACGTCACCCGTAAAGGCACCGCTGGAATTCAAGATCGTGGTACATCAGTTCCGGAGACCGTCGCAGAAAACATCAAAAATCACCAACAGATAAGAACTTAAATATTCATAGAGTTTCAGTAAAGTAAACAATTTTATTATCAATAATTTATGAAACAGTAAATATTAATAAAATAAATTAGTAAGCCTGACATCAAATAATATTTTTTTGAAAAGTTTGCAATTTAAGATCAAAGTAAAATTAAACTGAAACTCACTAAGTAAATTAAAGAATAAATTCAAGTAAAATAAAATCTTTTTCAAATTAAAAGAACTCAGGCATATCGAATATTTATTGTGCAAGGGTATAATTATACATGTTATGCATTATATGTTGAACTTCTTAACCAAAGGTAAGGTAGATCGTAAGAGTGTATCAGTACCCTTAGAATTTATGTATGTGGCTTAGAAACGGAAAAAAAATTACTAGGAATAAAATTAATATGGAAGGTGGAGAGGGGCACGACTTGCTTAATGGTGAGGAAATAAATAATTGTAGAATGGAAATTGACAATGAGAACAGTGTCGCGACAGGTGACGGGGTTTTGGAGCAGGGAGTTGATAATGGACAGGAAAATAATGCAACAAATATTCAGCTAACTGAGAGTGAGAGTGTAACTGAACATAGGCCTAGGGAAATGAATCAAACCATAGACCCGAATTCTATTGCATATTTGATAGCTATGATGAGGGAATCTAAGGAAGCTATGATGAAGGGGTTAGAAAAATCGAGTAAGGAAACTAGGGAAAGTATCAATGAACTAGAAAAAAATTCTGGGGAAAAGATAGAGAAACTAGGAGATAGGATAGAACAATCGAGCCAAGAACATAGACAGAACATAGATAGGCTTGAGAGGGAGCTAAATAATATAAAAGAGGTCCAATCTAACTTATGCAACGAAATCAGGGGAGAATTCTGTAGGGAACTTAAAGAAAGTGAAAAAGCAATGAGGCAAGAAATTAGTGAAAGTCAAGGGGAAATTAGGTCTGAATTAGAGGCTAATATGGCATCGGTAGATAGGAAAATAGAGATTCAGGGCAAGAAATATGAAGAAAAATTATTCAATGAAAGGAAAATTTTGGAGAAGGAAATACAGAAATCGGAGTCTAGCTTGAAAAAGAATATGGAGACTCAGGTGGGAAAAGTAAAAATAGGGTTAGGAGATAAAATCTCAGAAGTAAATGACAAGGTAGTGCATTTAGAAAATATATTAGCTGAGAAAATAGGAGAAATCTCTAAAGAAGTAAGCACGGTAGCTAAGGAGGTTGAAAATCATAGGCCTGTAGCAAATAACTATGCTGTAAATTGTAGTGAGGGTATATGTAATGGAATAGGAAATACATATAGGCCTCCTAGTGTTGCAAATGAATCCTGTAATACAGTACACGAGACGGTAGCCACCAGCATGCCGGTAGTTAGCGATAATAGGATTAATATATGTAACTTAATAGGAAATGAGGTATCACTTCCCAGTTTCAATGAAAGCAATACGAGCCCTCAGAGTTTCTTGAAATCTGTTGAAGAATATTTTACTTTACGGTCTATTCCATCTCAGTACAAAATGTTGATCCTCGGTAGAGCCTTAAAAGGAAAAACAAAAGAGTGGTTTGAACTTACAGTACACCCGGAGTGCAACTATGAGGATTTTAAGCAGTTATTCTTAGCAAGATATTGGGGTGAGGCGAAGAGAGCTTTAGCTAGAAATGAGGTCTATAATGGGAGATATTCACCTAGGGGCAACGTCTCTCTATCGGACCATTTCTTAAGAGTTATAGGCCTAATCAAGTTACTAGACCCCGGAATGCCAGAACGAGAGGCCATTCAGCTTGTGACGAGACATTTTCAGCCGGAAATATGTAATCTGCTTATAGTATCATGTCCCCAAACTTATAGCAAGGCTTTGGAGTTATTATCTAGTTTCGAAGTAGGAACTAACAGAGAAGAGCGTAGCGATAATAGGAGACAAAATGGACCGGATAATATGCAAATGAATCAAGATACGAGAGGAGGTCCAAATAATGACAGAGGTAGATGGAACCAAGGACATGCCAACAGAAATGCGGAATCGAACAGAGGACCCCCTAATAATAACTCATATAGAAATAATGGGAACCAAAACTGGAGGGGAAATAATCAAGAGAATAGGCCTCAAGACAGACAAGTAAATAATGTTCGATTTCATGGCAGGATGCAGAACGAAGTAGGAGAACGAATTCCAGAAAACCAGGGGGACATTAACATAGAAGGTGAAAGGAATCAGGCGCATAGCACGGGAAACCACAATGATATTCAGGGAGACATTCGTCACAGAAATGACGAAAGGCATGTAGCGCAAGACAGGCCTTTAAACTACTAGGAGACGCATTTGGAGGTCGAAATGACGTCACACAGACCGAGGGATTAAAAGGATTAAAAAGACCTGATAATGAAAATAAAACACGAGAGAAGGGGTGCGTAGTAGGATGTGCAAATAGAGAGGGTATAACACCCACATATCCGCCATTAATAAGGGTAAAAATAGACCAATTTGAAGTCGATATGTTGGTGGACACTGGCTGTACTTTTTCTCTAATAAACGAAAAATTCTATGAAACGCTGAAAGCAGCAAGAGTGCGCGTTCAGGAATTGAAAGTACATGGCCTATACGCACAAACTGCAATTGGTGCCAAATCCCATAAAATTGAGCATCAGTGTATGTTGCCGTTGGAAATTGAGGGAAAGAAGTTAGAAGTCTACTTTTTGACAATAAAACATTTAGCACATAAATTAATTCTGGGTTGTGATTCTATGACAGATCAACTAATGAGAATAAATTTTGAAGAAAATTGGGTAGAAATGGAATTAGATGAGAAAGAAAAGTTACGTGTACCGTTTTTATCTAATGAGAATATAATTACTAAGGAGTTGGAGTGCCAAAATGAAGATGTATTATTACGCGAGCCTTTCGTGGTGGAATCAGTTGTAGTACAAGAGGGAAATAGTATCGACGAATATAGGCCTATGGGAATTAAACCGGCCGTATTTATATATGAAGGTGATAATGAGGCTGATTGTGACGAAAGTGTCGCAGAGTTACAGGGAATGGAATCTGATATTGTTTGGGAGGACGAAGAATATGATCATTTGTGCATTAAGGGTTCTAATAATTATGTAGATGAAAATGAATGTGAAACGGTACACGCGAATTTTACTAACATTAGTCAGAATGGAGGAAATGAAGAGGAAAATGTTGATATCGAATTAATTCTCAGAGAGAAAGTAGAAGAAATTGATGTGCTATCAGATGGTCAAAAGTCGACTTTATATAACATGCTATATAAGAACAAATCAGTGTTCAGTTCAACTCCAGGCCTATTTCGGGGTTACCAACGCAAATTGAAATTAAAACAAGATATTCCTGAGCGTCGCTATAAGAGTAGGCCTGTACCAATTTCAATGATGGAAGAAGCCTGTAAGCAAATAAATCCGATTTGTGGTGTAGTGAAAGCACATGGAAAACTACGCTTAACCTTTGACTCTAGTTATCTTAAATTATTCATAGAAGCAGAAAATTTTTGGGCAGAACCAATAAAGGATATAAATCCGTAAAATGTATTCAGATGATCAGTGATTTTTGTGTGACGTCATTTATCGACAATGTATTGTAAATATGAACAAATTAGAGGAAAGGGCAGAATAACCGAAAGGCATTGTACTGAGTTGGAATAATGTAGGCCTATAACCTGCAATGTATATTTTACGCGGTAAAATAGCTACTGGCATGATAGGTTATCAGTTCCACATAGGTTTAGGATTAGAGGAATGTGTATAAATGAGAGTAAAATATACGTGTGTGTATTGCATTCTTTATAATATAGTGCAAGTGTAATGAGAACTGCTTGATCGACCTTGTCAAAGTCTCATGGTAAAAGAGTGTTTCTTTGCATTCTTTATAATATAGTGCAAGTGTAGTGAGAACTGCTTGATCGACCTTGTCAAAGTCTCAATATAAAAAAAAAGTGTTTTTGTTTTTCTTTATGCATTCAATATATTTTATAAAATTTCAGTGAGAACTGCTTGAGCTTAATTTTCATGGTCTCACGAGGGTATATCGGTAAATTTATGGTGTTTACGTAAAATTTTGTTGTAATGTCTTGGTCGTGCAATAAACCAAGTAATACGTACAAACAACGTAACACTACAGAAAACCGCAAGATGTATGAAGGCATGAATGTGATAGGTTCAGAAAACTTGTACATGTGGGACAGGATTTAAGGTGAAGTCTCGTGTCAGGATAGGAATTAAATTACTTATGTATTTGTGTAAGATAGTTGCAACACTGGAGGAAAATAAGGTATAATATTTTGTGGAGAGATGCAGTATATTCAGCCAGTAAGTCAATCATAGGCTATGATGATTCCTGTCTTAATAGACTGGGGCATATATTGCAGTTCAGATACTTCGGTAAAAAGAAATAAACAAGATAACCAAATTAAGTATAATAAATGACAGATTAATTGCCCAAATTTATTCAAACTAAAATCATAAAATCTCATAGCCCGTGTTTGGTCTTAAAATGACCGTGAAAAGACGGAACATTCATTATAAATATTATTAACTAGAAAGAAGGCAAAGGTAAAAAGTTTAACAACATCATTTTAAATAACTATTAAAATGAGATTGCAGTGAATAGACGGAGAAGCTGGGAATTTCCCTAGCAGACCTAGCGGGTGCGAGATAAGGCAATGCAGTACTCAGGTACAATGTATCGGGAATCTCCCAAGATCTTATCACAGAGGGTACTGATCCACTTAAGTAATTCTAAGAAGTCGGCTATTGTGTTTAAGCCTAGCTGCTGATGTTGCTACTGATACAACACGCTGTCCGAACCTTCTTAGAAATCCGAGACGCTAAGTTGTGGGTTTTGAGAATAAGGGAAAATCCAATTGATTTCCGTGGGAAACTAACATATTATTATTGGTCGGGAGATTTGCCAATAAGAACTGGTCTATAGTACCACGTGCCGGGATTCACGAATAATAATTAAGAAGAGTAGGGATAAATGTTGGTCCAAGAAAGTTTTCTTTAGGCCTAACGTGGCACTGTAAAATCACTCTACTTCAAGGCCCCGCGCCTATAACAGTCATATTCAACTCTACTTCAAGGCCCCGTGCCTAGAGCAGTCAACAGGACTCTACTTCAAGGCCCCGTGCCTAGAACAGTCAAAAAATCACTCTACGTCGAGGCCGCGTGCCTACATCAATCACTCTACTTATCTTTGAGGCCGCGTGCCCACAGAATTAATTGGACTTATAAAATTTTAGCTGTGGAATTAATCGACTTAGAAGGATTCTTACTTTCAATCGCGATTAGTCAAAATCATATACGGCAGCAATTGTATCACTAGTAACGATCTACCGAGAACTTGTAACAATATTAATTATTCACAAACAAATTTTGTAATTATTGTCAATGACTGGACTTGTATTTCCAACGTTTTGAATAAACAGAATATTCCTTCAGTGTTCAAAGAAACTGCATTATTATTCAAGCAATAATATTAAGGTGTTCTTCGCTTCCTACCCTGAAGCTAGAGGGAAGTGCTCAACGATCGACTGGCAGACCGGAGGCGGGTTCAACAAATCAGAAATATTCAGTATATGCATTATACTGTGGCGCCCAGGTAAACATCACATATCAACACCGAACCGCTGTACGGTTTCTGTATTAGTAACTAGATGTCAGTTGCAACTTTGGCATCTATGTAACATAACCTCGACAGCATGAATGAAATACATCTGTTCCTACGTGAGTAATATCTTTCAAGGAATGGGACTCACAAATATGCATAGCAGGAACTTTACCAATATTATTATATTTAACGCAAGATATCTTGAATAACAGCCAACAAAACTTGAATAATGAGCTGTTTATTAACTGTTAGGTTTCCACACGGTCTACAATCGTGTGCTGTTCATAGAAAGAACATATTGATTATAGCACGAATGTCATTTAACACTATTGCCTCAATCTAAAATGCTGTTCAGGTAAAATAATTTAAATAAATTTTAATATGTATCACATATTATTCATTAAATAGTAATTATAAATGCAACTCGAGAATGGAAACTCCCCTAGAGCAACGAGTACTGATTCCTTCAGAAATAATAATTTCAGCTCTCTTCCGTATAACTTATGCCCTCTTCAAACCCGCATTTGGAGAAAACAAAAAAGCGTGCTTTTATATTTAAATTGTTTCTTCCTTTATACTTGATTGTACTGAAAGGTCACATTCATTGACTGAATTTGCGACGTACCGTTATGTTTAGCCCACATCGACCTGAATGAAAGAACAATATAAAATGCATAGAAAAGTAAGTAGGGCACTGGTATGGAAGCTGTTTAATGTAGCACAAGATGTTTTCCTGTATATGTGCAATTCATTTGATAACCTGGTTACAAATTCTTGCTCATCACGGCACTGATATAAAAAACACCATGACATCTGCGAAATGAGTATACTCGTATATATAATTATTCAAAGGCTTAGAAGCAACGACTGAGCATGAAAAGAAATAGCGATCTGAACTAAAATACAACATAAAGAGAGTGGTCTTCATCGGATTGATTTATTAAGTGCCAGACTGGTACTTTATGAGATTGTGGGGGGGGGACGGGAAAATGTCCGTCTGTCTGCCTATCTGTATGTACGATAGCTAAAATACGCTTTATCGGATTTTTAAGAATTGTTATATGCACTTATAACGTCCAGGGGAAGAAGCCTATTGATATTGGACCATATCAGTTGACCGGTACCGGAGTAGGCCTAATACCCAAAATAGTGCCTATTTTATAGTAATATATTGGAAAGGATTTCTGGAAAGAATTTATAAAGTGCAAATTAGTTCTCATGGCTACATATTGTTTTACAGTGTTCATATGCGACTCTGGAAGTTGCAATACAGGTCACTTTCACAAATAACACTACCCACATATTCCTTCACATATGCTTATGAAACTAGATCTTTGATCTTCCGTGAGGCCTGCTTAATGAATCGATCTGCAGCTCGGAAATCGATAAAGAAAAAAAAAACTTATTTTCTGCATATCATAATTGCAATTATCACTGATTAAATAAAAGCATTCTGGCTCTTTCTTACATCAGTTTACCTGAATATTATTATTAATATTATTGATGCATCACTGGATGATTGTGACTCTTGTTCATTACTAATTGATTTACGCTGACTATTCCCAGAATAGGGTTGAATGGCGGGCTCAGATAAGCGCGGCAATGAAACTTCGGGTTCCATAAAATAGATAATATTCCTTTAGCTTGCCGAGGAATTGTCTATTGACATTGAGTAAGTAAGTAATTATTCCATTCATACGTCATGTGTTTGATATTGACCAGCAACGGATATAGACTAATGATGATCGTTTATCTTATAATAAGCTTGCTAGGAATACTAGGACGCGATTTTATCTGATAAAACGTTAGCTCGTTACTGGAAATGTAGGTATCAAAGTGCAATCATTAATATGTTACATGCTGCCAGTGAAAACAATAAAACATGTTATTTTATACATCATTGCTTGTTTGGAAAATGAAATAATACGAATGTACATTGATTAAAAACACAATTTCGATGTTCGTGTGATTTTATTCTGATCTGATGTTAGCGTATCTAAATTAGGTTTACTAATCTCTTTTGTACCATTGATATCACTGTTGTAACTCGAATATATTAATCGATTTATTCTTAGTATGCCGTGATCTCGCACCTGACAGATTTGGTTTTATGTTACAAAGTAAGAAAATTCTCGTAGGCTTCCATGGCTAAATGAACTATAATAATAATAATCTTGACTGTCCGGGTAGCACCGTGTCATCATGTCTAAAACCGACGTTTCGGCCCTCATGTTGTGGTCTTCTTCTGGGTATACTGAACTATGATTTTTTTCTATTCTTTTGTTTATATGGTGACGGTTTGATTAGTCAGCCCGCCGCTAGTTCGCGCATGAGGTCATTATTGGTTGACTGAAGTGAATGGTTATGGGACGGCCTGTCTATAGTAAACAGAGCACTCCACGCCGAATTTATGTGTAGACCTATATCCCCATTTATGTTGTTGGGGTGCCTGCCGATTTCCCAGGCTTATTTTATTCTCCTAGGCCACCAACGGTCTTCTTATGTGCAATGGTGGTCTGGTCAAACGGTATAGCCTGTTTTGTTTCAGTGGCGTGGAGTGCTACGGCGGACTTATGACTGCTATTTTTACAATGTCTTATGTGTTCATTCAGTCTTTCTTGTACCGTACGGCCAGTCTCCCCTATATAAACCTTTCTACGATCACATGGAATTTTATAAACTCCTGTTTCCTGGAGGGGGGAACCTTATCTTTCACATGAGCTAGTTCGTTTGCAAGCTTTGACGGTGCAGTGCCTATCCTCTCTGTTATGTTCTTGATGTACGGAAGTACAGCCGTCCTCTGTGACGTAGTAGTTTCCTCGTTCCTCTTGCACGGAGAACTATTGAGTGCCTGTTTTATGGTTCTAGTACTATAACCATTAGCCTGGAAGATTTTAGATAGTTATTCTCTTTCTAATGGAACATTCTCCTAGTCACTCACCCTTTCCGACCTTGTGACTAAGGTCTTAAGAACTCCTCTTTTAATGCTTGGGTGGTGATATGAATTAGCATGCAGATACCGATTGGTTTGTGTAGATTTCCGGTACATTGAAAGTCCCAATTTTCCTTCTGCCTTCCTTTCTATCATCACGTCCAGGAACGGTAGTTTTCCTCCTTCCTCTACTTCCATAGTAAATCTAATCTTCTTATGTACGCTATTCACTAATTAATGGCGCTCCTATAAACTATAGCTCATCGGTAAAAACTCTTGGCGTCTTCATGGATTCAGATCTAAATTGGTACACTCAAGTATCGCACGTCTGTAAAAAGTTATATTCATTACTCGATTCTCAAAAAACTGTGAACGACTTCCTCCCTAGTGAACTAAAGAAACATCTAGTCCAAGCGCTAGTGATGCCTCATTTCGATTACTGCTATATTCTGTTGACCAAGTTAAACACTAGCCTTACTGACAGACTTCTGCGTGCTCATAACGTTTGTGTTAGATTTATCTGTAATATCAGATGATTTGACCCCGTGACGCCATCTTTTCACACCTTGTCATGGATGCGCCTCAAACAACGAAGAATGATCCACTCTCGTATCTTCCTTCATAACATATTTGTATCTTCCTCTCCTTCTTATTTACAATCTCGTTTTAATCTACTTTGGACCTCACGAACGCATAACCATAATCTACTGCTTATTCCCCGACATACAGCATCATTCTATTCTTCATCTTTTAGTGTATCAATCCCTCGCTTTTGGAATTCGCTTGCCTTGTCATATCAGAGTCTGTACCGCAATTTAGAAATAAATTGAATATCCATTTTATTAGTAATTAATTTTATTTTAGTTTAGTTTATCAAACTTGTAATTAAATCCTTGTAATTGTTTCGTCTGTAGAATGTTTAGTTTTAATTTATAATTTAACAGTTCTTGTATTGTTTGTGTAGTATGATATGTATTATTTACGATAAGTATAGTTTTACTGGTGCAGTGGAAGAAAAGGCCTTATGGCCTTAAATTCGCCAGTATAAATAAATAAATAAATAAATAATAATAATAATTTAGGTGTTCATGGAAGTCGCGTAGGCTGTCTCTGCCATGGGGTCAAATATCGAATGTATCGTCGACATCGTGCAGCCACAAAGAGGGTTTGAGTGGCGCATTGGCGAGGGCTTCAGTTTCTAGGGCCTCCATAAAAAGGTTGGCTGCAATAGGGGATAATGGTGAACCCAATGGCGGTGCCCTCAGTCTCTGCATAGAATTTTCCCCCATATGTAAAAACGTAGCTTTCATACAGAACTCAGTTAGATCTGCCCATTCTGTAGGGAGATTGCGCGTTTTAAATTTTTGACGGATGACCTGTGTTACTTCATCGACCGGGACATTTGTAAAAAATGAGATTACGTCGAAGCTGACCAAGATGTCGGTAGCCTTCAATTGTTGGTCCTTAATGGTGTCCACAAATTGACCTGAGTTCATCACGGCAGAGTTAATGTCAAACAAAAGTGACAGTTTGTTATCCAAATAACGTGCAAAAGTTTATCACACTCACTATCGGGCGTAGAGGGATCCGCGGCTTGTGTATTTTGGGCAGTCCGTAAAACCTAGGAATCTCATAATTCCCTCTCTTCAGTCGATTTTAGACATGATGACATGGCGCCATCCGGACAGTCAAGATTATTATTAAAGTAAGAAAGTAGTTAATATTTATATAATCCGTTAAGTTTTATTCATGAAATAATGTTAATAAATCTAACACGAGATTACCTGTTATAATAAATAAAAGTCGGTTAGTTAGCAACAAAAATCAATAATGAAATCGTTGTCCTCCGCTGTGGCGTAGAGGACAAGTTCGCTCTCACTCAGTGGGCTCTAGTTCGATTCCCGGTCGGGACAAGCCTCTGAGAGGGGGTTCTTCCGAGGTTTCCCCTCACCCATAAAGCGAACGTAAGGAAACTTTAAGCCCCTGTGGTTAACGCACATCATCTGCCTGTCATTATCACTTTCAAACTATCCGCCTTATTCAAAGTGTGAATTGTTCAGTTCTTGTCTTCTGAATTCGTGTTCGCCTCGGAGGTGGCCCCGGCACTTGAAAATCAAGTTCACCAGTCCGTTCTTGCCCAATTATTGGTTAACTCACCGTTAGCTTTTGCATATGTGGCCAAGTATCAAACTGAAAATCCTGAATTGAGTCGAGTAATTACCAATATTATAAATGGCTTAGAATCGGGTAATTTCATCATATCCTCTGCTGCATTGCAGTTTAAGTTGAGGCCTCATACAGCTAGTAAGATAGTTGTTCCATCTATTTTATTCCTACGATATTCCGTTACTATCACGGGTCTGTTTATCGTAGCCATCTTGGTATTAAGACACCCTTGGGTAAGATAGATTCTACTTTTTGATGGAAGACTAAGGACTCTGACATCAAGGAAAAAGTCAAGTTTTATCATTTGTGCACCATCTCCAAACCGGTTCAAAATACTCATATCGGCCATTTAGCTTCTGAGGTTGCCCAACTTCCTTTGCAGAAGTTATTTGTGGATTTCCTTGGCAAACTCCCTCGTTCAAGAAATGGGAATTCCTTTGGCTTTGTTGTAATAGTCGCCTTTTCCAAATTTATTTTATGTTGAATAGGAACTAAGACATTCTATTTTGAGGATATTGTCAGTAGTAAATTTTATAGTGGATCAATGAATGATAACCATCAAAATAATAGGAAAGATATTTTGACGGGGAATGTTAACCTGTGTCTTCTCCAGTGACTGTAATTGCTCATATATACGGGATATACCGGACTATACTAGATATTCGGGTTTTAAAAAAGAACACCTTCATTAAATCCGTAAAAATAATAAAAGAATTGACAAAAAGGACTATAAGTTTTAATTATCAGAGGATAGCTAAAAAATATTCTAATTTAATACTAATTTATTAGTTAAAGTTTTATTGCAAGTTATTTATAAAATAATTATGTTGTAATATAGGTATTTGCTTCTTATTGTTCTGTTTAGCGACTTTGTTTAAAAAAAATAAACAGCACTGGAAATCAGGTGAAGAAAACTTAATTTCTTTTTATATATAAAACGCAGAATAAATGTATTTTGTCTCTAAAAAATGTTTTGGGTCGCAGCGGGGAGGTCTGTGGCAGAGCTTTTTTTTTCTGTAGGGAGTCTGCGCGCGGATTGTAGATTGTTCCGAAGTGTCTTCTTTAGCTTGTAGAGTAGCTTTGTCTTCTAGTGTAGATAGCTTGTCATACGCCAGCAGGTAAGGTAGCGAACAGTTTCAGATAAATTAGATTTATTTTGTCCGTAAAATCTATACAAGACTGATACTGGACACGTAATTTAACTTACATACTAAAATCCACATTTGTAACAATACTGAGTTTAGAAACTTAAATATAATCATATATTTTATAAAGTATGGTACCTATGTTTCTCTACTACAAAAAGAGTTAACAAATTACTTAAATTAGCAATATTCAGTATGTTATATAACTTTCATTTTTTTTAAACAGTTGTAGTGGAAAAATTAGCTTACAGTAATCTTCAGTAAAAATATGATAAGATACAAGTTTATATTGAGTTGTAGTGTTAAAAAATATTTTACATAACAATTTACATTACAGTCTTGTGCTCTATTTACTGTTCGTTAAGAAACGCAGCAATAGAATAATATGGTCTTTCTATTAGACAATTGAAAATTTTAACACATTTATCTAGTGATCTTGATTTGGTCATAGCTTCCTGGTAAGATGTGAATACGTTTAATAATGTCTTGATTATTCTTAACTTTTAATGCTGGTCTAAATGTCTGGTTTGGCTGTTTTTTTATTTTTTTATTTTTTTATTTTTAGTTTTTGGATTTGTATTTGCTGTTACGCACACATCATGGCAGAGAGCTTAAAGCACATCAGAAATCTATGTTAACGATAAGAAATTGTGTATAGAGTCGGGCCGGATTTTTAAGATATGAATCTTTCTTGTGTATATAGTGTTTTAAACTTCTAGTATTTGTTCGAGCTGTATCATAACTGTGTGGACTGAATCATTGTAATTTTTATAAGGCAATGCACAGTTATACAGATGATATAAGTGATGTAATTATCTGATGTCAATTAACGTTAAAATATTTAGACACAGTGTTCCAGAGAATTGTGATATCACATTATCGATATTCAAGGCTTATAAGATGTATTGTGGTAGGCCTACTGTACAAGTTATTTCATACTTTAATCTCACGTAAATGAGTCCCTGCCGCAATTGTTATGCGTTATCTTTTCCCCTTGATGGTTAGGCCATGGCGTTTATCGATGTATTAAGAGGAACGACCTTCGTGTCATATAACATCTACTCACGTGTGTAAACTTATCTATTATTATGTTCATTCTGCGCTGTAGAATCCCGTTCTTTATGACTGATAGAGTTGTGGTCCCATGTTAGACATCTTTTCAATAAACTATTAACTTGTTTTAATATTGCCATCTTTTCATGGTAATTTAAATTTGTAGTTACCGGTACCTCTTCTCCTCCTAGCGTCACCGGAATTCCTTCTCGGACCTTATGGCCCCAGTCGTTACATACCTTTCTTCATCCCCATTCCTTTCTGTCTTTGGTACTTACCTGAAAAGAAAATAATTTGAATTAATCACAGGTTTTGGAAATCTTAGACAAACATTGCTTATATAAATTCTTGCCCGTTTGATTCCTTTCCTTTCTTATGGTTTATTATAAAATTATTCTTCAAAATATAAAGGTGGAATATACATATTTTCCGTAAAATCTCCAGTGAGTAATTTTATTCATTATGAAGATTTACTTAAGTCATGTATAATATAATATACTACATTGTCTATGAATTTATGTAGATTTTGATGAAACTACCCAAGCGGACAATGTAAATGTATTCTACTTGAAATGGGGTTGCTGCATTTAAATTCTTGTTTCTCATTTATTCAGATTAAATAATTAGACTTGTCATTCTGTGAAGTTAATTTTAATCTAAGTCATATTTCAACGCTTCAGGATATGTCAATGGAGGCTACTGGTGACCCACTCCCTAAGACACTGATCACTGACCACAGAAGAAAGAAGTCGATGCCAATAAAAATATCAGGATAACCATATATAAATCTTTAATTTCCAATCAGACACAATAAAAAACAATAAATCAAGTGCAAAAAGATAAAAATCCGCCTTTGGGCAGTTCATTAATATAGAAAATCTAGACTACCATTAACGTGATCTGACAATCATTCCGTAACTCCCAAATGTTACCAGGGATATCAAATAGGTAGTACTCCTTACAAGATTTTTTGTACTATGAATGTTTAGAATAGTAACTGTAAACTACAACTTGGGCAATCTGGATAGGATATGCAATTACAAATTCAAATTAATGTAATAATGTAATAATAGAAGGATAAATAAAGATCAAGCAACTGAAAATTTGTTGACTTAATCAAATCTTAAATGGAACAAGTTAATTAATATTCTATTGTAAAAAAAAATGATGAACCAATAATAAATTGAAAAGAGTCAATACATGGATATAAAAAAACCCTGATAGTTCATAGTGTGATACTATCCGAAAGATTAGGCAATATGAGTTTAGTTGACTTACAAATAATGAACAACTCCCATATGTAGTTCTCTATAAAGTGGGATTCGATTTGGCAAGTGTTTAGAAAGTACCTATCTCTGTTAGCAACATGGACAATCTTATGTAACCTACAAAACTTAAACACAAATAATAGTTTATAAAAATTACCAATTCAATATAATTATAGAAACTAAAAGCATCGAACCAACGCAAGATCCCAGCCTAACAATCTGAAGACTTCTATGGCCTCTCAAACTATATTATTAAGAGCATTGCCACATAAATTATTTTTCCTCTTACAGTCTTGACTAATCTTATGTTAAAACAGAGCTCTTTTCCAAAATGTTTGAAAATCACTGTAACTCTCCCAATATATAAAAAAGGCAATAGAGCAAGCCCAAACAGCTACAGGCCAATATCCCTTGTCCCTATACTATCAAAAGTGATTGAATACTGCTTGCATCAACAAATGCTTAATTACTTTACACAAAACAGGTTACTCCACAAAGCACAATATGACTTCTTACCGAAACTATCAACAATCAAGGCAGTAGAAAATATTGTTTATGAAATATACAGCAGCTTTGAGGGAAAGCAGATAACCTCTGCCACACTATTAGATCTGAGCAAAGCATTCGATACCATTCGGCACGAAGTTATTATTAAAAAACTAAGCTATTATGGCCTTGAAAAGAATCCCATAAAGCTAATAAAATCTTACTTAAGCAATAGATTCCAAATGGTTGTAGTCAATGGCAAAAAATCTAACTTAATGCCAATAACCAAGGGGGTACCCCAAGGGTCAGTGCTCGGCCCATTCATCTTTGTAGTGTATATGAATGATCTCCCTGAACTCTTACCATGTAAAACCGTTCTTTACGCGGACGATACTACGATTATAAATACATGTAACACCCTTGAAGAGGTTAATGCCAAAAATGTAATGATACTTGGAAAAGCTCAATCTTGGTTTAAGGCAAACTTCCTACATCTCAACCATACTAAAACAGAAGAAATATTATTTGATCTATCCGTTGCGAATAAAGAAAACAAAAGTGTAAGACTGTTGGGTATATACAATGATCAAAAATTAAGTTGGGAGAAGCATACATCCTCGATATGCTCCAAATTAGCACGAGTCATCTTTCTGCTACATAAACTAAGGAAAAGTGTAAGTAAGAACCTGCTGCTCTATGCATATTATGCTTTCTTCCACTCCCATCTACAATATGGCACACTACTTTGGGGCAACTCTATAGGAGCCAAAACTGTATTTAAATGGCAAAAAAGGCCATTAGATGCATAACTGGATTAGGTCCCAGGGAATCATGTAGAGATTCTTTTAAAGAATTGAATATCACCACATTACCCGGATTGTACATTTACCAATGTCTGAATAATATGAAAGAAAATTTGGATGAAACCCGTCTCAGACAGCACTCTTATAACACTAGACATAGACACAATATAGATATGCCATATTACAGACTCTCTAAAGTGCATAACAGTTATAAATATATAGGCCCAGAGTTATTTAATAAACTACCTAAAGAAGCCTTCACTGTATCTGTAATTAAATTAAAAAAATTATTAGACACATGGATCCGGGATAAAGTATTTTACAGCATAGAAGAATTCAAAGACTGTAATGTGGTTGGTCTGTCATTTTAACCTTTTTTAATTCCTTTTTAATTTTAATTTTAATCTCTATTTGTAATTTTAATTTTAATTTTAAGTTTTATTTGTAAGTAAATATGAGGACGAAACCAAGACATGTAATACAAATGTAAATGGTGAATAAACATCTTGTATCTTGTATCTTGTACCAATGAAATAGTTTAATGATTACTATTGACTTCTAAACACCAAGATCATTATGAACGGGTATCAGTCAAAATAATAATCTCAGCAAATCAGTAATGAAAACACTTATTTTACTTTCTAACTACCAATATAATAATAAATCAATATAATTTAATTAACTTCAGAACTAAATACTGGTAATGCCTTACGAAAACATAAATATTTTTTGAATTAATACTCAAAGGACTCATGTTATGTTTGCATGTTGTGGTCTATTTTGATCGAATCCTAGAGTCCTGCTCTTGATCTTTTTTGTGGCCATCACATGGCTTGGATCTAAATCTGGCAAGAATTGACAAAGGACAATATGTATTGGTTGAAAAAGTCTTCTGTCTTCTGAAATTCATTTTTATGGAAGTAACATAACAGGGGTAAGTAAGTTCAAGTATATTTACTCACAATAATGAACAACTTCCCTATGTAGTATTGCAGTTCAGATACTTCGGGAAAAAGAAAGAAATAAGATAACCAAATTAAATATAATAAATGACAGATTAACTGCCCAAATTTATTCAAACTATAATCATAAAATCTCATAGCCAGTGTTTGGTCTTAAAATGACCGTGAAAAGACGGAACATTCATTATAAATATTATTAACTAGAAAGAAGGCAAAGGTAAAAAGTTTAACAACGTCATTTTAAATGTCTATTAAAATGAGATTGCAGTGGTGAGAATTGAATAGACAGAGAAGCTGGTAATTTCCCTAGCATACTTAACGGGTGTGGGACAAGGCAATGCAGGTACCCAGGTACCGTGCGTCGGCAATCTCCCAAGATCTAAACAAAGGGTAGTGATGCACTTAAGTTATTTTAAGAAGTCGGCTATTAGGTTCAGGCCAAGCTTCTGATTTTGCTACTGATACAACACGCTGTCCGGTTTTTCCACTTAAACCATCTTAGAAATCCGAGATGCTAAATTGTGGGTTTTGTTAATAAGGGAAATCCAATTGATTTCCGTGGGCGACTAACATATTATTATTGGTCGGGAGAATTGCCAATAAGAATTGATCTATAGTACCACGTGCCGAGATTCACGAATAATAATTAAGAAGAGTAGGGATAAATGTTTGTCCGAGAAAGTTTTCCTTATGCCTACGGTGGCGATGTAAAATCACTCTACTTCGGGGACTTGTGTCCACCGTATTACTATTCTGTTTCGGGGACTTGTGTCCACCGTATTACTATTCTACTTCGGGGACTTGTGTCCACAGTGTAAAATCACTCATCTTTGTGGCCTCGTGCCCACAGTATTAATTGGACTTATAAAATCTTCGCTGGGGAATTAATCGACTTAGAAGGATTCTTACTTTCAATCGCGATTAGTCAAAATCACATACGGCAGCAATTGTATCACTAGTAATGATCTACCGAGAACTTGTAACAATATTAATTATTCACAAACAAATTTTGTAATTATTGTCAATGACTGGACTTGTATTTCCAACGTTTTGGAATAAACAGAATATTCCTTCAGTGTTCAAAGAAACTGCATTATTATTCAAGCAATAATATTAAGGTGTTCTTCGCTTCCTACCCTGAAGCTAGAGGGAAGTGCTCGACGATCGACTGACTGACCGGAGGCGAGTTCGACAAACAAAGACAGAAATAATCAGTATATGCATTATACTGTGGCGCCCAGGTAAACATCATTCATCCCCGAACCGCTGTACATGGCTATTTCCCAACGTGAGGCACGAGTGAAGCTGGACATCAAGGATCACCAACTTCAAAAATCATCCCAAAACGGAAGAAAGACACCGCAGAATTTCGAGAACGTCACCCGTAAAGGCACCGCTGGAATTCAAGATCGTGGTACATCAGTTCCGGAGACCGTCGCAGAAAACATCAAAAGTCACCAACAGATAAGAACTTAAATATACATAAAGTTTCAGTAAAGTAAACAATTGTATTATCAGTAATTTAAGAAACAGTAAATATTAATTAAATAAATTAGTAAGCCTGACATCAAATAATATTTTTTGAAAAGTTTGCAATTTAAGATCAAAGTAAAATTAAACTGAAACTCACTAAGTAAATTAAAGAATAAATTCAAGTAAAATAAAATCTTTTTCAAATTAAATTAAAAGAACTCAGGCATATCGAATATTTATTGTGCAAGGGTATAATTATACATGTTATGCATTATACGTATGTTGAACTTCTTAACCAAAGGTAAGGTAGATCGTAAGAGTCTATCAGTACCCTTAAAATTTATGTATGTGGCTTAGAAACGGAAAAGTTACTAGGAATAAAATTAATATGGAAGGTGGAGAGGGGCACGACTTGCTTAATGGTGAGGAAATAAATAATTGTAGAATGGAGATTAACAATGAGAACAGTGTCGCGACAGGTGACGGGGTTTTGGAGCAGGGAGTGGATAATAGGCAGGAAAATAATGCAACAAATATTCAGCTAACTGAGAGTGAGAGTGTAACTGAACATAGGCCTAGGGAAATGAATCAAACTATAGACCCGAATTCTATTGCATATTTGATAGCTATGATGAGGGAATCTAAGGAAGCTATGATGAAGGGACTAGAAAAATCAAGTAACGATACTAGGGAAAGTATAAAGAGATTAGAAAAATCGAGTAAGGAAACTAGGGAAAGTATCAATGAACTAGAAAAAAATTCTGGGGAAAAGATAGAGAAACTAGGAGATAGGATAGAACAATCGAGCCAAGAACATAGACAGAACATAGATAGGCTTGAGAGGGAGCTAAATAATATAAAAGAGGTCCAATCTAACTTATGCAACGAAATCAGGGGAGAATTCTGTAGGGAACTTAAAGAAAGTGAAAAAGCAATGAGGCAAGAAATTAGTGAAAGTCAAGGGGAAATTAGGTCTGAATTAGAGGCTAATATGGCATCGGTAGATAGGAAAATAGTGATTCAGGGCAAGAAATATGAAGAAAAATTATTCAATGAAAGGAAAATTTTGGAGAAGGAAATACAGAAATCGGAGTCTAGCTTGAAAAAGAATATGGAGACTCAGGTGGGAAAAGTAAAAGTAGGGTTAGGAGATAAAATCTCAGAAGTAAATGACAAGGTAGTGCATTTAGAAAATATATTAGCTGAGAAAATAGGAGAAATCTCTAAAGAAGTAAGCACGGTAGCTAAGGAGGTCGAAAATCATAGGCCTGTCGCAAATAACTATGCTATAAATTGTAGTGAGGGTATATGTAATGGAATAGGAAATACATATAGGCCTCCTAGTGTTGCAAATGAGTCCTGTAATACAGTACACGAGACGGTAGCCACCAGCATGCCGGTAGTTAGCGATAATAGGATTAATATATGTAACTTAATAGGAAATGAGGTATCACTTCCCAGTTTCAATGAAAGCAATACGAGCCCTCAGAGTTTCTTGAAATCTGTTGAAGAATATTTTACTTTACGGTCTATTCCATCTCAGTACAAAATGCTGATCCTCGGTAGAGCCTTAAAAGGAAAAACAAAAGAGTGGTTTGAACTTACAGTACACCCGGAGTGCAACTATGAGGATTTTAAGCAGTTATTCTTAGCAAGATATTGGGGTGAGGCGAAGAGAGCTTTAGCTAGAAATGAGGTCTATAATGGAAGATATTCACCTAGGGGCAACGTCTCTCTATCGGACCATTTCCTAAGAGTTATAGGCCTAATCAAGCTACTAGACCCCGGAATGCCAGAACGCGAGGCCATTCAGCTTGTGACGAGACATTTTCAGCCGGAAATATGTAACCTGCTTATAGTATCATGTCCCCAAACTTATAGCAAGGCTTTGGAGTTATTATCTAGTTTCGAAGTAGGAACTAACAGAGAAGAGCGTAGCGATAATAGGAGACAAAATGGACCGGATAATATGCAAATGAATCAAGATACGAGGGGAGGTCCAAATAATGACAGAGGTAGGTGGAACCATGGGCATGCTAACAGAAATGCGGAATCGAACAGAGGACCCCCCAATAATAACTCATATAGAAATAATGGGAACCAAAACTGGAGGGGAAATAATCAAGAAAATAGGCCTCAGGACAGACAAGTAAATAATGTTCGATTTCATGGCAGGATGCAGAACGAAATAGGAGAGCAAATTCCAGAAACCAGGGGGGCATTAACATAGAAGGTGAAAGGAATCAGGCGCATAGCACGGGAAACCACAATGATATTCAGGAGACATTCGTCACAGAAATGACGAAAGGCATGTAGCGCAAGACAGGCCTTTAAACTACTAGGAGACGCATTTGGAGGTCGAAATGACGTCATACAGACCGAGGGATTACAAGGATTAAAAAGACCTGATAATGAAAATAAAACACTAAAGAAGGGGTGCGTAGTACGATGTGCAAATAGAGAGGGTATAACACCCACATATCCGCCATTAATAAGGGTAAAAATATACCAATTTGAAGTCGATATGTTGGTGGATACTGGCTGTAGTTTTTCTCTAATAAACGAAAAATTCTATGAAACGCTGAAAGCAGCAAGAGTGCGCGTTCAGGAATTGAAAGTACATGGTCTATACGCACAAACTGCAATTGGTGCCAAATCCCATAAAATTGAGCATCAGTGTATGTTGCCGGTGGAAATTGAGGGAAAGAAGTTAGAAGTCTACTTTTTGACAATAAAACATTTAGCACATAAATTAATTCTGGGTTGTGATTCTATGACAGATCAACTAATGAGAATAAATTTTGAAGAAAATTGGGTAGAAATGGAATTAGATGAGAAAGAAAAGTTACGTGTACCGTTTTTATCTAATGAAAATATAATTACTAAGGAGTTGGAGTGCCAAAATGAAGATGTATTATTACGTGAGCCTTTCGTGGTGGAATCAGTTGGAGTGCAAGAGGGAAATAGTAGTGAGGAATATAGGCCTATGGGAAATAAACCGGCCGTATTTATATATGAAGGTGATAATGAGGCTGATTGTGACGAAAGTGTCGCAGAGTTACGGGGAATGGAATCTGATATTGTTGGAGAGGACGAAGAATATGATAATTTGTGCATTAAGGGTTCTAATAATTATGTAGATGAAAATGAATGTGAAACGGTACACGCGAATTTTACTAACATTAGTCAGAATGGAAGAAATGAAGAGGAAAATGTTGATATCGAATTAATTCTCAGAGAGAAAGTAGAAGAAATTGATGTGCTATCAGATGGTCAAAAGTCGACTTTATATAACATGCTTTATAAGAACAAATCAGTGTTCAGTTCAACTCCAGGCCTATTTCGGAGTTACCAACACAAATTTAAATTAAAACAAGAAATTCCTGAGCGTCGCTATAAGAGTAGGCCAGTACCAATTTCAATGAGGGAAGAAGCCGGTAAGCAAATAAATCCGATTTGTGATGTAGTGAAAGCACATGGAAAACTACGTTTAACCTTTGACTCTAGTTATCTTAAATTATTCATAGAAGCAGAAAATTTTTGGGCAGAACCAATAAAGGATATAAATCCGTAAAATGTATTCAGATGATCAGTGATTTTGTGTGACGTCATTTATCGACAAATGTATTGTAAATATGAACAAATTAGAGGAAAGCAAGGAATAACCGAAAGGCATTGTACTGAGCTGGAATAATGTAGGCCTATAACCTGTAATGTATATTTTACGCGGCAAAATAGCTATTGGCATGATAGGTTATCAGTCCCACATAGGTTTAGGATTATAGGAATGTGTGTGACTGAGAGTAAAATATACGTGTGTATATTGCATTGCAATATATTGTATTGTAATTGTAGTGAGGGCTGAATGAGCGCCCTTGTCATAAAAAAAGTGTTTTTATGCATTCTTTATAATGTAGTGTAATAGTAGTGAGAACTGATTGATCGACCTTGTCAAAGCCTCATGAAAAAGTGTTTTTATGCCTTCTTTATAATGTAGTGTAATAGTAGTGAGAACTGCTTGATCGACCTTGTCAAAGTCTCAATACAAAAAAAAAAGTGTTTTTGTTTTTTTTGCATTCAATATATTTTATAAAATTTCAGTGAGAACTGCTTGAGCTTAATTTTCATGGTCTCACGAGGGTATATCGGTAAATTTATGGTGTTTACGTAAAATTTTGTTGTAATGTCTTGGTCGTGCAATAAACCAAGTAATACGTACAAGCAACGTAACACTACAAGAAACCGCAAGATGTATGAAGGCATGAATGTGATAGGTTCAGAAAACGTGTACATGTGGGACAGGATTTAAGGTGAAGTCTCGTGTCAAGATAGGAATTAAATTAGTTATGTATTTGTTTAAGATAGTTGCAACACTGGAGGAAAATAAGGTATAATATTTTGTGGAGAGATGCAGTATATTCAGCCAGTAAGTCAATCATAGGCTATGATGATTCCTGTCTTAATAGACTGGGGCATATATTGCAGGTCAGATATTTCGGCAAAAAGAAATAAATAAGATAACCAAATTAAATATAATAAATGACAGATTAATTGCCCAAATTTATTCAAACTATAATCATAAAATCTCATAGCCAGTGTTTGGTCCTAAAATGACCGTGAAAAGACGGAACATTCATTATAAATATTATTAACTAGAAAGAAGGCAAAGATAAAGTTTAACAACGTCATTTTAAATGTCTATTAAAATGAGATTGCAGTGGTGAGAATTGAATAGACAGAGAAGCTGGGAATTTCCCTAGCATACTTAACGGGTGTGGGACAAGGCAATGCAGGTACCCAGGTACCGTGCGTCGGCAATCTCCCAAGATCTAAACAAAGGGTAGTGATGCACTTAAGTTATTTTAAGAAGTCGGCTATTAGGTTCAGGCCAAGCTTCTGATTTTGCTACTGATACAACACGCTGTCCGGTTTTTCCACTTAAACCTTCTTAGAAATCCGAGATGCTAAATTGTGGGTTTTGATAATAAGGGAAATCCAATTGATTTCCGTGGGCGACTAACATATTATTATTGGTCGGGAGAATTGCCAATAAGAATTGATCTATAGTACCACGTGCCGGGATTCACGAATAATAATTAAGAAGAGTAGGGATAAATGTTTGTCCGAGAAAGTTTTCCTTATGCCTACGGTGGCGATGTAAATTCACTCTGCTTCGGGGACTTGTGTCCACCGTATTACTATTCTGTTTCGGGGACTTGTGTCCACCGTATTACTATTCTACTTCGGGGACTTGTGTCCACAGTGTAAAATCACTCATCTTTGTGGCCTCGTGCCCACAGTATTAATTGGACTTATAAAATCTTCGCTGGGGAATTAATCGACTTAGAAGGATTCTTACTTTCAATCGCGATTAGTCAAAATCACATACGGCAGCAATTGTATCACTAGTAACGATCTACCGAGAACTTGTAACAATATTAATTATTCACAAACAAATTTTGTAATTATTGTCAATGACTGGACTTGTATTTCCAACGTTTTGGAATAAACAGAATATTCCTTCAGTGTTCAAAGAAACTGCATTATTATTCAAGCAATAATATTAAGGTGTTCTTCGCTTCCTACCCTGAAGCTAGAGTGAAGTGCTCGACGATCGACTGACTGACCGGAGGCGAGTTCGACAAACAAAGATAGAAATAATCAGTATATGCATTATACTGTGGCGCCCAGGTAAACATCATTCATCCCCGAACCGCTGTAGTAGATCAATACAAGTGTGGTTATATTCATATATATGTAATTATTTTAACTAGTTATTAAAGAGTGGGTAAACATAGACCTATAACAGAGTCAAGGTGGGCAAATATATTTACTTTATTTTAAGTAAAGCATTCAATTGGTCAACTAATGATTACAACTGGTAAGCATGGTTATAGGCCTATATTTTAAGTAAGGCATTGAATTGTTCACTTAATTATTGAGAAACCAGTAAGCATAGGACTATAACGGAGTCAAGGTAGCCCAAATATATTAACTTTATTTTAAGTAAAGCATTCAATTCTTCAACTAATAGTTGAAGAATCGGTAAGCATAGGCCTATAACAGAGTCAAGGTAGCCCAAATACATTTACTTTATTTTAAGTAAAGCATTCAATTGTTCAACTAATGATTGAACAACTGGTAAGCATAGGCCTATAACCGAGTCTAGAAAATCCAAATATAATTATTTTATTTTGAAGTCTGGAAAATACCGCATTCAATGGTAACTGAATGCACTATATTAATCAACAGAATTGAACAATACAGTCAATAAGTGACCAAATTATATTAATAAAAATGAATTTACAAAAGGGTTGTTGCCGCATCACTTGAGAACGGCTCGACCGATTTTGCTGATTTCTTTTGTGTTCTGTTCGTAATTGTCAGGACAACGTTTGTATGAAAGAAAATTTCTGGAAAATCTACGTGAAAAGTCGGAAATGTGAAATGAGGCACAGTTAGAGAATTCTACTGTCAATTGTTTACAAAACGAAAGTATTGTATACGGTGTTCACATAGGGCTTTGGAAACTATATTATAATACTGGGCTTTAACAAATTCTGATACTATCGATGTAATTAATACATTTGTGAAAATAATTCTTGAAGAATAAAATCCATAAAAATAAAGCAGTCACATAACTTTCTCTACCCTCGACATGGAAAATATCATTTTCTCACTTCACATTTTTATGTAGAATAAGCGGTCGTATTACAGGGACAACGTAAGTGTGTGCCAGTGAGTATGCTATATCGGAAGTCTTTAACAAATCCTATCCAATGATACGTCACTCATAGCTGTAGGCTTTGTATTAGTTGAGAAATAGGCCTACGGATGTTTATCAGAGGCCCTAATCATCTAAAAGAAGACAAACCTGGGTGGAATATTTTCAGTCCTACGCGCATAGTATATTATTTCCCAGGTTTTTGGGAAGGACAGTATGAAAGTGATATTGAATTTTTTTTTTTTTACTTCAGCCCCGAAACAGTTGTATGGTAATATGAGAGTAAGAAATACAATTTTCTGTCAAGACAATACAATCTTATGTAACCGGAATTTCTTTTTCTTCTTATTTGCACTCCTCCCAGGCATGGTGTGTAGAAGCAATGGAATGCAACATTCGACATCCACTATGGGCCATAAAAAGCTATATCTAGTGTTTTCTGAGGGAATAGCCTGAGTGCCATATGTCATTCTTCCTCATTTCGAATTCTACTTACATACGAGGGTTGCTCAATAAGTAAGGTCTCCAACACTCTAGCCCAAGCTCACAACGTCGGACGAGAGATTTGGCGCCACTGCAATGTCCCGCTATATCCCCTCTTTCAAACGAGCCATTGCCGCAGCCACTGAACCTTTTAGTGTCCGAGTTAGAGCTGTTTGAAATGGATCTCCCGATTTCCGTCCCCGCACAGTGCGGCCTCCGCGAACCCACCTCGCACAAACCTTATGGAACATCAGTTTGTCACTCAAAATGGTCTGTATGGAACCTTTAGTAATGTCAGAAAGCAATAAACAAAGTTCACGAGTAGTGACGCGTCGATCTTGTCGCACCAATTCATCGACTTTTGCCACCATCTCATCTGTGACGGCTGTTGTTGGTCTCCCACTTTGTTCTTCATCTTGAATATTTGTCCGGACCTGCTAAAACTCACGAATCCATTTACGCACATTTTTTAATGTCCATACATCCCTCTCCATAAACTTCGCAAAGCTGTCTGTGAATTTCAATCGGCGGAACTTTTTTTGCAGTAAGTGACTTCGCGTAGGTGCACTTGGCGGGGACGGAAATCTGGAGATCCATTTCAAACAGCTCTACCTCGGACACTAAAAGGTTCCGCGGCTGCAGCAATGGCTCGTTTGATAGAGGAGAGAAAGCTGGACATGGCAGTGGTGCCAAATCTCTCGTCCGACGTTGTGAGCTTGGGCTAGAGTGTTGGAGACCTTACTTATTGACCAACCCTCGTATTATATAAGGACCTAGAGTTTCAACATCGAAAGTCCTCCATAAGTTAATTTCATATTACAAAATACAAAACCCGGGCGACGCCGGGCCATTTAAGCTAGTAATTAATAAGAAAGGGAACACTCTGAAACATATTAAATCTTGACCAAAATGCAAGTTTATATGAGCATATATTAATTCCTACCAATGACGAATAACGTGTTTAGGTTTCCTACCAATGTCGAAGGACGTGTTTAGGTCAGTTATAAAATGACGGGGATCAGCCTACAGATGTAATATTAACTAATTTATGCATAAGGTGATCGTACTTTCAGCAGCGGAACTAATACACTTTTTTAAGTCCGAGAATCCTATCAGAAAATACAAGCTTTAAGTAACTGAAAATATACGTAATATTTATTAATAGAAAACCTTCACGGCGAAATCACTTGTCTTGAGTACGGAGATTAAACCGAGTAAGTGTTTGTGTCAGTCAGCGATCTTTGGCCAAGGACAAGGTCAATGAATTTACATGGGACTGGCATCTGAATATTTTTATGACGAATCAAAGAAATAATTCTACATGATAGAAAGTGGATCAGGTCACAAGGAGCAAGATCTTCAATTTTCTGAATAGAAAGAATTATTAAAGACCCACATGGTACAACCTGCACATGGCCGGGAAGCTTCATCTCCGCCGTCTCGAGAAATTCACAAATCAGAATCAGAATTGCGAACGCGCAACAGAATGCCAGAACAGCTGAGCAACAGGGCGAAAAACAAGGCAGCAGCGAGCAAGCGCCAGAGAATACGGAACATTTAACTGACAACCAAAGAAGAACAAGCAAGGAACGGAGAAAATGTTACAATGATGTCACAATTATATTTGTTTTAGAGCAGGGGAAGACAGAAGGTTGCTCTGTGACGTCACTGCTTTCTGCTCTCACTGCTCGCGTTGAACCTCTGCGAGGAGTATGTGAAATGTAGGCATCAGTGAACAGGGGGGAAGAGAGGGGTATTAGTATTGCGGGCAGGGGGAATTTAGGGGGTTAGAACTTACGTAATCCGTGTTTCCGAGTTAATGAAACATCAATCGATTTTCTTGATAGTTTATCGGTTAATTACAGCACAGTAGTTTAACATATAAATGATTCTATTTTTCTATTCTGTGAGAACAATTGCCTTTCCACAAAATCTATGTTCTTTGACAAAAATAGACAATACTATCATTTGAATTAGCATAATTCACTACTATAAAAATAATTTTAAAAAATGAACTGAATTAATTACCATACAAGCTCGTCTGCACCTTAGATGATACAAGATTACAGTAACAATTTTCTGACTTTCCTGTCTCTTTTTTCTTTAACAAGTTTATCAATGTTGGGACGTAATGTTTGAGCAATATTTAATCGAAGACTACATTTAGGTTGTGATTTGACAATGTACTTTTTGATTTGAGCTTTGCACATTTCATTAGTGAAAAAAATTGTTCGGCCACATATGTCGATCCAAAATTACATAATATTCGTGCAAGTTTCGGGAATCTGGTTTCAGAGAAATTTCTGTAAAAGTTACCCAAGACCACTTTACGTTCGTATTTGTCCTTTAACAGATCGTCGCATTGTAAGTTTAGCAGTTCCAACTGATACGGGCAAGGAACGTCTTTGACATTAACTAAATATGGGGTAGCAAAAAGTTTAAATATTGGAGAAAGGTTTTCCACATCCTGAAACCTCGATTCGAACTGAAGAAGAATGTTTTGCAGAACTAACACATGTTCTGCAGAGAGAACACTATCAGGATCGCATCTTGCATTAACTTTGAAAAATGCTCCGTATTTCCAACCAGAAGTTGTTCTACCCACAGAGCTAAAGTGAATAGGTCCTCTAGTACCTAAATCTAGCGTACTCTAAACACCCCTACTACCGTGCGCTCTTGCTGACGTCACACACATGGGATCCGCATGCTCTTGCTCCACAAACGTCATCACAAGACGTAGTTGACTTCCCCTGTTTTAGAGTAATAAATAAGATGCTTAATATTAACATCGGTAGCCAGTTTTAGGTTTGATATATATATATCCTCCCTAATTCAACAGGTCCTAAAGCTACCTTCACCAAATTTTCCATTATCTACTCTATTAATACTTGGGATTGTTATTATTATATATTTACACCCTTAAAGAATATCTGAGCAATCTAGTACAGTACCTCAGTTTCTTCACATTCTTCAATATTTATGTTATATCAACATATCAACTAAAAAAATAAAAACCACCATCATCGCACCTGCATCTTCCCGCACCGAAATATAGCAGTAAAGTACGTTCCCTTGCTACGCAAATAAAACTCAAACTACAATATTGTAACTTATTTAGGTAAATAATTTATCCTTGAATAAATATATTTCTTAAATTAAGATTGTACCGGTGAAGAAAGTGCATTGCCTTAAATAAATAGGTTACTTGCATGGGATGATGTTTTTGAAGTGATCTGACGATTGAGGTAAGCATTAATACCAATCATCTTTCATATCGTTTACAGTTAGGGCAAGAGAGGGGTGGAAATAATTTTCCCTGGAAGGGGAAAATACTGCTGTCATCTGCCAGGGAAATAGCTTTACGAGCCGGGGAATTCGTCCCTTTCCCCCGTTAATTCGCACACTAATTTTAATTTAATTATAAGAAACTCGTCTCTTTGATTCTTTCTTTCTTCGTCGTAGTTTTACCTCTCCCTTTTAGGATTTAAGCAACCCCAGCCGCCCGAACCGTCTCTTTGATACTACATTTAATATTCATATATTCAGACTTATTTTTGTTACTACTACAAACGAAGAAAACGAGGGATGGTTTTCTGCATGTGTACAGCATGCACGTGGAAGCAATGTATTACTGTGATGTTCAACATTTCTACCAGTGAGTTGTCTTCGCCCCTAAGTTAGACGTTACTTTGATAGCATTGCGGAAACAGGAGAGGAAGTGGAACGTGTAGGATTTATTATATAGTGATGATGTACTCATTATACCGGTGTTGAATAATACCTTCATCCACTCGGCATGACCACAGTTCGCATCACACATGCCTGATTCTTATCGTTACCATGCGTGCTATTGAATGGCGTGACTAATATTATTTTTAGTTCCTCATCTGGAACTTATAACCCACCCATGGGGTAATGTTCGCAGCAATTAAACCAATTAAACGCATAAGACATGGTTCTCCGTATGACGTTATAAAGGGGGCATGATTGTACAGTTTTAAGTAGCACAAATACTGCAAAAATAAAGATTCAATTACTTCATACCTTTTAATCGGGGCTGAACATTTGTCCGGTGACTACATAAAATTCATACATCAATAACACTTTTATACTTTAGTAATGGCACATGCGATCTATGTAGAGGAAAGTTCTTTTGTTCAAGTTCTCAGAAAATAGTTTAAAAATGTAAATACGGGAAATGAGCTTCAAACCTACCGAACAGGAGGTTCCTTTTATTCTACAACCAGGTATTTCCGTTGTAACTAAAAAAGCTTTGAAGCTATCTTGGTAATTTTTCATTAAATTAAAAAAATAAGAAGAATTACATTTCCTTTATTTTCATTACGATTCATTAATATCCTCTATTCTGTAGCATCTTGGCTGATAGACCCACGTAATAACTTTTGTTTTTTATTTGCACGAAAACTATAAATTTTATTAAAAACAGCAAGGGAAAATTTATTCTTTATTTCTTTCTCTGCTAGCGGGAAGTAGAGAAGTATAGTTAATAAGCCTACTTTCAAGTAAAGCACGGTTAATATTTAGGAACATTTTTTTTTTAGAAAATTACTCAGTTGGAGTAAAAAATGATATTTTATTTCTGTTTATTTCTAATTTAATGTGCATAGTAACTACGTTGTACAATTAGTACAACTCTTGTACGACTTAAAGTGTGGACAAACTGAATGAAAAGGCAACATAGAAGATTCGCATTTTAGATGTGCAGTTTAAAACCTTAAGTCTGTCTTGCAAATATGAATGTAAGGTATGAATTTGCGTTACTTTTCCGATTTATGCTATATCTTGTTACAAATGACTGGGTCGGCCTGGGTGGCACAGAGAGTATCCCACTGGCTTTCTGTGCCCAAGGTTGCGGGTTCGATCCCTGCCTAGGTCGATGGTATTTATATGTGCATAAAAGTGACAAGCCTATATCAGTTGATTTACTGGCATGTAAAAGAACTCCTGCGGTACACAGGCGACGGTCACAGGCTTAAGTTGCAGTATAACCCCGTCTCCTACATCGGACTGTAGCATATAAGTTAACTTGTTTTGCAAAATTTCGCACGTGTCATTGTTATGAAAAAATAGGTTACTATATATTGTACTAGGACCGTGTCCGAGGGAGTGAAAATTCATAACGGTCTTTTTGTTATCGCTCTACCTTTAAGCCTATAAAAATATCAATACTGTCGGTATTACAATGAAAATCAAATTTCCATATGAATTCGGTATTTTAAAACATGGGAATCTATCAGGTGAATAGCACAATATATTATGCAACTTTTTCATTGAAAAAAGGAACATAATTTAAAGAAATCTCTGTGAAAATCCATCTGAATATTAAAAATTTATTCGCATTTTTACTTGTTCTTAAGTAAATTAAAAGTCAAATAAAACTTTGATAGATGAAGATAGATGAATTCTCTAAAAATTTATATTTCAGTGAACAAATAATTTCACGATAAAATCTTAAATTTTTCGTGTGGGATAAAATCTGCTTCTTAAAGGTGGGCAAAGTTACGAACTTTAATAATAATTATGGGTAAAATCTTTATGTTGTACAGTGGATTTTTCGAATCTCGTGTTCGGGAAAATTAATTATCATACGTAATCCCACGAGAGTTGACGAGTTTATCGATAGATCTCAGCAGAAGCGAATTTATCTGATGAAACTCGTCAACTCGAGTTGGATTTATTAAGACTATTCCTTGAATAACAATTTAACGGATTATACAAATAATAATTACTTCTTGCTTTGTTGTATAAAAACAAAACTAACAGCTGCGAGATCACGGCCTACTATGAATCAACCATCGATGAATCGATTCCAGTTACCATGTTGTAACCAGGGCTACCAATAGTGCATATAAGACACAGTTAACTTCATTCAGGTAAACTTTCAGCAGAAAAACACTGGCTTGCACCGAATCGAAATTGTGTTTTTAATCAATGAGCATTTCTATTCCTTCAATTTTCAAACAAGTTATGTTTTATAAAATCATCTGTTTCCATGCTGTTTAATGCCAACATAACCTATGACGTATTAATCACTGCACAATGATACTTTCGTTTTTCCAGCAACGAGCAGATGGTTTTACCCAATAAAATGTCATTCTCGCGATTCCTACAAGAATATTGTAAGATAAACGGCCGTGATTGGTCTATATCAGAGGAATTGCTAAACGTTATTGGTCATTATCAAACAATGAGTGGAATAGTCCCTAAAAGCTAATGACATGCGGATGGAGTGCAACTAGGTTGCAATCTTAAAATATTCCTTATCTGAAGACGGAGATGGAGACGGTCCCTAGAGAGGGAAACCGTCAAACAGCTTCTTCATAAGAAATAGTTGTTTTCTCTGGATTGCATTGTTCTTACTATATCTTTTCGTAGAAGCTTACGGCAGCTTTTAAAAGTAGTGTGTACCGGGATCGTTATGTTCTACACAAACATAATCATGTGTAGGGTAATTAAATGTACCCAGATGACGTAAGTACTTTAATTGTTACAAGGGCAGAACGCATTAACAGTTCTTAAAATCTCCACAAAAAGATGTGTTTCAAGAAGATCCATCTTTCCCATAAAATATGTTCAGTCAATGTTACAGCTGCAATAATTACTAAAAAACTCGATTCTAATGGTGATAGCTTGCACTTACGAGTGAGAGCAGTGAACTGCACACATAAAGAAGTAACGCCATGTATTAGGCTGCCACTCACATCTCATCAGGAGGTAAACCTACGCCATATTAGGAATTAATGCTGTACAACAACAAAAGCATACGAAGCATACCACATAAATTGCTCGTTTTATTTATAAAGGTATTATTAGCTGGAAGAATGGCCAAGGCTAATTATAATAATCATATTTCATTCTCCGCCGTATATAGGAAGAGCCATAATTGAACTTCAACCTTGCCTTCGTATGAATCACAAAGTAGTTCCTCGCCAAAGAGCAATGACCCTTCAGATATGTGTGAGTACAATAAATTCAAAAATCGTCCAAGAAAAAGAACAAATCCGGCAATCATACTACACTATCATGCCTTTCAATTTTATCCTCCGGGAGAATGATTTGTTCTTTACCACTATTTGGAAACGTTTCAGCAGTGTCTGAGAGATCAGAAAACTAAAGCAGACAACCCTTCAGACTTTGTTCTGAGTGAAGCCGTGAAGAGCCAAACTGATAGTAAAAAAGTAATAATAAAAAAATAAAAAATAAAACTGAAGTGAAACAATTTAATAAAATATTTAAAACAACATTTATAATAACATTTAAAATAATATTTAAAATAAGATTTGTTAGATAAGCTAATATTTTATTATTAGACCTTAATTATACATCAGATTATTCGGGAGAGTAAAGAGTAAAGTACCGTATCAATAGATGATCCGAATAACTCGTCAGAAAATGCAAATGTCAATTATTCGCTGATAAAATGACATTGTGCTCAAGCGTTGTACTCCGAAGACGGTTTCTGAATGTCTATACTGTATAAAAGCGTTTCTCAACCTATGGTCCGCGAAGATGGTGCAGATGGTCCGCAGACATAATTTAAAAATATCATAAAACAAGTGACAAATAAAGTAAAGTAAAAGTAAAGTAAAAATTTTTCACAAAAAATGAACGCTAGATGTCAAAGATTTTATAATCCTCGAAAATACAGGTCCTATTGCAAGTTTCCTTACTTTTGCAGTTATGAAACACAGTTTGAAACCCCTGATGCACTGACGTCTATGGTTCCCTCTTTCATTCAAAACCCTGAAAAATAAGACTATGTCGAATTTGTGATTAGAGGCGCTCTCTTAACAAGGGTTTTATTGTTGGAGGTGCCCGAGTGTCTGATATGTACCGGTAAACCTGTGTTAAAGCACTTACAGTACCTATGGCTCGGTAGTACTCTTTCAGAGTATGCTAATGTTTATGAACTTTCAAGATATAAACTTATGAGATATTAAGCCCGTTCTCACAAAAATTGTTATGTAGGCTATGACTTTCCAGATTATCACATTTAGGTCAACCAATCAAATTAAGTATTTTTAAATTTTGTGACAATCTTAAATTGCCTGCTTCTGGACTGGCAATCCTGGTTCCCCAGTAGGTCTTCAGACGTGCTAAGTTATATTTGTGGAAAGTGTGCAGTCGGTTAACTCCGGTTTTAATATTTTTCGAGAAGTGTTTTAATAATGGAAAAGATGCTTAAAACAGGGACTTTGAAAAGACATTTAAAAACAAAGCATTGTGATGTAAAAAACAAACCAATTAAGTTTTATTCAGCGACGCTTAAAAACACTAAATCGTGGGAAAGAGAAAGTTTCAGCCATGGGTTCTGTTAATAGCAAGGCACTGGAAGCATCCTACTTCTTAAGTTTGCGCATAGGCTAGCCAAAACAGGGAAACCTCATTCCATCGGGGAAATTTTACTTCTTCCAGCTATAAAAGATGTTGTAGAAACTATGTTTGGCCACAAATATCTAAAATATATCGATTTGATTCCTCTTTCAAATGACACTGTTGGTCGGAGAATTAACGATATGGCAGGTAACGTAGAATCTCAGTTAATCGAAAGGGTTAAGCAAAGTCCTTATTATGAGGTTACAAATTGACGAAATTACTGATGTTACAAATGATGCGCAATTGATGTGCTACGTTAGATATGCACATAGTGATGACATATAGGGCGATATTTCATTTTGTACACCTTTATCAACCCGAATAACTGGAGAAGAAATATTTCACTCTCTTGATAGTTACATAAGAGAGAAAGGGATCCTGTGGGAAAAATGTGTAGGTTTATGTTCAGATAGAGCCCACGCCCTTACAGGCAGACATAGTGGGGTTGTTTCTAAAGTTTCTAAACTCCAGATATGAAATGGGTGCATTGGGTGTTTCATACATAGGGAAGCATTGGCCTCCAAAGGAATGCCACCAGAATTAAAAAACAGTGCTAGATAATGCTGTAAAGCTAGTTAATTTTATTAAGGCTCGACTTTTAAATAATAGGCTATTTTCCGTATTGTGCGATGAAGTGGGAAGTGAATATACACACCTTTTGCTTCATTCTGAAATTCTCTGGCTTTCCAGGGGCAAAGTACTAAGAAGGTTATTTCAATTAAGACACAAAGTTTTATTATTTGTAAGTGAACATAATTCTGATTTTGCATCACTCATTGCTGATGAAGCATGGTTAATGGCGTTATCCTATCTTTCAGACATTTTTTCTAAATTAAATGAACTAAATCTCTCTCTTCTTTCACTGTTCTTGATGCTTAAGACAAAATAAAGGCATTCGAAAAGAAACTGGGGCAATGGATAGGTTACATAAAAAATAGCTAATTTGCACCTTTTCCAACATTGGAATAATTTTTAATGGAAAATGATATTTCTGTTCGAGTCTGAGTTTGTTGAAAGAATTTGTGACCACCTCGAAATTGTAAAACAAAAATTTGAAACATATTTTCCACATAACTTGTACGATAAATATCTGTGGATTCGCGATCCGTTTCAGACTTACAGTCAGGATAATGATCTCTCATTATCGAAGAAATTACATTTACATTAATACAGAAAGTGAAATGACAGACATAAAAAAAGTATGAGTTACTAACATTCACAGTAAATACAGAACCTGCTATAGTTACAATAATGGAAATATACATAATAATGCTTACAATAACAGGGTAGGCTACATAAAATGTTAAAGTAAACTGAAGGTGAAAACTGAACGTAGTTATATCTATATTTAAAAATTTAATAGAAAAATTGATACCATAGTAGCAAGGTAAGGAAACAATTAAGGAAGTACTTATATAAATTTTCTAATTATAGTTTTAATCTTTTGATTTAATTAACCAAGTTCATTCTGTATTATTCGTAATAAATTAAGCCTTGAGTCAAAACTTCAATAGTACTTGACTCAAGCAGTTCCAAAAAATTTAGGTTCTGTTAATAAATTAAAGCGATTCCTTTACGTGTTACACTCATGATTTTCTGATCAATTTTTGTCAAGATTTTTATTAAATAGCTCAATAGGGTGTCCTTTATTTATTTTATTAACACTTTTGCTTACTGTGTTCCTAACTTTAAAATGTTATTGGCGGTCTATAACTTTTTATACAGTCTATTAGTAAACATGTGTAAATTGACTGGTACTGTTAAGCTTAAGTCAAGAACAGCCATGAATTTCGAGGAAGCATATCAATTCTTAAAATTCAGATTATCTGTATGTTCAAAAACATGAACTTCAGGGAGTACTTCGTTTGAACTCCCCCGCCCCACATGTAGTTTTGGACCCAACCCAATTCTATCATTCAGACTGCGGGCAAATTCTCACATTTTATTGTAAGTAAGAGAATGTTTGAATGTATACGTGTGTATTCTTGGGTCCCCTGATTATCCAACCGCTTGAAGAGCACAGTACATTAGTTTACTCCAGAAGGCAAAGTAACAGTCACAATTAACTGTACTGTGAAGTGGATGGAATGTGATTTTAACGACCACAAACTCATTACACATCCATTGTTTAAGTCCTGGGGCTAGTATTATGGATGTCACGGTCGCAATCGAGAATGACGCCAATTAAAAACAAAATTCAGGAGGTCAAATCTTAATGACGATCTACCATATCACCCCCATTACCTTATTTATAATGTAATCCTGTCATAATTTACCGAACATGTATCGGTCACGCACGATATAAGCATTGACCAGTGAGAAGAAAAGGGGCATTAATGCTATAATTTATATGCCTCCACATGTATAACATGAGCGGGAGGGGAATAGTTTGTGAGAGGCTTCAGTAGTCACCCCTCAAGTGCGAAGTCTAGACTTGAGTAAGACTAGCAAGGAATTATGTTTTTAAAAGCTTCTATGCAAGACCTGTGTAACATAATAAATCACAATAGCCTAGTTACAAACATGTCTTACTCTGTTTGTTTTTAATCGTGGTTATGATTGCATATACCGTTTCATATAGCCAACTTAAAATATAAAAATATATATTTGTAGGCCTACTTACACTGTCTTACAGTGAAGTCCATGCGACGTTCCTTCTTAATGCAGAAGTTATCAATTACTTTCGTCTTCAATTACAGTTTGTTTTGCATATGTCGGCGGGAACACATTTAGTCTAGTTTTTGTGAACTGATGCGGGAGTGCAGTGCGCGAATAACTATTAATTAGCCAAAGACGTTCTACTCGATTTTTCTGTTCTAATTTATAAACACATTAGTGGGTCCAGAGTGACCGGTATTTTTTGGTGTTCTCCCCGGGAGGGGAGGTTTATTTTTTAAAAACTAATCAGGCATAGCCATGGATGGTGTGGGATGTCTTCAGTGAAAGAAGCAAGTGCACGTGGAGCAGAACGGATGAAGTTGGTTGACAGTGAAGATACTTTCATTATTATTATTATTATTATTATTATTATTATTATTATTATTATTATTATTATTATTATTAGATATGCAAACAAGTTAATGGTATGGAACTTTTTTTTTGAGATGTTCAGCAAGAAAATCCAGGAAAGAAAAATTCGGAATAATAGAATAAGGGAAATAACGGAAGTTGAAAAGAATATCTTGGAAACTGTAGAAGAAAGACGCTTGAAATATCATGGATATGTACTCAGAATGACAGAGGATAGTATACCCAAGAAAATGTTGGATTGGAAAGTAGAAGGATAAAGAAGAAGAAGAGGGAAACCCAAGGAGTGCTGGATGGATGGGGTGAAAAGGAGTATGGAGAGAAGAGGGTTAAGTTATGAAGTTGCTATGGACAGGGACTTATGGAGGCAGAAGATGGTTGTGGGATGAAGGAAAACCATTGTATTGTGGAATATTCCTTAATAAATAATAATTATTATTATATTATTATTATTATTATTATTATTATTATTATTTATATTTCCCTCTGGTGTAGTTCTATTCTAACAGAAAAACCTACTCAGTCTATCCTAACAGAGTCAGTAGATAATCCCACAGAGCATCAGAGAACGATTTCACCTAACACCACCGGAAATTCCTTTACTAGTCCACAGTCACTGGTAGACCAAAAAAGGTTTCTACCGACATCTTCATACAGATGTAGGGCCGTATTTCGTAACTGTTAAAACCAATGCAAAGAAAATAGGAAAAATTCACCCTATGACAATAGATAAATGGCTCTTTAAAGCCAATTACAATGTACTCTATCTGAACAAGGTAAACAATTAACGAATTGATATACACTTCAAGAGGTATCATGTAGCTAATGCATATTTAAATTCAGACTTTGGTTTCATGCACGGCGCGAGATCATTCATACCTGCCTACAATCTTTTCTCGGCAGGTATTATCAAAAGAATTGAAATAACCGTTATTGAAAATGAAATTAAACAAGATAGCATCATAGCCAAAGGCTACACCATTACAAATGTATATTGTTTTCACCATAGAAGTAGTGATGGAAATGGCCAAACTCAAACCCGAACGGTCAAATTTACTTTCAGAAGTCATTACCTGCCTGAAAAAATTAAACCGTACCATCAACAATGCACAGTAGAGCTTTATAAGGAGAGAATTAATCTCTGTCAACATTGTGGTAAATTTTATCACAGGACAAATATTTTGTAGATCAACGCAAAAGTGCTTAAACTGTGAACAAGTACACGCCACGCCAGATTACAAAAATGTTAACCCATGTGTATCAACTGTAATGCAAAGCGTAAGACGTCAAATACACAGCAATTCCCTGGTTTTAAACTGGCGCAGCAAATAGCGTATCAAGTACTCTGCCTTTTTCCTATTACGAAGCGAAACAATAGTTCTTGGAAGAACCTCCCATGCTCAGATGAAGAAGAAAAATCCTGCTGTATTTAACCCATTTACACCTTTTCCACCTTTCGAACAACGCACGGCACACAACCGTCTTCTAGGATCGTCACTGGAAAGACAGGAAACTTAGATCATCGTCTCAGTCACTCCAATCCTAAAACGCCAAAACAGAAGGAGCAAGCCTCGTCCCCTAAAGAGGGCCCTTCATTGTACAAGAGGATACTGGTGCATCCTCGGGGCGCACACCAGAACTACTGTCGTCAGTCTTCACGCAAGGACAAACAAGCCCAGGATATTTGGGACAAAGACTTCAAAAGCTACGGGCACTGGCACCCTCCAAGAGGCTCCCAGTCAGGGGTACGCAATCAGCCTCCCAACAGGCATCAAGACCTAATCATATGATACCCACAACCATTGACAAGATCATGCGTGAGGTTACGGATCCTCTTAGGCGGGATCTGGAAAGACTAAAAAATAATATTCATAAGATAAGACAAGCCAGTTTGGCACCAGAAAAACGCATCTCCATTTTATACCGGAATGCTAGGAGTAGGCTATAAACAACAAAAAGTCAGAACTTCATCAATTATTACAAGAGAACATCTACCAAATAAGTATCATCTCAGAAACGAATTTAGATGCCAATAAAATATGTAGAATGAAGGGATGTAAACACATTCGTCACTATCGGAATACGGCAGGAGGTGGAGTGGTCATATTCGTAAAAAACACATACATATTACCCACTAAAATAATAATACTTCTCTTCCAAATTTTGAAAGAATCCATATTACTCTACTAAATACTTCTTTGAATACTATATATATATATAACTCCGACACCACTCTGCTACCATTCTCTTAATGGGAATCTTTATTCCCGGCTGTCCCAGAACACCATACGCTGGTCTTCGGGGATTTCAATATTCCCAATTTCCATCACAGTACAGACTAGAGATCGCTATTTCACCCCTTCCTGACACTCTGCCAGAGAAATGACTGGCACATCTTAAATTCACATATACCATCAAGACTAGGTTTCAGACACCAACAAGATACTACTCCGGACCTCATAGTGGCATCAGCAGGACTCCTCAGTATCACGAAAGTTGTGAGAATCAAAGATAAGAGCAATAGTCATCATTATCGAATGCATATCGAGAGCCTACCGCCAGCATCCATATGGCACTCTCTGTGCCCAAAAGACGATATGGAAAAATTAATACTAAATTTCTCTCTGGATATGTAACTACATCCCTTTCTACATTGAATAATTTTTAGCAAAATAATTACCAGCAGGTGGAACAACTTTTACTGGATTATCACAACACCCATCACTCCCATGCTATCACATCTTCTGGTAAAAAAAAGAAAGGCACAACTATGGTGGAATGCGCAATGCGCTGAAGCTTTAGCTGAAAGTAGCCAGACCTTAAAGTTGTAAAAGACAAATTCAAAGTATCAATCGTTCAAAGTCTACAAAAGAAAAGAAGCACGTACAAAACGAACCTTCGTTCAAAACAAACGCACGTCCGTGGAAAGAATACTGTACCACTATAAACCAAGGTATTTCCACGTCACAATTATGGCAGAAGCTTGCTTGGTACAAGGTAAGTAATAATGTACCACATCTGAAACCTATTGGGGCTAACATAGACACACAACAGTGTTTCCTCAATATGGTTGCTCCAGCTAAAGCATCTGAGGCACCGGTGATATTCCACACATTACCCACCGACTCACACCATTTGATTATGCAGAATATCAGTGAACAGGAAATAGTTCAAGTGTGGAATTATAAGACTCCTTCTAGTCCAGGCGCTGACGTTATTACATAATTATGGTCTTCTGCACGCACTACCTCTCAGATTAGTGCGTATATTAGCGACAATATTCACTCTGATACTGCACACGGGACGAATTCCTCCCATGTGGAATACTGCACACTTCCATCCAATTCTAATACCAGAAAAGTCTGGATTCAGTGCACAAGACTATCGTTCTATTTGTTTCTTACCAATTGAGAGGAAAATCTTTGAAAACATATTGACAGAACGTATATCGTTCTACCTAGAACGCAATAATTTATAGCCCAGAATTGTTTCAGAAAACAATTTAACTCTGAATCAATATTTATCTTTCTTCTACAGACGTTCAAATTGCATTACTTCAAAACACTAAACTCTGTTTTTGGATGCTTCCCATGCTTATGATTCAGTACAATTCAATATACCCATGTCACGACTAAACTATTACGATTTCCCGCAATCTCTTTTACGAGCAATCTACAATCTAGTCTGCTCCCGCACCATCACACTTTTTCGTCAATACAACTATAAAGCAGCCAGAATTGCAACACAAGGCCTTCAGGGCTCATCGCTTAGCTTAGTCCCCTGCTATATACATTATATGTACAAGACATATTAAGCATTGACCTCGAAGCCTATCCTTATACTACAATATGTGATGTTTGTACAGACCACTCGCTAATAAATACGTGCAGAGATTGAGGAATTTCAAAGTACTATCTTACTTATACCCTGTCGAAATCAGATTGCAAGCAAAAAAAAAAACAAGTTAAATTTCTCAGCTGTATACTTGATAGCCGGTTCACATTTAACAAGCATTTTCAATCTAAGCCAAAATCATGTCAAAACGATCCCCAGCTATTCAAGGCAATATCTGGGAAACATGGGGAGTGGACTCCCAGTGTCTCTTCAGTCTTATCCATCCCATTATATTGTCCCGATTGGAATATAAGGCCCTTGCCTTACCCAGGATTCTATGAGGAAATATCAGTCACTCATCTATAACATATAAGAAATTATTTTCCGCTTAAATGGTAAACCGGCATGTCAGAAACTACGACAGGAATCGCTTATTTTGATCTTCAGCATAGTTTATTGGAAGAAAGTAGTGAAAGCTACTCTCAAACCTCCTGGAGAATGGCATTTCCAGTTTGCCGCAGCTAAGCGAATCATTCTAAGAGAAACTGCCTCTGGAAAAAATGTGGTTGTGAGAGGGGAAGTAAATTACTCAAATGACATAGGAGCATTCAAATCGTTGTTAAAGAGAGGAAAACCCATTTCGCAGGTGACCCCAGAATCTCTCCCAAATCGAGTTTCCTTGAAGGAAGAGAAACTTTCCATTTTCAATACTTTACTGAAGGAGCACTTTGATTCCAAGTGCAGAAAAACGACTGATTTGTCATTTTACAAGACTGAAGTACAGGGTGATTCAAGGTAAACAGAGACGAAAATGCAAATGAGGATTTATTTATAGAAGAAGAAAGCTTAAGAATTCAAACTGAAGTGTACTAATAACCAAACAGAATATTATATTCAATTCGTATGACCATTAATTCTAATATTTTAGGTCAATGTCATAGACAATATAGAAATTATAGTTATAGATTATTGTATTTACAATAATTAGAAGCTTCTTCTAAAATATTAGTAAAGAAAAGTAATTATGCAATTTTTCAAAACCCTCTCGTTTCAGCCTACAGATTCAAAACTCTCTCAACGCAAACAAAAATGTGAAATAACTCTTGAAAATATCGCTCCCTGATTTTCAGGATTATCGCTCATTACAAGAGTTTCTCAACTGTAAAATAAAAAATATAACACTGAAAACAATTAGGGAAAAAGTTATCAGTTTCTGACATTTCCGTGTGTAGGCTAAGATGGACACGTGAAGTCAGAATGAAACATTTTAATTTTTTGAACTATCTGAATTATACTTATTCTAATTATTATAAACACTACTTATAGCCATGATGGTTCTGGATGTATTCTACTATGATTTAAGATGCACGCTTGGATTCGCGTGGCGTGGCTTTGTGATGCTTCTACCTTTCGCCAAAAGCTGCCACCTGACAAGCCCCACTGGGGAGCATGTCCGACACGTGGCACATCCGTGACTTTCTACTCACCAGACACGGGGCAAGGCCTCACGGCTGCTTATTCAAACACCTTCAGTTCATACTTCTAGATCAGTCACCAAGCAGAAGACTAAAATTCGAAACATTAGAAACCAGCGTCTATCCAACACTACCATACGAGTGCCAAACATGATGGACAACCAAATGAACCCACTCCAGGTATGCCAAGGGAAGATGGAACGCAAAATACTGGGAATAACATGGAGAGAAAGACTTTCCAACGAGTTGTCCCAAAGGTCAGCAACAACAAGCGTTACACAAAGAGTTACCAGACTGAAGTGGAATGAGGACACATCGCGCGGATGAAGGACGAAAGGTGGACATACAAAACCACAATTTATGACCCGCGCACAGGAATACACCACAGAGGCAGACCAAGACGAAGGTGGACAGACTATTACCAAATACTCTCAATAAGTAATACCGTCCACTCCCTGTCTTTTTCCGGGACACGCTACTACTAGCGCCGCCAGTGAGCAGGAATGGGCAGTTACTCGTCAGCTGATATAGTTAGCGTTTGTCTGTTGTGTTTTGTGTACGAAAATATAATATAAATTCTAGTAAAACAGGGTGCCCACGGGGGGGGGGGGGTTAAGACGCAGACTGCGTCATTGAAATTTCTGGGGGGGGGGAAATATTATCGTGTTATGAATTTTCTGGCCGGGGGTTGAAAATTGTTGCAAAATTAGAGTTTTATATGTTAAAAATAAAAACGGCCAAGTTCTATAACTTCAAAAGGTCTCTTTTAATTCTTTATAAAGATAAAGATGAAGAATTTCGACAGCCATGGGCGTAGCCGGGGGGGGGGCGCAAGGAAAAAATGTATATTATTAATTATTATCGTCAGGTGTTTTTTCTTTTAAGACAATTATTTTAATTGCAGAAGTTTTACCAAATCGACAACATGGAAGCAGAATCCACAGTGGATTAGGAAAGGGGGGTTCAGACCCCCAAGAGTCAAAACTTAAAATTCTATATTAGTATTTAAAAAATATATTTATTTAATTAAACAAGATTTGTTGGTGTGTCAAATATGATATAGCAGTTATTTTCTTTTCATAACATAATGAGTAGGCCTATTATGTCCACTGTTCCATGTGCTATTTAACTTTTCTTATAAATAGTAATAAGTATTATAATTTATGTAACAATTTCATGTTTAAGTAGCCATGTCTTAGAGTATAGTAAACAAATTTGCTAACTAGTTTTTCAGTGCTAAAATAGCGTAAAATATGATTTTCATTAATTCAACATTTAAAAATTTCCCGGGGGTGGACACCCGACTTAGGTAACATTTTCTTGTTTACATTGGCATGTCTTAGAGTATGGTAAACAAATTTCCTAACTAGTTTTTTAGTGCTAAAATAGCGTAAAATGTGATTTTCATTAATTCAATATTTTAAACATTTCCGGGGCTGGACCCCCCACCTAGGTAATGATTTCTTATGTACATTGAAATGTCTTAGAGTATGGTAAACAAATTTCATAACTAGTTTTCAGTGCTAAAATAGCGTAAAATGTGATTTTCATTAGTTCAATATTTAAAAATTTCCCGGGGTGGACATCCGACTTAGGTAACATTTTCTTGTTTACATTGGCATGTCTTAGAGTATGGTAAACAAATTTCTTAACTAGTTTTTGAGTGCTAAAATAGCGTAAAATGTGATTTTCATTGATTCAACATTTAAAAATTTTCTGGGATGGACCCCCGACCCCTTCTTTGGGGGGTATTCCAAACCCCCCCGGCACTTCCGACCCTCCCAGCAATTATTTTCTGGCTACTTATTATATTATTAATATAAAATACAATGTGGCCCAAGAAGTTAAAACCACAAAAAAATTAATTAAAAAAATTGCCCCCCCCCTAGAAATTATCATATGGGCGCCCTTGTCGACAATGAAGTTTGTGGGGTGAGCAATGAAGTTTTGGGGGTGGGCACCCCTGAGTAAAATAATAAATACAACATAGGCCTAAAGAAAATGTCCGGTTATGTAGGTGGCATGATATGTGCCATCTATGGTTGTAATAATTATTTTGAGAGTGAAATAAGTAAAATCGTTAATTAGAGTGTGTAAAAGACTGATTCATTCAGATGTTCATTGGTTTACCATCCGAATTGTTTTACATGTAAAAATTTCAAATTAATAAAAAAAAGTATATATTGTAGAAAGTATCTTGCAAATCGTATGAATTAAAATTTAAAGCTGATTTTCACGAAAATGTATTAAAGTGAAACAATTAGTTTTAATACTTATTAAAACAAAGTGTGTGTGGAACGCCATGCGGCAGAAGTGAAACTTTTTTTATTTTTTCAATTTTGGATTATTGGATTTTTCAAATTTTGGATTGTTGGACTTTTTAATATTGGGTTTTTGGACTTTTTAGATTTTGGATTTTTTAAATTGCTGACCTTTTTATTCTTTAATTTTGGATTTTTACATTTTTTTACATTTTAGACCATTGAATTTGTTTAGTTTTGTATTTTTTAATTTCTGATTTTTTATTTTGAATTTTTTTATTTTTATATTTTAGAATTTTATAATTTTGGATATTTATGTTTTAAATTTTGGATATTAAGATTTTTTAATTTTTAATTTTTTAAATTTTGAACTTATTAATTTTGGTTCTTTGAATTTTTTGATTTTGAAATTTTAGATTATTTAAATGTTGGATCTTTGATTATTTTTTGTATATTTTAATATTGGATTTCTTAACTTTTTAAATTTTGGATTTTTTAATTTTTAATTTTTGGGCTTTTTCAGTTTTGGATAAGCCTAATCATTGAGTTGATTGTTTTTTGTGCAGTCCGTTCCGTCACACCTCACTAATTTCGTGACGATTTTGAGCGTACACAACCTCTCGATTTACCCCTACCGCGGCTAAAGAAGTTTTACTTAAAAAATTAGCGTTATCGTCATTTAATTAAGTTAGTTTAGCGGTAGTGTAAATTGTGTTATTTCCCGACCTAATTCCTGCATTATCAAGCACAAAAATAAGTTACTGTGTCATCAGGACTTTGAAAAACAAATTTATTTCTGCAGCTATATAGGTTCATTAAGTAGCTTCTGAGACTGCTGCCCATTCCCACTCAACAGATGGCACCTCTGTGCTAGTGGACAGTTTGAACAAAGGGAATAGAGTAGAGTGGGCGGTATTCTTATTGAGAGTATTTGCTATTACGCAGCACAAACAGGTCAACAGTGGTCCAACATAGAAATGGGAAATGTAAAAATTCAAAGTTAAGGCATTAATTGTCAATTTGAGACAACCCACAACGAACACATCTATTAGACAACCTTATCGTGTAAAAGCTCACCGCGATAGCGAAGTGAGAGCTGCCCTCTAGTAGGAGGCCTTTGCCTTTCATGGGACACAACAGGCTATTATTAGTATTATTATTATTATTATTAAAATAGGGCTGAATAGCGCTCAAAACATAAGTCAGTATGAACTTGCAATTAAGGGAACTGAGATCGGAATTTACTGGTTTATCTAGCAGAAGTAGGCCTATCTGGAAAGTGCGTAATGAGTACAGAGACTCTAGTGCAGCGAGAACTCCCCCAAGAAATGTTCTAAAGCCACCCCGTGTTTGGATAACATTGATTATTTTATGAAAGTGCTATTCGAGCTAAGGTCAAAGTGGCAAAAGGAAAAACATAGTGACGGAAGAAAATAAGATGTGGGATGTTGATTGCGTGTGTACCATTGTGGAAGAGAGGAAGACTGATGTAACACATGACTAGGGATGGTAGATTTTAGGAACTAAAAATATTTAGCATTTTATAGCAAATTGAACGTTAAAAATTAGCATTTTATAGAGACTTATACCCTTAGCAACCAGGGAAGGCGGTTGAGGCCAGGTAGGTTCCTTCACCCGCTAGCAGCCTCACATTTACAAGCAGAGGGAATTATGACCAACCGTAATTTCCTCCCCATGAGTCACGTAGTCTACTTCAATCAGTCAATCTTAGATTTTTTTAAATATGTCATATTATCTTAAAATGTTTGTTATATATCAATTCTACACATAATTACAAGAAAAATGACACCAAACAATGTATAATTTACTTTAATAGGAACATAGAACTTGATAGCAGTTTTCTCGTATCTTTTATTTATGTATTTGTTATAAATGTTCCTATTAAAGTAAATTATACATTGTTTGGTATCATTTTTCTTATAATTATGTGAAGAATTGATATATAACTAACATTTTTAAAAAAATGACATATTAAAAAAATCTAAGATTGATTGATTGAAGTAGACTAGGTGACTCATGGGGAGGAAATTACGGTTAGTCCTAATTCCCTCTGCTTGTAAATGTGAGGGTGCTAGCGGGTGAAGGAACCTACCTGGCCTCAACCGCCTTCCCTGGTTGCTAAGGGTATAGAATGAAGCAATTTTATTATTGGGAAATTAGGTTTTTCAAAAAAGTGCGTTATCAAGTGCATTTTCTTGATTTTCAAGTTTCAATAATTTCAAGCTTGTAACTAGGCATAAAGGAACATAAACTTGTAGTGAAATTGTGAACACTAAAACACACGTCAAACAAATGCACTGCTAACATGTATTTGCCTGCATACATTTAAAATCAGCACTCAGCACACACATTAAAAATTTAACATTGAAGAAATTTCAATAATACTCTCCTTTAACCTTTTTCGGCTATCTGTGACAATTACACTGTAGTCTATTTTTTGAAAAATTGTTCTACATCCGCGCACTTGGCGCACTTGGTAGGTGACCAGATTACCTCAATAGCTGCATTGGCAAAAAGTGGAAACTTTATTTGAATTGTTAACAAAATTTGCAGTTAGTCAACCTCTTAATTGCCTCTTATACTGGTTATCAAATGTTTTGGAAATTAACAGTGGCGGACGCAGAGGGGAGGATTGGGGGGATAGATCCCCTCCCCCGAAATTTGAAAAAAGGCTATATATGCACTCTAAGTGACCCGTTTTATAAACTAATTATATATGTAAGTTAATTATTTTTTTTAGTATTCCTTCTGTACCTATTCAAATCCCCCCCCCCCCGAAAAAAAATTCTGCGTCCGCCACTGGAAATTAAACATAACTACATAAGAAACTTAACATTAATATGGAATTCTTCTCTTCATATTGAACACTGCCTTAAGATTTACGGTACTCATCTGACCAGCTACTGTTGGGTCAAAAAGCTCATTAACAGCTTCATAAAATTGATTTGTTCCATTTCTTATTATATTATTTACATAAATGGCACTTATTTGCAGAAATACGTGCATTTCGCATTTTGCACTAATTTCGCATTTTTACTAATTTCGCACTATATCGCGAATTGAAAAAAAAAACAATAATAAACTCCATATACTTCAAAACCAAAATATTTTTTTTTACTTTTACAGCATTTGAGTACATTTAGCATTTATCGCGATACGAAAATCTACCATCCCTACACATGACCAATCAAATAACGTTACGGGCGGAATGGTAAACATGCAATGTTTACATGTACTTGCATCTTAAAACGAATGGATATGTGAGCTAGAAACTTGAAATTTTGCAAACTTATAGCTTTTATCCTATAACCGATGGAAAAATTCTAAAAAGTTCTTATTTCTAATATCTCCCCCTCCAAAACACTCTTTGAATATATATATTTTTTGCGTATTTGTACGGCTTCAGACGTTTTGCCAAAAATAAAATAATAGGCCTATTGTTGACGTGAAGAATTTGTTATAAATTCTTTCTGTTAATTTTCTACTTATCCATTTATTCAATAGATCCACATTTTAGCGATTGTTGTACCATGTTTATACAGGTGTGAGTATAAAATGGCATTTATAACCACTGAAAGCTCTGCTTAGTAGTATTCTTGAAAGCGATACACATAATAAAAAGTTTCATTGAAATTCTGAACGCCTATGTAGCCTATAAACGGTTCAGTTAACCAGAATGCAACCCTCTATACTATAATCAGCCTCTTTCAAAATCACAATAGCAAATAACCTCTCATAAACACAAATAACTCACTCAAAGCCGCATGCTCTTTTTTCCCTCAGTTCTCGACTGGCGCTAAAAAAGAAAAATGATTTACAGCGCATTGTCTACAGGCCGAGTTTTAGAGTCCATTAACACAAGATCACGAGCCACAGGTTGTATATTTAGCTGAGCAAACAAAAGAACTTTTGGTGTACAGTTTAAAGATGAAGCACGAGGCGTAGAGCAAATCCCTGCAGACAGGAATGGATGGATGTGCATGGTTGTTGATCTAAGTAACCATAGTCTGGGGACTGTGATGATGAGCATTTCCACATGTGATGTAGAAGGAGGGAATACGATGTGGTTTTTATCGATTTGTCTGTAGGGTTCACCCGACAAAAGATGATGAAGCTTATTTGTAAGGGTACGGTAGTTTATATTGTACCGGGCGTACGCCACAGAAGTTTCATACTCGAGCGATTCTCAATCCAACCACCAATCGTAAATGCACGAAATATTTTACATTTCATTGCAAGGGGCTATCTTAAAGACCCTTTCAAGGAAGGGGAACTCTGAATTTGTGACTAAATTTTTAATGACTTTCTTATATTCCCAGTTTAGCCACGAATGATGTCACGACCAAAAGTGCGTGACCTCTTATAAGTCTTACACAAATTCACAAATAATCCTAATCATTTGCATGTCTGTTCCTTTCTCCCTTTGAAAAATTATTAAGTGATTACGCATTTTGAAATGAATGGTAATTTGTGGATTATTATCGTCTGGTTTCTATTAAAAGTTTATATTACTTTTGAAAATATATAATTATGTTCTAAGATAGGTTATATAATCTGGAAATATTATCGAACAAGACGACTTAAAATATCTTCTCAAATTACAAAGTTTCCATCATTCCTTCTTACAATTAATTCACAGTCAACTGAAGCGACGCAATAAATTCATGGAAAAGACGCTATAGAGAGAACTGATAGATATCTAAATCGTGCGTTGTACGAATTACGTTCTATTCACTCTAATACATGCAGCATTTATTAATATAAATAGTGGCATTAGAAAATGAAGACTTTTTTCGAGTAGTATTTTCGCTGTCTAAGCATGAAGCAAGCGTGATTAGTTTTACTCATTACGGGGTTGCAGTCCTGGTATGAAAGTTCAATGAGAAGCACATACACCTTTCAAGTCGTTAAGTTATTTTCTTTCTACTACCTGCTTCCTTTGAAAAACACTTCAAAATTACATTATTCATTGTGGAAAATTGTGGAGTTCATATTTATGAATAATGTCCGAGAGCAGTGGAAGTTCGTGCGTGAGAAATTTTAAGAATGTATTTTTGTTTGTTTATCCTGGAAAATCAAGAAGGATTCTCTTCTCTTCGCGTAATTACACAAATATACTGCTACATCGTTTCAAGTATCTGATAAAAACGTGTATTCAGTTTAGCTACTGGTGAAGTAACAAATCGAAGGTTGTTTTTAACCACCCTATATACTAATGTAATCTATCCACAAGTGCATTAATATAATTGCATTCAATATTGAAAGAGTGCATCCCAAGGCACACATAAAGAATATGTCATACCGTTCATGGTGCATGGGAATCAGCAAATAGAGGGTACACCCTTGCAAGCATGCATGAAAGCGAAGGTGTGACGCACGCGAATGATCGCTTTACATTTCCAATTTGAAAATACAGTTCATGTTAATCATTTAATAACATAAAACATGTGTTCCCGTTAATAGAAAGAACGAAATCAATTGGATTTATTGTGTACGAAGCCTATTTAATTATTCACCCTATTCTTTATCATGCACAGGCAGTTTAGTAAATTATTTGCTACCCTACCTTTCAACACACAGGATGTTTGTGTGCCTAATTGTGTTTCTAATGGCTCCGTGGGTTTTCCGTTGCGCCAGGTGCAATGGGAAATCCGTCCCTATTGTTGTTGCGTCAAGTGCAGTGAGATTTCTGTCCATATTGTTGCGCCAGATACAGTAGGATTTCCGTCCCTATTGTTCATGCGCCAGGTGCAGTGGGATTTCGTCCCTATTGTTGTTGCGCCATGCAGTGGGATTTCCGTCCCTATTGTTGTTGAACCAGGTGCAGTGGGATTTCCGTCCCTATTGTTATTGCGCTACGTACAATGTGATTTTCGTCCCTATTGTTGTTGCGCCAGATTCAATGGGGTTTCTGTCCCTATTGTTGTTGCGTCAGGTGCAGTAGGATTTCCGTCCCTATTGTTGTTGCGCCAGGTGCAGTGGGGTTTACGTCTACCGGAGTTTTCCGACCACAGCCTCGAAAACTCCAGGTTGATGTAACGGGTAATATAACCTCGGTCTGAAAGCCCACGACACTTTTTGATTAATCCATTTCTGTCAATTAACGATTCTTTTTGTGCCTTGACGTATCTGGACATTAATGGTATGAAATGTCCCACACATCAAATAATTTAGGCTAGTTATGCATTTTTTTAGAGTCTATTTCCTATTTTAACGCTATAAAATAGGAATATCCTATCTAAAATTAAAATCCTTGCGATGCGATAACTGAGAATCCTAAGTTATGGTGATTTCGGTATAGATGTTAGGTTAATTTCAGTTTCATTTCGCTTCAAATCTCAATAGACAAGGGCTTCGGCGCGGCGCATGTGGTGCAAATTCTGAATATTAATTTTTTGCAAACACACATCATCAAAGGGAGAAAAGATTTTTCATCTGTTTATTTTAACCATTCTTACCAGTTGCCTTTTAACACTTACCTATAGTGCAAAGAAACTAGCGCAACACAATCCCATTAATTTACTTACGCATAGAAATTGCTTCGAGATTATAAACTATTGGGCACAATACTGGGATAGGTTTATTTCAATATTGCAATAGAATATTAAATAAATTCTCTGGGAATGGGTTTTGGTCTTAAATTCAACATTGCTTAGTTAAAATGAATTTAGCTTACACGAGTCTCTCTACACAACTGATTACTTCTACTATTGAAATTGAAGTAGGCCTATGTATTTTGTTAGTTCCTTGCACTTGTATGACATCACTGCATGCTTCAGACCCAAACCTAGCCTATTCAATATTGGATTTTCTGCAACTTTCAAGAAATGTATTATTTAAGTCATTTTAAAAGAGGCTTTCCTTCAATTAAAAGATTATTCTTTGAGAACTAAAATGATTTCCCTTAAAAATAACATTTACGTTAAAAATCGCACAAAAAATGGAAATCGGGTTTCGCAAGCGTAGAACTTTGTTCTAAAATTGTTCGAAACAAAAGATTTTCTTATTATTATTGGTGTTAATCACAATTTGCGAATATTTTACTAAGGATCTGTGAACAACATTTGAGCCATAAAAATGAGGACACATTATTGGGCCTATCATATTATAAAAATTAAAACTGATACATATAAAACACTTCAGTTAAAAGTCATCACTCTACTTAGAGCGCTGAAGCATCATTGAGATCAATGTGAAGAAAATTAGAAAACTTTTTAAAAAACCAAGAAAATGCTAAAAATTAATTACAGAAAAACAAAAAATATAATTTAAAACAGAAAAATAAGGAACAGAAAACAGAATGCCAATCAGAAGAAAACACGATAAGAAGGCAGAATTACAGTTTGGAAGATAAAATGACAATCAAGAAGTCAGAGAGAAAGAAATGCGTGAAGACAAAATGTGAGGACTGGAAGACAATGTTATTTTCACGTATGGAATATTTTGAAAGTTATATTATTTCTTAATGTTACATATGAAAGGTTTGTATACAAATTTGAACAATTTCCGTTTTCATTAACGCGACACCCGAATGAGCACAAGCTCATGGTCAGGAAATAGTTCAAAAACGGACATAAATGCATTAAATTTAATTTCAAATTACACTGCCCAACAATGGAAATGTTTCGGGCTCGAAAATAGCTGATTCTTATGTATTTTCACCTGCTGAATTCAGAATTCACCATAGAAATTACCGATTAGCTCTTGTTTTGGAGATACAGTGATATTTTATATTCTCTATAGTCAAAATTTTCAGTTTCGGGAAAATTTGTTTTTGGATGATGGCACACTTGTCAACTGTCAAAATACAACAGTAGTCTAGCTGTGGGTAGATTACAAACGTAAACATCATTGTTGTGACGGTGAATTTCGGAGTATCTGTTGTATTTAGTGCAGAATTTTTGTTTTGGAGCGTTTTAAAGAGCAAAATTTTTTACATCAACATGCCATGGAAATGTGTAAATTTAGTGAAGAATTTTTGTTACATTTGGGGTGAAATAACATTTTCGTCACAGAAACGCAAACTGACGCCTCTTGTGAAGACTGCCTACCAACATTATTTTGGTATGAAGGTAGGGGACCAGGATAATGCATGGGCTATTCGACCTATTCCACATTCAGTTTACCAGTTCCTACTCCACCCCAAAATTATGAGTTGGAAGTAGAAAATGAAGGCAGTGTGGAAGAAGAAGAACTCAACAGGCCTTCAATACCCCATGAACCTGATTTTGAAGTGAAAGATGATCAACCGCACAGATTGAGCCAATCGGAGTTGAGTGATCTCATTCGAGCCTCTTGTGGATCCAAAAGATGTTTCTCTTCCACCTCTTCATTTTGTCAAAGGCATGAACTAAGAAGCCCAGGCTTTTAAATATTTGAGAGAGAAATTTTCTGGACTAAGTGATGCAAAAGACAAGGAAGGCATCTCTGTTGGGCCACAAATACGTCAACTTGTAAAGGTTCCTGCGTTCGACCTACTTTTGGAAGGGGAAGTGAAGGCAGCTTGGGAAGCTCTCAAGGGAGTTATGCATGGATTTTTAGGGAGTAAAAGAGATGACGACTACACTCAGTTGGCAACAGTACTTCTACAAAAATACCATCAACTCAGATGCAACATGTCCCTAATAATTCATTTTTTCCACTCTGATCTCAATTTTTTCCCACCTAGTTGTGGAGCTGTCAGTGACGAGATGCAGAAAGGCTCCATCAGGATATTTCTGTGATGGAACGGAGATATCAGGGCCGCTAATGCTTATGAATTACTGCTGGTTTGTGTGTAGGGATGCTCCTGAACTCACGTACAAGAGAAGAAGCCAAAAGACAGCGATCTCATGAAGCAACCAATTGATTCTCTGTAGATCCAACGGCATGGTAGGTTTTATTTAATAAATTTAGGATGTTGACTGCAATTAATAAAAGAACGGTCACACTTTTAATGTTGTTAGCACATTATATAATTAATATTCATAAATGTTAAATATACCCTTTTCTCTTAATCCTTTAAAATTAAAACCTTTCACTTATTGTTTATCTCAGAAACTAGAGCTAATAAAAGATTTTCTTTGTCATATTCGTTTTTCTTAACCCAAAATTAGTAAGAATTGACTCATGAAGTGAAGGAAACATTTTAAAAATGTTTTTTGTTGGGCAGTGTTATTTGAAATGACAATACAACCGATTACATTCATTTACTGTAATACTGAAATTAATTAAAAGTAATCTAATGAATTGAAGAAAACATGGATCCTGTGAAGGAGAATACTAAACTCACATATGCTCCAGAGGATAAAAAAAATGGAATACTGAAATTGACAAGTAATATAATTCATGAATTATTGAAATTTGGAATAAACTGTATATATTACGAAAGCAACAAATAAATAGGCTAACAGTTGAAGAGTCTATACCGAATTTATTAAAATTCATCAACAGTCTTACTGAACAAAACAAGGACATAGGAAGAGAAAAGGGGAGACGTGCTCTTAATTAACTTTTGAAAATGAGCAACAAAAGAGCAATGTTAATAAAATTAATCGGTTAAAATAGGCCAATAAAATCTTGAAATATTATGGTTAACATAGAATGTGTAGATGACCTTCCTTACTAAGTCAACTATTAAAGTAAATATGATCTAGACACACGTCAGTAACATAAGCAAGTGAATAGTTTAAGAGTAAATTCAAAATATATATATAGTGCCTTTATTACAATCATTTAACGATTTTTAAAATCAATTCTATCAAGGGAGAATTTGCTGGTAAGGTTCCCAAAATGCTGAATGGCAATGACTATCCGTTGCCTAACATGTACAGTTGAACAACACCTAGGCCGTTGTAACTTTGCGCTTCCCAATTAACAAGTTATGCTGCCTGACTAATGAAAACTACTCGACTTCGTTCTGTACTGACCAGAGGTGTACAAAACTCGCTTTTAGCTTGCCTATGCCCGCTTGGACGGCAGGCAAGCAAGTTGCGAGCATCGCAGCCAGCATTCAGGTAGGTTTCTTTATACTTGTCGCTAAGTGTGGGTAGCTCTCTTTTTTCTTTTCTACAAGATAAAACGTTTGTCGTCGTAGATAAATAGGGGGTGGGATATAGTAATTTCGTTATCAACTTAACACGAACGCACATCAATATTATATTCATTATTATTAATATTCTTATTATTAATATTCTTATTATTAATTAAAAGTATATGGAAAGTGGATATTTGGGAGGGGTTTCTCTATAATACATTTATGCTTTAATTGATTTTTACCAAACTTTGTGCTTAGACACTCTTCTTACCAGAAAAACTTTATAAATTAAAATTCAAAGAAACCATTCCCTTCCTTATTATCAAAACCTGACCCAATGTTTTCCCTATTAAAATCTACTTAATCTACCGTTGTACTAAAAATTTTACACACAGAGCCTGTAGAACCAGGAGAAAGTTGTAAGTGACAATACTATTCGAACAAACCACCCCTGACTTATTTTCAACCCCATTGTGTGGCCTCTATATAATTCTACATTCTTTTACCGATATTTACCTAACTGCACACACAGAGCTTTAGAACCAGGACAAAGTTGTCGGCAATAGTCATACTGGAATAAACCGCTCCTTACTTATTTTAGGCCTATGTAATCTCTAAAATATGTACATTTTTTGGCAGATTTTACACACAGTCCCCGTAAAAATGAAAAAATTCGAAGAAACAAGGCGTTTTCAATCCCTTTACAATCTCTAAACAAATCTATATTCTTTGTCCGAGTTTTACCGTATTTTAGAACCGAAAGAAAATTCTAGGGAAATTTATTATTATTAAAACAAACCACCCTTTCTACCCATATTCTGTTATCTCTTTACAAATATAAATTACTGTATTAATTTTAACAGGTTTAACACACAGACTCTGTAGAACCAATAGAAAATCCTAGGCAACCTTAATATTTAACTATCCTTCCCTTACCTGCATTCAACGCCAATTATATGATCAGTATACAAATCTACATTTTTAGACCTTTTTTGCGAAATCGTACACACATATCAACCTGTAGAAAATTGAAAAATTTTAGGCAAAATTATTATTCGAACAGACCACCCCTTGTGAGTTTTGAACACCCTGTTATATAAATGTAGAAATCTACATTCTCGGACAATTTTTATCAAATTTTGCACACAGTCCCTGCTGAGGCAGGGAGAAATAGGAGAAACATTAATATTCGAACATACCTCTCTATACATGTTTTCTGCCACTATTATTTATGCAAATATGCATTCTGTGACAGATGTTTACCAAGTTTACACACATATGATGTGTAAACGGTAAAAAATGCTATGCAACATTAAAATTCGAACTTCAAGTCATTTCCGTATTCAACCTCAATATAATAGCCGAGATTATAACGCTATAAAAAACTCTAAGTTGTTTTCATCCCCTATAAGATTGTTTCAAGATTGTTTCAAGTTTTCAGAACAGGTATTCTAAATACATGCAAACCTACTCTGTGCAAGTGTTATACACGCCAGGTTCAAGTGAGTTTAAAGTAAGCAAAATTAGAATGAAGAAGCCTGTAGTATAATAAGTTCCTTTACCAGCGCACTTTTGTCTAGTTGCTCGTCAGGCCAAGCAGTATCTCTAGGTCCCGCCAAACCCAGGTTTTCGAAGGCTTGTGACTCATAGTGATGATATTTTAGGCAGCCACACCAATGCAAGCTTGCTACCTTGCCAAGCAAGTTAAGTGTTCTGGCTGGTTGCAGAGTTACAAAGGGGAAAGCAAGTTAAAATCAGAATATGTACACCTTTTGTACTGACAAGGAGATGCCAAGCGACAGTATTCGGCTGTAGTCGGCAATGAACATCCGAAACGATTTCTAATCCCTCAATTATTGTTCAGTTCTTCCATTCAGTTATTTTCGATATTGATGTAATGTAATATTACTCCGAACCTATAGTATCACAAAAAAACCGTATCGTTCAAAGACACAAAGATTTGGGACATTGTACACCTTCAGATGATAAATATTCACATCACCACCTTCATGGTGTCAGTAGCTCAGTGGTTATGATGCTTGATAGATGTGCAGAAGGTTAGGGCTCGATCCTAGATAAGGTGCTTTCTTCTCTTACACATTATTTTTAAGACGCAAATACCGTTTATGATTTTTAATTTTTAAAATTAGCTGTCTTATATTTTATTGCATAATATTATTTGTAGTGTAGAAAACTTTATTATCAGTAGTGAAACCATTAACCCTTGGCCAATTTAAAGATCGCCTTTAGCGGCGAGACCTATTAAAATTATTTTCAGGTATAGGAACCAGATGTCCCACTTTTTGCATGATACTCCTTTTTTTACTCCCTATGACTCTACCATAGGTACTATAGGTACAGGAAGTGTTGATTTCGATCCCCAAATTCCGACTTTAGAAAATTATATGCTACTGGGTGGTATGAAATTATAACATTCCAGAGTAACCAACTTTGATTGCTTCACATGGAAAAACTCTTTTTGTTAAAAATATTTACATATGATTATTAAATAGACTCAATTAGATAAAAAAAATTAAAATTCACTAAGCCTTTTTAAATGTGACAGTTTTCAGGGTGATAGCAAAAATAGTCAGTAAGTAAGTTAAGTTATCGGCCCTGTATCCGAAAATCAGTAACAGGTTGTCTATGCTCTCCAATATGGCTGGCTATAAAAGGGCGCAATTTTTTATCATAAATCTAACATCTATTATTATTTGTCAAATTTTAACGATTGTCTACAAAATAGTGTATGACACACGTCCTAAAATTATTTTATTCTGCTCGTAGGATTGCTGCATTCGCCATTACGGGCTCGTTTCTTAAACATAGCAGACTCGGAAAATAAAATCTCGTTTTAATATTTGGATCATAAACAACTATTTTGTTCTAAAATATTTGTTTTAATATAAACTACCTATAATATATATGTTTTTTAAAAATAACAATATAAATTAGCGTATGTTTTATAATTACCAAATAACCAATATTAAATATTATGGAAATTTCAAAGATTGATTATATTAAATACTACAATATTTTCAGAGGTTTTAGGTAATTGTTCTGCAAATGAATCTGCAATAGCAATCATTCATTTTTCTGCAAAACATAATTACTCTTATTTCTTGAATAAATGCTGTGAATCCTGAGATTACTCGCAATAATAAAATACTATCGGGATACTATTGGTTGTTACTTCGGTAAAACTCAATCTTAACACAAAAACAGAAAGTAGGTGGTATAAGTAAAAAATGAAAGGGTCGATTAAAAAGCATTACCCAGGGTGCAAACTACGTGAAATCGGGATCTGCCCTTATAGACTTGACAAAAATTTTAAGGCAGGTAATTTTAAAAATTAGAAATTATACACTGCATTTAAGTCTTAAAAATATAATGAATGCAAAAGAAAAGTTACAGCATCGGGATTTGAACCAAAACCTCCCGTACAACGTTCAAGCATCTTAACCGTTAGGCAAATTACAACTTTCTCAAATGAACTAGAATATTATGGATGTAAACCATTAGGCGTTCTCCTGTATCCTCATAAGCCTTTGTATAGGAACCATACGTTTTTGATTAATTGTGTATTTGTATTTGTATTTGTATGAATACTATTAATAATGAGACTTAATAATAAAAGAACGGAAAAATTCGAAAGACGCTACTAATACAAGCATGCAACGTTTGAAGCCGAATGGCTTCTGTCTGTCAGTCACTAGAACCGCAGTGCAGCCAATGTAAGTAGGCAGACAGGTGAAACTGGAAAGTGCTAAGTTACAACGGCCGAGGTATAGGACCTCCAGTAACGAAATTCAGTCATTTATCTATATCAGACACAATATTTTTGGCTTCACGACTTCAAGCACCCATTGCTTCAATAGCAAAAGCAACAAAAATAAAGTTATCCTGAATATCCTTATACTGTATTTTTGTGTTTTGATGGAAACAGTAGTATCCGCTGCTGAGCAAGCACGTTTGAGAGTCTTCGGTATCCACGCCTGAAGCATCTCACAGCAAAGATCTTCCTTTGGACCAAGGAACAAGAGACATACCACATGGTCGCTTGCAATCAGAGCGACTAAGCCCTGATGGCTCTAAGATCGCAGGAATGGAAACAGAAGTTAACGTTCTCCGAAGTAAGTCATTAGTTTTGGCATGACGTGAAAATGTACTCTTGCTCTTACAACAACTCAGGGCATGATGTCCATAGGAATCTGATGTAGATAAACAGATACACTTGTGAGGATGATAAATTTTGCACCCGAGTCGTAATGCGTCAGATATCTTGAAAGAGTTGCTATCTAATAAAGTTCCAATATTCGGAGATAGCAAACATTTAAGCATAAAACAGCTCCTTTTTCCTGTAAAGCAAGCAAACGCGTTGCATCTGATGGTGACTGTGAAGATGAAACTAAAGTATCGATGGAAACCTTGATGTTAATTTCGTCCCGTTGTTTCTGGACATCGAAATGGCTAGGAAGGTTGGAGTATTTATCATCTGATTCCATATACTTCGATCTTGTCTTGTGAATAATTAACTTAAAATGTTCATTACTTCGTAATTCGAAAATCTGTTTTCTAAATAAAAACAACTGAACTTTTGAAATATCTTCAAAAAATCTTTAGTAACTAGGTTCCTGCTATGGAGATCCTGCTGCTTCTTCTTCAATACGGTGATGCCGAATTTATTCAGTTATTTAACTCCTTCTTCGGGGAGCTTTGTGACCCCACTACTATATATATCAGAAGCACCTAAATAAAATAGACCATCAAATGGAGACATATATTGAACATATAGTTTTAATAGGCCTATACATAATTTATAATACATAGACCGATACAATCATAAGAGCACGTAAAATTTATTGGGTGTTTCCTCAGAAAAAGAAAATCAAATTCAATATACTTTCGCAGGGGCGGCCGGTGTTAATGTGCTACTGTGCTATAGCACACTGTTCATTTTGTTAAATAAATATTGTTGATTACTTAAACAAAATTGCCAATATTATTTTAAAAATACTTTTAAATATCTTTCTGATCATCTTAGATTTCCAACAGTTATACAATATGCGGTACAGCACGGAGCGGTCAGTTTGAGTCACTAAGCATTATACTGCAGTGTGCTCAATCCCTCAGTAGCCGTTCTCGACTTGATGTTAAGGCATGGGAGAGCCATGAGGCGGAGAGTATTCTTCTCGCTGTTTGCATGAAAACGGCCTCGTTGGTGCTATCCGTGGAATAGAACCTCGTCCCATACAGGTAGGCACTGGCAGTTTTTAATGTACGGTACGCGTTTGGGTGATGGAGGGTTAACAACCTCTGGTTAAGTGATGGTTGGAGTGGATACTTTGAAGGTTACTTTGCAAGTCTTAAGGAATAGTCCTTAGGACACATCATATTGATGGCTTCTTTTCATGGCGTGCAGTTTTAATAGAAATAAAATCGGTGTAAGCCAGGTTGGATTTTATCTATAATTTATCATTTATTACCAAATTAGTAGCAATTCAGAATATGATGGCTTGACATTAAATTTTATGAAAATATGAGACAGTTTTAAGAGCTAAATCTATAGTCAATATTAGCCTCATAATTTTCTTTGCTTGCTGCAATGTGTAAATATAAATACATAAATACATAGGACTTAGGACACCTTAGCAAATTTACAAAATAGCATAAAGATAACATTAAACACATAACTTACATAAAGTATTAAATCTCCGTTCTCTCGGTTGTGTGAAACTTTCAGCACAGTTAAGCCAAGCATACCACTACGAAAAATTTGAACGGGACCAACAAGCGGAAGAAATCAGGTAGGCCAATGTACTTAAAAGAATTATTGATTGTAGGCTATTAAGTTCTGCGGGGCGTTGGAACTTTCTTTGAAAAGTCACAACGAACCGAACATTCTGAAAATTCTGGTACAGTATCTTCTTAGGGCTGATAGATTTATTTTCTAATTTGGATACTGCTGTGCGGGAACGCAAGAAAGTGCATAAACTTCATCTTTCGACATAGGTGATTGGCATGTTACGTTTTATTTTTTGCATGTCCATACTGTAGTACACACAATGTTTTTGTCACCGGCCGCCGCTGATACTTTCCTGTCGAAAGTCATTACAACAACGTCGTTATAAGGGATAAACTATAACACTCTTTTCATAGTCTGTATAATCAACAATTATTTCATTTTAACACCATTACTTTTTCAAGGCTTAATAAAACCTTAATATGTTCTGCCACAGAAGGGTGGTTTTTTCCGAATTATGTTTTCATTGCACATGTCTGATTGGGAATTTAATTTCTAGTAATAAACTCATTTGTTATTTCATCCAAATCTAAATGCATAGGCCTAGCTTCTTTGCCCATTGCAGATCTAGTGTAGGAATTAGGCTAAGTCTATGGAGAGAGGAGAATGATCGCTCGGCAGCAGAGGTAAGAGCTAGTCTTAAGTTCTGATAGCGTGTCACCAAGAAAGGCTTTTGTTCTTTCCGAAGCAACACTCACGCTACTTACACCTACCGCAGCGATTCTCTGTCAGAGCTCCTATTACAGACAATTTATTTGAATCGTTAGTTCGGATAGCTGTTGGAACTGGAAAGTAGGTACATAGGTACTATTTGGGGTACTCGGCACCTCAGAAAATATTTTGGGGGTGGTGGAAATGCAAAGCACCCCCGAAGTTGGGGTCTGTGCTGAAAGTATTCACAACTTTCATAAATTATTATTCAAAATAGCTTGTCATTGCTCATATTTTAGGGCTTGTGACTCATAAAAGTCAAAGGGATAGTCGAACAATCTTGATATGTCAATAATTAATCTATTTACATTCCAGGACACAGAATTACATCAAGTTAAGGACCATTCACAATTAAAACCAAGCGCAAAATCAACTCGTGTAGCCATTTTATTTAGTGTAAGCACTCACAATGAAAATAACAAAATGAATAAGCCATGACTTACACGCAAACGCAAGGCACAATCGCGAAAATTCGCATGATCCAAGCTTTCGATTCGCCTTAACGTGATTCAAGGAAAAGACAATAAGGCTATATCGCCCTGCGGAAGAACGCAGTAAAATGGACTTATTTGATACAATGAACATTTTCGAATATTGCAATGCTTTACTTTTATCAGTTATCGCATTCAACAATAACATTTCATTGCTAATAGCGCCGGGCATATGGTTTACAAGAATCAGCATATTAATCGAACGATTTTTGTATGTCAATTATTCAGTCTATTCACATTCAATGATAGACGAAATTATGTCATATTTTACAATCAAATTATGAAATAATACAAAATTACAGCTTTTGGAATTTCAGACAAAATGAAACAATTGCCTACCGAAATGAAATAATTGCCAAATCAAAGAAACTGCCTCCTTATGAAATAGGGGTGAGTCTAAAAGCTTAAAAATATATATTTACCTAATCACGAGAGCCCCCACGAGTACTTGATTCCTCGGCCTATTCATAAAAAGACACTTTAAACAAGTTTCTTATATGAATAATAGGTATGATTTAATTAGGCATTCTGTAAGAATTTATACAAATCATGTATTGTAAACATGCTGCACCTACGTGGGGCAGAGGCAAGAAATATTGTTAAACAATTACGTTACTAATAATATGCTTTCTAAGGAAGAAGTAAGTCAAGTAAATCTAACATATTTTTCTGTGACATTCTAGCCAATGGACTGTATCCGGAAACTAAATTTGTGCCACGCGATCTACAATACAGGGGGAACAACCCCTTCCTTTCGTCTCATGTCAGCTGTCACATGATAACCATTTCCTAAACCAGCAGGGCATCGGAAGTTGATACATCTCCTTTTTAAATTAAAGGGAATCGTTACTCAGGAAAACTTTGTTGAATGGAGCAAAACCCGTCGAGTGAGGAAACCGCAATTAGGCTTTGCTTACTCTGTATATGTTTTATAAAGTATAACGTACCACAAAACATTCCTGATAATTATTGTAATATTAGCTCATCTTAAACACATAATGAGATAAACTAGCAATAGTGAGATTAACTGGACAACCATTGTCGGTAACTATTACTTGGAGCACATAACACCTACCGATGGGGGAAAAGACAATTGTAATTTTAAACATTCTTAAAATATGGGATGGGATAACGAAAAACAGAACAAATCCATATTGCCAGTGCTGAAGTTGGTCTGGAACGGCGCTTCGGCAAAGTAAAAATGTATTCTTCATTGCTGCGGCATGAACGAAGGGAGGAAAAAAATATACATCAGAAATCGTCGTATATTTTGGCAACTTTTTTTTTTTTTAACCATTAAGATCACGATTTCCTGTTCTTGTTGCCATTCATGCGTGGTTGCCCTAAATACAATACGTTGGTTTTTATTGTTATGTAATTTCTATGTGATTCATTAAAAAAAAGTAATTTCACCATATTCTTGGTATCATAGAACGAAAATTAAATAAATAACTGCATATAAATTTAAGGGTTCCGCCTAGAAAAAATTTCCACTTCAGCACTGCATATTACCGTCGTGTAAAATGATATGACAATGACGAAAAGCAATTAACCGTGGGATAAAGGGAGGGAAAATTATTTGTTGTAAAAAAGGCGGTAAGATTAAGATAAAGTCTTAATAAAAAGGATTTTTAGTACAACATATAGCCTACCTAGAATGACAACTCAGAAACATGCTTAGCTAATAGACAAAAAACAATAATAAATGAAAAATCTATCAACCTCAAATCTTTCATACAAATCTATTAAATAAATAGCCTGGTTTTTAAACTTTTATTTACTAAACAAAATCAACCAAAGAACATAACCATAGAGCATAATGTAAAATAAAACGTTAGTAAGCCGTCTTCAGACTCTTCTGTGCACAATAATACAGCCAGGAATCCAACCTCCTCTATGTTTCTCAGTCCTGTAAATGAATGTGAAATTATTACATAGTGAAGTCTTCAAAAAAATAACGTGGCTCCAGGCATTGATGAAATAAAAAATAATACATTGAAATCTATCGTTAAATATATTGTAGCCTATACCTCTTCCCTATATAGGCCTATTCAATCTGTGTTTCACATGTGTTTTTCCCAACGTTCTCAAAAATGATGTTATAATACCTATAGGCCTACATAAATCTGGGGAAAATAATGACCTAAACAATTACATACCAATATCTTTACTTCCGTCCTTTTCCAAATACTAGAAAACTGTATAAAAGATAGGCTAATGAAACTATTTACAAAAACATGAAATTATCTAATAATCAATTTGGTTTTCAGAGGAACATATCTGCTGACGATGCCCTTATTAGCGTTACACGTAATATTATTAATGAATTAGATAAAGGAAAATAATTATTTAGGAATTTTCTTGGATGTACGCGAAGCTTTCGATACTGTCGTTAACTCGATGCTATTAGATAAACTACATAAGTTAGGAATTAGAGGTATTCTATTCTATTCTATTTTCTCCTCGTGTAGGGGCAGAGGCGGGTTGGGAACGACCCTAAGCACGTAGGCCACATCTGCTGGCCCTTTGTGCCATCGCCTTGAGAATGGGATGATTGGCATGCCCAAAGGCCCCCAGAAGCAGATTTCACCGTGAGCCCCCACGGAACTCCCTAACAACGAGGTAGAACCAGAAGCCATACCACGTGCACCACACCCCCAGGGTTCCTCAGACATGCGCCACGCCCCCGGTCCCTCACGAAGAGAGCCCTTAGGGTCGCGGCACACCAGAGAGCTCTCAGGTGTGCAGCACAACACCAAAAACCACATGACCACAAGCCACGGGGGAGGGCGAAAGAGGCCCGCAGCGGACGCTACAGCGGGAGATGGCCCGAAAGCCCGGTAAGAAAACGGGATGATAATGAGGGGGAGTTTGAAGGTGAAGTGGTGAGTGTGGGTGGAATGAGAGGGGGAAACGGGAGGATCCCCGAAAAAATCCTAAAGGCACGGCTTCGTCCACCACGAATGAAACGCCCGCCTTCCTCGGGATTTGAACACGGAACCGCTTGCATGCCAGGTCCACGCGCTAAATTAGGGGTATCTACTCTTATACAATTCAACGGCCCTAAATAGCGTGCTTGCTCGCCCGCTTCGTGAGACATCGGGTATACTCGGCGATGTTCGTCTCTCGCAGTCTAAACTCTCATGACGACTACAAAATTAGGAAGGAAAACCGTTTCTTTATTATATAAGACCTAAGTGAAATGAACACAATGAACAAATATTCTAATTTTATTTTTACTTACAATTTTCATAGCTCTGAACCACAAACATTTTTAATAATCTACCAGTGTAATTTTCTTAAAAATCCTGGAGTCAATGAATAATGGCGGGCGAAGCCGGGGGCAACAGCTGTAAAATATTGATGGTTTTATCTCTGGAAATATCGCTGATAATAATAATCCAAACAAACCATTCCTTCCCTTGAAACATTATATAATTTCTGAAAATTACACTGAATTGATAAAATAAAATTCACATCATATTCATGTCAATAAACAGCTGAGAAACAATACGTATTATGTGTTGACAGGTTCTTTGGAACTGCATAATCGATTCTGATATAGTTTTCCCAGGGGGCGCTTTCATGTCGTGGAATGTACTCTAAAGCAGGAATTTTAGCTGTTTCATTAATATTATTTATGGCTTAGTTTATGAATGATTCGCGTGCAAGTGTTAATAAATATAATGCATTAATAATTATTATACTCTTAATTTTTAAAAGAATTATCGTGGCGAAGCCACGGGCACCTCCTAGTAGTATACAAGTTATTTGAATCATATCTGAACAATAGATGCATAATTACAAAAGTTGACAGTCATGTAAGTAAAACATCAAGTATCGATATAGGCGTGCCACAGGGAATTAGAACCAATTTTAGATTTAATATGTGTCAATTATTTACTAAATTTAAATCTACAAAAAAAAAAATTAAAGGCTCCATATTTTCTTATGCAGACGACACTGTGTTGATTTTCAGTGGTCATTCATGGGAAGAAACATATTATTGGCCTAAATACGCTAACGATGGCATGGCTATTTTTTTAAAAAAATACTTTATTCTAACCTTCTCGTTGAATGTAGACGAATCAACATTAGTACCATTCTCAATAACATCTTTTGGTCATACAGCACGAAAAAAACGAACCAAATCAAATTTAATAACTCACAATTTTAAGTTTGATGAAACAAACAGCAAATACTTACCGGTACCATTGAGGGAAGTTGCCGTTATGAAATATTTGGGTATCTTCATCGATCATCACCTTAAATGGCCTCACCATGTTAACCACCTCTGTAATAGACTACGCAGAATATTATATAAATTTGTCATTTTACGTCACTGTATGCCCATCATTGTTCTACGTTGCGTATATCAAGCTCTTTTCCAATCCATTATTCAATATGGCATTCTTGCCTGGGGAGGTTTAGCGAAAACCACTCGAGTCATTCTTTGCAAAAAAGAATAATAAAAATCTGTCTAAAAATATATTGATTACCCAACTAGCCTAATATTTTCGGAATTTAACGTTTTCAATCTTCAACAACTTTACGAATTTTCTTTATTGAAATACTTTCACAAATATCGTACAAAATACACATCCAGTGATTATATATATACAAGACTTGACGAAATATGTCTCACAGCGGCAGGGTTTAGAACATAGCATTAATTTTGGTTCCCCCTTTTATAACTCTAATCAGAATGTATTCTGAGCTCTCAGCATACCCCGTCACTAAATTTAATACGTGTAAAAAAATTATTTTTAATTTATTGTTAGCTGTCTCCTAAGTATTTATGTTTTGTTTTTCTTTTAAGTCTTTATTTTTAAAATTTTGTCGTATTTTACATAAGTTACATCACATTTTCTTTTTCTTTGTCTCTCCTCCTTTTTCACTCTGCTCTCTTTGGACTTGCACCCGAGCATGAGCAGTGTCAGAAGTAGACACCCCTTCCCCGAAATCAAAACCTAAACTTCTGTTTAAGTTATTTAGGCTCCATTTTGTCAAATATTTAATTATTTTAATTAATAATAAAATACTGAACTTTTAAATGTAGGAATATTATTTCCACTGTTTCATGTGTTATTTAACTTTTATAAACAGTAATAACTAATAAGTGTTATAACTTAGGTAACGATTTCTTGTTTAAGTTGGTATGTCTTAGAGTATAGTAAACTTATTAATTCGCTTACTATTACTTCCCGAAATTATTTTCTGGCTACGACACTGCTATAAGATTAGGCTACAAGTGTTTACAGTTCAGCCTTCAAATAAAATGCAGTTCATGCTTACAATGCAGTTGCGGCTCTTGACCCTGGGCGGGTCGTGGATTTCAACATTTCCAAAAATATGCCAGAAAATACTTTTCAAAACTCCCATAATACGATTAGTCGGTCTGCTTAGTGTGCCAAAATTTTATTTTTTTATCACTGTCTTAAATCTAATGGCGCACATAATTTTATTTAAATAAAATTTGGAGAAGAAATTGTTATGTAGGAGGCTTTGTTCTTCCTATTATAATATAGCAAGTAAATTATAGTCGGCCCCGAACTTACAAATTGTTAACATACTGTGTTGCGTCATATAGCCTTTTTAATATATGGTCAGCCATGTACTGACAAATTGTTAGTATCAGTGTTACGTCATTTTGTTTATTGCAATAGGCATAGGGAGACTTTGGCTGTGTCTAGATTGTATTGTTTACCGATTACGTAACAGTTAAAAAACACGTAACAAAAGAGCCTTCAGCTATAAATGTGAGAGGAAAATGGTTCCTCGGTCTCATTCGTTTTTTATATTTCGAGCAATGGACCTTGTTTACCTCAGATCCAACGGAGGATAGTTTCGTCTCGGCTAGGCTTCTCTATTCTGAAAGGTATTTAGCCTATCTTGTCTTATGATATGAGTTTTCGGGTGTTGTGTTTTCTATTTTGACTTAATAATGAATTGTGATCAGCATGATTTAGGCCATTCTGGCTTGTGCATAAGGATAGTTTGCCCGTGTTTCTATCTCTGAATTGAAATTATGTCTGTCCGATTTCCGAGATTTTAAATATCATTTAGGCTCTTGACAGGTAACCTTCTGCTATCCTTTTATGTTAATCTCCGTTTTCTCGTCTTGTGAAGAGTTTTATTCTTTGCCAATACAAGTGTTTATGTCTATTGAAATAGCGGCACTAGAATCCTGCATCTTCCCTTCACTCCTGTATGGATGCCAGACATGGAGTTTGACATCAGCTCAGAAGAATAGCATAAAAACTTGCCAACGGAAGATGGAACGGAGGATAATGGGGATATCCCTCAGGGACAGAATTTCAACAGAAAGACTGAGAAAGATGTCAGGACTAACCGACGTGGCCCAGCGCGCATGCAGCCTGAAGTGGAAGTGGGGTGGTCATGTAGCGAGACTTCCAGGTACCAGATGGGGAAACATCTCTACTGTATGGGACCCTAGGATCGGCAAAAGGGAGAGAGGAAGACCAAGAACGAGGTGGGTAGATTTCTTCAGAAGGCGTGCCGGGGTACACTGGTCCAGCGTAGCAAAGAACAGAGATGTCTGGAGAAACCTACACACCGAGTTGCTGGAAGAAGTTTAGTGAAAGTGAAGTGTTTACCAAGCTCATATGGACCAGCTCACCACATGAGATTCTAACCGAGCTACCCCTCATCAGAGGGAGGCCCTAGCCCTGAATGGGACACATGTGGCTCATTCATTCATTCATTCATTCATGTCTATTGTGCGGATCTGAGTGAGCCTTCTTAAACTACATTTCCGTGGATGGGGAAGTCATTTCAGGTAATTAAAGGCAACTGTATTCTCTTTTGATCTTAAAAGTCATTTATCTGATGTTATGAAAATAATTAATGATGTAGAATATCAACCTTGTTTTAAAGAGAATTTATATTCTAAATTTATGTGAGAGTTTTATCATTGTCATGTTATTCTTATTGTAAATCTGTTATAGCGTAAGATGTCAATTCAAAGAGTTATTTCTTTATCTTGAATCTGATTTTCAATTGTATGTCTTTATAGCCTTCAGCCTATTTTATTTGTTAAATAAACCCTTTCTATTCTAAGCTTCCTCTTTTATTATGTTTTCTAAGTTCTTTGAAAATATATTATATGCGAAGGGCATCGAAACTTGTTTCAATGCTCTCCGTTAAATATGTTCCCGTCTTTCCTGGTCTTCTTAATAGTCACCTTTTCAGTCCATCTGGAGAATGGCCCAGTTTAGCAGAGAGAAAGAGATTTTAGCGTCGTGGCGACTTGCCAGGTGATTGAGGTGGGTACATTAGCCATGTAGAAAAGGCCATAGAACAGTGGTGAAGGAGGGTGCGAGTTCGTGCCCCGCCCCGGCATGTTATTCATTAGGCTACATTACAAAAATAGTTAACAGAAGCATTAACAGTAAAAACATAAAATTGAAGAAAATGCTTTAGGAACATTGGCTATTGGCCCGAATTTTTAAAATGATATCTTTAATAAAAAAAATCTTTAAAAAACTATACGCAGAGGATCCAAGATTGAAAACGGAGGATAATACAAATATGATACTGCCTAGCATTTACTACATATCTCAATAAAATAATTCATCAGCATTATTATGACATATTAAAAATTAAGATAGAAGTACTGTCTGACTGTGAGCTGAAGGCCGAGCTGGTGGCATAGTGGGGGAAAGACATAGACAGTAAATGCAAGCGCATGGTAAGGTAGTGGGGGAACGCTAGCTCGGCCTTCAGCTCGCCGCCAGACAGTAGGTATGTGGAAGAAAATAGCAGAGTCGATAGACTTTTTTTCGTCCCAATCGAACTAGAAGTGAAAATGACTGATTTATTAAAAATCACGAAAGTTTTCCCCAAAATGAAGATTAGGATGTTTTTACGTCTTATATACTACCTATACATTTTGGAATTATGACCTCTAATATTGAAGACTTTCAAAAATGAAATCTGGGTATCAAAAATATTTTTTCTAGTTGATATGCTACTATAATAGTTTAGCATATTTGCATATGAAATTATATGTTGCCCGTGGTGCCTCTGTGGTTACGAACTGGCTTAAGAATCTAAAAGTTTTAGGTTCAAATCTGTTTGATGTCGACAGATTTCTCGAGGTGGAAATTTTACTTCCAATCTGCAGAAGATCTTGACCTTGAATCCTGAAACTGACATTTCAAGCTTTTCTAAAGAGCGTAAATTAGAGCTTCTGTATGAAGCTTCTTGTCACAGTACTGGATTATAGGGAGGAAATTGTTACACTTCGTCTTAGCTTCGAATGGGGATAAAGTAGATAAAGTAGTAACCGTCGAACTGTTGTAATTCCAGATTTTTCTCATTTTAGAACATGTATTATTATCAGTCCTTTATTAGCTGTTGTGTAAATCTAGATATAGTTGCAAAAATAATTTTTGTTTTCGTGGATTCGCCCAAATGCAAATCTTGACGAAGATGACAATCACATACAATAGTACTGTTAGTTTTCAAGGTGAGTGAGAGTGCAACAAACATGAAGGCGAGATTATGTAAGACTGGAGACTGGAGGTAGGCAGGTCCCTGACCGTGACCGTTAATAACCTCAACATTGAATTATTTTCAGTTCCTGGTAGGCGTTTACAACCACATGTTTCTGTGTTTCCATTTCATGGAGTGTTTACCATTTTCAGTTGATAGTTTGTTCGTTCTGAAGAGTCGGTTAGAGTGAAATGTCAGATATTGCACAGTGGCATGCAAGTGTTCTTCAAAATGTACTGGTATCATTATATCAATACGTTTAGTAAATCACACCAGTTCTGTTGGACAAGTTGGACAAGGTAAAGAGATAAAAGCGTACTGTTATAGGTCATGAACGCTTATGGGAAAGGTTACTCACTGTAGTGTATGAACTATTTCTTCTGTGTCAGTCTCAGAACATGAAAATGTGACAATAATTTCGGGGGAAAAGTTGACCGTATTATCAGGAAAACTGTTTTTCGTGATGTATTGAACAATAAGTTATTACAATATAGAGGTTAGTACAGTAGCATAATGTTGTAAAATTTACTAAAGCCACTGCGTTTTGTTTCTGTGACTTACTCATTCTGACATAACGGCTGTATAGCGGACATAATATATGCACTAATGGCTAATTTAAAATGTTTAAATTTCTTATGCGCTTTGGAATATTCACCTTCCATTGTGGTGGCCCATGTACGATTCCTGGCCGGGATGAGAATTTTCAGCTGGAGAAATTCCCTTTCTAAGTCCAAGACTGGCTGTTACGTTCTGTTCATTGTCCTACATGTTTGGTTGTCCTAGGAGGAGATCCTTCGTCGAGTTGTTCCCTCGGTGGGGAGTTCTTCATGCCTTGTCTAATTTCGAGTCAGGGTTTTTTCCGTCCCCTAATTGCTTTGGTGTGAAAGTCCAGAGTAGGTTAAACACCGGTTAAGAAGAAGTCGTAATAGTAGTGCCTGGGCGCCATTGTTTCCCTTTTTATTCTTACGGTACCGGTAATTAAAACCCTCGTATTGCAGGTAGGCCGTATTCAGTTCTCTCAAGATCTTGCGAAGGCATATTGTTCACCCTTCAAGAGTTGAAGTCCGAGTTCGTACAAACGACGGCTGGCTTATACTACACTTCAGAAAAAAAGTTGAAAAAATAAATAGTAACTAAGTAAATAAATAGAAGTTTAGGAAAGAAGCCTGCATATTCGTGTCACAAGATATTTAACTGTAATGTTTTAGTATGATTTTTCGTTCTCGAACTATGCTATTCAGTATTTATAGACACATACTCACAGCCATGTTTCTGAAAATTGTATATTTGTAATAGGAACCTCAAAACATGTATTGATGCTGAGAACGCGATATGGAATTTCAGGTTCGAACAAAATACTTACTCTACCTATAGGCCTAGTAGACCTATCTGTAGGTATGGATAGATGAGTAATATGAAAGTACTAAGTACAAAGCTGAACTCTTTCAGTTGTAATAAGAAACTTATTAACCCTTTCGGAGCTGAACTTATATAACGATATAAACAACCATCAAGTGTAATCATCAGTGGGCCTCATTGGTTTTAAATTTCAATAAAACAGCTGGTTTCCATGAACGAGAATCATTATATGTGCAAAAATCCTCATATTTTATCAATAAAATTCAATAAACTACCAAAAAGTCCTTAATTTAAAAAATGGACTATTTATCCGCTGTGCTTGTCCACAGACAACAGACGTCATTCCAAAAACAATTTTTTCTGTTTTTAGGCATCGTGAAACATGCTCTACCGGTATTATCTCGATTATGAATTTTTGTCAAGAGTACCGGTACAGTACAATACTTTCTTTATACCATGTATATGCAAGAAAGTAAAAATGTTCAAAAACGAATAGTTAACTTCTGTTTATTTTAAACAGAAACTTAGTTATTTCATCTAAGTAAAATGTTAGTTCTCTAGACCCAGGCCCTGGGATTCAAGGATTAGCTGTCAGAGACCCCAGTCCAAGACATGGGAAAGTGAACAGGTGAATTCCTGAACGTCCGCACGGAAGTACAGATATCACGAAAATATATGAATACCGTACACATTTACAAGACAGGAGCAGATTATGGTAGGCTATCTTCACCTGTCAGTCCTGCAGAATACAGTTGTTGCAAGTTCTTGTGATCAATTTATTATTGAATTAAGACCAAGAATGCAATGCTGTAATGGCTACGAAATCACATGTTTTAGAGCCAATAATTATATTAACCCCTTTAAAAAATCCATCGAAATGTTCATTCGCAATAAATTCAACTTGAACTATCAAATTTTGCAATATACGCTCTTAGGAAAAGTAATTTATCGTTTTTACTACAAATAAATAAAATAAATACACTGAACATAAAACATGTACTCGGAAATTTTAATTCTATCATTCCTATTGTCGTCACTCAATTCCTACCAGAAAAAATCTGTTCTTCTTAGTTTCACTATTATACGGTATCTTCATAGGCCTACTAAGCTTACTTACACTTTCTCGACCTTTACCATAAGTAAGGTACTATACGTAGGGGAAGAATCTCCAAATTATAAACCCTATAGCCTGAATCACCTCACCCTGCGTGCGAACTTTCGCTGTTGTATTTATTTCTGTGTTTCACAGAAACTCACGGTGAGTCACCTTGCCACACCTCACCAAACTGCATCTCAACTTGCGCCCAGCGTAGACTTGTCTCTGCAGACTATGTTTGCACAGACCGTCTGCGCATCGGGTCTGCACGGTTCGTTTCGCATTTACACGCTCAGACTTCAACCAGATCTGCATGCAGTCTTAAGTTAAAAGAGTGCAGTGTGGTTACATACAACTGGTCATGACCAAACTAAGTAAATTTGCTTAGAAGACGATTCAGAGACCAATATTGGAATTGGAACGCGACTGCGGAAGGAATATAGTATAATGCTCTTTATATAACACTAATAAAGGTTATAGGTCTATTAATTAATAGTAATTTTAACAACATATCAAAATATAATCAGAATTTATAAATATGTAAAATAATCAATTATTGAACCTATTTATTGAATCTAATAGGCTTAGAGTAATAGTTTATGATATAATTATAAATTAATTATTTAGCCTATTTATAATTCCACTTAGCGCCCGTTGTTAGTTACTTAGCATATTGCAAGAAAGTAGATTATTTATTTACTGGATTTTTTGAAGGAACTCTCTCTCATGTTTGATATTGTAAAAATGATATTATATGATAATATCACATCGTAGGGATTTTTAGTCGTCACTACCCCCTCCTTGAATTGATTAATGAACTATCTTCAATTCCCTACCTGATGTTATTTTTCTTTACCAAGGTTTCACGATATGCATTAGTTTCAACTCCTTGAAGTTAGAAATTTACGTCATTAGCAGAATTTTCTTATTCCTGTCATTAAATTCTATACTCTTCTCTTTTCAAATAATGGCAATGTTCGACTTATATAGATCCACGTCAGTAAATGCGTGAATCTTGAGAAGAATCCGTTCTAAGTAGGCCTACATTCAGTGGGCACTGGACAGATATGCACTGCACTGTCACTTTCCGAAGACTGTGCTAGCCTATTTGTCTGCGGCGATGCATGTGTCGCCTATATACGTTCAGACAATGCACCGGTTTTTCTGCGTAAATTCAAGCTTGGCCAGAATTTGCACAGACCCAGCTCAGACCTTACCGCAGACCAATTTTTTCCACTTACACGCACCGCTTTGTCTGTACTAACCCAATCTTGCAACTGGAGTAAAAATATGCGCGTGTAAAGGGCCCCTTTAAGAAATTCTCCGGTGGATAGTTGCACGTTTGTCAGCCTCTCTCACAAAGTCCTGATTCACGAACGGTTTTGTCTGAGGCTCACATAACTCAATGTTACTAACCGAACTAAGCCGCGTACTCTACATGGAGTGTGAAGCGAGAAAATAGTAATGTCTATGCTTGCTGTGGAAATAGTAATGAAGTATATCATATGATCATTTAATTTCACAATTTTTCTGTAATTTTAGGCTACTGTTAGCCTATTGTCTGCGCTGAAAACGCTCTAAGACAATAGGCGTAGTAGGATAATATAATACTAACATTATTTCATTTATTAGCCTACTTTCTCTGCCCGTACCATGGGTACTTTAGGTAGAGGAAGTATTGTTTTCGACCCCCAAATTCGAAGTTGAGTTTTTAAAATAAATACACGTTTTGAGGTCTCATAATTCCAAAATACTATTTTCGGAAACATGTCTGTGTGTATGTCAGTGCGTGTATGTGTGTCTGTGTACACTTAAAGATCGTATGAAAACCAAATTTTGTATTTGGGATAGGCACGGTACCTTCTGGGAATGTGACACGAAGATTAGAGACGACTTTCTCTTAGTTTTAAGGGGAATTTACATGAAGAAAGTTTCGCTTTTCACGACTTTCCGAAAACGAATAAAACGATTTTATTTAAATTTTTGTTTATTAGGTGCTCATATCAAGAGCTATAACTTTTATTTGAAAAATGTTTTCGAAAAAATTCTCTGAAGGGTAATTATAAGACACCCACTGTTTATACGAACTCGGTTTTGCCTGGTGAATAATAAAGTTAGGCATCAGGTTCAAGCGTTCTTTGCTATAATATAGTCTCTTACTTTATATCAGAATGTGAAGTGCAATGCTTACATTAAAGAAAGTTACGTAAGTACATTAATCAGATGTTATTAGGGTTGTGTGTCCTTCGGGGATGGGATACGATCTGCTAACAACACAATTTACAACCAATTTACATAAAGAGGATTTCATTCATAATATGTTATACTAAGAGGCAAATTTTATTCGGGCAGAGGAAATCATGTGAGTTTCACATTAGACATTTTTATATTATTATAAATAACGATTTTGATGTAAAAATCGTTACATTGACGGCAATGATTAGGCCTACCAAGATAATGATGTTCACAACCATAATACACTGTTAAGTAGAGGGATAGATTAATAAGAAGTACTACTATGAATAGAGAAATAATAATAAGAAGAACGATGATGATAATAATACCACCAAACATAGAATCTAGTCGAATCCTGCACTCCACACGAAGCATAGGGCTTCCTAATGGAGGTTTCATCACCGAAGAGTTACTTCATTTTAGTTATGGTACACTTATTTTCCTATACAGGAAAGAGCGACAGGGCTTCAACAACTACAGCATCTAGATAGGAAAATAAGGTGCCGGTACTGCATGGACGTGAACAGGCCGTGTAATTTGAACCAGAAGGTCTCATTTAGGCGTGAGGTTCTTTAACATGCTATAAATCTACGAAACGGAACCCACGATCAACGATAAGCTTTGAGGGAAATTTAGTGTGGTCTATTTGCTAAGGGTTCTCCAGCTCCATCCAGTTTACAATAGAACCAGCCCTAAATTACTGTATCAAGTGAAGCGAACTATCAAGTGAAGCGAACTATCAAGTGAAGAAGTGATACAGTAGGTAAACAGGAAAATATAAAATGCCACAAGTAACGTTAAGCAGATACCGAAAACATACAATTTTTATAGCTCAGTTTTGTTCTTACCTAATGTCACAAAACGCTACAAAATAAAATTTCTCAACTTGTCACATGTGCACTGAATAACAAAAAGAGCCTTCTTCCAGTAAACACTATTAAACAGTTAATTAGAGTATGGGTAACAGAACACAATTTAGGGAACTCTTTCAGAATAGCGTATCCACCACGCTATTAGAGACCGTGCCCCTCCGAGCAGCGGAAAACAAAAGAGGCGAGGTGGTAAAATTTCCTATCGCAGAAGAGATTCAATGTGGGAAATAATAAACCCCGCGCCATTCAGTATATTTCTGCTAAACTAATATAACTGTTCCTAACCTAACATAACCTGTCACTTGGCCTAGAATTTAGATGTTACTATTTACCTTAAAGTAGAAGCTTTTCTTACCCTTCCAGGCCTCTAATAAAACATCGTTACATGGCACATACTGAGCCCAGCGCTATTCAGAATACTGCTGCTAAACTAGTATAACTGTTCCTAATCTAACATAACCTGTCACTGACCTAGAATTTACCTCTCACTGCTTACCTTAGTGCAGAACACTTTTCATAAAACATCGTTACACTAAGAAGTTCAATGCTTTAGCTTGTAATAATTTCTTAAGGTGCCGGTGACTCCCACTAATACTGATGTCATTTGTCATCTTGAATTTACCATCGAATTATGGGTGAGTTATTCCGTATATAGAAAATTACGAAATAACACACTGTGCGGCGTGTAGTGTCGTTTATCTGAAGACTTCAATCGCATGTAGTCATGTTTGTAATATTGGAGACATTGTTGGCATGGTCCCACTCGGTACGGCACGGCTGAGACGGCGGTCACGTTATTCTGAAGTTCGGCTCGATTAATCGATTAAGCATTTAATCGTCGATCAATTACATTTTCCGATTAATCGGTTAAGTCGAATTTTGAAAAAAGTTTTTCGAGAAATGGGTCAAATGACCAAACTTCTTTCACTCGCTTCTCCGGCCTTGGCATATCTGTCTCATTCAGCCTATTGCGTCCAAACAATTCCCGTTTTTCAGAAACCTGAAGGGTAGTTTAATCAACAAACTCGTGTGTCTCAAGTCTTGGCTGAAAAAGTAACCGGAAATGTAAGTTTTGTATATATTGTTTCACTAGTTAACTAATAATGGTATTCATTTATTCAGGATTTCTCCTGATTATCTGTGGTGTAGTAGTTATTAAACGTGTAAAACAATATTAACTGTACACTTTAATTTGTTTAAAATACCGACCTCTTTGTCGATTAATCGATTAAAGTCAAGCGTTAACTCGATTAGAAATTTTATCGATTTTCAGCCCTAGTTAATATAAGTTTTGTATGAGTACTGGTACCGTACTTCCCTGAAAATGAGTTAAAGGTTTTTGCTGTTCACTTTTTTTTTTTTTATTTTAGACAGTATTTGCCTGTTTATACCCTCTGATAATAAAATAAACACACAACACACTGTGACACTGATACTTATGTGTAAAGCATTAAAAGAACATTAAAATATTTGTACAGATTAAAATGTAATGTCCAAATCTCCAGGATCGTAAAGTGTTCCTCTCTTGATTTTTTTTTTTTTTCTTTAAGTTCTTGCAGGATTAAATGCCCAGTGTGTTGCAGTGTTGGTTTGATTTTGAAAATGCATTTCGGCGGAATATAGCTACGCCATTATCAGTTCCTTGTGTTGTAGAGTCGGTACTGATGATGGCGTAGCTATATTCCGCCGAAATGCATTTTCAAAATCAAAACAACAATGCAACACACTGGGCATTTAATCCTGCAAGAACTTCACAAAACAATCAAGAGAGGAACACTTTACGACCCTGAAGATTTGGACATTACCATCACATGTATGGTGCAAAGGCTCCCAATAATAGGGAAATTCGTTTTATATATACATTTTAGTGTTTTTACTGCATAGACCTGTGTGTAATTTGTGATTAACTTTAATCTGTACATATATTTTAATGGTCTTTAATGCTTTACACATAAATATCAGTGTCACAGTGTGTTGTGTGTTTATTTTATTATCAGAGGGTATAAATACTGTCTGCGGCAAACATGAAACTTATCAATGTTCACTTTAGGCCTAGTTTTAAAAATATTTTTATTATAATCTATAATCTTCAAGAAAAAAAAAGTTATACACGCAAAGGGAGCTGCAGGCATTTTAAGTATGAGAGTATTTCAATCTCCGAAGGAGTGCATTATCAAAGAAAACACGGCATCCCCCCCCCCCGAAAGCTTGCTCGCCTGGTTGTAGTACATATGAAATGTTATGTTATCATGTTTCATAGTAGGCCCTACAGTAACAAAACGTCATAATTAATTCGTTAAATTCATCTTTCTTTCTTTCTTTTTCGTAGTTTTACCTCTCCCTTTTAGGATTTAAGCGACCCAAGCCGCCCGGGCCTAAATTCATCTTAATTTTAAAAAGTATTAATATTTACCTTGTTAACATGACTGCGGTTACTCCTTTTCCTATCGGCCCTTAAGATTTCCTTTCTCCGCTAAGTCTGTTGTCACAACTGCAACTGCATTGGAGGACGAAAGTCAGTGTTCTGTAACTTAACTATTTTTCACAAATTTGTAAAAATAAATTTTAGAGTAGCGATAAATCAAACTTTCCAAAAAACACAGTAACGTTCTTATTTCGCTGTTTTGACACCAACAGACACTAATGAAACTACACTCTAAAGACGACTACCGGTAACTTGAGCGCTCCCGCGAACTGGAATGTATGAAGCAATGCTCTGCGCTTGGCGTTAGTTGTAAGACTTTTAGAAGTCCATGCTATGAAAAATACACCTCAGAGCTCTTCCAGGGAGTTTCTCCCCTCCCTTCTCCCCCACCACTTTTTCTTCCTTCGCCATTCAACAATCCCTCTGTCGTCTGCTGGCTGAGCGGTTCGCGCCGTCGCACACGCTTCACTCAACTTGCCGCCTAAACTAGATTGCGTAAGTATTGTGCGGAAAAGCAGATTTTGTTTGAAGAAGCTCTCTTTGCATTCCCCTTCTATCCCTTAAGTGAAATTGAATAGTAAAAGGACCCTTATTGTATGTTATAACCTACAATAAATTATTCAAAATAGATTTCTCCACTATGAGGAATAGTGACTTCTCACAGTATTGGGAAAATTGTGAAAATACATTTTCCTAAAGATTAAGTTAATCTAAATATAATCTGAACTTCAATTAAGTGTCTAAAGGAAGTTACCACATAGGCTTAAGAGGTCATTCACTATTAACATTCTAAACATTACATAAATAGCTATTTATGGTATAAGTGTTTAAAGCGGGATACTAATCTGAGAATAGGAGTGATTGCGAGACGAGCCTAGCAAGTTGAGCAATCCTGCGAGCAGAATAACATTGATTTAACACGCGTGCCACACAGTATGTTTTAGACAGCTGTTAATATTTGTGAAATAATAATAAATAATATTGTAATGAATTACGCACAGTAAAATCAGCCATTTTGTAGCGCGCAGACAGCTAACAGCTGACAACTTACCTTGCTGTCAAGTGTCAACATGAAAACGCCCACCAGGTATAACGACTTTTGCATTCACCATGAAAAAATTTCAAATTTAAAAAGGCTTAGGCCTAGAGAATTTTAAAATTGTCAATTTTTATCAAACTGAGCCTATTTAATAATCATATCCAAAAATATTCTTAACTAAATTAGTGTTTTCCATGTGATGAAAGCCGATGTCGGTACCAATAGATTGACATAATGATTTTATAGACTGGTGCGATAATGTGCAATTTTTACTTTGTGTCTTGGGCTAGAAGTTCGACTTTTAATTCAAGCTGTCTAAAAGTTAATATACAGTACACATTATGGCACTTTCCGATAGGAGTAGCATAATATTTCTACCTCAATATTAGCTTGTGTTTCGAGGTTTCCGAGACTTTCGACAAACCGATTAGCTACTGTGTACGAATTCTGGTAAAAATGTAGTGGTGGAGAAATCACATGAAAGCAGAAGTGTTGAAAGGTAAAACATGCATGGAACCATAGACTGTTATTGGGCAACAATGACCTCTCTAAATCATCCATACACCCGCGGCAGTCAGATCATGATGAATTCTGATAAGTAATTTCCAATCCCATTGGCCTGCTATTGTCGTTATAATTGCATTCAACACAGCTCTGGTTATCTGCTCACATTCCCTCAGTCTGGAGTTGTCCCCTACCTTAATCTGATTTCAATCGATATTACAGCATCAAAAATTTATAAAGAAAACAAGGAGAGAAGACTTCTTACATGTAAGTTTCATCTGTTTTGGAGGAATGAATTAGAAATGTTGTGCAATTGATGTTTTTAATTTCTTTTACAATGTTCTTTTTACAGTTTTGTAATTGTGACAGATCTTGGTTCTTGCATTATGTAATCTTATGTATCAATGACTTACGTATTCATAAAATTCTCGACAAAACTATAACTTTCATTGCTCACTCTGATAAGCTTATGTACATAATTTGATGTATAAAATACATTCGAAATTCACACAACAGCGGCAGAAATAAAAACAGTAAGTATTTAGTGGTATTGTAAAAAAGTAACTTTCACCGTTGACTGTGATAGACATATGTCTATATTTGTTTGATGCACTTACTTACTTACTCAATGGCAATAGACAATTCATAAGCAAGTTAAAGAAATATTATATTTTTTATGGAACCCGGAGGATCATTGCTGAGCTTACCTGAGCCCGCCATTCAAACCTATTTTCTGCTAACTCCATCCAACCATCCCTCGCAAATCCTACTTCCCTTAAATATATCCTAATATTGTCCTCCCACCTACGTCTAGGTCATCCAAGTGGTGTTTTTCCTGTGAGTCTCCGAATTAATATTTTTTTAGATATGTCTTTCCTCCCCTATGCGTGCAACATGTCCAGCCCATTTCATCCTCCATGATATAATTACCCTTGCTATAACGGGTGACGAGTACAGGTTATGAAGCTCGCCGTTATGCAGTTTTCCCCAGTCCCCATTTTCATCTCTCTTAGGCCAAAGCACCCTGTTTTCGAAGTGTCTCAAATTATGTTCTTTCCGAAGAGTAAGCGACCATGTCTCACATCCATATAATACAACCGGCAAGATAATTGCCTTATAAATTTTATTTTTAGATTCTTTGGACAGAAGACGAGAAGATAAGAGTTTCTGAACTGCATAAATACAGGAATTTCCTGATTTGAGTCAACACTTATCTTCTACCTATATATTATTTGTATCTGTAATTATTGCTCCGAGATATTTGAATTACTTCAATTGTTTCAACGATTTACCGGCTTTTCTAATATTCTGTCGAACATTATTTTGACGTTTCATTACCACACATTTAGTATTTTCTGTATTAATTTTCAATCCAACAATTCAGCAGACATCAAAAAGCCATTTTTTGCCATTCCTTTCGATTGTGTTTATGTCATCGCCCATCAGACTAACATCATCTACATAAGCTAAAATCGGGTGACTGCCATTAAATTCTAGGCCTACCTTGTTTTCCTGAACTTTTCTAATGGCATATTCCAAAGCTAAATTAAAAAGTAAAGGCGATAGAGCATCTCCTTGCTTCAAGCCACTTTTAAAGGCGAACCTATCTGATGTATATTCTCGGTATGAGTGCACTTCAGGTACATAAATGAATTGCATTCAAACCAAGTTTTGATTCGTCTCAAAACTCGCTTAAAGCGTTCAGGAACTTCCACTGAATATTTTGACACCTAACACGACTTTGTATTTGTCACGAAAGCTCCAAAAGCAGTAATTAAATTAGTAATTTTTTTCCATGTAAGGTCATAACAATCTATAAGACGGCTATTTGATGATGAAACCCAAATCTGACTTGAGAGTGGTACGAACGTGACAGCTAGTAACACACTGCAGTTACACATATATGTAAGCTTTTGTTTTGTATAATTTTGGTTCAGGACAAAAAGGTAGGAACTTCCACAATCATCAATTATGTTTAAAATAGTTAGGCCTAAGTGCATACGATGTTAAATTGCAGCATATAGGCTATTATTATTAGGCGGCAGAAATTATTTATAATGTTAATACTAATGCGGATAAATGGAGGAAAGGCACTCACCGGGACCATTACTTTCCCTTCGATTTGTCACTCGTATGAGTGTCGAGGCATCTTCCTTTAGTGGGTGTTAATTTCCACATAGGTAAGATAAATGTAATACAACATTAACATGGATAAACATGAGTATGTGCAAAAGAAATACATAGCTATAATATAAGTATTCAGGCTTTCACGGCTAGCGTCTATTGAAGCAAAATATACTCTCAATAAGTAAATACCGTCCACTCCCTGTCTATTTCCGGGGTACGCTACTACTAGCGCCGCAAGTGAGCAGGAGTGGTCAGTTATTCGTCCGCTGATACATTTAACGTTTTTCTGTTGTGTTTTGTGTATGAAAATATAATATAAATATTCTAGTAAAATAATAAATACTTTGTACTTTGTATTCTTTGTATTGTATGTAGGCCTATTTCTGGTATTATTCTTGCACCACTGTACCTTAACAGTTTAAGTTAACATGTATATTCTTGTACCCAAAAATTATACCACATAATTGTGGTCAACTGGATAAACTGGATAAATACTGTATAAGTTTATACAGTTCTATGTCAATATTATACATTTCTGTAAATACAGCATTATAAATATAATTAGAGTAGGATTACTTCCACAAAGTCTCTGGCCTTGAAGACTAACCCAGCCAGCGAGCTTCTCGTTACGTCTCGTTGCCAGCTTGCGTGGATTCGCTGCGCGTAAGATCAGTGAGCTACTGTTGAGCACAGAGTGAAGATCATGCAGCACGTTGCCAGTGGTAGAAAATACTATAATAGTTGAGTGGAGGGATAATGCCGCGAGAGACAGAGACAGAGACGGACAACACGTGGAGTGGGATAGCCAATCAGGGTACAGCTACCTCCCCTAGGCAGGAACTCTACGAACGTTGAGACTCGCTCCTAAGGTATATACGTAAAAACCCAGAGACTTTGTGGAAAGTAATCCTACTCTATCCTTGTGTAGGCCTAAATATTGTAAATATGTACGGTATTATTTCTCAACATCCATTCTGCTATCCATTATCAAGAAATAGCCTACTATCGTTTTCATCAGTACTTGAATTTCTTTGGTCAAGGCTTGCAAAAATGAAATTCATAGGCCTAACTACTCGTATACTTTAGTATGCAATATACATTGTATGTATGCTAATGTGTTCTATTTCCTTGAGCTTCATTCATCACAAGATCTTCAGAACCAAATATCCACATGTACATCAACTTCAATTAACAGTACAATTTAATAATCATTTTAATTGTGAAAAATGCATCATGTTCTAGCATCAATTCAATATTATAACAAGCTTGTGAGTGCAGTTACCTGGCATGCACGGATATTAAAATTAAATGCTTCTCAGCAGATGTAAAGGTACGTGTAGATGAAAATATGAAGAGTTGTTTTAGAGTGAAATAGGTAAAGTCGTTATTTAGAGTGTGTACAAGACTAATTCACACAGATGTCTAAAATTGGCTTACCATCCGAATTGTTTTTCATGTAAAAATTTCAAACTTAAAAAAAAGTAAATATTATACAAAATATTTTGCAAATGCTATGAATTAAAATTTAAAGAGAAATAATTACATTCGATAGGAATTAGCTTATGAAAAAAAAGTGTGCGTGGAACGCCACCTGACAGAAGTGAAACTTTTTGAATTTATTCAATTTTGGATTACTGGACTTTTTAAATTTTGGATTTATATAATTTTTAATCATTTAATTTTAGAATTTTGTAATTTAGATTTTTAATATTGGACTTTTCAAAATTTAGATCTTTGAATTTTTTATTTTATGGATTTTTAATTTTTGATTTTTGGTTTTTTAATTTTGGAATTTTAGATTTTTTAATATTGGATTTTGTATTTTTTAATTTCGTATCTTTTTATTTTTTTAATTTTTTATTTTATGGATTTTTTATTTTTTATTTTTGGTTTTTTAATTTTGGAATTTTAGATTTTTTTATTGGATTTTGTATTTTTTAATTTCGTATCTTTTTATTTTTTAAATTTTGGATTTATGGATTTTAAATTTTGGATTGTTTAAATTTTAGATCTTTGAATTTTTTATTATATATTTTTTTTTAATTTTAGGTTTTTGAATGTATTTAATTTTGGATTTTTTATTTCTAAAAATTTTATTTTTTGATTTTTTAATTTTGTATCTTTTAATTTTGGAATATTATTTACTTATAATTTTGGACCTTTAAATTTTTAATTTTCGATTTTTTTATATTTTCAATCTCTGAATTTTATAATTTTTTGCATTTTTAAATTTTGGATTTCATATTTTTGAATTTTTATTTTTTATTTTTTTATTTTTGATTTTTATTTTTTCATTTTTTTAAATTTTGGATGGGAAGGAAAATGCGGGAATAATCGCCGGGCGCAATTGATCTAGGCTATACCCAAAACTTACCGTCGCGCGCAGTTGACCAATACGCAAAACGGACCTTCGCGCGCAGTCGGGCACATTTTCGGCTTTTTTAAATCTGGACCTTTGAATTTTGAATTTTGGATTTTTAAAATTTGGGATTTTGAATTTTTTATTATGTTTTTTAAATTTTGGATTTTTGAATTTATTTAATTTTAGATGTTTTATTTTTAAATTTTTGGGGGATTTTTAATTTTTAATTTTGTAGTTTTTAATTTTGGAATATTTTTAGTTTTGGATCTTTGAATTTTTAATTTTCAATTTTTTATATTTTGGATCTCTGAATTTTTTATTTTTTGGATTTTTAAATTTTGGATTATATATTTTTTATTTTTATTTTTAAATTTTGGATTTTTGGATCTTTTATTTTGAATTTTTCAAACAAATTTTAGATATTTGGAATTTTTATTTTGGATTATTTATTTTTTAAATTTTGGAATTTTGGATCTTTGAATTTTTAAATTTTGGAGTTTTGTATTTTTAATTCTGGATTTTTTAATTTTTGGATCTATGAATATTTTTATTTTTTGGACTTTTTAATTTCGAATTGTTTGATTTTGGAATTTTGGATTTTTTATTTTTGGATAAGCCTAATCATTGAGTTTATTGTTTTTCTGTGCAATCCGTTCCGTCACACCATACTAATTTCGTGACGATTTTCAGCAATTTTTTGTTTACTCCTACCGCGGCTAAAAAAGTTTCACTTCATGAAATTAGCGTTTTCGTCATTTAATTAAAAATAAAATTTAGTCTAGCAGTAATGTAAATTATGTTAATTCTCGACCTAATTCCTCCTTTATCAAGCACAAAAATAGGTTACTGTGTTCAGGACTTTGAAAATGAATTTATTTATGCAACTTTATAGGTCCCTTAAGTAGCTTCTGAGACTGCTGACCACTCCTACTCAACAGATGGCACCTCTGTGCTAGTGGGCATTTTGAACAATGCGAATAGAGTAGAGTAAGTGGTATTTACTTATTGAGTGTATTTGATTGAAGTCAACTCTTCAGGGCTTATGGGCCGTGGTCGGCCAGTTTTGCTAGGTGACGTTACGCCGCGAGCTGCGTCGGGCATCTTCAGAGCGTGTCTATTTATTTATTTATTTAGTCAAGATTGAACATTACAGGTTTACACCCAATTGCAATGTTCATGACTATACTAGGAATACATCATGTACTTACAATAACACAAATATGAAATAGGTATAATAAAAAGTAGGAAAGTTAGGATAATGACCAATGTAAGGTAAGAAGTAAAGAGAATAGGAGAGATTAAAGAGAATAAGAGAGATAAGAAGAAAGCAAGCACGAAGAATGTAGAGAAAAATAAGGATGAAATATGAGTAAAACAAATAATATAACTACTTAAAATATGTTAGTTGACAATATCATATATGGTATTACTATTCACACACAGATTCCTATGAATTACCATTCTGGACAAGTTTTAACAGTTGGTTTGCAACATAATAAATTGTTTAAGATTCATTCCAAATATATGGGTTCGAGCAAGACGCAGCTTGGTTGGTCCCATTCCTGATCGCTACGCTGTTGAGTCAGGCGCCGAGCATAAAGTGTGTATGCGCAAGACGCAGCCCGGTCGCTAACCGGCAGGTCGCACATTTATGTGGGAAGTGGCATGTTATGGATTAAGTTTCTGAATTATCTCCATTTTTTTTATTTATTTGTTATTATCTTCTCATTCATAAAGTTTTGAAGACACAGAAGACAATGGTTTCTTCACAATTCGACTAGTTACAGGCTGTCAGAAACGGACGCCAAGTACTGCCTTATGCACAGCACATAAGTAGGTTTTCTTTATTAGTTTTATCGTCCGTTTAATTATTTATGTAGGCCTACACGTATGTTTGTTTCTAGCTTAGAAGTAAATAGGCTTGCGCTATATTACATTATGCTAATTTTATTGAAAGAATGAAGATAATCGAGAAATTTATACATCTGGAATCAAAGATGGGTAGAAAGTTCCTATTATTTAAGAATGTTTTTATGATATACAGATCTCCTTGGACTAACTCATTCGCAACCCATTTCTATATAAGCCATGGTATTTAAAATACAGTCAAAATAGTTATTTGTCATAAAAATTTAGCAGGAAGACAGCTGAACTAATTTTTTGTAATGTGGGAGAGAATATGCCATAAAAAATTCCATGTTCTTGGTTGTAATTTAGATTTCGTTAAGCCACTTGTAATAATTTCAAATACATTAGAAAGCTTTCAGTGGTTTTACTATGTTCTAGTTGAATATAGACGTAAGTTATTAACTTATTCTACTACACTAATTCTACTACAGCCGAGGTAGTGACGACGCGACTAACATTCAGAAGTTCACAGTTTCAAACCTTCTGGAAGATCAATATTAGGTGAAGTATGATTCGAAGGAGCCCTGCTCTTGTTGATCTCTCACCAGGTAGTTCTCCAGTTTTAGTGTTGATTCAGAGTTTAGTATCTCCCCTATAGACCCTTCGAAACACGTCGAAATCTTATACTTTGGCCTATATAAAAATGTAGTGGTTCCTCTATTTTTTTTTCTTATTTGTCGCAAATACTACTGATTTATACGAAAAAGGCTACAACTTCTAAATCTGACGGAAGAGGAGGTGTGTAGACAGTGCGTATTCAGTAGTTTCAGCCTCGCCAGACCAGAAATAAATCTGAGTGTATGCAAGTTTAAAATAAAAGTTTTTAGTCCATGATATAACTTAAGCATCTCATGTTCAAAATTTAAACAAGATCGTTAGAGCCGTTTCGCGGAAATCTCGAAAGAAAAAATAAATTTTCTTCATTAAATTGTTCGTAAAAGCAAGAGAAAGTGGTCTTCATTCTTCGTGTGGTGTCACATCACCTGGAGCTATCAATCCCAAATATATATATAAAATATTTTTCTACTACATTTTAACTACGGTACTGCTAAAGAATTCACGGGCACAGAGACATGTTTCTGGAAATTGTATTTTTGGATTCAGAGGACCCCAAAACGTGAATTTATGTTGAAAACGCGACATGAAATTTCAGGGTCGAACACAATACTTTCTTAGCCTGAAGTAGCCTTACGTGTGGCAAATGTGGAGGAAGTAAAAATTTCATACCAAATGTATACTATTTTATACCACCTTTATATATATCCGTCCAGCAACTTTCACCAAAAAATTGCTGCTTTCCTTACTCTGTGGTCCTGCATTTCAGTCAGTAATCGAAATACCACAGCTCTGCATTTTCATGTGGTCTCCCACGGTGATGGCTGAGATGATTTACGACTAGGATGACGCCCACATGATCCTTGTGGCCACACCCGTCCAAACCCTAGGCATATGTATGTCTTGGAAATTATCAAGTAGCAACAGCCTCCACAATTCCCATTCATATATCTCCGTTTCCTTTTTTAAAGCTGCTTAGTAATAGAGTATTCTTTAGACGAGATTTCAAAAGAAGGAGTTGGTGTATGGGTTAATGAAGCGTGTTTCTTTAATTAAGGGCGCATTTAGTACTTAGCTTTACAAGAATAACTTGCGTTATAACGCATTAATCTTTCTGTTTCTTTTGTAATTAGGAGCTGTAAGTGCAATGTGGAAATAATCTCTAGGCAACAAGTCACCCCTTGTTTTAACCATTTCACTGCTACAGACATATAATTGCGTCACTTCAGAAATTTTGTTACAGCAGAGACTTCATCCATATGTTAAGATTGTCAGGTATAGAAACTTTTTTTTCCTAAAAATTTCCTCATCGCTTTCCAGATTACCTAAAATAATCACTTCTTATAAGCCATGCGGGAAAAGAACGACAGGACGACCAAGAAAACGATGGACGTAAGACCGGAACAGGTCGCATTGACCTAAACCCTGAAAGGAAGAAGAAGGAGAAGAAGAAGCTTTCCAGTTTATCTTGATGATTGCTTATATTTTAATATAAGTTATACAAATTCGTATAGTTCTTACATATATTATGTAAGGAATAAAATATACTTAATGCAATCTAACTCACCTCTTTTTGCCGATAGTCGATTCATTTAAGTCATTTAGATACAAAAAGCACAAAGAGAAGTTAAATCGGCGTTTAGAAAAAATAGCTTGTATAATTTTTACTTAGGATTTATTTTAATTTAATTGAACCTGGCGGAATAAGGCTTTAGAGCTTTCAGAGGAAATACATGAATTATAAGAATTATAATTGAGTAGGCCCATACAATTGACCAGACCGGAGTATAATCTATGGCCGAGGGCTCCTGGAGCGGTGGAGGGCCAAATACACACACACACACACACACACACACACATATATATATATATATATATATATATATATATATGAAATAGGTGATCCAGTTAAGGCCACGTTAATTTTCAAAATTAAAAACAAAGTATTTATAGTTTCCAAATTTATAATTTTCACACTCAGCTATCAACAGATGACTATAATAAGTTGTTTTGGGCAAGAAACAATGATATTACTTAATTACATTGATAGCAAAAAATATAAAATGAAATCAAGTGGCAATGGCCTTATGAGGAGCATGTAGTCATGATAAGGCCACTTGGGTACACTGTAATCTTCTGACCAGCTCTGTACTCTTTGCCTCACTTTTTATCCATCTGAAATAAATTGAACGTATAGGCACATCAATATGTGTTAAGTAGTGTAAAAATAATAAAAACTCAATTAATTAAGCAAATTATGTATGTGTTCGCGGTCAAACCCAGTTCAGTATGAAAAGTGTGAACATTATTGCTTAAATGTTATAAATTAAGTAGATATTCACAAACAGAACTTGAACATTATGACCGAGAAATAGTGTTCCTCATCGCATCGCATCGTATGTGGCCTTAACAGGTGCACTATATATTTTTTATTTGCAATCTCGGTTATTAAACTTGGTATGTTAATGCAGACACAACAAAGAGATGCTTTAAAAGATCACAATGTAAGCTACATATCCACGTATAATTTTGTGCTGATATGAATATACTTAAATAGTTAGATGTATTTTATTTCTTATCTTGTTTTTATTTCTGAAGCGCGTATTTCACAAAAGTTTCTGTCTTTCCTCGAGGAATGGAGAGGGAACACTGAAATTCTGGTCAGTTGACCTTCGAAGGACGAGCTTCAAGTAGGTGTTGCAATCTGGGGCCAAAGTGTGATACTTTTACGTTAAAGTATTAGTGGCCTTATCAGGAGCATGGCCTTAACTGGAGCACCTACCTTATATATATATGTGTGTGTGTGTGTGTGTGTGTGTGTGTGTGTGTGTGTGCGCGCACAATGTATACAAATGACCTAAAAATACAAAAGAAAAATTTCTCTGACACTGGGACTTAAACCCAGAACCTTTGGCTAAGCCAGAGTTTAATATCTATATCTTCTCGCCACTAAACAAATAGTGTGTAAAATTAAAATGAATGAATACAATGTTGACTATGAGTGCTAAACATGCTAAAATACGCGTATTTACTCTTAACTAATCTTGATCCAAGATGTGTATGAGCAAAAGTAAACAAAAGTATTGTGAAAGTACAAAACACAGTTCACAAGAGTTCGTTTTTTTAGATTGTTTAGTCGATTACATATGTAAAGTTAATTGAACTTTCTTTTTCATATTAAGCGCCAAGGGTCCTGGGATCGATTTTTAATTCTGCCAAGTGATGTTTAATTTTGACCTCCTGTAGATCTATATTTTTTTTTAGAACTTTGAAAACCATACATGAAACTATTCCCATGGATGACGCCACTTTCACTCCTACATCTTGCAGAGATACTTCAGGGTTTTCTTTTAATGTTTTGTACATGTTTATCTTTATTTTTTAATTTACCCAGCCATAGGCCAATTTTCCTCTGACACTGGTGCCCGAGTGCACCATTCTCCGGTTTTCTCAGCTGTTTCGAAACCGGGGTAAAAGTAATATCGGGGTATTCTAAGAAAACCTGTGCACCGTTGCTACATTACCGTGGTTTCCAAACGTCCTAATATATCGCGGTTAATCTGCTACGAATCCATTCCCATTGATGCATTTTGTGTTGGTTTGTGTTGGTTTCTTCCATAGCCGCCAGTTTCACTCTCTCTCTCTCTCTGCACGTCTTCTAGTCACGGTGGCTCGACTACAAGCCCAATTACATTTATTTGTTGCCTTATTGTTCAATAATAAATGTTCATAAGGATAAAATGGAGTATTATATTGGGTATATATGTCTGACTTTGAATTCAAACACCATAGATACTGCAACAATCGTGAAAATGTGTTGATTACGCCCACTGAATGGGCCTGGTTTGGTTGAGGTCATTTCAATAGATGTTACATACAGCATTTACAAAGATATGTAGGAGAACACGGGGCGGAACGGGGTGCCGGGGCAGAACGGGGTGGCTCTATATCTCAGGCGTTCCGTGCTCTCAACGGACAATCAGCAAAGCATCTTGGGATGTCATTCTTTTTCAATTTGAGTTGAGATGTGGTTGTGTATGCTGTTATGGTCAAATTAACCAGATTTTTGTAATATTGTCGGTCCTACGCAGCAAGGTAAGCTGCAATCTTTTCTTTAGTTTATTTTTGTTTGTATACATACTAAAAATGTATTATTTAAGCATTATAATAAAGGTGTTTTACGTGAGAAAAATTTTGATTATGGAGGGTCATTGTGTAATCTAACCTAGGTCTGTCTCTGGGGCAGAATGGGGTGGGGCGGAACGGGGCAGTGCTCTATCCCCTAAAGAGCAGAACTGAAGCCTCAAGAAGTCCAAGGCCACAAACAAAGAGGAAAGGATACGGAAGAAATTCTTTGTAGGCAGAAAGCAAACATTAGAAAACACAGGAAAGAAAACCGAAAAAATCACAAGTCGGTCGAGTCCAAATGAAAATGAAGACGGTGATAACTGATAAGGACACTGCTTGTCTTATTCGACCTCGACGTAGATTGCTTGTGGTGAATGTAAATAGTAGTCACATAATTCGTGTGCAGGTAGCCTATAGACGTGAGGACGACGAAACAGTACCCGTTTATAAAAATTGTACTAAAAAAGTAAGTATTTTATTTTACCCCATTCTGCCCCGCATACGGGGCGGAACGGGGTGATTTACATTTTCTTAAATACTTCAAATTAATCCACAGTTAAACAATATTTCTTAGATTTTTTAGTGCTAGTTGTGTTCTGTAAACCATGAATCATTTATATATGCCTATACAATGCTGATTTTTGTTTTGTATATCTTCCTAGATAGGATTAAATATTAAGTGCCCCGTTCCGCTCCGGGGTTCCCCTACCATCGTTCATTCTTCAAATAGATCCCACATGTTTGTACATGTCAATAAAATAACATTTATGTTTTAAAGAATAATTCTCACACCTGTGCAATCCAAGGCAAAGCAACACCACGAAATCTCTGTTCTCAGTTCGACATAGCCTCACTTTTATTCCCGTTCGACTAGTGGAAATTTTAGGTGCAAAGTCATGTACATAGACATGAAAGGACTGTTATAATTATGTTCGTGTGTGTACAAGTATGATAAATTGATTACATACACTATATACCGGTACATAGGTTATATCGTGATGCATGTAGCCATTCACTGTAAATTTGGCCTAGGCCCACTGGTTTTCCATATTTCATTTATGTGTTGCCTTATTGTTCAGTAATAAATGTTCATAAGGATAAAATTGAATATTATATTGCGTATATATGTCGTCTGAATTCAAGTACTATAGATACTGTACCAATCGTGAAAATGAGTAGGTTATGCCTACTTCTAATGAACCTGGATTGGTTAAGGTGAGAAAGGAAGATCATTTCAATCGATGTTACAGAACAGTATTTGCAAAGTTATGTACTATCGTTCATTCATCAAATAGATCCCACCTGTCTCTCATTATTCATTATATTCAATTATCTTTTGGCCTAGATATCGAAAATATAATACATTACGCTGATCTCCATCTTGGAAAGAAAACCGCGGTTTTCTCACTTTACTTCTCCTTCACGGCCGGTTAGCATCTTACCGCAGTAAAAGTCGAAACCGAGGACGATGCAACGAAAGTGTGACTTTATCGGGGTAAACTAAGCAACTTTACCGCGGTATTCCGAATACCGAGATCGGTGCACTCGGCCATGGGACTTGAACCCAGGACCTTTGGCTATCTGTGCCAATGCTCTACCAACTGAGCAAAGCCAGAGTTCAACATATGTTTCTTCTCGCCACTGAACAAACCTTTTCTGTGCACGTTTCTTTACTGGTGACGTAAGTTCAGAAGACCCTGGCTCGCAATTTTCTTCTATAATACAAATTATTAGAGGCTATGCCTATTACTTTTACTTGCAATATGTGACATACTTCATCACTCATTATGTAAAAGAAAAGTACAACGAATTAATTAATCTCTTCTCTATATATATAAAAGGCTTTGTCCTGACTGACTGACTGAATGAATGACTGACTGACTGACTGACTGACTGAATGACATTAATCAACGTACAGCCTAAACTATAACAGGTAGAGACTTGGAATTTTGACAGTACCTTCGTTTCATAATGTAGGTGCTCACTAAGAAAGGATTTGGAAAAATTCTGATTCTAAATGCCAAAAATTAAATGTTTTTGAAAATACTTAATCCCTTTTTACATAGAATTATCAATTCCAAATCACAGAATATATTGTTGCCAAATGGTATCAGATGGGCTTGGAAAAAACAAATGAAATGCACTTTTGACAAATAAGAGAAGTTATCAAAATAATTCATGTTATAAATAAATATTACAGAATGAAATCCACTAAAATAATGGAATCACATAACTTTCTCTACCCTGGACATAGAGAAAACAAAACGAGGTATGGTAATGTGTATATTATTATATTATATTAGGTTTTTGGAGAGAAAAGTATGAAAGTGATAATGCTTTCTGTTTAATTTCATCCCCAAAACGGCTTTATGGTAACATAAGAGTGGGAGATTTCCCGCCTCGATATTACAATTTTATGTTACAGGAATTTCTGTTTCTTCTTATTTAAACCTCTACCAGGCTTGCTGTGCACTGTACAAGCGATGGGATGCAAATTTCTAGATCCTCTATGAGCCATAAAAAACTATATCAAGCGTTTTCTGAGGGAATAGTTTGAGTGTAATAAGTCGTTCTTCCTATTTCAAATTATAAATGCCTATATAAGGACCTAGAATTTAAAATTGAAAATCCGTCATAAGTTAATTTCCAATTACAAAATACAAAACCCGGGCGACGCCGGGTCTTTTAAGCTAGTTATGTTATAAAACACGTCTTGTATTTAGTAACTTATGTCACTTGTTTTTCTTCAGAATCAACAAATTTACCAAGGCAACGATAAAACAAATGAATCTTGTTTGCTAGATATAATTATATTGTCAAACTACTCTGAAGAAGTTGATGCTTTCTTAAGGAACTGTGTGGAATCAATTTTAAACATTCGACTAGATGACAGCAACTGGATCTTACCTTCATTGTCCATTTCTTTTGGAGGACTTGGAATACGTTGCGTCCGCGATGTTTGTTTGCGTGCTTTCCTGGCTTCTGCTTATGAGATTCTCGATTTAGTTCCATCTAATCTAGCATACCATACCATACCCAAGATCAGTAAACTATACAGGTTGCGTATTCCGCGATAGACCAAACGCAGCACTTGATTGCATGACGTCAACAGGTTTCCAAACCTCGCGATTCCCAGCTTTTACTCAGTCTAGAAAATCCTTACACCGCGTGATTAAACTCGTAACCTTTAATTAACCCTTGGTCGGATTCCTGTGGAATTTGTGCAGGAATAATCTACACATCAGCTCTACTGATGGTTAAAACAGATCCTTAAAAAAGCGGACACAAATGTTTTTATTTCATTTTATAAACATCGCCCGTTACACAAAATTCATGGAGGGAGAAGCGAATTTCATTATGCGACAAATTTGTTATTTTTGTGTCCCGAAAAAACTTCAAGCGAGAAAGTTTTAGTGAAATAATTTAATTTTAATACAAATGAAGTTCCAGCTCTATATCTCGAATGGCTTACGAGTAATTATTCCGGGCGCTTCACTTGTCGGAATGATTTGTGACGACCGTGAAACGTTCAGGAAGAAGCATATTTGACTATGCGACAATTTTTTTTATTTATGTGACCAGAAAATGATTCAAGCATGTAAGGTTTAGGGAAATATTTGAATTTTATTATACATCAAGTACCACGTTTATATCTTGAATGGTTTCCGAGTAATAGAATGGTAATTACTACAGGCGCTAGAGCTATCGGAACGGTACAGAGGTCTTTTTGTTCTATAAAATAGGCCTACTAGCAATTACGTAAAAATATTTTAATATTTTACTCGTGGACTCAAAAATAAAGGATATTAGCTGGCTACTTGTACCCATGCTGAAATATTGACCCGCTGGGGAAAATGAATGAATCAAACTTTTTCCTAATCTTGTAAATCTGCAGTACTTTTATTTAGATATTTGTTGAATTATTTATTTTATTTTTTGATCCTCTATACTAGTAAATTTTATGTCTAATTACCTTAGCAAATGCCTTATTGGTTCAATATCTTGTTACGCCCTTTTTATATTTTAATGTTTTATTATTTAATAATGTGTTCGTGTTATCTCGAAGGTGGCCCCGCGTTGGGCTGATCACTCATCCGGGGAGGCCCTCCATGTCCTTGTCTGGTGAAAAAAGTATGTATATGATCCAAAGATAATCCCTCTCCCGACAGGTTGCGGCCCTGTAAGGCCCGGGCGGCTTGGGTCGCTTAAATCCTAAAAGGGAGAGGTAAAACTACGACTGAGAGAGAGAGATTATTTAATATTTTATTTTTATATTTTGATCCTCTATACTAGTAACTTTTATGTCTAATTACCATAGCAAATGCCTTATTGTTTCAATATCTTGTTACGCCCTTTTTATATTTTAATATTATTTATCAACATGAAAACGTACTCCAGTTAAAAGGGTGGTTAATTGCAGAGGCTTTAAGAGCATGATATCTGGTTATATTTAGGGCAAAACGATGGTACTTTTTAATGAAAAAATTCATGGAAAAATCCTTTGAAATATTGTGTGATTTATGTAGAATACATTGCAAAGCAATTTGTGCGTACTCGTATGTGTATCATTTTTTATGTTGAGACGCCGATTTAAAGATCCTGCGCCACTTTTCATTGTGTTGCTCATGAAAGTTTCCCTGTCCTCCAATTCACAAACCATCCCTTAGTTTATTAGGTCTATATTATCTCTGTCGTCACATGATTTGTATACAGATCTACACTTTTGGCCGTGTTTCACCAATCATTACCTACATAACTGATCCTATATAACCCGGAGAAAATTATTATTAATATAAATGTATTGCTATGATTACAATATTAATACAAATTAATACTCTACAATAGTCTACACAATGTAATAATAGTATTAGTACTGTACATGTTAATATTAATAGATAAAAATTTCCGTAGTTGTTTTTTACCCTTATTATAAGGTGTAATTTCTATACAAATATACATTCTTAACAAATTTTCATCATATTATACTAACATAATCTCTAGAATAAGGAATATTTTCTAGGCATAATGGTTCAGTTATTTGCACTTTCTAGCACTTTCTAATTGACTATCCTGAACTATTAAAAACAATATGTATTACTAATTTCTATCCTAAAAGACTGTGGTCAGCGGCACCATGCTCTCTAGTGTCAAGTCGTGCGCCAAATCATTCAGACAGCTGAAGCGCCCGGAATAATTACCACTCAATTACTCGTAAACCATTCAAGCTAAAAAGATGGTACTTCATTTACAACAAAATTCAATTATTTCTCTAAAACTTTCTCGCTTGAAGATTTTTCGGGACACAAAAATTAAAAAAATGTCGTATAGTGAAGTTTGCTTCTCCCTCCAAGAATTTTGTGTAACGGGTGATGTTTATAAAATGAAATAAAAACACTTGTGTCCGCTCTTTTAAGGTTCTGTTTTAACCATCAGTAGGGCTGATGTGTGTAGATTATTTCTGTACAAATTTTACAGGAATCCGACCAAGGGATCATTAAAGGTTACGAGTTTAATCATAAGGTATGGCCATTGTCTAGACTCTAGACTGAGTAAAAGCTGGGAATTGCGAGATTTGGAAACTGGCGACGTCACACATCTCGCCTGCTCGCCGGAATACGCTACCTCTGTAGTTTACAAGCCATGTACCATACCATTTAATCATTACATACAGAAATCCTGGGATTTCATCCTCACCTCGAGTACCTATGAGAATCTTCTGTGTTCTTCTGTATCGGATGCAAGCGAGTTCGATACCTTGCAATTCGAGAGAAAAATCAGGATCATCTTTCAACATCGGAACATTAATTAACGACATGTCTTTTAAAATAGCTGTTGCTTTAAGGTTGGGCACTAAGATCTGTTCCCACACAAATGTCAATGTGGAACACTTGTTGATGCCTATGGACACCATGACTTAAGTTGTTTTGAGAACAGCGGCAGACTTTCAAGACAACATGCAATTAACGACATTATCAAGAGAGCGCTATTATCTGCATGCATTCCCTCAGTCCTAGAACCCATGGGTATAAGCCGAAGTGATGGAAAAAGACTTGATGGCCTAACTCTGATACCAAGGTCTAAAGGAAAATCGTTATTATGGGATGTCACTTGTGTCGACACATTTGCCTAATACATATAAACTAGCAAGCTCAGCCAAAGCATCAGCAATCTGCACCAAGCTAAATAAATATAAAGACCTGGTTAACAATTACAACTTTACTGTGTTCACTGTGGAGACGATGGGACCTTGGTGTGCAGATGCGAAGATCTTGGTGTCAAAAATAGGAAGACATCTTGAGGCCCTGACTGGAGATTTGCAGTCTACAGATTTCCTACGGCACAAGATCAGCCTTGCGATTCAAAGAGGAATTTGGGGGCGTTTCCTCAAACACAGGAAGAATGGGATGAAATATTATATATCTCCTAATTCAGCGTAGTCCAATCTTTAGTTACACGAGGGCCAGTCAAACTTTAGTATAGGAATGTGATGGCCAGATAAATTCCAGAAAGAAAATTAATTACATAAACACTCTATATAAAATATGTCATATTTTATTCAAAAACTTTTGTAAAACATGTTTGATATAAATACAAAAGCAAGCAACTCACATAACAGAACTTATGTTTTCATAAGTATATAAGGTATATGTAACTTACTATATATATTTGTTCATTTATAATAGATTATTATTATATACAATCGTACGATATGTGCGGAATGGAAATAAATATCTAATTGTGCTTGTCGCACTGTCGTGAAGTATCCGCTGGTGCGATTTACCAATGAAACGACAGGTCACAGTAAGTCAAGGCAAGTCTATTGTTTGCTTTTGCTCCGTACATATTTTGGATCAAGTATAGTTAACTATTCCTATGTAACAATTGTCAGACGATTTCCAGGAGTGAATAGCTGTTGCTGTAAAGGAATACGAATAGAGTGAAGTTCTGCACAGAGGCATGAATAGTTAGGAATCAAGCTGAGAGCCCATGCCCAAGTTATGGTAGGATGATAGGTAATGAAAACGGCTGGAAAGGTAGCTATAGGTGTTAAGGTAAGCAGGATTCCATAGAGCAGAATGAGACAGTGGAGACTTTTCAGACAAAAAAAAAAGTTTAAACAAAGATTATTGGATCAATGCTGAGTAATAATGATAATCGTATTTTTACCACACGTCAGTGAAGTCAGAGAAAGATCACCCGTATGGGCCAATTATCTTCCTTATGATCCACCTTCTAGACCTTTCTGTTTGAAAAATCAAGATAAAGTTTGCAAGGACAAATAAATTGTAAAGATAACTTATTTATGTTTGTAGAAAGTTCACGAAATTTAAACAAAACATTTAGGGCTGCTCTCCAGGAAATTCCAAAATGTATATATGTGCATAATAATATAACTTAGGTTATATAATATAGCCTACAATAAATAATCATAATTAATTCGGAAAACCGAAAATAATTGAAAACTTTAGTGTCACATCACGGAAGAAATAAAATATATTTGGTTCCCATGTTACGATTTGTATTAGAGTTACGCTATTCGCAGACAGACACACATATTTCCAGACCTACTGTCACATACATATCAATATAAATCTTAAATCTTATAAATCTAATTCTTATGACATCTTTCTAGTGTGTTTATATACCTAAAGACTAACATTATCCAACGTCGATTTGCACTTTGCTTATTTTACATTATTTATTTATTTACTGCAACTTTGTTACTGTGTGTGTGAAAATATTCAAAAGTAAATGTTGCACAGGCATGAATATCAAACTATATATACAATTTTATGTACTAACACAATTAGTCCAACATTTGACCAAAACTCATCCAACACAATGGAAATAGTCTTGTTTAGTTTTAGTTTTGTTTAATTACCTCGAAAATGTCAGAAATAATTTCAAATATATACCACGATTTATGAAGACACATCATTCATAAGTTTATAGAATAAATATTCCCAAAATTCGTGCACCATGAAGAAACGGATTTTAAAACATCTACAGAAAAATTGCTGCAGTAAAAGTCTCTCTAATAATGAAATTAAACGACAGTGATATATTGCTTTATGTTTTGATAGAATATGAACATTACTTGAGCGAATCGTGGCGAACGGAACTCTATTTTCCCCGTAAAAATTAAAATCATTTCAAACACCATCACATTTTCACTGCTTTAATCGACCCTTAGCAATATTTGTATAATGGTTAAAGACATCAAAGACAAGGTTTATAAAAGAAACATAATAAAAGCATCCGAACTACTGTACCTCCCTAGTAAATTATCACATTACACTGACAACAATCTTCGCAGCTCATTCGGAAATTGCGGCGTCGTATACTTCATTTTTTCCATTAGTACGAAAATAAAGACGAATCCACAGGCTATTTCTGTCAAATTCAGATATATCTACTTGTGATAATGAAATAATATTATTTCATCACGATATTAATAGGCTGAAGCTGAGAATTCATTGTTTTTACTAATTCTCCAAAAATGTATTTTTAGGATACATAAAAATTATGTTAATTCTTCTGATCGAGAGAAAACGAGAAAGCATTAAGTCATTAAAGAAATACTATTAGCTTTTCTATAGGCCAATATGACCAAACTTTTTCAAAATTATATGTTAGTGTTAGTCTTATGGTCTTATCGTCTGGTCAAGTGTCAGTCAATATTCTTACCCTAGGTAGCGTAAGCAGGGGATCCAACGTGTACATTTTTTTAAATAATTGGACAAAAAACAGAAAAAAAGCTTTTCTGGTTACCCAAACCATTAGAGATATAAACAATGCAGAAGTTATGTTCAGCACCCCCCCTAGTAGCCGCAAGACCTTGAAGTTGGTGGGGGGGCTTGCGTGTATCTGCGAACCTGTGGGCTGTACTGGAGGTGGAAACACCGCAGAGTTACTCATGCCAGGGTGGCCACAGGGGAGATACCAGACGAAGAAGCGGCTAACCAAGCCCAACCCTAAGGTGTAGTGCAATCCGTGCTGAAGGGGTGAATGGCACAGGGCTAATGTGTCTTTAACGGAGCCTCTGGAAACCAGGCGACCTCCAGAGTATAAGCCTTACCCAGGCATGCGGGGCTCTACCTGGGCGGACTGTATAATTCCCTAGCTTCTCGTGGTACCAAAATGGATACACGGAAGGAAATTTCCAAAACAACCTCTGAAGACCACGTAAGTGAGCCCTCAGCACAGATACCCACTTCATTTGATGAGGAAGCTCTTTCAGAGCAAGCCTCTGATATGGAGATGGGCATCGATGTAAACTCATCAGAGGTGGTCATGTCAACCTCAGCTGGGGAAAAAGAACCTAAGAGACCTACTCCGGGCCTAGACGAAGCCACGGAGAAGATGGAAAAGCTCAAGGTGAAAACAAATAAACAACTTCTGAGGACCACATATATGAACCCTCAGCATATACAACCATTTCCCTCGAAAAGAAAGCTGCCTTACAGCAAGCCTCAGACAGGGATATGGAGTATAAGCCACCAAGATCTAGGTAGTAAAGCCTTTTGTAGACCTTGGGAGAATTATTCTTCAAACCAAGGATGGTACTAAAGGTCCTCCAGATCAATCTTCAGCACAAGAAGGCGGCCTCGGCTGCCTTCTGTAGAATCTTCAATACTGAAGAAATAGATCTAGCTCTGATTCAAGAGCCCTGGATTAACAGGGGTCGTATTGCAGGGCTAGGAGAATGCCAAGGGAAGTTGATATACTACAACAAGGGCACTCATATTAGGAGCTGTATCCTTGTTCGTAACGGTATTCAATGTTTACCTCTTTCGGAATTTTGTTCTAATGATATCACCACGGTGAAGATTGACTGCCAAGTAGGAGGAGGGAACAAAGGCCTTATACTGAGCTCTGTTTATCTCCCCTATGACGGTAGCAATCCTCCCACAAGGGAACTAGAGCAGTTGGTCGCATACTGTACAAGGAGTGGCGAACAGACCATCTTTGGGTGTGATGCCAACTCTCATCATGAAATTTGGGGAAGCAAGGATATCAATAAGAGGGGTGATTATCTTTTAGATTTTCTGCTCTCCAATAACCTAAACATACTCAATGTCGGTAACAAGCCTACCTTTGCTAACCGCATAAGGCAGGAAGTTATAGACATTACTTTCTGTACTGGGTATATTTCCACACAGATTACCGAATGGAGGGTCTTGGATGAACCATCACTTTCGGATCATAACTACATTTCCTTTAATATTAATGTAGTAAAAAGAACCAATCCCTACAGGAATCCCAGGAGAACCTGGTGGGATCCCTATAAAGAGGATCTCTCAGGAAGGATTGGGCAGATAGAAGGGATTAGATCTTTTGGTGATATCGACAAGGTCGCCTACTTGATTCAAGAGGCCATACTTGACTGTTATCATGATAACTGCCCCATGCAAACGAGGATTAAATCCACGAAAGTGTCATGGTGGACTCAGGACCTTGAATATAGGAGGCGCAGAGTAAGACACCTCCTTAACAAGGCTAAAAGAACTAGAGACTGGAGGGAATATCATATAGCCCTCACTGAATACAATAAAAGCATACGTAAGGCCAAAAGATCTTCTTGGCAAGCCTACTGTCAGGAGATATCTAGCCTGTCAGAGGCAGCCAGATTACAAAGAGCACTGGCCCACGGTATAGTCAATCCCGTAGGAACAATATGTAAGCCTACAGGTGGTTTCACATGCTCGGCCGAAGAAACACTCAAAGTACTCTTTGAGGCACACTTCCCCGAGTGCATACATGATGACGACAAGACATGCGAATTCCTAGGACACTGTGAAAACTCTAGACCAAGAGCATCACAGGAAGAATGGGAACTGGCATGCCAAGTGGTCACAACACACAGCGTCAAATGGGCAATAAATAAATTTAGCCCATTCAAGTCGCCAGGTGGAGACGGCATCTTTCCTGCATTACTACAGAAAGGGCCTGACTCACTTTATATTCTTCTCTGTAACCTCTTTAGAGCCAGCATAGCTTTTAGCTATATTCCTCAGGCCTGGAGAGTTACCAGAGTAGTATTCATTCCTAAGCCCGGGCGAAATAAATACACCGAGGCTAAGGCTTTTCGACCAATCAGTCTTTCATCATTCCTTCTGAAGGCTTTGGAAAGACTGGTCGAAAGATACATTCGAAGAAGAGTACTATCAGATACTCCTCTTCATAGAAACCAACATGCCTACCAGCCATCTAAGTCTTGCTTAACGGCGTTACACAGCCTAGTTAGCAGACTGGAGGATTCCATGGCATGGAAGGAAATAGCCCTAGGGGCCTTCCTAGACATAGAGGGAGCTTTCGATAACACCTCCTATGACTCTATGGTCATGGCTGCTCAAAAGTACGGAGTCAATGACACTCTTTGTAGTTGGATAAACTCCATGCTCAGGAGCAGAAAAATTACAGCCAGCCTTCTTGGGGCTACAATGGGAGTTGTCGCCACGAGGGGATGCCCACAGGGGGGGGTTCTTTCTCCCCTACTGTGGAGTCTCGTGGTGGATGATCTTCTCAAAGAAATGACCCAGGAAGGATACTACATACAAAGCTATGCAGATGACATAGCACTTGTTGTCTTTGGGAAATTTCCCAATACAGTCTCAGACATGATGAATCGTGGTCTGAGGAAAATTCACAACTGGTGCAAGCAGGAAGGCTTGTCTATTAATCCTAGCAAAACAGTTGTAGTCCCTTTTTCAAACAGGAGGAACTTGAAGGACTTGGGCAAACTCAAACTAGGCAATTCAATCCTGGAATACTCTGAATCAGTTAAATACCTAGGCCTTGTACTAGATAAGAAACTGACTTGGAACAACCACATCGAAAATACCATTCGTAGAGCTAGATGGTCACTTGTGACCATCAAACGCACTATTGGAACCACCTGGGGCCTAAAACCTTGCATAAGCCATTGGCTATATGTTGCAATGGTCAGGTGCCAGATATCTTATGGCGCCATCGTTTGGTGGCGTAAAACATTACAGATAACTGTAGCAGGAAAGTTTACCAAGCTACAGAGACTAGCATGTCTGTGTATTACGGGGGCTTTCAGAAGTACTCCTTCCATTGCATTGGAGACTCTGTTGAACCTCCCACCCATGGACATTTACTTACAAGCGGAGGCCAGGCTTACTGCCCATCGCTTAGTGCAAACAGGGAACTGGAGGAACAGCAGCTCAGCAACTGCCCATACCTCCATATTAAGCTTCCTGGACATTACAGAGTTGAATATGAGGTCAGATCTCATGAATACTCAACACTGTTCCTTTCCTCCTTTCAAGACCACTCTTGGTTCTCGAAATGATTGGAGTGGAGGAATTACACCTGATAGAGGACGGGACCAACTTGTGTGGTTCACGGACGGATCCCGCATAGGGGATCAATCAGGTGCAGGCATATTCAGCCTATCTCCAAGGACAAACGTCAGTATAAGCCTTGGAAAATACTGCACAGTGTTTCAAGCAGAAATAATTGCTATATTGAGCTGTGCACTCAGAGGAATTGAGAGAGGCTACCGTGGTAAGCGAATTCTCATCCTCACAGATAGCCAGAGTGCTTTAAAGGCGCTCTCATCAGACCAGGTAAAATCAAAACTGGTATGGGAATGTTTGAATTCCCTTACTGCCCTTTCATCACACAATAGTCTTGAACTAAGGTGGGTGCCTGGGCATCAGGGAATTCTAGGAAATGAAAAAGCAGATCAACTGGCAAAAAAGGGTGCACAGATACCCTTTGTCGGCCCTGAACCCGTGGTAGGAATCAGTACAAATACTGCTAAAACCTCGGTTAAAACATGGACCAGGGAAAGACACCAACTGAGGTGGCAAACCTATCCAGGACAAAGACAGGCCAGGAGACTGGTCCTGGGTCCAAGCAACACTATCTCCTCATCTATCCTAAAATTGGACAGAAGAGGAATAAGGAAAGTGGTTGCGTTAATATCTGAGCATGGTCACTTCAGAAAACATTTACGCAAAGTGGGACTCCATGAGGATGATCCCATCTGCAGACTATGCAAACAGGATGAAGAGACGGCCTCACACATCCTGTTTGATTGCCCAGCCCTGGCAAGAAAGAGGTTCACTCTCTCGATATCCAGGGAAGACCTGGGGAATGAAAAGGACATTGGAACTAAAATACTACACCTTGTTCAAGGAACAGATTTTGGGAAACAATGAGATCTTCTCACCCAACGGGATGAGGCGCAAAGCATAAGCAAGCAGGAGGAAGGTATCCAATACCCTGCTTGACTGCACTACCCTGGCAAATATCCAGGGAAGACTTTGGGAAAGGAAGCCAACAAGAGCTTCTCTACCAAAAGGGGCAGCACAATAAGCCTTTTAGGCTGACGTGCGGGAGGTCTCTAAACTCTCTTCAAGCCCCCCGTTATCTAATCTAATCTAATCTATGTTCAGCATGATAATATTCTACAAAAAGTCTGCGGCAGAATATGTAAGTTATATCTTTACTGGGCAACCTATAACAAAATCTGAGTATGGAGCTTGGTATTAAAAAGTAGGCAGTGGCGCCAACTTATATGTTCCCGTGGGGCTCAAGCCCACCCAATAATTTGCTGTGAATTATCTTAAATACTTATTATAATTATTAGGCCTATTATTACTTAAAAAATCATGTTTAGTCGGTGCAAAACCAAAATCAGGCTAGCCTATAGGTTTATACAAGCGTTGACACAAGTAACATGATCTCCCTTGTTTCAATTAACTTAGCCTACGGTACGATCGCAATTGTTTCTGAATCCTTCAAATGTATAGCCTACGACAAATTTACTCTGTTAATGCCAGTTTTCCCAGCATTTTCCGAAATACTTTTTTTCCGCTTTGAAAAGACTGAAGACATTACTACGTTCGACAATATTATAGAGAAGAGTTAATTTCACACATTGCTGTTCTAAGTGTAACCCTACATACGGATAACGGGGAAAAGTTGGCTTTCGATTTTGCTTGTTGAAGAATTTATAGGGAGAAGTACTGTACATGTAGGCCTACAACATGCAGTGCTACTCAATAGTTATTGCATGTTTTACTTTATTTTAATTTATTTTATTTTATTTTAGTTGTTACCTAATATTTTTTCTCCAAAGGTCCCCATAATCATAAACGTTGAAGAATTAAATTAGAGTCCCACCCGGGAGGGGTTGGTAGCACCACAGTATAAGTATTAATACTTATACTGTGGTAGCACGGTTGCCTTCCACCTTGTCGGCCAGTGGTTAAAAATTTCCGGGTTAATGTTTTTCAGCCCACCCAATGTTTTTCAAAAGTTGGCGCCACTGAAAGTAGGCCAATTAAACTTAAAGACTGATTTTTAAAATAATATCATGCTTAAATTATTGTTATTAGGCCTATACAATTTGAGTTCCGGTATTTATTGTAGACAGCAAAAATATTTCTTAAACTTTTCACTTAGGCTTACATTCAAACTGTAAAGAGTGTCTTAAATCACTACAAACATTATGATCAGTACAGATATCACAAAATTCCAATAGTAAGCTTTCGAATTAAAATATGCATTTACATATTATAAATCCTAGCCCTGACAGGGGAATTATTAATTTTCAAACCTTAACTACTTCTAAAGACAGCTATTGAATCAGTGACCAATCGAGAATAAGAGGATGTGGAATTTTGTAACTTGTATAAATTTATAATGATTGAGCACTGAAACAGCTTCATAGCTTCTGAGCAGAAGAAATTAATCATTAAACAGAACAAGTAGTTAAATAAGCTGCATATAAACAAGAGAAGCATGAAAATAGCTTATAATTCTATTTGATGAAACATTTTAACTCTCATATAATAAATAAATAAATAAATACAGCATTTATAACATTATATTATTGGTGGTTGCAGAAAGGAATTTAATCTAGAAAACAAAACAGGTAATGAAAGTTGGTAATAACCGCATTCAGCACGAGCATGGCCGTTGGTGAGATAATCTTGTAATAAATCTATTGTCTCGCCATAGGCTATCTCACTTACAGTGACGTAAATAGCTGTGTATTTAATCACTTATAGTTTCATTGTTCATTACAAGCCTTAATCTATGAGTATTCACTAAATAGTCACAATAATTATAACTCGAGGCCCGCATTCTCTCAAGATAAATTCACTCATAATTTCGATGCTCGTGAAATTATCGATGAAATCCGGACCTCTCGTTATATTGCCTATGATAACGTCCAGTACAGATAATATTCGCAGGGTATTCAGTAGCAGATCCTCACATCTGAAAAAGTATAGGTCGTTCTTCTGAGAACATGGAGATGAGTTTTCTTAGTCAACCAGTCCTATTGAGATTATAGTGACGTTGACACCAAAAGATGTTCTGTAAAAGGTCGTGAATCCCATTAAATTTAACCCCCTCTCTTCTATACGGAAATCAGTACAATCCCAAGGTCGAGCAGTCATCCCAAGCTGGTTTCTGTACTCTCAGCAGGTCGCGAAACTAGAATGACGTGCATTTTTTAATTTAATTTTTTCACAACATTCATTTATAGATCACCAGATTTACCCGTGCCAATAATAGTTAGCATAATACATTTTGCAGTCTCCGTTAATGGGAATATTGTGCCCTGCCTCGTCCATGCTAATTTACCATTTTCTAGGTGCACTTTTCTCAAAACTGGATTTTAGTTATCAACTTGAAACTTCCTGAAATTCCAATTTTTAATATCTGTTTAACAGTAGGCCTACTAAGCAGTTTTCTGAAATTGTACTTAATTGCCAATAAAACATTTCATGTTTCAAATGTAATTCCTCTTCAATAACATAACTAATTATATAGTTTGTTCGTTATTTCGTTTTCATGGAAAATTCAATTCAACTTGAATACGCTTATTGTACTCATTGTACTTTTTTCGTTGTAATTTCGATATATTAATGCGACAACGTTTTCGAGAAAACCCGTAGGATGCGCTGGCCGCACACCCGAGAGCCAGTGACATCTGCGCTAATAGTTCAGTCAACGAAGGGGTTGTAGAGGACTTGGAGAGGGGGAGAATTTTGTCTTCAGGAATGTGTTGGAGCTAGTTAGGAGGTAAACATAATAAGTCCTCGCCCCTACCCTTTTACGCTTCATAGGGGGTGGAAAAGGCCCATGTTCTTGTTTTTCGCTTGTAACTTGAAAACATAGATAGGGAAAGGCTTTTCATATAGGCCTACCAAATTAAAGCTCACATAATTCTGTACAAGTTGGTTCATATATACTTTTGTCGTATCCAGATGTAGGCTGCTGGATATCACTAATTTTCCAAGAACTAATTTTTACCTCACACTTTTGGTTACATTTGTCATTCTAACACCTCAGCCTTTCGTTTTACAGAAAAGTCGTCAAAAAAATAGTTCTAGTGCATTAAATTTCCTTTAAATATGTATATAGATATTTAATTAGTCTTCAACAAGACAAAAGTTACAACAATTTGAAATTTTCGGATAAATGTTATGATTTCTCAAGAAAATTATACATTTGTTATTTCATAACTCAAGAGCTATAACGATGTATGTATGTATATATAGACATATATATACTATATGTACACAATATACAAACATATATACATAGATTAAATTAGATTAATGAGGAGTAGTATAAGCCCTTCGGCTTCTCAACACTGCGACCTTAATAGATTCATTGTGAATACCCGATACCCTAATCTAGCAGTCACCACTTTTAATTTAATGCTTTTTTTAATATAGTCTACAATTTTCCTGGGTGATGTGCAGTCCTAACCCGGGGATTTTTCGTTACTGAAAAACCCACTACCCGGCCGAGAATCAATCCCGGACCGCCAGAAGGAAGGCATATATATAAGTTAGGAATCCACATTTAAGAACCCCTCTCATCTTCCATCACTTTTCCATATCGGATTCAACGTCTGCAGGGGATGTGTGGAGAGGCTCCATTTCTTCCTCATCGTCGTCTTCGTTCATTACCAGGTATCTTGTTCAAACAGTTCCCCTGGCTGTTTTGCCATAAAGGAGAATAGCTCAACGAAACTTTCTTGCAGCCACATTTAAGACTGCTGCAATCCTTTGTGCACTTACAAAAAGTTTGCTTAAGGGGGAACATACAGCTTTCGATGAAATTCTTTGGTGAGAAATATGTTAATTTCATTTTTTTTTTTCTCAGCAATGAATTGCTCTACAGTCTTGCAATCTGACATACTGTTTATTGACTATTTCTAAAATTGCATACTATTTTCTAAATTATCCTAATTGTTACAATTACGGGTAATTATCGTTTCAAAATGGCTGCCACGTTTCATGCACTGAACAGCCGTTTCCCTGATAACTTCCACAATATAGATATTTCTGAGTGGTTATTTTTCTGAGTGATTATTTTTCTGTGTGTTTGTTAATATCATGTGAACAACATAATCTAGGATCTTTGAAATATCTTCAGTATAAGTACTTTTTTTAAAATATATATAATTATAATATACCGGTATATATTATATATTATATATATAATTTAATATAAATGTTGGTGTTTCTTTGGCAGATATGTATAAAAGTGAATATAAAGTGAGAGTTTATACTTGCTGAGAACTGTAGTCACTCACAAGTCGTATGAAAAAAAATCCCAACGACAGAATAGATCCCACTCACAGCCGCAGAGTTTATACTCCAGCTACCCACGCCAAAAATGCACCTCCGTCTGCACGTGCTATGAAAACAACAATGGTCTTCAATTAAATCACAGCCACGTCGGCGTTAAGAAAGAGGAAGAAAATTAATTAATTATATCATTCTCGAAGGGACTTCATAGAGACGTACAAAGTGGAAGGAGAGGAGAACAACCTCACCAGCGCTATATAAGAAGAAGAAGAAGAAGGAGGAGGAGGAGGAGGAGGAGGAGGAGGAGGAGGGCAGGAATGCCATTCAATTTTCATTGAAATTTTTAAACAAAACAAAATTCTGTTCTCAAAATCCCAGTTACCAGTAGCTCGGCTAAAGAAAGCAGGAGCTATGAAAGCAGTTGTTACACACATAAACTCAAAATTTAATTTCAATTTCATTGACACACTAGTTTAAAAAATCCAAAACATGAAAACCAGAATAAAAAACAAAACAGATATGAAGAAAACTAGGAAGAAACCGTTCCTAAATCTGTATAGCTCCTTATAGTTCACATCAAGAGAGTCCCTACGTTCTTCGTAGGTTTTCACCATTCCAGGAATGTCCATATAGTATTCCATAATCCAACGAAACATCCTCCCACCTAACGTCTCGCCCGTACAGTGAGTGAAATGAGTGTCGTATTTGTTAGCTTACAAATTTCCTAGTTAATAATCCCGCCGCTCAGTCTTTATGCACGCGGAATTGAAGTAGGCGCTATGCGACTGAGTACAAAGAGCGTCTTGTCACGTGCATACGAATGCAAGTAGAAACTTGAAATTTGCGAGTATAAACTTTATACTCTCTTTTATACATTCCCCTGCCTTTGATTCAAGTTTCCATCTGAGACATGACAATACTTCAACACGCGGCTATTAACGAGTGTGTCTTTCTTGCACGAAACAAATCACACTTCAAAGACAACACCGATGAGGACGATGGAAGCGAGACTTACGTATCTGGCCAACTCTCTAGTACTTGAGCAGGTATCGTCCCTTCACTCGAAATTTTTTACACTTTACCAGCTGTGCTACAGAGAACACTTTGATTTCATTCTTGTATTAGATCTCTCTGAGTACATTCTGAAATTTATAACATGCATTAATTCAATGAACCCATCATCCAATATTACAAAAGTGACAAAACTGACGTCTGAACACTACAGAGAATGGAAAAAGGTACCCACCCTGCTTCCTTCAGTATTTAAGATGACGAAACTCCCTTGCTTGTCCCTTTAAACTTACAGGGAGGTTTGAGAATAAGCAAATCAGCTATTTAAGGGACATTAATAGACTTCAGGCTCAGAAGCCTTCCTTCGTTAAAATTAAACAATAAAGGTAGCAGAGTAGGAATGACTATATATGACCTAAGTGAAAGAACTTAAAAGCGTTCGAGAACCGAGAGAGGTGTCCGAGATGGTAAAGTCTTTGACTCGCATTCCTGAGGTCCCAGGTTCAAATCACGTAGCTGGCCAATTTTCATGGCTGGTTTTATCATGGTTTCCCCAGTCGTAAAGGCAAATGCCGAATTGAATATTTATGTGCCATGAATCATCCTCACCATTTCATCCTGCATCATATCCATTTAAATTTATATCAGTTGAAATTTACTCCATAAAATACACTAAAAATAGAAAATAATTGACAATCAATAGGTCCATTGCCTACCTCACTGTATGGATACAGATCCCAAACTCCTGATATGGCCTCGTAGCTAAAAGGGGTATAAATACAGCAGAAATAAAAATAAAATATTTCAAAATTCCGCCCTAGTCCCTTATCAGAGAACCCTCTTGTCCTCCGTTCTAGGCATTGGCAAGCCCATCAATAGGAGAGATAAGGCGGGTGAAGAAAAGAAAGATGTGATATTACATCAATAGGCATCGTTCTTCGTTATGCAAATGTCTCTGAAAGGAAATAATTTGTTTTATTGTAAATGTTATAAGAAGTCCCACTGGATGATGGTTATAAAATGTTATCAGCAGGAAACTGGCTAGCAGCAGGAAATTGAAGGATTTATATCTGAATAAAGGCTATCACTCCGAGTGACCAGAAGAACAACCTGTGCACGGACCAAGGACAACAGAATACTCGCACATTAAACACATTGACAAGTAAAACAAACGAAAGATAAAGAGTGACAATAACCTCACAGCACGGGTTTCGTTGCTTTTAGAGTTCAGTCAAAATGTATGTAAGGCTCAAGAAGACTCGAACCCCTCATCAGTATAAAAATTTTAAACGAAGTAGACTTCTTCCTATAAGTTACAAGGGTCCCAATCTGCTCATGGGAGGTAGCTAACGGCTATAAAGGCCTAACCTTTTACCATTAATAGATATATTATTTTATACTCCTTAATTTTATTCCTCCACATCTCTACGTCCTATTCTGATGAGCAAGGCTCGGCGTAGGGTCACAAAGTTACGAGATTGAAAAATGGTATGCACAGAGTATAAATGACGTCATACCTCGTGGTGTGAGAGGGTGCAGTATGTTTAATACTAAAGTGTGTCTATACTTGTAATGAACCAATTGTATACTATTTTGTTTACTTATGCCCGGTTTCTACAATCTAGTGAATTTCCTATGGGTAAATTATCCATGGACAAATTAGTTCCATTTAACCTACAATGATATAATGAGCAAGGCCTTGGAGTTGTACAGTTAATTTAATTCAGAGGGCTTTGATTCTCATTGTTTAAATATTACTATTGATCCTATGAAAGGTTAAATTTTATCCAGCCATCCATGAAAGGATAAATTACCCCGAAGATTTACCCATGGAAAGGTCTAGCCCGAGTTTGTATGAACATTTTTTCTGCCATTTTCATATTTACCCAGAGGACATTTATCTAGAAACTCGCCAAAAGTGTATGTGATTGCTATCTTTAAATTATTTGTGTTTGTGTGGTGTTATTTTTGTGTAAATTCTGTCCATTGGATAATTTACCCATAGGTAATTCGCGAGATTATAGAAACCGGCCATCAATTAGTTATTTCAGGATTCAAATGAGGGATAGTTCTGCTATTTTAGAAGTGACAGTACTATATGCCGAAACTGAGAGCACGAAGAAGATTAGAGAGATTCGAAAGTGAAAGGAAACAATATTGCATTTTGCAAAATTGCGCACAAAAGATATACGGACATGTAGACATAGATTGTTTGAAAAATACTGTGATAGCCAAAGGCAAATGGGAAATATTAAATTACACATTCAAGGCAGCCCTTCAATACCAAAATCAGACACTGAAGATCAAACCGGAGCTTATCGACATTTACGTATAATGTTAGTACATACCAACATCAATTTCACCAAGGTCGAAAATACGTCATATTGTAAAGAGTGTTTTTTAGGTAGATTTCGAAGAAAAATCTACCTATTGCGATCGATACCATGTCATGATTTTCGAAAAATTATTTCATATCTTTACGTTTCATGCTTCCCTAAGTACGAAACCACCGCCCGTTAAAAAAAAAAAAAAAAAAACAACAACAGTGATATATATATATTTATATCTTTACACGCTAGCGCCCGTAATTTTGAAGATATTTGAACCAAATTTTATTATGTTATTTCTAGGCCCAATAGTTCGGACAAGTTCGTTAATGAGCAAAATTGGCACAAGGGGGTGGTCGGGGGAGGGGGTTGAAATTTTAAAACATTTATATCTCGGCCCCTATGAAGTATAGAGGGAAACTTTGTTTGAATAAATTAGAGTACTCCCTATGGAGTTTACAGTGACACCAACAATTCGGGAAGTTTTGGGGGTACGAGTGGAGGTGGGGGTGTGGGGATGGAAATTCGAAATTTTTGAAACTACGTCTTGTGGGGTATCGTTGAAAAGCTCTTGATGATTACTCTACAAATCAATAACTAGTTTCTTGATAGTTCTCATATAAGGCGATATTTGAACGTTTGAAAAAGTGATCTTTCCTTTTTTGCTGTTATTATTGCGGGTTTGTCATGCCAAGGCTAAAGAAGAAGAGTGCTACGCAGCGACAGTAAATTAAACCAAAAGCACTTAGAAATCTACCTCAGCCTGTAGGCTTGCCTAAAGGGATTTTTTTAATAGGCCTATATGGCTAAAAAGTTTCCCGGGAGATGACCTAAGAAAAAACTCCTGAAGACCTTGATATGACGATCACTGAATCAGATTAGAAAAGTGGTGAAAGACCAAAAAATATGGGTTGCATAGTGCATATGTCCTTTTCTTCCCTGGAGCCGAAAATTATTTGGGCTTATTAAAACATGTAGATTATAAAGTTCATTGAAACACATAATGCTAGGCAATTCACTTCTGAACAAGGAATGTAATACAGATATTTATGACTAAATGTGAACGATTATTTTGTGTCCTATTACAACTCAATGTTTACATGTTGAGGCAACGAGTAACTCCACGTCCCATCTCCAATTCATCTCAGCTTAAACACAGCAATGATCCGGTCTTGACTTGGGTACCCTAGACCCAAGATCAGTAAACTATACTTGCATATTCCGGGATAGACCAATCGCAGCACTTGAGTGCGTGACGTCACCAGTTTCCAACTCTCGCAATTCCCAGCTTGTACTCAGTCTAGAAAATCCTTACACCGCGTGATTAAACTCGTAACCTTTAATTAACCCTTCAGTGGCGGTTTCTCCTATGTGCTGCAGTGCTGCAGCACACAGCTTGTTTTCTGCTCGTCGTATAATGTTATTTTCAAACGCAATATTATATATTCTTTTGCGTAGATTTTGAACTTGGCGCGTCCACGCGAGAATTTCTTAGCTGGTAGCTTGGGAGTCAAGAGTCGGTAATGTGAATATTATGTTTTCCGCCTCGTGAATGCATCTTGCGAACAGCGCAGCGTTCGTAGGGTGTGACGTCATGCTCGACCTTGACTGCATGGCGTATATGGGAGTTTTAACCTGCATAATGCGCTGCGGCAGCGGCAGCCCAGAGTGGGATTCTCACCGTCTCACCGGCGGGCGCACTGTGAGAAGATCTTCCGCCATCTGACGGTAGGGGACCGTGATGTAGCGAGTAAGCAATGCTTTTCATCTTCACCGCCAAATTCGAATGTGTTAAATTCAGAAAAACCCGGATTCCACAACCCCGATTAAGTATTCTGTCGCACTGGGAACACTAAGCGACTTCCTCTACCTCGATCATTAAAAATACTATTTTCTCGTCTCTTATTCCATTTCGGGGAACTCTAACGCGATTTTTCCTGCCCTAATTATTATTATTATTATTATTATTTATTAATATTATTATTATCATTATTAGTATTGTTATTATTTAATTTTATTTTTATTTTTGCTATTTTCACTCGTCACACAACTCACACAACGTTCGACGAGACGAGAGATATTATGAAAAAAATAATTAGGGCAGAGAAAATCGCGTGAGAGTTCCCAGGGATGGATTAAGAGACGAGCAGTTTAGATAGGCCTACTAATAATTTTAAAAAATATTTTAAGTTTGCTGTATGAAATAGTATTTGCAGCACACTTTCGTTTTGAGCCACGAGACGCTACTGTAACCCTTGATCGGATTCCTGTTAAATTTGTGCAGAAATAACTTACACACAACAGCCCTACTGATGGTTAAAACAGAACCTTAAAAAGCGGACATAAATGCTTTTATTTCATTTTATAAACATCACCCGTTACACAAAATTCATGGAGGGAGAAGCGAATTTCACTATGCGACAATTTTTCGTGCTTTTGTGTCCCGAAAAACCTTCAAGCGAGAAAGTTTTAGTGAAATAACTGAATTTTAATACAAATGAAGTTCCAGCTCTATATCCCGAATGGTTTACGAGTAATTGAGTGGTAATTATTCCGGCGCTATAGCTGTTAAAATGATTTGTGACGTTCGTGAAATGTGAGATTTCAACTGAAATTAGCACACCTTGTGCGGTCAAATTCCACCTTAATGTGAACACACCGGATAAAAGCACTCAAATTAGCTTTTCATAGGAAGAAGAAAAGAAGAGCACTCACCATTTTCCCCCTTCACTATCTGACAATGGAACTCTGCGATGTGGAAAGAAGTCTGATCTTATGATCATTCTGGACAAGCATTCTTCAAATGATCATCTTGATTATGATGATGCAAAACTTCTTGACGGAGCCACTGCTGTGCATATTCTCCCCCAACTACCAATATCGTCACATTTGATGATTATGCTGATCATGTATTCATTCCTTACATCAATAAGCAATTAGAAAGCTGCATACGAGCTGATGTAGTTTGGGACAAATATATACCGTCAAGCCTCAAAGAAGCCTCTAGAGAACAGCGAGGCAAGGGTGTTAGGAGAAAGTGTGCAGGAAGGAACAAGATCCCACTTAAGTGGTAAGATTTTCTAAAAGACCCCACCAACAAACAAGAACATTTTGCATTCCTTTCAAAAAATTGGCAAGTTTGGAATGCACCAAAAGCAAGCTTATTATCGTCACATGTGATGACGAAGTTATTACCAGGCTTTAAAACTTAGTGCCCGAACCCACAGAGGGAGTTGATTCCGGTTACCAACAACCTGAGTATAGGGGGTGGAGGGTGATTGCATAGGCTGATAAGACAGTCATTGATAGTAGTACCGAGAAGGGAATGCGCTCGTGGTACGGTACCTCTCAAATTGGTCAACAGTGTACCTTGTCATTGTGTGTGTTTAAATTTATAATACGTGTTCGGTATGCCCAAAGTAAAGTGTTCTAAAACGCAAACATATATTGAAACATTTGGGAGGGACAAACAGGAGAAAGTATCGTTTTGCGTGCTTGTAATGTGAGTTTAGATAATGAGAAGTTATTTTGTGGTCTTCCTATATCTGTATTCAAGGTTTGTTTACTATCACGTGAACTAGCATATGGTAGCTAGGGCATACGCCGAGCAAAGTCTGTACAGTTCGGTTGCTGTTAACATATTCGATCGGGCACTAAGTTTTAAAGCCTGGTTATTACCCGAGGAAATGATAGGTCAAAGCCACCATGTGACCATGAGGAAACGGACATCAGGCTGATGTCCACTTACAGGATGTACTAAACATGACTGCAGAAACTGTATGGTGCGTACTGTTGACACGGACGTAGTGATGATCCTCATTGGCAAGTTCTATCACCTGATGACCTTCTGTGCATGTAAAGATTTGTGTTGCTTTTGGTACAGGAAAAAAATTTACTTATATTAGCATTAATGCTATCTGCGCGAAGTTGGGTGTCGAGAAATCCCAAGCACTACACATCATCAATTTTTTGGACGAGGCAAGAAATCTGCATGGGAGGCATGGAATTGTTATCCTCTAGTGACAGATGCCTTTACCTACATGGCAATCCATCGCTACACAGAACTTGATATTGATAATTAAAATTTCAAATTACTAGAACGCTTCACTGTAATCTTATATGATTAGAACCGTGATTTAGACCATGTGGATGAAGCCAGGAAGGAGCTGTTTGTAAGAGGAATAAGTCAATGGAGAAACTTCCCCAACGAAGGACGAACTATTCCAATGCTCCAAGCTGGCTGCATATCAGGCAGGGGTATGGTGTACCAGTGGTGAGCACACAGAAGCCAGGAAGGAACTGTTTGTAAGAGGAATAAGTCAATGGAGAAACTTCCCCAACGAAGGACGCACTACTCCAATACTCCAAGCGGGCTGCATATTAGGCAGGGGTATGGTGTACCAGTGGTGAGCACAGTCAACAGCTTGCTCCTAATCCAGAAGGCTGGGGCTGGACTCAGAAAGTAGACAGTGCATCATGGGTTCCGGTATGGAACATCTTACCTATTACCTTACCTATTAACCTATTACGAATTGGTTAAATGTAATTGTAAAAGTCTGAGAGGCTGCACTGATAGGTGTGCGTGAAAAATTGCTTGTTCGAATTTCAATGAGCTGTGCAAATGTCAATGTTTGAATACCACATAATAAATTTATATTAGGTATCCTTTCATATAATTCGCCATCTTTATATTATATGATTTGGTAATATGATTGTAAACATAATATATTTATGTTGTTTTTGTATATTTTGAATTGAATAGTTTGTAAATTTTAGCATATCATTAGTAACATTGTAGTGAATAAATATGTAGTCGGATGCATTTAAATTTCTTGGAATCGATTGTATAAATTTGTTAATTTTTTGAACAGTTCATTGGTGAATAACTTGCAATTGGTAATATACTAGTGAATAAATATATAGTCTGATACATTTATAAATTGTGTAGTTGTATTCCCTGACCCCAAGTATGTATATATAGACACCAATTTTGTGATCCCAAGTGTTTTAGAAGACGAGATATTGATAATATACTTATATTTCAAAATTACCGCTTTAAAATCCAAGATGGCCGAAAGATGAGTTGGTTCATGTTAAACATTGTGCAGTTGTATTCCCTGACCCCAAATATGTATATATAGACACCGATTTTGTGATCCTAAGTGCTTTAGAAGCCGAGATATTGATAATATACTTATTTTTCAAAATGGCCGCTATAAAATCCAAGATGGCCGACGGAGGAGTTGGATCCTATCAAAAACTGAAAGGTAAATACCTAAGTAACACCTGAAAAAATTTGGTGTTTTTATCTAGTGTGTCCACATTTTCATACTAAGGGACCCCACTATCTATCCACAGAATACTTTCGCATCTGGTTATAAAGAGACCCATCACTCAACGACAATCACGAGTAGTAACTACAACTTAATTTTTTTTTAGTGACGACATACTGTGTATGTCATGTTGGATAATAGAGACAATATTTTACACATAAAAATTTTAGTGTCAAGATAGCTATTGCACCGAATACAATTTTATTGTTTGTTGTTGTTGTTTACTAAGGTGTATTTTAACTACAAATTTAATTTAAGTTAATGTGAATCAAACAAAAATACATAGGCTACAATAGTCATCAGTGAAAATACTGTTATAGAAAAACCAGTAGATATCTACTGTTTTTATGCTGGATCTCTCATGTGATTTTATAAAAAAAATATACATGTTCATAAGCCTATGTGAATACACTACAATTCTGTAAAAAGAACACTGTGAATAAAATGTATAACGTTGGTTCTCTTTTAAGCTATGTGCCTTATTTGTTAAAGCAATGTTAAGCAATATGAGGGAATAAGGTGGACACTTATTATAAATTTGCTACATACTAATTACCCCCATAGATCCATCAAGAAATTTGTCAAAGTAAAGCTACCTATTCCTCCACCTCATTGAACATATTATGGGTTACCAGTATAGAAAGGTCCTATATTGTTTAGTCGTCCTCCCGACTGATTGACGTAGTAAGCGGTGAGGTGAGATGATCCATCGCAACTGAATCACAAAACGAATTAACGTCTCTTTTTAAAATGCACGATCAGCATTGTATGTTTCGTGCTGGCAATTATGTTTGCAAGACTACCAAGTTTTGTTGTGAACTCTACTCCAATAATTTGAAATTCTCTTTTTGGTCAGGAACGTAGTAAATTGATTGAAAGTTATCATACGATGAACATTGTGGAAACTGAAACATTCTACGATATTTTACGTACGAATCACCAACTAACTGCGATTCTATTATATTACAATATATAAAAACGATTTGCTTTCCACTCTGATATTTTGTTAAGTTATCGTCTTTCGTGTGTCGATACTAAACCTTTGGAATAACTAATTTCGCACAAACTAACCCCCGTTGATCCCTCTCTAACCTAATGCTTTGTACTAACTGCACCTGAAAACTAGCTAAAGTATTTGACGTAAAAGTTTTGTAAGACGCGTCACAAGTACAGTAATGTAAAATTCTTAACCCATTACACTAGATCTTTAGATTTCACCCAAGAGTCAAACTCAGGGCCATAAACCTTTCCAATGGACAAGATGTTCTTTACTGCCCATTACAGTACGCGTGCGTAGAATTGTATCTATTTTGTAAACAGTTTATCTGTACAGATGTAAGTTCATAGCTGCAAAACTGTCCAAAAATAGGATCGATTTAAGAACCTCCAACTCCTATACGGGTTGAGGGGAATGTTTGATCACTTTAGAGATCCAGAAAACTTCGGTGGAATAGTTTAGTTCGAAACCTTTTTTTAATTTTAATGTCTATTTTCCTATTCTAACCTTCTGCCTTACATAAAATCTTAAATGTCTCCGTTTCACACGATTTGTTTCTTTGTCATACGCTGCCATATTTTCAAGACGTCTCTATCCGAACTTTACTGGGAGCCATTTCTATAGTGCTGTGTACACTATCGTTATAACCTTTCACAGACCTATCCAACACATCGAAATACTTGTAACTGTTATGAACGTAAAACATTTTACATTTTAGATTTCAGAATGTGATTGAATCTTTCTACCACAGAACATTTATCATCTGGATTCCTACACACTTGAATTTGATTTCCTCTTTCTTCAACAATTGTTGAAATGTTTTGTTTAGAAATTCTTTACTTCTGTAGGTTCTAACAGTGATAGGATATTTTTTCCAGATTTCACCAACACCGATTTCATACCAATTGTCAATTCCTCTTTTTTATTTTAAAGGTACAACCCAGGCGTACTTTAAGAATATATAAATTGTACCGAGTAAGTATTAACACCGCCATTATGTGTTGCAATGTTTCTTATTTCAGCCAAGTCAAGTTCAAACACATCGAAAAGGTTGTTTACAGAATAAGGATTTCTTGGGAACGTTTTCCTAATGGGTTTAAGTAACATGCTAGCATCCTGTTCAAATAACCATTCCTCAAATATTCTCATGTGAAATGGTACTCGCTTGCGAAAGACTACCAAGAGTGGAAAAACCTGTCGGTGCTTGAGGGTCATAAAATAGGTTGTGTGATGTTTTAATCTTCTCTGATTATAAGTACTACACCTAAACTCTCTCGATGGAATTAATTTAGAATTGATTAGTTTAAATTTATTGGATCTAGTGGATTTAATCTTGTTATTCTGTAAATGCCCTCCTGTCGATATTAAAATGTCTTCGTACAAATGTCAAGGTCTTCACCTGTTTCAAATCAACATTTTTTTTCACTTTCCACCTAGTATCGAAGTATTGTTTTTTATGTGTACCTATGATTTACCGATCATGTAGTCTCCCGTTTCCTTATCTTTATAGATTCCGTATTGGATTTTAGAATGACGTTTCTTAACTAATACCCCTTGGTTTTCGCGTAGCGTTTTGACACGCTTTGTAAATTGCTCTCCAGACTTCGGGATACACTTGTCCAGCAAGAAAGTAATTTGATTTTTATCTCTCGGGTTTCTAAACACACCATGTACTTAGTGTTAAGAGAAATATCCTCAACGCTAAGTACAAGATTGGTGAAACAGATTGAGAAGATTTGTGAGAAGATTGGTGAAACAGATTTCGCTGTATAAGAATCACTGAAATGTTACTATGATGAAATCCTTTTGTGAACTCACATCGCTCGAGTAAGCTCTGTCGAACAAATCGTACAAAAATTATTAGAGTTTGTTTCGTACAATGTACTTTAAAGTCAGGAAGACCTTCGTCGTACGTCTCATGGGTATTAAATTTGTTTTGCCGAGGAACTACATTCCTTTCACTAAAACAGCACCAAATACCCTCGTATTTACTGATGTTACACAGATGACTTAAACAATTGATCAGTTTTACACAAAAATAGATTTACCACAGAAGGTAGTACCGCTAAGGATTAGAGTTCCCTTCGGATGTTCGCACTTTATTGCAACCATAACAATCTCTAACCGTAGGTGAGTGTCCCTCTCAACAATTTTGAAGAGAATCAGAGTGAAGTTAGCCTATCACATCGTCACCGATCTGCCAGAGACACGAATGCGCAAAAATTGAGGTTTTGAGTTAAGTGCATTGCTGGCATCTACTAACGTTTATCATTGTTCTGCAAGAACCGCGAATGTTGTATCTCTTTTCCTTGGCGAGTAATAGCTAGTTCCATTTTCATGAAATGTAAGACATTCGGGTTTTTGTATTCTATTACTTCTCTATTGGATTGGATTCGTGTACTTGACGGCGTGGAGGCAAGACGTGTTTGGGACGGGAAAAGGTAATCTGCGCCACTTCTAACTTTTCACCAACCTACACGATGTAAACTGCGTCACCGACATACGTAAACTGCGCCACCGACATGTGTAAACTGCGCCACCGACATATGTAAACTGCGCCACCGTCATACTAACGCACTAACATTTTCTTTCCCACTTCTCCAGACTTAGGACTGGCTATGAAATTGCATAGGTGTGGTAGCTTTGCCATTTTAAAAAATGTTTAAAAACAATACTCTAATTTCTTTTGCATGAACGCATCGTCACTTATAAAATTTTTAAAAACACTACCCAGATTTTTTTGCATGATCACTTTGTTCTCATATGACGCCTTTTCAATAAAGTCAAAACGGAATATTTCATTGTTTATATATTGTTCTCCCCATTTGAGTAGACGAGAATACTTGTCATTTATTTTAGCTATTCTTCTTATAGGTATCCCTTGTTCAATGCTTCTCAGTTTTATGAAGGCACTTGTTTGGAACTGTAGAAGTGCATCTACATATCTCCGTGGCGCAGTTTACATATCTGTGAGCCGCAGTTTACATATCTCATTTTTATTCCATTTCAAATCCGGTGTCAACCGTGGCGCAGATTACATACACCCGTTTGGGACCGGCTCCTGCAAGAATATCGATAGTTACTTCTTTATTATACAATCAATGTGTCACATTCGTGAATTTAGCAGATCACGCGCAGCACTTGAAGAAAGATGATACGATGAGAATGTAGCACATTCGTTAACATAGCAGTTAAATAAACAACACAATGGTAACGGGCGATGGAGATCTATGTATCTGAAGTACGCAAGTGCCCATGGACATTTTTATGTTGACACAAGGGGCTGATTTCTCATGATTTAGCTTTTATAATTTAGGTCATGGGTTACAAAATATTGCCATTATCACTGGCTAATATGTGTGTATTGTCCTTGGATTCTTTACTCTCCTAAATCCTTTTATTATTACATTTTTTAAAACAGTGACGGAATTATGCGGTCTTATTTTGGTTTTGACTGAGCAGAGGAAAAAACGTTTTTGTAACCGGCTCTTGTGGCAAGATGAAATTATTAATATAGAAATTATAGTACATAACACAAAAAAAATTGATGTTTTTTGGCTGCTCTGAAGTTTGCACAGGGATCTCAAACTGGAAAACTTGGATTCTACACCACGGAATACCCACATACAACATATTAAAAATCATTAAATTCGGACTTTCTTCCAGGAAAAGTACCTGGTGACTGGATTAAAAGGCAGCTGGTCACCATATTATGAAATAAAATTTCAATCGCTATATGGTATATCAGCGGAAAGCCTGTTCCTTCACGAAACTTTCTGAAAGTAGCCCATTACTTTACAAAGGCTCAATGCTGTAAGTTTGAGCTTAGGAAAGTTTGCCTTTAGACGTTATGTTTATGAAATTTAAAATCAATTTTTTGAAAGTGATTTCTGTAAGTTTGTTGTAGTATAAGTGTCACGTTCATTATGACTGAACTTCCACAAACACCGTTCTCTCGTCTTAACGATGTAGAAAAGCACAGATTTTGGACAATGGTCGACACACCCCTACGTTTAAAACGGCTGTAGCCTACATCGCATTGGTAGGAAGAGATTATGTATGTTCAGTCCTTCCTTAACTATTATTTAATGTGCTTTGCTTGTGTTTTCGGTTATCTGAATAGCTATCATTCCCGGGCAGCGTGTCAGATAACCTCTAAAAATAACACTAACAGACTTTACACCTGTGATCACTCGACAAATGATTCAAGTTAATAACGGAATTGTATTCAGTCAAAGAGTAGACAGATCTAAGGAAGCAGATATGTGGTCAGAATTGCAATTAATTTTATGATAAGAAGCAAACCGAAAATACAAAAGCCCTCGTTGCAAATCCAGAACTAAACCTGCAAAGAGATTGAAGTCCACTAAAAAATGATTGGACAAATAAGGGCGAAAAGGCCATAAACGGTATCTTCCAAGAAAATGTATGGATTTTATGCGTCAGGTAAGTCACCCTAACATCTGCAAGGAAGAACCATCAGCAGAGACAATAGAACACTTACAAGGAGCAATCGGAATAATTTAAAGTAAAATGTTATGTAGTTCCCAAATCCCTATGTGAACAGTGTAAACAATACACTGTTGTCATGACAACTGAATTGAATTTCATTTTTTCGGTATAATATTCTCAGAAATTACATAAATTTTCAAAGGAAGGAGTGATTTGTTTCAATTTTAATGTTGACCGCGTTACTTTCCAGGGTTAACTGGGATGTGTGAAAAATTTCTTACAAATTGATCAAGAAATATAGATTTGTATAGTGAACATACATACACACATATCCACATATCCACAAACACACATTCGATCTTATATATTAGATACATCGAGCGTAGGAAGGTGAGTGGGATTTTTAGCCTTACAACCTATGCTCGAAACCAAATTGAAGTTACGTTGTCTGAAGGATTTTCCCAAAACATTGACTGGGAGACCGACTCTAGTCAGGACCGCCAATGGTTTCCCCTAGAAACCTGCGAGGAGCGAGATGGGCAAACCTTTATTAGGTGTTCAATTTGATGAAAGAATAAACAAGATCTCGATTCAGTATGGGAGGCTAGCCTGCGACATGACTGATTACCAGAATTGTGATCGAAAGTTCTAAAGTTGGAACTTGGCCGATTAACGGAGTCCCCTAAAGTTCTACCAAAACAGTTTTTACCAACCGTAGAGGAGGACGGGGTCCGTTCCCTAGAAAAACGTCGCCTAGAAACTCCTAGGAGCCTATTACTGTAAGAACTAACACGCCTAGAACTAGAATTGGGTCGCGAAACGTTTGTAACCACCCACATCGCGATGTCCGCCAGAATTAGCTACAGGCCTGCGGGAATCGGAACATTGAACCTCGGTCACTTGGGTTACAAGCTCAGACAACTGATCAAACGAGGACGGTTTACAAGCAAATGTGAAACAAGATCTAACGTTCAAGTTCAATCTCAACGGGACAAGATAACTTCATCTCTAATTATGTTCTAAAAAGCACAGTGATTATTATTAAATGTTAACAATGACCAGTACTGAATGCAAATCATTTTGATTTAGTCGTTGAAGCCAAAATATGCATACCTCAAATCAATTTAATTTTCTATTATGAATCGTATTTGCAGTTTTAAGAATAATTCAAAACGTTTAATTATTCGAATAGTCTATTGTAAATCTTAATTCAGTTTGAAGTAGAATTCCAAAGTTTTCCCAATTATTAGGAAATGGGTTTGAAAAGATATTCCAAGTGTTCCTGATTACTGGAATTACTGTTACAATTTAATTAATTTTAAAATGTAGGAAGACACTGGAACAACTAGAATTACAAACTTTTAATTCATTTTTGGAGAAATATTCAGAATCCTTTTTCATTACCACAATTTTTTATTGTAAATCAAAATTTAGTTTGAAGAATAATACAAAACTATTTAATTATTAGACTTCTCTATTAGAGAAATATTACAAAGTTTTTCTGATTATACTAGAAATTTCTACAGTGATGTTGATTCTTTAAAGTATAAGAAGTAACTAGAACAACTAGAACTACATAGTATTAATTCAGTTTTGAAGAAATATTCAGAATCCTTTTCATTAGCAGAATTTTTTTCTACTTCAAACCTTAAATCAGTTTGAAGAACAATGCAAAAACTGTTTAATTATTAGAATTCTCTATTGGAGAAATATTCCCAAGTTTCCTAATTACTAGAAATTTCTATTGAAAGGTTGATTCTTAAACTATAAGAAGTTACTAGAATAACTAGAATTACCTAGTCTTAATTCAGTTTTAAAGAAATATTCAAAATCCTTTTTATTAGCAGTATTTTCTATTTCAGACCTTAATTCATTTTGAAGAACAATGCAATAACTGTTTAGTTATTAGAATACTCTAGTGGAGAACTATTCCAAAGTTTCATAATTACTAGAAATTTCTTTAGCAAGGTTAATTCTTTAAAGTACATGAAGTTACTAGAATAACTAGAATAATTACACAGTCTTAATTCAGTTTTGAAGAAATATTCAAAATCCTTTTTATTAGCAGAATTTTCTATTTCAAACCATAATTCAGTTTGAAGAACATTGCAATAACTGCTTAAGAGAGAAATACTTTATTCAAGTCATCTGCCTGGCAATCCAGGTGACCATACAGATCCAGAACAAACAAAGAAAAAGAATCATACATTACATAGTAACATGAACTGAATTGAAACTGAACATAAGAACTCTAAGTACCATATAAATGATTGTGCAATAAAAATAGCGAATCTTCTAAAACCCTAATACATATTTTAACAACAGTGTCATTAGAAATATTGAGAGACTGAAGAAACGTATTAACAAAGGTGAAACTTGCACCGCGTGCTCCAAAAAGCAGACCCTTCACCTCCCATGCATTGACAGGTAAGTTATAGCTCTCACTAAGGTGAGGGATGCATGGTTGGTATATGGCCTCCTTTTCCGCACTCACACGCTTAGTTTGTTCCCTATCCTCTTCCAAGCGAACTGTAGGATCCAAAATAAACCCTCGTTTTACAGTTCTATTAATGGCTATAATCTCGGCTCTTCGATTACTGCCATCTTCCGCGATGCAATGCACCTCTTCATACACTTCCCAGTATTTTTGTCGTCGAAGGGCTGTGGCAATCGCTGAACGGACACGGTGGTGGCGAGAATTTCTCAATAATTCACCCTTTTTACAACTACCCAATACATGGCCCAAGGTTTCTGGATTATTGCAGCCTGCATGCCGGTTTGACTCCTTCCAGGTACAGACCTCACCGCAGAGATATTACAACACATCTTGATTGCATTAGTTCACTGAGAACAAGAGAACCCTTTTCTGTTGGATATCCATGAGTTGGTATTGGGATTTTCACTATAGACTGAAACGCCTTTACCTTTGTGAGGGAGTCCACACCATTTTTCAAAAGATCTTTTTCTCATTTCATTTCTTAACCATCGTCTTGGTTAGTGTTGTTTCGTCACACTGGATGCTGAAATGTGACAGTATGTCCTCCTTTTCTTTATCTAAATCTCTACAAAAGGGAAGGTGTTCATCATATATTTTACTCAGGCATTGAGCGATGTTGAATTGTTGAATGTGAACTTCCCATTCGGCATTAACGAGTCCCAGTCCCCTGAATTTCTTCGGAGAATAAAGCATGTCATTTGGACAATCATTTGGCAAGCTAATAATCTCTTTTATGGTTGATCTTAAGAGTTTGTCAACATCTTCTAAGAACTTGGTTGGAATTTTATTTAATGGAGTACTTTGGATAGGGTATACAATACATGGCCAAATATACTGATTGATTATGTTTGCTTTTTGGTCTGGATTGAGAAGATTTGAATTTGACAGATATGATAAATTATCTTCCAAATTTTTAATTATTTTATTCTGATCAAAAACAATTTCATCATAAAATGTAACTCCTAGGTACTTTACGGTTTCATCACTTTTTAAACAATTTAGGTTGGCATTTCCCAATTTAACAGTTGAATCTTGACTAAGTTTACCATTTTTAATATTAATCATTTTACATTTAGTTGAATTAAGACTGAATCCAATTTCAGTCAAATGGCTTGTTGCTAGATTCAGTAGTGACTGGGCAGATGTTTCATTCTTAGCTACTAGAACTATATCATCTGCAAATGCCAATGCTGATACATTTTTAGCAGAGTGATTTATCTAGAAGCCGTGGCTTTGTTCAATTTCATTATCTGTTAAATTTTTAATTAGAATTCTCTAATGGAGTAATATTCCAATATTACTAGAAGTTTCTTTAGCAACGTTGATTCTTTAAAGTATATGAAGCTACTAGAATAATTAGCATATTTTCACAGTCTTAATTCAGTTTTTAAAAAATATAGAGTCCCCCTTTTTTATTAAAAACAATTTATATTTCAAATCTTAATTCCGATTACAAAATAATGCAAAACAATTTAATTCTAACAATAGTCTGCTAAAAAAATATTCGAAGGTTTTCCTGATTACTAGAAATTTCTATAGAAAGTTTCAATTCATTTTAAAGTATAACAAGTTACTGGAATAACTAGTATTTTGTTAATATCATTCTAGATTAAGAGAGGTTTATATATGAACCCCTTGAGCTTTGACAAAGTTTCCGGTCTAGAAAATTTATCAGACTCAACGCACAATACTGAGTCTACTTAAATGACTATATTTATTCACAAAAATAATGAATACACTAAAAGTATTCTGTGCTTCCGGTATTAATTCGTTAATTTCCAAACGACCATATTAATATTTCCACAACTCTAAAATTATACGCAACATATACTTTTACACTTACTTAAAAATTGGTGCCAAATATTGTAACCAGTAATCTAAGAGTATCCAAAAACCATTGACAAGGGTTGCAGTATGAATTATTCAAAGAAATTGAGTAATAGCACCTACTTCAAACACACCTAAGTCCGTGGCGCTAACATCCCAGGAGGGTCAAGGCATACCACCCGACCGCTGCGGCTTTTACCATAGGCAGAGTGCAGGATTGGGGGAACGTGGTCAGCGTACCGACACCCACGGCCGTTAATAGTTGTTTCCATGACCGAAGCTGCTACTTCTCTATCAAGTACCTCCTCAATTTGAATCACGAGGCTGACTGCACCTCTACCAGACCACCCTACCTCAGAAAATTCTGAGGAGTTACCGGGGATCGAACCCGGGCCGACGGATCTGTAGTCTGCGACGCTAACCACAAAAGCACGCCGGCGGTCTACAGACACACATACGTAGTATTTAATTGAAACAGTTAAACACAAGGTAAGAAATGTGTTACTCAAGCGGCGATACAACTGATAGCACGAGCAAAATAACACACCAACTGCAGAAGTGAATGACCGCGTATGGAAATTAAATTAATGAAAACTACAACAAATTTTACTAGTAAGATAGAACTAACATCAAGAGTTCAAAATATTAACTAGTCAGTCAAATATTCAAAAATTTACAACTGAATAAGCAATAACTCACAGACGTCTAATACAGGGATGAAGTAGAATTGAAAACTTTATTACTTAGTAGCGGAGAAGAAACGTAATTGAAGAAATGTCTAACAGAATAATAATAACTAACAATTTTGAAATCAACTGATTAATAAAGAAGTAAAATAAATCACGCAGACATCACTCAGAATTACAGATTAACCTGGCAAAAATACAAGGGAAGATTACGTAGCTGTGAACTGATGATAGGCCTATTGCAATTTCATTGGAAAATTAAAGAGATTTAGAAATTTTTATTAATAGATTGGAAAACACATTAAGAAATAATTATCACTTAAATATTAATAAATTGAAAACAAAAATTTTAACTTGCAAGAAAAAGAGGGGAAAAAATAAAAACGAAAAAAAAAACTAATAAAACACAAATTAGTTTGAACGGAGAATTATTGGATGAAACTGAAGAATTTCAATATCGAGGCATCAAAATAATATTTTATGGAAAAAAATAGACAAGAAGTTATTAGTAGAATATGTCAAGCAAAACTTGCTTTCAGTAAGAAAAATAAATCATTCACATCCAATAATTTTAGTTTACAAATAAGAAAGAATTTGATGAAAACATATGTATGGAGCATAATGTTATATTATGGACGTGAAACTTGGTCAATCCTGATATCAGAGAGATGAAGAATAGAAGCATTTGAAACATGGTGCTACAGAAAAATACTGAAAATTTGCTGGATCGATAAAATTACCAATGAGGAAGTTTATGAGAGAGCAAAAGCAGAGAAAGAAATTTGGAACCAAATGAGAAAAAGTAGAATAAAACTCATAGTGCATTTACTAAGGCAATAAAGTCTTTTAAAAATCATTATGGAAGGCACAATTGCAGGCTTGAAAAGCTTACGAAGAGCAAGACCAGTACATGGAACAAATTAAGGATGACATGAACTGTAATACGTATGAAGAATTAAGAAGGAAGGCAGAAAGAAGATCAGAATGGAGAATCGCTTCAAGCCAATCCAAGGATTGAAGACTAAAGAAGAAGAAGCATGTATATTTCGGGAGAGGCTGCAGCCCCCTTAGCCCCCCCCTCTTCTGAATACGCCTTTTATACAAGACTAGCTTAAAAGACCCGGCGTCGCCCGGGTTTTTTATTTTGTAATTGGAAATTAACGTATGAAGGACTTTCGATTTTTAAATTCTAGGTCCTTATATAGGTAGGCCTATTTATAATCTGAAATAGGAAGAACGACTTATTATACTCAAACTATTCCCTCAGAAAACGCTTGATATAGTTTTTTTATGGCTCATAGAGGATGTAGAATTCTGCATCCCATCGCTTGTACACAGCAAGCCTGGTAAGGGTTCAAATAAGAAGAAACAGAAATTCCTGTAACATAAAATTGTAATACCGCGGCGGAAAATTTTATTTCTCACTCTCATGTTACCATAAAACTGTTTTGAGGATGAAATTAAACAGAAAGCAATATCACTTTCATACTTCTCTCTCCAAAAACCTGCGATATAATAATATACCATATTACCATACCTCGTATTGTTTCCTCTGTGTCCACAGTAGAGAAAAGTTATGTGACTGCATTATTTTCGTGGATTACATTCTTTAATATTTATTTATAACATGAATTATATTGACACCTCCTCTTGTTTGTCAAACTTGCATTTCTTTTTTTTCTTTTTTTTCCAAACCCATCTGATAGCATTAGCAACAATATGTTCTGTTTGGATTTTATAATTCAGTGTAAAAAGGGATTAAGTATTCTCAAAAACATTTAATTTTTGGCATTTAAAATCAAAATTTTGCAAATTCCTTTCTTAGTGAGCACCTACATTATGAAACGAAGGTACTGTCAGAATTCCAAGTCTCTACCTGTTATAGTTTAGGCTGTACGTTGATTCCTGTCAGTCAGTCAGTCAGGACAAAGCCTTTTATATATAGAGAGAAGATTATAATCAATAATTATTGATTTCCATCATTTTAATTATATGAAAGGAAAGTTGGAGATCGATATTTTTTGTGTGGCTTTTATTGAATCCTAGGTATATTGGGGGAAGGGCTCACTGATTTAAACACAACACAGTCTGACAGTGTCTTCGGAGTTCATTTATTACTTATTGAGCTGAACGCATACGCATTGAGAGAGTATGCGGTCGTCTCAACATTGCCACCCCGCAGTTCACCCCTGTGTTCTTAATCACTGAGGGATGAAGGAAGAGGGAAAGCAATCCGCTTGAGTGGACTGGGGGTGGTCTGCATGGACTGGCTCATTCGTTGATAAGTAAACTGCACTGGTCAAGGCAGGCAAGGAAACAAGTGGAAGGGCGAGTGCGGACGAGTCTTGGGGTATTAGAGTGTGGGTGGAGGGTTGAGGGTGCTAAGCCTCTGTCATGTGATCGTATTGTCAGAACTTCTCACGTCCTCAAATATAAGATTACGGTCATCTTACAGTACATTTCCACCATAGGGATGTTGACGTATTCCGATAGCAGTCTTCTAATTATTTCAAGACTTTGAGGGAATGGAGAAACATTAGTCATGTCAAATATAAAGAGGAATACGAAACATTTATCCCATTCAGGAAAATTAAGTACCGATATAGGTAGGGTACACAGAGTAACCTGAAGCATAACTGTTCAGATTCAAGTGGGTAGTAAAATAAAAATAAAATCTATTTTGCTTTTTCTGAATCGTCCATAGTTGACAAACATGATAAAAGGTTTCGTAGAATGTCAACAGTGCACTGTCAAATAGCTCTTCCAAATAAAAGTTATAAGCATGCCAAATTTCAAGTTTCTAGCTCATGTGTGTAACCCTTCATCTATATTCTGCTGTTCCGTTTCCGCTGACGTAATCTCTGACGTATTGTCTTTCTTCCGCGCTTGCGCGGTAGCGCTTCTAAAGCTTGCTGGTGGCTCGGCATTGAGTGCCTTCCTTCGAGTGATGTACTTTTTTGAAAAAGTGTTCATTCTAGTTTCTCCTGGGGATTGTAATTTGTGAGTAGAAAATCTCATGAAATATTAATTAACTTAACTTACATTTTGCTGCTTGGATTAACCCCCCTCCCAGGTTTCATGTAACTTTCATAATGCATTTTGTATAGAGATTATAGTCAACCAATTTCGCTAATTGATGCGATCTTAGTCTGTTTAAATGGATCGGTAATGGAATTAAATTTTTGGAGACATTCTCGGCGCTTTTAACTAATATAAAATAAAATTTGTAATTGATTTATTACTAGCTATTATTGAGTGGGAGTTTAATGTCCGAGTTATGTCTAGTAATTATTCACATATCGCTCCATTTAGGACACATTCTGAACATGCATTTTAGTCAGCATTATTATTCATCTTCCATGAAGCACCTAATTACCTATCTTGCCAAATAGGGTATGAATATTGTGAGATATTTTATTAAGGATATTTATGTATTACCCGTACTGAGAATTGGTTGCAGTATAAATACTTGTTGAAATCAAATAGGTATCATAAAATAAATATGGAAATGATCTGTACGGATTGTTTAATTTAACGAGAACAGTGTTTCGCAGCGCAGTCAGTAACTTCACATTTCCAGTCAGTTACTACATGTATATACATACGGATTAAATTTGCAATCAGTTCATAGCTACGTAACTTAGGTTAATGATAAATGCCAAGTCATATTATTTATTAAATGCAGAAAAAGGCCACAGAACAGCATCTTTGTAACTGAAACTTTGGTTTCCTTCTTTGATAAAGCGAAATATAGAAAATTAGTATGGCAAAAGTATGTTTTCCATACAAAGGCAAACTGCTAAGATAGATATCACAAGTTTCTCTTCTCCTGCTGTATTTTGCTTTAATGAAGAAGAAAAAAGTCACATTATACAAAATGCTTATATTATCCATCATAACGTATGCTACTCCTGTGTGTTGTTCTTTGCCAAAAACTGCCATTCAACCATTTCAATAGTTACAAAATAAAGCACTAAGAATTATTTGTTCTTCAGACTGATACACTAGAAATTCCAAAATATATCAAGACCTGAATATGAAAACATTATTTGTTCTCTTAAAGGAACAAGTTCAGATTGTTTATGAAAAACTAAAGGAAAGTGATTAATATCCTTTGATAACGGCATGGACAGGGAAGTACACAGACGAATCACACAGGCATGGAGAGCGTTCTGGTCCCTCAAATTTGTGCTTATGGATAAAAAACTCAGCAGAACACTAAGAATAGAAGCTCTACAATCCTGCATCTACCCGGTGATACTCTATGGCTGTCAAACATGGGCGCTGACATCGACACAGAAAAAGTTACTACAGGTATGCCAGAGGAAAATGTTAAGAAAGGTCCTAGGCATAACATTGAGGGACAGAATCCCCAATACTACACTAATCCAGTCAGCAAAAACGACAGATATCGCTCACGTAGCAGAAAGCACTAAATGGAGATGGGGTGGTCATGTTTCAAGGTTGGTGGACGATAGATGGACATACAGGAGTACCATATGGGACCCCAGACAAGGAAGAAGGCTGCGCGGAAGACCAAAAAGGAGATGGGAGGACCTTTTCAAGGATAAAGTGGGCCAACAATGGACCAGGGTAGCCAAAAGAAGAAACGAGTGGAAAGAACTGGGGAAAACCCTGAACAATACGCAAGACTAAGTGCTCGAGACCAAGTGTTAAAGTTCAAGTGTACATGACGCTCAAAATCACAAACAACTTCACTAGCGCGGAATAGCTCGCCGTGCTAGATAAGAGGAGCTAAACCCTTCTTAGGAGGCCTTTTCCCTACATGGGACACGATAGGCTTATTTTATTTTTATTATTTATAAAGGAAAGTGATAATTTGTTAATTAGGGACTTGCAAACTATGACCCAAGGTTGTACTTAACCCATTGAACTCCCAAGTCCTTCATTGCTTAGTGCTTATCCAGCTTTAATGATGAATTTTTATTATTTACCCCTGTAACAAATTATGTAAATTCGCTGAGTGATTTTCTATAGCAGACATGGGCAAACCCCTATCCATTGACACGCAACCCGCAAACTTTTATCAACTTACACAATTAGTACGTTTACATGCAGGATTGAAATCTATCTGAATCCGATCCCAAGTCAATACGTTCCCTGTTTACATGGCAAGTTCTAGGAATGGATTGAGATTTGTTGGACTATTGGCTAACTTGGTTATGTATGGTTATTGTTGTGGCTAACCTGTTTAAACAATTGCTGTGTTTATTCCGTGATTAAAAATATAAAAAAGTATGTATTCTATCAATAATTTATAATCACCATAAACAAATTATGACATAAGAGAGTAACAATAATATTAATATTATAGTGTGAGTGAGTGTTTTTTTATTAAATTGACGATCAGCTGACAGAACAAAATGACGAACGCCATGCGAGTGTGTGCGCGCGCATCAGGATTCAGTTCGCTAGCGTTTACATGGAACTGAATACGACTTGAATCCGATCCGTTCCTCCATTTGCAGAGGATCGGATCGAAAATTCATTCCGGACTGAGTCCGCGTTTACATGACGATTTCAACACGGGGATCGGACTCAGATCGATCTGAATCCTGCATGTAAACGTACTAATAGTTCGAAAAGAACGGATAGATGGAGACACAAGCAGACAATAAGTGCAGTGGCGGTTGCTCATTCTTAAGGAAACACTAATTTCACTTTAAAATGTACACTACAAGAAACAAATAATACAAACAATTTTGTATTTTTAATTATTCTTTTACGTGTGCAATTATTTCATTATACAAAGGCTTAGAATGTGTCATAACTAGGGCCCGGGGGTTTAGCCACAAAAACATTACATCAGGTTAGTGGTGACTGGGATATAGCCGTATGTAAACACGAGGGAAGGGGTGACTCGCTTTCAGTGGCGCACTTTAATACAAACTTTCAAGTTCAAGGGCAGTGCAGCTAGTCTAGTGAAATGATAGACACAGCGTCATAGAATAGTTTGCACATTTAATTGTAAATCACAGAAACAAAATATATTTCCTAGTAAAACGAACATAAATATACACAACCAATGCTTTAATATTTAACAATATTCACAGTGAAAATTAAAAGGCAAACGTAACGGGGGGATGAGATATTAGTGTTTCCCTTGTGTGGGTACACATCATGGTCTTCTGTAGAACCTTCCAGTGCACCTCGAAAGGTAAAAACAGTAGAAAAATCCTGCATTTTTCTGGAGAATTTATTTATTTCTGCTACACCTGTAGAAGTATTCCATCTTCAGATTGACTCTTACCAATGAATAATTCCTCCACGAGTCTGATCGCTTGTGCCATTTACATATTTTGTCTCTCTAGAAGAGTGATACATATAGACAGTTGCCGAAATTATTTGCAATGAACTTGATATTACTTAGTAGCTTTTCTAAACAAAAGACTAAACATTTTCTGGAGCAGCACCCCCACTCATTTTAGCTATGATCCGCCACTGGTTGTCAAGAACGCACAACACACAACGTCGTCAACAGAACACTAAACTGCCACATGCAGTGCAAGTTGTTTACTAACTCAGAAAGCTTTCTATGCCTTGTGCACCACTAACTTGACGAATTATTGGCTAAACCCCCGGGCCCTAGTCATAACGCCTTTCCAATCGGAACTGTGTCGCGACCCGCCACTGCTTGCAAAGAGAGTATGACTCATGCATGGGAATAATCCACCACGTACACCGAATGTCCGCAATGCCATCTTGTGTCTTATGCGGGAAGGTCAAGAACCACAAGTGGTTCGCGAACCAGTAAATGCCCATGTCTGTTCTATAGCATGGCCCAAATATTAGTGGCTCAAATGGTTGTATACAATACAGACATGTTAAGTCACGAAACACATGGTGTTTTAAAACTTCATTTAAAAAGATGATAAATATGAAAAAAACATGGCAGTACGATGAAAATATGTACCATACTTCCTACGTTTATTAAATAAGTTATTTAATTAATATTAATAAGCTAATGTCTTAATTAGTATAATACATGCTGTTGTCTACATTTTTTATAATTTATTAACAAGACGTTAAATAGCCCAATTAAATACTACGCAAGCTTTTATCTACTACAATGATCTCTTTGTCTACAACATTATGGCTCTTGTGTTTTTAGCTATGATCACAACAGCACACGAATTTGTAATTCTTTCATGTCTGGCTTACGTATGATGACGTGTGGCGACAGCAAAGAAAGAATTTTCAATTTGCTACAAGCAAAAAGTATGTTGATTTATATGAAAAAGTAAACGCTGAAGCCCATCCCTAATTCCTCCAAACCCTTAGCGTTCCAGCGAAGGAATGCACCGGAGGGGGCCAACCTGCTGTCGATAAAGCGGCTAATTATCGATCCTCTGTATACTCTAGTAATAATCCCCTTTCCATAGCCATCATTCCATAACTTCGTAACCCTAACCACACAAAGGCCCAGAGTTAAAACAGTGTTTAAGCATTTGAATTACATTTAATGAAAGGCTTGTGTAAATCCATTTGTTCTCTCGTCGCCTCCTAATTGTGTTCTACTTTTTTACACGGTTTTAAATTATGGCCACTCGCCACCTATTTATAACTATTATACTACCTCTTATAACCTCCAGTGATGAAAGACTGATTTACCTGTTTATTTTCTTTAGATACTTCAGAAGATACGAAGAAACAACTAGGGCTTTCTCCACAGAAAACCTTACAAGAATATAAAATTCAGTTAAGGCCTACGTCACTGAAGGCATTGGTGTTAATTTTTTGTACAACACTAACAAAGTAAAGCTTGGATACATTTTACTGAAGCTAACGCAAAATGAGGTCAATTAATACATTTACCGGCCTCATGGTAACTGGTAAGTGCTTCTGTCTGCTAAAGAGGTTCGAGTACGATTCCCCTGTCGATAAGTTCCCTTGTAGTAGTATGTAAAAAATTAGGTTTAAGGATCCTCTGGCTAATGCAGTCATCTCATCGGGATAGGCCTAACGTAGCCTCTTCTAATAGGTAACCCGGCAGTGGAAATGGGGCTACACTTCCGCCAAACCTGGAAGGAATACCTCAAAGCCTAAAAGGGTAATGACTGAAAAAAAAAAGTATCGATTCGTTATTGAATCCTAGTTAAAATGCAATTCATAACGCACATAGACATATGTACAGTGCGAATCAAATATTAAGTCACCGGACTTCTACGATGCATATCCTGCACCAGGAATCGGGCAGCCGATCACCGCGACAGTTTTCATTTACTTCCGCTAATTCCATCTCCTGCTGAAGATTCAAGAAGGAGAGTACCCAAATGAAACGAAAAATTTCAATATATACAAACGTATCTTAAAGTAGATAAATAAGGATTGATGAATTTTCTCCGTAAACTACTACTTATAAGAACTTAAGTAAACACAAACTTCCAAAAAGAAGATAGATCGAAGAGCTTTGACAAGCACAAGTTTTTTAATGTATATACCAGTACATACCAGTCAGGAGTGTTCCATACAAAAACGTAGTATAAATTTACAAACTCATGATTATATAATTACACATAAAAAGGGTAGTACCTTTTTATTGCTATTTAGTCCAGTCAATAAATGTCGAAAAACACCAAATAGAACAAAAAAAAACGTGTAGTTTTGAAATTTGTTAGAGTTGTCGGAGGGAGTGTCCTCAACAACATACTAAAAGTCCCCGAAGGTAGGGGGGTAAGAGGGGGCAGGGGGCCCGCAAAAGGTCCCTTTTCAAAGGTATTTCGCATATATCTAAACAATGGTGCACCGTAGAGGAAAAGTTTCTATATGCAAACTTCAAGCTGATACAATTTCCTACAAGTTTGATCCTACACATTTTTTTATATTCCCATTAGTTTTCGAGATATCCGCGAAAATAGCAAATTTTCGCCTCTTTCGCCTCGCACTTTTTGACACACTTTGCTTTCTAGCGCTTCAGCCCTTCGGTACACAGCAATGCTGTCATGGAAAAAGTTGTAGGAAAATATATTCATTTTAAAATGACTAGTCATTTTTTATTTTGTCTTCAAATGTTCAAAAGTTATAACAGTTTTAAGTTTCGGTCAAATTTCGAGATTTCGAAAGATAACCGTACATCGCACTTTCTCTAAATGTAGGGGTTATATCTTTGTATATAAGCTATATATTGTATATTTACATCATGAAACAAGTGAGACTTTACTAAGTTGTTTAGGACACTTTCCCCTATATCTCTGCCAAATTTCAAAACTACAAGATTCCCTCCCCCCCTATTTTTCCTTTCTTGCCTGGAATATAATGTATTTTCCATTACATGTACTGTGCTTGTACCGTGATCGAATTTTTAATAAATGCAACTTTAATGGTTCTGTAATATTTCTCCACTTGTTTCATGATGTAAATACACAATGTACAGCTTATATACAAAGATATAACTCCTAGATATAGAGAAAGTGTGATGTACGGTTTTCTTTCGTAATCTCGAAATTTGACCGAAATTTAAAATCGTTATAACTTTTGAACATTTGAAGACAAAATAACAAATGACTACTCATTTTAAAGAAAATTTATTTCCCTACAACTTCTTCTATAACAGCATTGCTGTATACCTAAGGGCTGAAGTGCTAGAAGGCAAAGTGTGTCGAAAAGCGCGAGGCGAAAGAGCTTTCTTTCGAAAATTTGCTATTTTCGCTGGCGGATATCTCGAAAACTATTGGGAATATAAAAAAATGTGTAGTAAAAAACTTGTGGGAAGTTGTATCAGCTTGAAGTTTGTATATAGAATAGTTTCCTCTACGATGCACCATTGCTTAGGTATAAGCGAAATACCTAAAAAAAAGGGACCCTCTGCGGGCCCCCAGCCCGCTCTCACCCCCTACCCGAGGAGACTTTTAGTATGTTGTTCAGAACACTCTCTCCAACAACTGTGCCAAATTTCAAAACTGCACGATTTATTTTTTCAATTTTTTCTTCGTTGCCTGGACTAATTTGTTAATATTATAAAGTCCGCCAACGTGGGTAAGTTGGTAGCATGACTGCCGGTGGTCAGGGTTCGATTCACGGCCGGGTTGGGGATTTTTCAGAGATTGAAAATTTCCCTCGTGGGTCAGGACTGGGGGTTTTATCTTCTCATTCCCATTCTGAGAAAGGCATTGGCAAATATAATTTACGAGATATAATCCTTGCCGAGTAGTCCTGGGACGTGTGTCGTGGTCTTCCCCCCGCAGCTCCATTCCGGGACCATAGCCGGGCCTCCTCGCAGAATTACCCATCATCATCATCATCATCATCAATATTACTAACAATGTCTAAAATTATCTGCATAAATCATGAATTTAAACTTGTGGGTAGGCCTATCAATTATTAAATAAATTAGTTAATAAATCATTACAAAATCTTATGTTAATAATATGAGACGCACTCTAAAATTATTTTTAAAAAAACATAATATCACTGTCAATATATTTACAATTGTGTAAAAGCAGTTGTATATTAACAGTGATCTGTTTTTATAATTTTAGAGAGTTTATAATAATTTGAACATATAATTTACTAAGTAGCTTTGGCAGGGAACTTTCTGGGGAAAAATCATCAAACCACACTTCACGCCTTAATTTATATCCAAAAGGGTAAATACGAAAGTCAGATTCTAGTCACAAAATGCAATTATTTTAGACCATTTCAATATTGAATACAAAAGTAATTACGAGCAATTACAACATGGACACCAATAACCTTGTTAATCATGGAAGTGCTAAGTAGTGCAAAAAATATAACTTCCTGCGGTCTAGATCGTTAAATCTGGACTGTGAGGTTCTAGGATCCATGACATGGTCAGGATAAATGGTACTTCCGCATCTGCGCTTCAAGTATTCTTCTTGGTGCATGAAGGTATAGGCTATGTTTCGCTAAGCATCCGGTACTAATTAATTGTTCTTATTATGATACCGTTAATTTCTATCAGGCCTACGACGAGAAAAATTGTGAACTGACTGTATGCTCGCTAGCCATTGTGCTAAGTTTAAATTCTGTTAATTAAAGTTTAAACTAATGAATGTATGTGCATGGTTAGATGAACACTTGATCCTTCTTTGATCAAAACTCGATTATGAAAATCATAACAAAATTTAATTTAGGAATTGATTTATCTTAGGTAATCTCACGAGAGATCACGAGTTTATCGATATATTTGCGAGAACGAAGTTCAAGCAAATTTATTTGATGAAATTCATAATCTTGTGTAGCATTTCTTAAGACTATTCCATGAACAAAATATAACGGATTTTATAAATAATAATAATAATCTTACTTTGTTGACAGTACTCTGTCAGCAGTAAGATCACGACATAGGCTACAAATTGCGTGAACAGTCCATAAATGGATTCGACGAATCAATCCGCATTCCCAAATTTACTAATAGTGCGAAACACAACAAGAATAGCGTCTTCGTAGTTGTTTACATCAAAACGCATTACAGTCACATGCAAAATCCTTAAAAATACATGTAAAAACATGGAAAAGCTGTAAGACCAGACGAACTACCTTAAACCGAATCAAATTTGTGTTTATAATCAATGGGCATTTATATTAATTCAATTTCCAAACAAGTTAGCTGTAATACCTTGACTATGCCGGTTCACGCCCTGCTTTGTGCTGCTCCCATTGCAATGCTACTCCGACCCCATTGAAGCCATCTGCATCATCTTGGCTTTCATACAACACAATCCCCACCCTCCTTCGTCTCTCCTAATCAAAGTTAAGCTAAAAAATAAGATTAGGTCAGTAACGCAGATACCTGCAATATAATCTTGAAACAAATCATCTAAAACCAATAAATATACTAACAAAAAATAAGGAAATGTTCTACAAAAGAGTTAGGCCCTTATGAAATAATTTTCAACCCTACTAGAGGGGTAGATTTTAAGAAGTAAAAATAAAGATAATTTTAAAATCTAGTATTATAATGGAAGATGATGAAATTAAGACCTTATGAACACATGTGACAAGAGAGTGAATTTCACGTACCCCTAGCCACACCTAAGGCTAAAATAAGTGTTAGGTTATCAAAATAAGAGACCTGCATGATCAAATAACCAAAATAATATTAACAAAAAATAAGGAAATATTATACAAAGAGATAGGACCACACAATTAAAATTCACCCCCATTAGAAAGGTGGATTTTAAGAACAAAAAATAAACATGTTTTAAATCTAGTATTATATTGGATAGGTAATAAAATTAAAATTTTATGAACACCTGTAACAAGAGGATGAATTTCACGTACCCCTAGCCACCCCTAAGGTAAAAATAATTAGCAAAATAAGAGGATAGCATGACCAAATAACCTAAATGTTATTAACAAAAATAAGGAAATGTTATGCAAAGGGTTAGGCTTTTATGAATTAATATTAAACCCCACTAGAGAGGTAGTTTTTAAGAAATAAAAATTAAGATGATTTTTAAAATCCAGTATTATAATGGACAGGTGATAGGATTAACACCTCACGACCACCCGTAACAAGTGGGTGTTTTTCACCCCCACAACTAATCTAACCCATTTAAAAATATTTTTTGACATTTAAACGTCGTATTGAATAATATCAAGTAACTGACATGACTTACAACCCAAAGGGGGCTGATTTTATGTAAGGGTGGTTTTCGAGGTCACACAAGCTTTTACAGAAACGGACACTTTAAACCCTTATAAATGGTTTTCATCCCCAACAAACTAAAAATTTATTGCTTTTTTACACCAAATGCAGGACATGCTTGAATATGTACCAGAGCAAAAGTATGGCAAATCCCATCTAAAGTTAAACCCTCAAAATAATAAAATGTCATGCCCACCATAACCGGATGCAGACTCAGCAATTCCTAATTTATGACAATAGCGTACAGGATGAGAGGAGAGGAATTGGAGGTTAAACGAAAAAGGAAAGACGCATCCAAGGATGCCTCGTTCCTCTTATTGAAATAATTACATACAAAAATGCTCGCACTGGTTATTTATTTGAAGATCGTACTTCACCAGATCGTACATTGTCAAGTTGTACATATTATGCTAAGGTAAAACATTATCAGCAGTTGCTTTATCATAAGAAAGTTTATTTCAGCCACAGATGAAATAAAAAAAATTATGTTACAAAGAATCATACAACCATAGTATTTAATTTACATTCTCTTCAGCACATCTGTAGGGTAGCTTGGAGCACAGATGTTCATATAATATAGGATCGAACTGAAGTAATACGAACAAGACGTTACAATGATTAAAGATTATATACACGTGATTTTATGTCGTTAATCCATACTTTTTTCGGTTGACAATCTATTCCAAATAGTTCAAGACTATTCTTAAAGGTACCTACAACGGTGTTGTTAAATTCGCTATATTATATTACAATATTATCCAGAAAGAAGTACAACAACCTATCTTTATACCTTAAAAAATCTTATCTATTTTTGGGGGGAAACCCGGGGAAAATATGCGGAGTGAGACGATAGGCAGGTGCTTTTACACCACAATAATTGTCAATCTCTAAAGCTACACCGTCGTCATAAAACAGATATGTTATTCCTCTATACGTATTGATACCAGCTAGTAAAGAGTTTTTTTTTTTTTTTTTCAGAACTTAAGCTACGTGCAATCGATGATTTTCGCGAAGCTTAAATGTTCCATGTTCAATGAGATGCATCTTAGTATCGACTATCATAACGATGTCCGAATTAGGTTTTTTAAAAACAGCTGTTTCATTAAACTCCTCAGGTAAGTACGGTATCCATCCGAGTATAAAATAGGGAAAGGTTATTTCCTTATCTACTAAATTTATAATTCATACTCAATATAAAACACATATAATGAATTGTTAATAACCATAAATGGGTTAACATGTTTCAGTTCACACAGGTCGGGAACAACTCTCGGCACAGATCTACCACTTGCATGCTGAGGAGTTGATGAAGGCGTAGGTTGAGTTGATGAAGGCGTAGGTCGAGCTGTTGAAGAAGAAGGCTGCGGTGATGATGGCGGAGGCTGCGGTGGTGATGACGGAGGACCGTACCGTTTCCTAGCTTAAGCAATATCATCACCATTCACATAGATTGCTGGATGCTTAGAACTGTAAAATGAATACATTACAGCATCCCTATCCTTTGAGTGTGGTATTTCCAGCGTGTGTCAAAATTCGTGAAGGAGTACGGCATACAGATTGCTGACATTTTTATCACCAGCCAACGTAATTTTTGTAGATCATTGTTCGTCGGCGTCTACGTGAATTTCAAGAGGAAAATCATCCACATCTTCACCATCTGCACCAACCATCTGCACCAACCATCTGCACCAACCATAGGTTGAGAAACGCTGGTCTAGGCTAATCCTACTGTAGTATAGGGGGAAACTTAGTTCTTTCATAATTTATGAGGGCTAAGTGGAACCGGCGACTTGGCAGATGTGGCCATCCAAATCTTAGGAGCTGCAGTCATTTCTGCCGCCACAAAACGTACATTCAGTACGTTTTCATGGATGCAATCTAAAAAGAGGAACCTCCTATAATTTGAGCGAGCAGCTGAACACACGTATCCTTCATACACTTGGAAACTGATGAAGGCTCAACTTCAGAAGATGAAAAAGAAGAGTGAATCTACTGGAGTTCAAACCCAAAGTGCTGGTAATCCAGACGATCCGGATGAAGGGAAGGACCAAGAATACAACCCAGATGATGATGATGATGATGATGGTGGTGATGATGATGATGATAAAGGCCATGATGACAGTGAAGATGTTGGCATCCTTTCTGATCAAGAAGAAAAAGAAGACGATGAAGAAGAAAATCTAATGGACTTAAATGAAAGTGACTAGGCCAACTTCTAAGATGAAATCAAGGTTACACATTTAAAGAAAGCAAGTAAGTTAGGCCTATTTCTAAAAGTTGTTTGTGTTCGTACTGTTTATGATTATTACTGTAATTTGTGTCTAATTAATGGTCAGTCTCTTCAATTAACTCTTTTGTTAATCTTCTTTATTGACCTTCAAGAACCAGGGAAAATTTTAATTAACTTATTTTCATTGTTAACTATGTGAAAACCCAGTATTATAATATTTTATACGCAATTCATTAATGTTCATTTTTTATGTTCTTTCATTAATTATATATTAATCTTTCAACTCATGACAGTTTTTAGTTTTATTTAACATAATCATGAATAAATTAAAGTAACAATAGGTATCTGAGTTATCTTGCTTGTAAATCATAAATTTCAGAGAATTTATGAAATTTTGGGAACATTTACTAGATATATTTCCTCGATATTAGGTCCAGATGGCGCTGTGAATTGAACTTTGCTTAGCTCTGTTGGTAAGAGCATTGGCACGGATAGCCAAAGGTCCTGGGTTCAAGTCCCAGTGTCAGAGGAATTTTTCTCCTAAAGTATTATCATGTATTGTCCAACAGATACAACAATCTGTGGTACCTGAATGCATATGCATTGTATCTGTATTGAATGTTACTGTACAATAACACAGGAAGCTCGGTCACAAAAATCACTAATTAGTAGGGCCCGGAGATTTATGTGCTAAAAAACTTAAAAATATTTATTTTTTATGTGCTAAAAATGTTTAAAATATGTGCTAAAACTAAAAAAAATATTTTTCTGAAAAAATAAACAAAAACGCCAGAATGTGTATTGAAACTCACCAATTGCAGCTAAACATCAGATGTAAAATGCTGACTGGAGTTGCTGTGCGCAACAAATGTCATCTCCAGATTATGGATCACAAATCCTTGCCTATTATCCGAAAATAATGCATTACATTGAGGAAAGGAACGTTCTACATCACACAATGTTAACCTTGCATATTTGAAGAGGTGTATATCACTAACACCACACGATCAAGTTCACTTATGTTTTGGCCCTCCAGAACTTGTGCGACTTTGCAGAGGGATTGGTAGCCATCATTTTTCTCAAACATACCTTTAAATTTTGTTCTTAGAACTTCTATTTTCGAACCTGAGATAGTGTTAAGTTGCCTTTCAACATATTGTATTTCTTTAACAGAACGACGCAATGTTGAGACTGGGTTCTGTTCTTCCCCGATAAGCAAGTGCAAATGAATCACTCTCGCCTCATTGCAAGTGAAGCATTTGTGTTGAATTCATTCGAGATGCAAATTTTTGTTGTCAAATGTTAAAAGATAATGAGGAAAAGTACTAGAATATTTATTTATGGAGAATATATCGAAAATATTTATTCATATAACTTTTTTTGTAAAACATGTATTTTTATGTAAAATAAAATTTGCTGTTTTCGGACCTTGATATGAGCATGAGGAAAAAATACATAAAAAATCCGGAAAAGTACAAAATATGTATTTATGGAGAAAATATCGAAAATATTTATTCACATAACTTTTTTTTGTAAAATATGTGTTTTTATGTGAAATAAAATTTGGAATTTGCGTTAGCCGTATCTCGATTTGGATATAAAACTTTGTTTTAGGAATGTACGCATCAGGAACAAAAATATTTTTTACATACAAATCCGGGCCTACTAATTAGTGTACCTCACAATATTGCATATGACATAACTTGTCTGTCAGTGAGGTAGACCATTAAGAGCAGCCAGTCATAGGAGAGATATTCTATCTGGCGCTGTGAATTGAATTCCGGCATAACTCAGTTCGTAAGAGCAATGGAAGGGATAGCCAAAGGTCCTGAGTTCAAGTCCCAGTGTCAGAGGAACTTTTCTCCTATAATATTATCACAATATTATCTCAACTATCTTCTGTAACTTGTTACTAGATATTGAAGACTTTAATTTTCCGTTTGTGGTGATTATGTTTGTTTGTGTAAAGAAACTATCCACCTAACCACAAATACAGTAATTACAGTTGATTTATCCAAAAGTTCAATCTATGTAACGTTTACTATGCTTTTCAGGCGTACAATAGTTTAATAATAATGTAACCTAATTCTACAAATATGTCGCTCTACAAAACTCTCATATGTAATATTAACAATTTTCATCAATGTTCTATATCTTGATGGCGCTGATATACCGTATAAATGGATATGTCCAAATATTATCACAGAACATATAGTAGTAAAAGCTATTGTCGATCACACTGTACTCAATTACACATTAAAACTAGCGAATGTTGACATAACCACTTAGAAATTGTTAAAATAATTAAAATTGTATGAAATACATATATCATGTATAACAATTGGTTAGGTTAAAAACTGTGCACTATCATACCATTGTCTGTTGCATCTCTTTTATGCATATATAAATTTGCCGACTTCTCAGCAAATTATTGTCATTAATATAAAATAACTCGTAGGCACTGAAATTCTGGTCAGTTGACCTTCGAACGATGAGCTTTGAGTAGGTGTTGCAATCTGGGGCCAAAGTGTGATACTTTTACGTTAAAGTATTAGTGGCCTTATCAGGAGCATGGCCTTAACAGGAGCACCTACCTTAGTAAAAAAAAAATGTTTAATTTCATGTTTATTAACATTATTAATGCACTTTGATGTTTCTTATCTCCATATCTGTGTTATATCCATTTCTTCATGGTTTCCATAAGGCTTGCCCTATTTGTTTCTCTAATGTCCTAATTTTCTTACCCTACTACCCTTTTTGTGTAGGTACATTTTGTCACCCTACTCACAATACGCTCCCTACAGAGTAGTCAATAGACTGGCTCTGGTGTTTTAATACACGTCCACTAATGGCTGCCACTAGGTCACGTGACCTGTCACTGGACGCTCCACCGACCACAAAACTCAAACATGTTTGACTTTGGTGGCCGCCAATAGAAACTTGCCATTACTGGCCGTTGAAGCGTCAAGTTCCCTTACACAATGGGATAATAAAGGGAATTTCGTACTGGCCGTCACTATTGTCCTCGTGTGCAAGGGTCTTAAATACCAGTGAACTTAACGTCGCTACAGCGCTACACCGCAGTCGTATGCCACACCGTATAGACTAGAGGAGGGGTCTCCAAAAGGGACGCCCCGCGGGCCGAATCCATATGCTATATGGCATATGAAAATCTATTTAAAAAAAAAAAAACGCGAAAATTATATTTATGGTTGCTATATTTTAAAAATGGCGCGCAATTCTTACAGGCATACTCTATTTCCCTCTCCTCGTGTTCGTAAGTAGCAGAATGGACTTTAATCAGACGTTGCTCTCCATTTAAGTGACTTGAATAAAAAAAACTTCAAGGTTAGGACAATATTATATGTGACCTTTGCACTCATGTTAAAAGTTTTACTCAGAATCTGGCACTTTTTTAACGGAACAGTTCCCAGAAAAATGTTGCAATTTTACCAGTTTCCAGTCACTGAAAGGTGAAAATGATTCAGAGTTATCACATCTATAAGTGTGAACAAACATTTTCTCTGTTGAAATATACAAAATCAAAATATAAAGGTAATTTGAGTTATCAACACTTGTGAGCCATTTTACTTCTTCAACAGACCAAATCAGAGCCACAGTTTGACAAAATTCTGGATTAAAAAAGCAAGTTTAATACCACTCACTAAAGTGTTCTAGTGTTTTATTTAAATTGTACACTCTATATCTTTTTAATAATAATAGGGTAAGGTGGTACATTTTCGAACATGGTACAATTCTGAACGGACTAAGATTTTTATCCATTTTGGGGTTTCAAATGTTAGCCAACCTCTTTTTAAAAATATAGCGTCCATACTGATTGTTTTGTTGATCTGTATCCGCAAGAATGATGTTCCGAGTTGTCTCATTCGGCCATAAAAAATTATTTTCCAACCGAAGGTAAGAACGCCATGCTTGAAAAATGGCACGTTATAAAATTGCTTATAATTCCACGTTGTGTTACTGGAATATATTTTTGAGGACCAATTTTTAACTCATACCAACAAATAGCGTAGTCTTTAATACGTAAGTCATTGGCACAACAATGGGCATTCGTGAGCGGAATTTCAACAATGTAGTAATTTACAAAAACTAGCTCGAGGTACAAATTCGAACAAATTTTAGGTACAATTTCGAACAGTACTTTAACCCGCGATTGCTTGCTTAAGACTTGCATGGAAAAGCAGTTTTGCTGTCACAGCATTCTGCATGTTTATTATTATTAACTGTGCAAGTCAAATATAAAAGGGTGGTATTCATATATCTCTCAACAGTGGTATTATTTCAACGAAGAGTTATAAACTAAGACTTCCTCTGTAATGTTATTTCATCTCAGCATTTATGCAATACACAATAGCATGCAGCTGTTAAGTATTTTTATTATTGCTCTTGATGTTATAACAGACCGTCTTAATGGTCTAGTGGTTCCTGACTACGGACCCTCAAGTCTGGGTTCGATCACCGGTACCTCCTCGGATTTTTCTGAGGTAGGGTGATCTGGAACGGGGTGCATTCAGCCTCTTGACACCAACAAAAGAGCTAATTCATAAAGAAGTAGCGGCTCCGGTTCAGTAAGCCATCAATAACTGTCGTAGGAGTCGGCATGCTGACCACATGCCCCAATCCGGCCATCTGCCTATTTAAAACGTGACACATCATTATTACGCTCATATTACTGATAAATAATAATAACAGAAAATAATATTTGGAAGAAAGCACTTTGTTCGTTGAAAATGCCACTGTTCGAAATAGTACCCACTGGTGTTTAGAATTGTACCTACTGCGGTACATTTTCGAACGATATTCTGGAAATGAAAGATCGATTGCCATGACCAATATTGCAGCTGTATGACTTTGATATTTTTGTGAAGGGTCAACTACATTGCCAACTTTGTGAATACAATACAGTTGAACTTGTCTTATGTTTATTGTGTTCATAAAATAAGAATATTTGTTAAGTGTTCGAAAATGTACCACCTTACCCTAATTGTAATAATAATAGGTAACAAATACAAATATTATTTTGTATTTCTAATTAATGCCCTCATCATGCTGTAGCTAAAATGTGGCTACAGTCTGGGGGCCCATTGAGACTTAACACTTTGTATGTAGCCCCATGTTCCAGTAATTTGGAAACACCTGGGCTAGAATATGTAATTAGTTTTACATGGGCGAAAAAGTTTTCCGTCTACATATTTATGTACATTAAATTTAAATTTAGTGTTTAATTCGTAGCAGTAACAGGGGTAGCAATGGAAGAAGTAGTAATGGAAGTAGGCCCACCAAAATTCTGTAGTCTAATAATAATTACGATATTATAGGCTAATCGGGAAAGTACAAGTCATTTAAATTAGTGGAGTTCAATTTTAAGGAGCGCTGCTAGGACAGATATTATCGAATTCTAATTATGTCTGAGATTTATTCACAAATTGAAATCTCACATTCAGAACAAAGATTTAAGTTCCTCCTGAATGGCACTTTGTGAAGAGTTTTGCGCCCTGAAATATATATTAGGCCTATATCGCTCCCGTTCGGATTTGAACTTCCAACCTTGGGCTCTTGAGCCACAAAGGGCAAAATGACCCTAGGAAAACATGACTCAAGGGCAACATGCGTCCTCTCAAAGTGTAATAAAAGAAAATTAAATTAAATCTGAACATAATAACTTCACTATTACCGATGGACGAAAGCAGACAGTTTAGAAGGGACTTGATGAAAGTTGGATAAAATGATTAAAGAGTGAAGATTTCATCATGATTCAAACCAAATCCAGTTTGGGTAATTTTTAAATCGTATTTAGTTACCATCACTTTTAGTTGGCGCTGGTGACAACAAGCCGACTAGGCCTTGCTTTTAAACAATATGAAACAGATTAAAAATAAATGACTTTCGACACATTTTACGGATGAATAGACTTTAAATCTTTAGAAATTTCAATGATGTTAAATAAAATTAATGTACTTCACAAACTCCCCTAACTTTGGTACGTATAACATTTTCATATTCATATTTTTTATGATCATTAATTTTTTATATAATTATAATGGATATTAATTGTGATTTGCTAGCACAGTCTAAAATACCAATATTCATACAGACCTTTACACTCGCGTTTCCGGCTTCGTTATAATATGAATCAGTCATTTCAAAAAGGACGGGAGTCACAAAACTAGCAATTTACAGAAGAAAAAATCTGTCTGTCATGTAAACCACTAACACATGAATTGTCATGAACTCATGACCTTTCTGCATGGACTAGAGATTTCAATCACCAATTGCAGCTCTATTTGAAGATGTACTCATGAACTTCATACACAGACTCATCGGGCTACCCTTAATTCACCATTTTCAGTGTACCTGTATAAACCCATTTTCGTAAAAAATAAAGTGACTCGGTAACTTTTTGCAATTCATATAGCTAGAGCTCAGCATCTAAAATTTCTCATCGTTATGAAGGTATCCTAATATCACAGGATTACCACACTCATTTAGGCTTAAAAATATTTAATAACCTTCCAGTGGATTTTCCCAGTTTGCCTGTTGAAGTTTTTTCAAAGAATTTGCTTGTCTGGTGTAAAACTAATCGGACTTTTTATGGTATTAATGACTTTTTAAACGTACAGTTTTTAAATAATATACCAGATTTTAAAATTGTTTGTAAATAAATCTATAATAGTATTAATGACTTTATGAATGATAATTTTTAAATAATAGGTTTGTCTTTAGAATTGTTTACGCATAAATCCGTTAGGCCTATAGTTTAATGACTTTTTAATTGTACAGTTTTTAAATAAGAAGCTTTAAATAGCAATTTTTAAATTTTTGTAGGCTGGTAGCCTACAAATTACTGTTGCATGACGAAGTCTACTGCATTTCGTGTGAAGTGCTTAATGACGAATAAACTTGTCTATTGTCTATCTAGGGAAGAGTATATCAGAGAATTGTAGTTGTAGCTAGATAAACTAGATGCATTGTTATGGGATTGCATTACAGGTAAACACAAATAGACGAATAAAATTACTTTCATATGCCTAATGATGAGGTATAATCGGGAGGTTCTAGGATAAAAAAAACGCCAACTCATCACTAGCAGAAACATCTTTTGACAGGAACAAATATGAGGATCCTTCTGAAAAGAACGAACTCTGCAAAAAAGGTAAGATGTGAGATTTGTCTATGAGGGTGTGACTAAAACGAAACCCGATTTAACTCACTTTCGTCAAGACCGCGAGCAACCTCCCATTAGCGGCAATTGTGACATCGGAAATTCAAAAGAAAATCCACCAGGATGTTTTTTTAGACGAGCTTAAGAAGATACCGGTAATTAATTAAAATTCTTCGATATATTTAGAATGCAGTGGTAATTAAGAACAAAATTCTCGAATGAATGTCTATCCATATGAGGAAAATGTTCAAAATTAGCGACATCTAGGCCTAAATGCTTTTTTTTTCCGCGAACGAAGTAACTCCACATTATATCGTGTTATAAATGGAACAAGTGGGCTTAATGCGGCTGTTGGTCACAGACCAATAGCACAGACAACGGTTTCTGGAGTTAGACAGTAGATACCAGTAGTTCAGTTTTGTTATTCCCCTACTTCTGCATTACCGGTACTTACTATTGAACATCCGGTACTAGAAGATACAAACAATATTACACAAGTGGTCAATAATCAAGAAGATCTTCAAGCAAATTATTACTTAACAAAAGATCAGCATACAATTCTTGAAAAAATGTTCACAAGAAAATGAAAGTTCTACCGGCAGAGAATCATGAACAATTCAAGGCAAAACTTACTAGGATAACTACAGCCAGGAAAATGAAGTAGAAAAGGAAATTTCCTATAATGCTTTGAACATAGATCAATAACTTTGTGCTATAAACACTTCAAAACCTTGTGCAATCAATATAATGGGAAACTGTGTAGATAGAAACAACCATGATGACCATTTTTATGATCCTTCTAATAAAAGAGTATTTTATAATATGAACTCACCACATTCATCCGGCACTTCTATGTATTATTATACTCCAGTTGGTTCCCAAGCAAGTATTGCTCCCATACTACCTTGTGAGACGACAGTACATACGAGTATTGAGGGTATTATAGATAAGGCTCCATGCAAGATATATTTGCACTCTTCAGCTAATGGTAAATCTATTCAGAACACCAATACTGTATTTTGCTCATTTGGTGGAAAAATGGAAGATCCTAATTTGATCACTGACTCTCAAACTGAGAAGACCAAAATGAGGACTCATTCTTCCAGAGAAATATCAGAGAACCCATCTGTAAGAAATGCAACTCAAAAGAACTTTGGAGCCGATAATAATAAAACTCAGGAGTTTAACACCAAAACCCATAGATTTGGTAGAATTTTAAAAGTACCAACATTGAGAAATTCATCTCGCAATAATTCAGGCATTGACAGGAATAGAAAAGACCAAAGGAAATGGAAAGGAAATATGATAAAACCTGTCTCCACTGGTAGAAACTGCAATGTTAGAAATCAAGGGATTGGTTCAACAAATAATTTATCTGTGAATCGAGCATGCATGAACAAGGATAATGCCACAAATACTGCTAATGCAGATTTCAATCTGGAAATTCAGACCATGCGTACTGATACCCTGAGAAAGTACAGTGAAAAACCAAAACTGTCATTCTTGCCTGCTAATGAAGCATCACACTATTTTGTTTCATCACCAAATGCAGAAGTCATAAAACAACATTCTTTTGATATTTTACATGAAAGAAAGGAACAACGACATGACAACGTAGGGAACAGTGTTATGAGACAACAATGCTTGCAACTCTCAGAGGGTGATAGAGTAAATCCCCCTCTTTATAAAACAAAGCATGGAATAAATGCCAGGAATAACAAAAATAGCAAATGTTATACAGAGCTTCAGCTGGGGAACCACTATTTTTGTAAGCAGAAAGCCCTTATTTTAGAACACAGTCTTGAAAATTCAATAATAAAGCATGATAATATTAATACAATACGCAAAGACTCTAAACAGAACATTAATATCAGTGTGTCAATATCAAATAGCGGTAATACAATCGGTGACAATACTCTTGAGGCAGGTAGCGATCTTTCTTCCAAATCCAGACTATTGACTTCGGCATGTTATGTAGGACCAATACAATCTCAGGGAAACAATATAGTTAATGGAGGATATATTGAAAACACTCTGAGTTACCAACAAAAAATTGCTGTAAATAATGTAAATGTTAAGCAGTATAATATTTCTGTTCCTGAAAACAAGTCCAGTACTGGAGGTAAAGAAAATAGGCCTACATATTTAACAAATGAAGGCTCGAAATTATTGAAAGCGTACCTAGAACCGGGTGCCAAAAATGAAGCAGTCGGCATACCTACACCAGCCTTTATTTCCCCTAGTGATAATAACGTTTACAAGAATGAACCTGCAAAAGTGCACAGATGGAAATCTAAGATGACAACCTTATTTAAGAAAAAGAATAAACAAGACTCATGTATGATAGAATTGTTAGTTTCTACAAGAAATACAAACAAGGATTCACAAATCCTACAAGTTGGAAATGAGAATTCAATTCTACCATCAATGATAAAGGAAGAAGAAAAGGATAATGAATATACTGAACATTTTATTGGCCTGAAACCCCGATCACTAAATGTACTCATTAAAAAAATGGCTTCTTTAACTACCAGTAGGGCTACTCCACCAACACAGAAGACAACTAATAAAACTAGCATTCACAGCACCACTACAGATGATACTGCCTGTTCAACTGATTTACTGTGGCATCCTTTAAAAACATTATCTCGGTTAAAAAACAAATACTTGAATAATGAGATATGTTCTACTTCTAGTACTAATACTCTTCATTCAGAGGAATCTCAGCCTAATTTAATTTCAGAAAAAAGCAAAGCCGTTTTATGTTCAACTTTAAGTAAAATGCAGCCATCCCATGAAGGAAAGTGTGCAGGAGGATATTCAGATTCTACAGTGCTGGTGCCAGTAATTAATGATTTGCCTTCACATTTTAGCAGATTATGTAAGCATGGCGATTTCAAACCCGTGTTATTGGAATCATCTAATTTAATAGGACCTGAGATCACCATGTTACTAAATCCACCTAATTTAATAGAACATGAAATTATGTTAGTTCATGAGTCAGGGTTAAAAGCAGTGACTGCAAATCTACCTACTAATGCCCATAATTCTGTAAAGCAAACTAATAAAATAATAAAGCCCAAATCTTCCATAAGAATAGCGATTTTACAATCTAGAAAAGAAATACTCAGAAGATACAAAGGGTTTGCCATTGTTTTGGGGTATAGAATATATGCAAATGCAGCAACTTGTACCATGTCTCAAGAATTCTTTACTCTATCTCAATACTATGAAAGGCTGTGCTTTAAAGAGATTTACACGGCAATTATTTTCGGATGGTTTGTTAAAACAAGAGTTGCAAGAGTTACTTCAAATACTTTAGAACTATCTAAAAGAGTAGAATGTTATAAAAGAACCAATAGCGTGGTTGAAAATGAATTACAAAAATTTGGAGTGGCTGATAAACTGAGAAATTTTAAAAGCAGAGAAGATGTTCTAGACGGTCTAGTTGATAACTACAAAATGACAAATGAATTACACAAAAAACATAATAAAATGTGGGCAGACAAATCTACTAAAATAGTCTTCACAGGTCCTGTACAAGAACCTAAAAGTGAAAATGTTGGTACCAGTATTTCACAATCTCAAGAAACAGAATCTGAAATGAAAGCAATAAATGTACCTATCACAGATATTTCACATAGGCTCGCTAAAAACTGTGAAGAAAATAGAGTACAATTACAGCATTCTTCTAGTCATATAAACATGGGATGCTGTAGAATGTGTACAGACATACCATATATTCACTCACTAAAACATATAAATTCCAAATGTATTCCTTTAGTAGATAAGCCTAACAAATACACCAGACATTCAGGAGTGGAGACCCTGAACTATCCAGAAACAATTTTTGAGGAACCAGTGAAGGATACTGCAAACTGTTACAGTCTATCAAGCAACAACACAAATAATGGTGCTGATTATTCTTCTGCTAATGGCTGTTCACTGCTCCAGAAGTATTCCATTCTACCTCCATCATTAGAAAACATTTCAATAAAATCACACCTCAAATTACCTATTTCTTGGCGACAAATGACAATAAATAGCAAAGATTCATGTCTGGCGAATGCACCAGATACAAAGCCACAATACACAAATGTCAACTGTAAACTATATTCCACTCTTTTGACAGATAATGGTAATTGTTCTGATTCACATCAAGCCAAGGAAGAACATACTTCTGGAAATAATGAACACCCCATATCAAAGACATCTGTGTCTGGGACTGAAGGAAGTGATTTTTCAATTCCAAGTTTATACAATTCAAACCTCACACTTCATGAATTCCAAAACATGAGGCAGAAACCTACAGAAAATTCAGGCAATGGTCAGAAATCAGAAACGGTTCCTGAAGAAATTCAAGGTTATATGGACATGAAAATCTCTAATGAATCAAATGATTACGGTCAAGAAATTTTAACAGTTGATGTTGAAAAACTGAAATATCATTGCATACTGAAGAAGTTAGAATCTATTTTCACCGAATTAGAAAAGTATAGAAATGAAATGCAAGAAATGAAAGCTGCATGGAAAGATTGTTTTTCTCTTCTTAGTAGCTTCATTTCCAGTAATGATGGTACAAAAATAAAAGCTGAGATGGGAGAAAAATATCTATCTGCCTTCTTAACTTTTGATTCCATATTGCAAGAACTCATCAAGGAATATAAAAAGTCTAAAAGTCAGACAACATCATCTTCTAGTTCAATATTCTTAAGTTCAGCTTCTGAGATTTCTTTATCAGATTCACTGCAAAATTATATTGTGAAAAAATATGAAGACAGTGAACAATATGTAGCTGTATCATGTTGGGACCATATGAATGAACTTTCATCACTAAAACTGGTTTTAGATAATGTCAGAAGCACAGTTTTAAACGAAAGTAATTCTGAAAAAATTACAAAAATTGAACCCAGAAAGGGACTAAAACCTTTGCATAACTATTCTCAGTTATGTGATTATAAAACACGATATGATAATAACTGTCCTTGTAAAATGGAATCTTCATCAGCACATCAGGAAAAAATTGTATGCAAAGAAAAACTAAACAATTCAGAGAAATGTCTGCAGCATGACCAATGGCATGTTGAAAATAGTAAACAACAAAGCACTTCAGAAAAGCCATTCAACAATGATCATCACATTTATCCTGCAGTATTAACAAGCTCTACAAAGCAAAGAAACTGTCAAGAGAATTTTTATGAAATGCAAAGTATCTGTCAAAGTAATATATTACAACATCTTAATAAACAACACAAAGTGACATCAGGAAAAGATCAAAATGCATCTTTGTTGAATCAAGAAGTATGTGAACATCAGAAGAATAAAAATTTGTCACCACAGCAAGGGAGAATATTCAATGATAGGATGATTAATAAACAACCCACTGATGCTAATCTTCCAGTCTCATATGGAATGAATCAATATTTTTCCAAAGGAGATCATATTCATAATTGTTGTAATAACCAAATAAAAAATGAACAAAGTGAAAGCGATAAATGCCACTCTAGAGTAAGAAAATTGGTGTCAACTCCAAGAGAAGTACCGATTTTTGCAGACAAGTGTATGGGATCTTCACCACACCAAGAAAATTATTTGGAAAACTGCTGTATGAGTTATCATTCTGTGTTAAAATGTCAAGATCCATGTTATTCCAAGGATTTATTTTCTACAGTAATGAATTCCTCAACAGTAGGTAAAGATTGTGCAAATATAGGAAACTATGATGGGAAATGTATTTTTAATGATAATCTAGAAAATACGCAACATAGAGAATTTAAAGTTCCACACACATATTGCTTTCATACTGGTGGAGTAAGAAATTTAACTGAAAATAAGCTTCTTGCTATTCCAATAAGACAAACCAAACTTTTTAATAGTGATCAAAAAAGTTTAAACTCAGAAATATCAACAGAAAGGGAAAGTTCTTGTAAATTAAAAATACCAAATGATCCAATGCTGAGAAAGAAGAATCTCTACAAGAAAATACCAGACTTGAAGAAGTTACCTACTGATTCTCCTGTTAATCATGTACTACCTTGGAAATGTAAGTTCAAAAAGTGGTGGAGGAATAAGAAAAACTGCAAGAATCTACAACCAAAATCTGGAAAACCCACAGAAAAAGAAGAGAACTCCTGTCATAATACAGCTGCAAGTATTCCTTCTATCCCACATTCAGGTCCAATTTCATGAATGTGTACTGTACATTATTTAGTATGCAATGAAATCAAAATTGTAAAAAAATAATTTAAAATCAACATAGTTGTTCAACCTCACTGTATAATTTGCACTGTAATAAAGGTGTTCTTAAGAATGTTTGAATAAACTACTGTTAACTTACTAATCAAGTCAGTGTATTTGGAACTCCTGATCTGGCAAAACCTTATCTTGAATACATGTGTATAATGGATCTCAAGTAGCACAGCACTATTACATTGCTCTATTTGCGTTTTTACATGCCGGAAAAAACTTGTCTTCCAATGACATGACATGACAAACATGACATGACATGACATGACAAAACTTGTCTTGACATGAATAGACCAAGTAGTTCTGGCAATCTGAGAATCGGTTTTCCAGTGGAAGCTTATGTTTAAGATTTAGGTCTTTTTTTTATATTTATTATTATTATTATTATTATTATTATTATTATTATTATTATTATTATTATTATTATTATTATTATTATTATTATTATTATTATTATTATTATTATTATTATTATTATTATTTGTTGAAATACTGTTTATGTAATAGGCGTTTCTAGTTTTTGTATTTCCCTCTTTTTATTACCAAGTAATTTCCAGATAGTTCCTTTGCTTTTCATTTGCTTTCGTTTCTCTCTGGAAGTCAATAGAAAGAGCGTGTAATGGCGAGAAGTAGTGACGCAGTATTGCAGTGAATATGTTATCTTGTTCTCAATATGTTCAGCGTGATTTCTTGTGAGAGGATAAATGTACCCAGTTCATTGTAAGATATGGAGTATTAAATTGAGTAAAGAGTTTCTGCAATTTGTTGTATTAATATTCCACGAGAACAAGAAGATTTTTGATAGGTTATGGGCCCAGATAAGCACCCAGAGCAAAGCCCAGGTAAGAGCCCAGATCAATGCCGCATAGCCCAGTCAGCGCCAAACGACGCCGAGAATATGAGAGAATAAACAGATTGTGTAACGAGTGAGCATTTCTTGTGAATTATTGTGTGCAATACCATGTCGTCAGAGGGCATTGAGAGATTGAATACAAGAAATTGGGTACAATGGAGCACCCGAATGATGGCGTTTCTGAAGAAAAGGAGATTATGGGAAAGCATCGAACCTGGTTATGACAATCTCGATTGGGACGAACTCACTGAAAAACAGAAAAAAATAGAAATTATGATGTTCTATCCTACTTAGTTCAGTATGTGAGCGATTGCTACTTAAATGATGTGGGTAAATGCACAAGAGCAAAGACTGCTTGGGAGAGACTAAAGAATATTTACTGCAAGAGGAGTTCAGTGCAGTTCGTTAATTTGTTGGAGCAACTGTGTACTCTATCTAAATCATCGACTGAGTCAATGATCTTTTGAGTCAACAGGGAACAAAATTGGATGACAACTTTGTTGCTGGTTTTATGCTGAGAGGCCTAAAGGAGGAACGCTACAAGTCCATCATTAACATCATGGAATTGAATCAAGAGAATATGACTACAGAATATATCAAGAATAAATTGCTGATTGAAGAACAGAGAAACCAGAGGGAGTTTGAGCAGAGAACAAAACGTGAAGAAGAATTAAAGGGACTGTTATCTAGGAATACTGTAAAGAGAGATGGAGATCAAGCAAGTGTATCCTGTTTTTTGTGTAATCAAACTGGTCACAAAGCCCGGGATTGGCCTAAGAATGTGAAAGCAAAATTGAGAGGAACAGTAATCTACTATTCGTGTGGAGAGGAAGGTCACACCAGTACCAACTGTCGAAAGGGAAGGAAGACAGGATTTCAAAGGGGACAAAGTGGATTTAAACCTGCAGGACAAGTGCTGAAAAATTTCAAAAGTAAGGAGGCAAAAATGGAGAGTGAAGATACTGAGCAAAATGAGGAATCTGATTCAGTGAAAAACCTTGGTTGCGGAGTGGTGAGAGTTAAATATAGAGCCTGTATAGGCAAATCCAAATATTTACCTCTGAACTGCAATGATAAATATGAGTGTAGTGACCCTAACCGTTGGTTTATGGATAGTGGGTGCAATGCTCACATGACCCCTCATCGTGATTTATTAGACAATTTTTGTGCTGACACAGTAGGCAGTGTGAAGGTGGCCAAGAAAGAGGAACCATGTGCAGTTAAGGGTTATGGAACTGTTACAATGAAAGTTTCTGATAAATGCGGTGGATGGTCCTTGGACTGCAACGTGATTTATGGGTACCTGAAGTGAGCGATAATCCCTTCTCAGTGCGTCAACTTGAAAAATCAGGTTTTTGTTTCAACATTGACAATGGGTTATTTTGTGGTTATGATAAACTGAATGGTGACCAAGAAGTGTTCTCTGCCCGAGTTGTGGAGGACGATATGTATGCCATTGAGTGTGATTGTACGAGATGGACAAAGTTGATTGTGTTGGACAGAGCAGTTCATCTGTGCTTTCAACAGAGACCAAACCATGCATCGAGGGAGTGACGGTGCTGAAAGCAGTAACACGGGACATATGGCATAACCGTTTTGGTCATGCGAACAACATTCCTGACTGTGAAGTAATCCCGAAAGAAAATACTATAGACTGTAGTGTGTGTCATCAGGGTAAAGCGAAAAGACTCCCATATCCAGAAAGAAAGGAAAAATCATCCGAATTGCTTGAGTTAGTCTATTCAGATGTGTGTTACATGAAGCCTGAAAGTAAAGGGGGTGGTAATTATTTTTGTACATTCACTGATGATTTCTCAAGATACAGTGAAGTTAGTATCTTAAAAGGGAAAAATGATGTGTTTGACAGTTTTTTAGAGTACAAAAATAGAGCTGAAAACTTGTTGGGTACAAAAATCAAGTATTTTCAGACTGATAATGGAAAGGAGTATAATAATGAAAATTTTAAATCCTTGTGTAAAACTGAAGGTATTTTTCATAGATTTTCTATGGCAAGTGCTCATCAACAGATGGGAGTAGCTGAGAGGTTAAATCAACTGTTATTAACTCTTGCTAGATGTATGCTTATTCAAGCTGGCATGACAGCTACTTTCTGGGGGGAAGCCATAGACACTGCCTGTTTTATAAAGAATAGGTGTGTATCATCAGTTTTAAATGGTAAAACACCTTACGAGTTGTGGTTCAAAATGCAATTGAATGTAGAGGAGCTTCGAAGAATGAAAGTGTTTGGTTGTGAAGCATGGGTATTTAAGAACACTGCAAAAGGTAGTAAAATGGAGTCTAGGGCAGAAAGATGTATTATGCTTGGTTATCCTAAAGACGAAAGAGGCTATCGTTTATGGAGTGTAACTGGTAACTATGTAATACAATCCAGAGATGTCAGATTTGAAGAGAGCATTTTCCCAATGAAAGACTAAGTTAAAGGCAATTCATATGTCAATTCAGTAGAAACACCTGTTATAATACATTTTACTGAGAATGGTGATAATTCTGATATAGAAATAACAAACGAAGAGTCTGATGATGATGATGATACTGGGGAAATATCTTTAGATGAGAATTTATCTTATGTTCAGAGTCTAGGGGGAGTAGGCCTAGGTGAATTACTTGATATTCCTAATGAGGTAATCGAACCTCTTATATCTGATGTTCAGAATCTAAGAAGAGTAGGCGAATTACCTGATGTTCTTGATGTAATTGAACCACCTACACTGCGCAGATCTGAGAGGGTTAGAACACACAAAGAAGTGTGTAATTGTTGTCAGTCAGCTGTTTTAAATAGTAGTTGTGAATTATGTGAACCTAAAACTGTAGAGGGTCGGCTGCGGTGGTCTAGAGGTAGCGTGCCCACCTCTAGATCCGCAGGGCGCGGGATCAAACCCAGCCGCGGTCGATGGATTTTTCAGGACATAAAAATCCTGGGCACGGAGTCCTCCGGGAGGGACTTTAAGCTGGGGGTCCCGTGTCGTAGATTTACGGCACGTAAAAGAACTCCAAGCCTAAATTAGAGCCTCTGGACAAAATTTCTCGGCCCTTTCACGTCCAGGAAATACTTAGTTTCCAGAGGGGGGTTGCGAGGCGATGGGCTTACCACCTGTCCCTCTACCCTCTCTCGGAAAATAAGCATATCAAAATTAGTATAGGTAATGAAACCACCATTGGAGGCCCCTTCGCCCCAACTGGGGATCATAGGGTACCAGATACAGATACAGAAAACTGTAGAGGAGGTGTTAAGTAGTACACACAGAAATGAGTGGGTTAAAGCCATGGAAGAGGAAATGTCTATGTTAATGGGAAACAAAACTTGGGATCTAGTTAAGAAGCCCATCAAATGTAAATTAGGCTAATTGGTACAAAATGGGTTTTTAAAGTTAAAAGGGATCAAGATGGAAATGTTACACAATTTAAGGCCCAGGGTTCTAATCAGATTCAAGGAATAGATTACTGGGAATCTTTTAGTCCAGTTGTAAAACGGAAAGTAATCCGTCTGATGACCGCTCAAGCTGTAATTAATGATTGGAGGTGCCATCATGTAGATGTTAAGTCAGCCTATCTTAACAGCGAAATCAAGGAGGATCTTCATATTAAACAACCTGAAGATTTTGTTAGTGAGAAGTATCCCAAACATGTGTGTAAACTTAACAAAAGTATGTACGGACTTAAGCAAGTTGGGAGGGATTGGAATGACCATTTGCATAAAATATTAACTGATTTGAGATTATTTAAATCTATTAGTGATCAGTGCCTCTATGTTCATCCAAACAAGACATTGTTTGTGACTGTTTATGTGGACGATCTTGGAATTTGGGGGCAACAGGAGTGAATTAACTCATTTATTAAGAAGTTGTCAATGAAATTAGAAATAAGAGATTTAGGTTTTCCAACTAATTTCTTGTCTGTCAAATTTCTTAAAGATTGTGAAGGAAATGTAAAGATGAACCAAAAAAATCATGTTGAATCTGTGTTGTCAGAATATGGTATGCTAGATTGTAAGGGATTGAGAACTCCTTTACCAGTACCAATGAAAGACTCAAGTAAGCCAAAAATTTGTGATGTTCAACCATATGATGTTACCTGTTATAGAAGTGCTGTAGGTAGTTTACGCTATATTGCTAATATTAGTCGCCCTGATATCATGTTTTCTGTATGCAAGCTTAGTCAGAAAAATGAGAAACCTGACCTATGTGACTGGAGGGAGGTAAAACACCTCTTAAGATACTTAAAACAAACCAAAGACTTGTCTCTGTGCTATTCAAACAGTGAAAAGTCGCCTGTTAAAGTGTACACAGATGCTAGTTGGGCAAAGAATAAGAGTGATGGAAAATCCATTACTGGATATGTAATTATTATGGCAGGAGCTGCCGTTATCTGGAAAAGTGTTACTCAAAAGAGACTCTCTCTTCATAATAATGAATCTGAGGTCTTACCCATGGTAGATGTGTTAAGTGAGATTAAGTGGCTAGATATTTTTTTCTCAGATATTGGTCAAAGCAATTATCTTCAAAGCCTTGCGTAATATTTGCTGATAATCAAGGTGCTATAGATATCTCAATGGGAGAGAGCATATCAGATAGGACCGACACTGTGCTGTAGAATCATATGTTTTGCAGGAATCAGTAAGAAATAAATTTGTTGAATTTAAGTATGTATCAACAAATGATGTGGCAGATTTATTAACCAAGCCTTTGTCAGCTGATAGCACTCAAAAGTTTTGTGATACATTAGGACTAACACGATAAAATGAAAAAAAAAAAAAAAAAGGAGAGAAGAAAATCTAGAAACGAGGGGGAGTGTTGAAATACTGTTTATGTAATAGGCGTTTCTTGATTTTGTATTTCTCTCTTTTTATTACCATGTAATTTCCAGATAGTTCCTTTGCTTTTCATTTGTTTTTGTTTCTCTCTGGAAGTCAATAGAAAGAGCACGTAATGGTGAGAAGTAGTGACGCAGTATTGCAGTAAATATGTTATCTTGTTCTCAATATGTTCAGCGTGATTTCTTGTGAGAGAATAAATGTACCGAGTTCATTGTAAGTTATGGAGTATTAAATTGAGTAAAGAGTTTCTGCAATTTGTTGTAATAATATTCCACGAGAACAAGAAGATTTTTGATATTATTATTACTATTATTATTATTATTATTATTATTATTATATTTTTTTTTTGTCTTGGCTTTAGTTGGCATGCCCCATTGCAGTACGCAGTACTACATGCCAAACTTTACATTCTTCGAGATAGTTTGTGCTTATTTGCACTGCAACAACGCTCCCTTACACTGCTACTCTTAACAAGTTGCTAGATAATTTAATCTTAGTTTCACTAAATAAAGATAATAACTTGGATGCGTGCTTCTAATTCTTTAAGGAACTCTTGAAATCCAGAAATGACCCAATCCCCAGAGTCCGACAGATCTGAAACCAATCCCTAGGAAGGAAGGTAGTAGATGACACAACGCAATCTGCTATAGATGTATATTTGATTATTAAAAAAAAATCAGATATAATATACCAACATGAATAACCCTCAATAACAACTATCAGAGTAAAGTCATAAATATATTAATATCACAGAATATCATAGAAACTCAATAAATAGAAACCCTAAAAATGTGGCCTTACACTGAGCAGCCACAGATTACAACTAACACTGATCATATAACCACCAAAACATTAAGATGTTAAATAGAGTTGGACTAAATTCATGTAATAACCTGAATGCCACCTTTACAAATAACAATCCACAACAGATCTAAAGCCAGAACTAACTATCCAGCATCCAAGCTTGTTAAATGCAAAAACTTATTCTGACCTAAGTTGAATAACCAATCTGGCCTAATCAAGAAACTGTCTAAAAGGAAAATCTATAACTCACAATTGGTTTTCCTAATTTCTGAATAAATCTACAAACAATGGCTCCCCTATAGAATTTTTTTTAAATTAGCTAAGGCTAGGCTAAGTTGCCCATTAACTAAATTGATAATAATCTACTAAAGGTAGTTTTGACTCTCAGTAATTTATCAGGCTAATAAATTAATCTGCAACAAATAGGTTCTCTACTAAATTAATTCAAATCAAATCAAATCAAACTTTATTAACACATACGTTTACATTTTGAGCAATGCTCGTAAACTGGTGTATCGTCATGGTTTCTTAAAACTAAACTTAAAAAGACTAGAACAAAAATACAACTAGAACAAAAGTACATATTACCGACAAAAATACATATGCCTAATACAGAAACAAACTTACATAATACTACAAAAAATACATAATACAACAAAAGTACAAAATGCATATATATCATATAAAGGATTAGCCTGAAAAATTACTCATATATTCGTCTATTGTGTAGAATTGGTGCTCTACCAAGTATTTAACTACTGCTGATTTAAATATTGCTAATTTAGTTAGAGCTTTGATTTCTGATGGTAATTTGTTGAAAAGTTTGGCAGCCATATATTTAAAACTATCCTGACATATTTTAGTATTTACTCTTTGTATGTGTATATCTGTTCTTTGTCTTGTTCCATGATTGTGTATGTTTCCATTAATGTTAAAGGAATCGCTCTCAGTGTTATAGTTGTTTTTTAGGTATACTACACATCTATAGATGTACATACACGGCAATGTTAAAATTTTCAATTTTTTGAAATATGGTCTGCAAGAGACTCTCTGATTTACCCCCACCATAATTCTTATTATTCTCTTTTGAATTATAAATAGTTTTACAATAGATGAATTAACACATCTAAGCGCATACTACATTGGCCGTTAACCCAAGGTGGCCACAATGTAGAAGAATACAACCTTCAGTGACAAACTCTAACAATGGGAGATGAATTAACCCACAGAAATATCTATATGAAATATCTATATGAAGGTGGCCATTAAATAAGGTGACTTATTTACCACAATAGAGCTTCAACATATTATCCTTCATAGAGACTATTAAATTAATTTGCCATGAATAACTTCTCTTCAAATTGGTTAACTTAGTTGAATATGTACTGAAATGTCAATTAGCCAAAGTGACCACAATATCAAATAGGCAGCCAACAGTCACAAACACGAATAATGGTTGGTCATTCAACTTACAGAAAATATTTGCTGAATCAATTGTTTAATTCAACTAAATGTATATGAAAGTAGAAATTAACTAAATTATTATAACTGACAATTAAACAGATTAAGTTCGCAATAGTAAAATAGCCTGTTAAATCAATATCATGTATATAGGCCTATCTGGTGCACGAAAATTGGTTAACTCATAATTCAGTGGTCATTAGCCAGAAGTGACCACAATATCAAAATAGGCAGCCAACAGTCACAAACATTAATAAAATCAGGTAAACTGATGTAAAAAAGTGCCAGTATGTTTTTTTAACCAGTTATGACTGCAATTATGATATACAGAGTATGTTTTTTTTTTTTTTAAATTGATTCCCAAGTTAAGCTCCAGATTTATTCATTAAGGAGGGCTTACGAAAGAACAAAGGTCTAGTTTTTTTTAATCAGATTAAAATCTTATAGCATCAGCTGAACTGTACACAATTGTGATATCTTGACAATCGCACACTTACATAAAAATACAAAAAAAGTGAAATTGGCCGGTTTCGGGATTTGAACCATGGAACTCCAGAATGTGAGGCCAAGACGTTACCATTTCGGACACCTGGGTTAGTTTGGTCTAGTTGGATAAGCGCATGTAAAATAATAGTGTTTTTGGTCAGAGCTACCTGTATTTTAATTTCCAAAGCCTTATAATATTACAGTAAAACAATTGACTATGTTGTCAAGATAACTGATTTGCTTTTTTTTTAATATAAATTCTTTCGAATACGTATATTATCATAAAATAGGCACTAAATTGAGCATTACTCCGAAACAAGTCAACCGATTTCATCCAATATCAATAGACATCTTCCCATGAACATTATAAATGTGTATACCAAGTTTCATAAAAATCCGGTAAAGCGTATTTGAGTTATCACGTCTTTAAAATAGACACTAAATTGGGTTTTACTCCGGTACCGGTCTACCGATTTGGTCCAATATCAGTACACGTCTTCCCATGTGCATTGTAAATGGGTATACAAAGTTTCAGGAAAATCCAATAAAGCATATTTCAGTTATCGCGACTTCTCATATATTAACATAAAAGGCACTAAATTGGGCATTATTCCGGTACTGGTCAACCGATTTGGTTGAATATCAATAGACCTCTTCTCATGGACATTATAAATGTGTATACGAAGTTTCATAATTATCCGATAAAGCGTATTTGAGTTATTGCGCCTTTAAAATAGACACTAAATTGGGTTTTACTCCGGTACCGGTCAACACATTTGGTTCAAATTCAATAAGGCACTTCTCATGGACGTCATAAATGCGTGTACCAAATTTAATGGAAATCCGATACAGCGTATTTGAGTTATGGCGCCTTTTTATTAGAAAAGCGCCATAATCTATTAAAATAGGCACTAAATTGGGCATTACTCCGGTACCGGTGAACCGATTTGGTTCAATATCAATAGGGTTCTTCCCATGGACATTATAAATGAGTTACCCAAGTTTCGTGAAAATCCGAAAAAGGGTATTTGAGTTATGGTGCGTACAGGCACACGGACAGACATTTTTTCGTCCACCACACAATCTCATAAAGTACCATACTGGCACTTAATAAAATCAGGTAAACTGATATAACCAAGTGCCAGTATGTTTTTTTTTTAATCAGTGATACACGCAATTATGATAGGCCCATGCATAAAAGTTATTTTTGTAATAGATGTCCGAGTTAACTCCAAAAACAAAATGTGCCGGCAATAATAATAATGATGCAATAGACCTACGATTCGCTGATATCTCTGTTTCAATTTAAAGCAGCCTTAAAGGTTATGAATGAATAATAAGCATATGAAATCTATCTGTCAGGAATTACATTAGGTATATTGCTGCACAGGAACGATAATAAAAATACTCACAGTAAAATATAGCCTAATGTACATATCGGTAGTCTACATAACCATAGAATACACATTATAATATCAATATTCAACGGCTAGTTGTTATAAATCGTTTATTTAAGTTATTATTTAGCCACACTGACATCGTTATGAAGAAACAAATCAATGAAGGCTGCTAACAATATGAATAAACGATTGGCAATTTGTTAAGTTTTTTTAATAAGCTTACATTGTGGGCCTTGAAAGAATATTGATTACAAAATTAATATTGATATACGCGTTACTTCGGTACCGATCAACCGATTTGGCCCTAATTCAATAGGCTTGTACCCAAAAACGTCATAAATTCGTATACCAAGTTTCAAGAAAATCCGATAAAGCGTATTTGAGTTATCCACGCCTTTGTGATATATTACCATAAAAAGGCACTCAATTGGGCATTATTCCGGTACCGCCCAACCGATCTGGTCCAATATCAATAGACATCTTCCCATGGACATTATAAATAGGTATTCCAAGTTTCATGAAAATCCGATAAAGCGTATGTGAGTTATGGCGTCTTTAAAATATACACTAAATTGGGTTTTACTCCGGTACCGGTGAACCGATTTGGTCCAATTTCAATAGGGTTCTTCCCATGGACATTATAAACGCGTATACCAAGTTTCATTAAAATTCGATAAAGCGTATTTGAGTTAGAGCGCGTACAGACACACGGACGGACGGACGGACGGACAGACGGACAGACATTTTTCGTCCCCCACACAATCTCATAAAGTACCATACTGGCACTTAATAATGGCTGGTGATTTAACTTACAGAAATATTTACTGTATCAATTGTTTGATTACTCCGAAGTTGGATTAATTTAGCCATTGACTAAATTACTATAATTGGCTATTATCAGTGGCGGACGCAGGGGGGATAGGGGGGTTACATCCCCCCCCCGAAATTTGAAAAAATGTACTCTAAGAGGCCAGTTTTATAAACTAATTGTAGGCTATATGTAAGTTGATTAATTTTTTTTAGTATTCTTTCTACCTATTCAAATCCCCCCCCCCCCGAAAAAAATTTCTGCGTCCGCCACTGGCTATTATACAAATGTAATTCACAGAAATATTGCCTAATAAATTAATTTGTCATGTATATAGGCCTATCTGATACTACCTACATTTGCACTGAAATGGCCACTATCCAAAGTGACCAAAACTATAAATTGGTTGATTGAAAACACCACTAATGGTTGTTGACTCAACTAACAGAAAATTTCTTCCTAAATTGTCATTTATATAGTCCGGTCTGATACTACCTAAATTTGGACTGAAATGGACATTGCCCAAGATGACCTAAACTATAAATTGGTTGATTGAACATTGAAAACACTATTAATGGTTGTTGACTCAACTTACAGAAAATTTCTTCATAAATTGTCATGTATATAGGCCTGTCTGATACTACCTAAATTTGCACTGAAATGGCCATTAGCCAAAGTGACCACAATCTATCATTTGGTTGATTGAAAACACTACCGTAGTAGTATCGTTTCAAAAAAACGAGTTACGCCCTTTTGCATGGTGTTATTCCCGACTCTTCCCGACGTCTCGTTTAGAAGTTATGCCCTTAGAACCCACCGACGCCGCCCCCGACGCCCTACTTAGGCCCTTTGATCCGGGAATATCCTGTGACGTCAGAGGTGTCGTTTCAAAAAAGCGAGATACGCCCTTTTGCATGGTGTTATTCCCGACTCTTCCCGACGTCTCGTTTAGGAGTTATGCCCTTAGAACCCAACGACGCCGCCCCCGACGCCCTACTTAGGCCCTTTGATCCGGGGAACATCCCAGGACGTGAGAGGACACGATTCGAGAAAGCGAGATGCGCCCTTTTGATCAGTGCTATTCCCGATTCGTTCCGAGCTTAGTTAGGCCCTAATGCCATTATTGTTAGGCCCTTTTATCCGGGGAACATCCCGTGACATCAGAGGACACGATTCGAAAAAGCGAGATGCGCCCTTTTGAACCGTGCTATTCCCGACCCATTCCGACGCTTAGTTAGGCCCTAATGCCATTATTAACAGGAATAGACTCTATGCTTTTGCCCTTTGGTCCGGGGGGCGGTACAGAGGACTCGTTTCGAACAATGAGTTAAGCCCTATTGTCCGATGCTATTCCCTAAGACGGCATTAAAGCCCCTATGGACCAATGGCTACTTAGGCCTTTTGGATCAAGGGGGGCGTTCTAGACGTCACGGGATTCGTTTCGAACATTTGAATTAAGCCCCTTCACGCTATGCTATGCCTTATTCATACCGACGCCTGTTATTAGGCCTTTTGGACCAGGAGATGTCTATGACGTCATAGTAATCGTTTCGAACAATTGAGTTACGCCCTTTCGCACTATGCTAGCCCCGATTCATCCCGACGGCTGTAATTTGGCCCTTTGGACCAAGGAGAGGTTATGGACGTCATGGTAGTTGATTCGAACAATTGAGTTACGCCATTTAACACTATGCTATTTCCTATTCATCCCGACGGCTGTAATTAGGCCCTTTTGACCAAGGAGACGTTTCGGACGTCACTGTAGTCGTTTCGAACTATGTAGTTACGCCCTTTCGCACTATGTTATCCATATGCATCCCGAGACCTGTTATTAGGCCCTTTGGACCAAGGAGACGTCATGGTAGTCGTTTCGAACAATGTAGTTACGCCTTTTCGCACTATGTTATCCCAAAGACTGTAATTAGGTCCTTTGGACCAAGGAGACGTTTCGGACGTCATGGTAGTCGTTCCGAACAAAAAGGTTACGCCCATTCACACTATGCTATTCGCGATTCATCCCGACCCCTTTTATTAGGCCTTTTGGACCAAGGGGATGTTTGTGAAGAAATGGGAATCGTTTCAAACAAAGAAGTTACGCCTTTTTGGACTATGCTATTCCCTGATTCATTCACACAGACGCCATATACCATTTAGGCCCTTTGGTAGAAAATTTGTAGGCATAGAGTCGTTGTTATGCAAATAGGAGCTATACTTACGTCATTAGTTACTTAAACAAAGACCTATGATAACAATTACGTACAATATGGCGGTAGAGCGCATGAACGAATAATTAAATGGTTGTTATGAGGTCGCCAACATTTAACGGATGAAAATACGGTATACTGTTTTATATTAGTTACTGCAATAAAGACCTATGATCAAGGCTATTCCCTCTATTCGTTCCTTCATACACCATTTGCCATTTAGGCGCATAGGATGAAATGTGTTGACATAGAGTCGTTTTATGTAGATATGACCTAAACGACACGTTTCCTCCTGTACCTACGTCCTGTGACTTTATGGGATAAGGAATGAAAAAAAATAGTATTTTATATTAGTTACTGCAATAAAGGCCTATGATCTTGGCTATTCCCTCTATTCATTCCTTCAGACCTAATTTACCATTTAGGCGCTTAGGAAGAAATGTGTTGACTTAGAGTCGTTTTATGTAGATATGACCTAAACAACACGTTTCCTCCTGTACTTACGCTCTGTGACTTTAAGGATAAGTTACGTAGTTAAACCCTTTATCATGGACCCATGGTATACCTGTTGAGGTTATAGGGAGCTACGGGAACGTAGGAACGGTAATTATGCCTTTAGCGCAATCCCTTTAGGAGGAATCGGAGAAATTACTTAAGCTCATACGTCGTTCGGAAACAGAAAATGGCTAACCCTCAGGAATTTTGAAAATACTAGTTTATTGTATTTACTGCAATAAAGACCTATGATAAAATAAATACGTACATACAATATTCCGTCAGAGCGCACGAACGAATAATTAAATAGGTTTTATGCGGTAGCCATCGCTTAAATGTCTAACCCTCTTGAATTTTAAAAACAGTATTTTATATTAGTTACCGCAATAAAGACCCTTGATAAACTAAACACAGAATTACATAGGCCTTATGCGAAAGAAGACACACACACAAGAAAAAAACTCGGATCTCTTACAAAATGTACATTTATTGTTTAAAATAAGTAGAATCGCTTTCAACATAGGGACTGCGAAATATAACTATCCGGATGTCTATTACTGGAAAACTTTCACTGACCTACCCTAAAATAAACAACAAGTACAGCGAGTATTGAGGCCACTCTTTCGCATCATGTAATGTATTGAATAAATATTTAACTATCACAAATACTATCTTATAATAATGTGACCGTTTTAATAGATCACAGCTATTAATACGGAAGGATTAATCCTTAAAAGCATACACATGTCCATAAGTACAAAATGTACGCATATGATAAGCTAAATATATATAATAATTTACAGAATTACTTAGGCCATATGCGAAAGATGAATATTTATTTTTCACCAAATTGTCTAGTTAATAAAATATCTATGATAAAACAGACCTGTTCGTAAAGGAAACCACGCATCACTAATGAATATTCCTACAATAGTTTTTAAGGTTTACAGGATCAGAACTAGGGTCCCTTAAAAAAATACGAACATTCTGGGATAGGTTGTTGTAGATAGGCCCTTTGGACAGGGATGTCCGTGACAACATGTGATAGTTATTCAGGACTCTAGGTATTTCCATCAAAGGAAATGATAATTAGGCCCTTTTGATCAATTTCATCAGAATTGTAGTTAAGCCTTTAAAACCAGTGACGTCAATTTAAAAAAAGTAAATGGCGGACCCTTGGGAATTTGAAAAAATGGTTTTATTCTAGCTACTGCAATAAGGACCAACTACCACATTATGGCGAGAGTGTTCACGGACAGAAGGTTTGTAAATAATCCCCAAAAAAACTGTTTATTATTATATTATAAGACACGAGGAAGGTCGACAAATGGTGAAACTATGTTATATTCTCGTCTCATATCCTGGAGCTATCTATAAATATAATAGTGAAAGTACTAGCTAACTTCAAGTGATCTTCGAAACCGATGTACTTCTTACCGATAATGAACAGTATGTATTATATACCAAGTTGATAATAATAATAATAATAATAATGCTAGTATTTTCCACATTATCATATTATAAACACACGGTCTTTGCTCATGTCAATATATTTGACTATCAGAAAGTACCCTGTATTACTATTTTCTAATTTGTTTGTGAGATGTAGGAATATAATGATAGGGTAAGGTCTAATTATGTTTGACCGGCGCAATGTTATAAAGTATAAGATTGCCTCGTTCGGTAATTGATAATTCGTACATTTTATGTATAGGTAACAAAATGAAAATTGTATTTAACTATTAATTTTATTTAGTTATTTTACATCTTAAGACAACTTCCAAAAGTTTTTTTGGTTATGTGATTCGAGTAATAACATTGTTCATCCTCTTCTGTACAACGTTGGCTGTGGAAGAAAACATCCCGTGTCTGAAACACATAAAATCAACACGGTATTACCATCGCGTTACGATATTGAAAATTAAATGGGAGGAGTATAGGATAATAATACTTACAGCTTGTTGAAGTGCGCTGAATATGTTGCACTTTCTAGTGCATTTCACACTACAGACGTTAAAATGACCCTCAACCACGCTGCACCGGTGAAAATGCCTGCTCCCGTCACAGACCTCTTGATGGTGTCGGACAGAGTGAGTATCCCGTTCGTCCGCCCAGTCCCGAAGAGAATGTCCGCAGGGCAATATTGGTGTTGCTTCCACATGTTCCTGGTTTGGACCGGTTACATCTTTATACACAACCCCGAACTTCACATCTCGGACAGGGCATCCCCATCCGTTGTGAAGTGTAATGTTAAGAAATTCGAACGGTTCCGGCGCTGGCGGTGTTTCCACGTCCGGGATGATAAACTCATTCGCCGAAGCAGCCTGAGCTACAACTTCGTCAGGTATTTCATCCCACATCTGCTGCAGAAGTTCTTGTGATGATGTAAGTTCTTTCGATGCCATGATGATGAATTTTAGAATATTAAAATTCACAATTCTTGTTCCTTATATATACGAGAGGCCCTGCCTATCGCTCATGTTTCACGGTTGAGTAAACTTCTATTTTCTACCGAAGAAATAATTTAGTTTTCATAACGAATGAGGTGCACAAAGAAGACCCTTGCTCAATAAATGAAACACACAGTGAAAGTGTTCTCGAGGATAATAATAATAATACATACCGGTATTTGGGTTACCTTGTCCAACAACATCAATAGCCCGCGGAGGTGTCATTTACAGGGGCTATGTAAACCTTTCAGTACAGTATAAGGAAAAGAGACCAGGAATACATTAATTGATAACTAAAGGTAATGATATACCAACACGAAATATAGCATTTATTGTAAAAAACTAATAACTATTCAATATTTAGTTTGAATCACACATTTAAACAAATAACCCATTTTCCCGGACAAAATAAATGTTTATATCAACCACAGCATGTGATATTTCCAAAACTATGTAGTAGAATAAGTGTAAGTTACAGTATGTGAAACCAAATGGAAGTTAACTTTCACGACGGAATAAAGTAGTGTAAGAGAAAAGATATGTGGTCTTTTTCTTTAAACAGAAATCAGAACAATCATTTAACCTTCTGAATGAAATTGTCTTGGTGTTAATAGTGCACGAAACAAAACAAAACTCCAAGTCAGCTTCCAGGATGGAAAAAAAATTAGAATGTAGATTTTGCGACTTCGTTTTCAAGTTATCGCTACATAGCTGGAATTATATTATTTCCCTACGTAAGTAATTGAAGTAAAACGCTAAAGTATTTTATAATAAAACAATATGATTAGATACCCTATTACCGGAACCAGGATTGTAATATGTAATAACTAACATTAGATATTTAATGATCTAAAATAGTGAAGAATCCCTGAGAATATTATTCCAACCACAACCTCTCTGTTTAAATACGTATCACTGAAAAGAGGACTTTCTCTCAATATACAATGTGCATACAGAACATCTGAACATTCGGTAAGCTTGTCTACCAACAAAAACTTAAAAGGTTAAATATGAGGACATCAAGCCTTCAATACTTAGAGGTTGAAACGAGATGATTTTGATTAATTACAATAATTTAACAAGCTGTAAACTTCAATTTTTTATACCGAAGAAATAAAATGTTGCTTCATTACAGTTCTATTTACATACAACATATATATTTCTGAAATTTATAAAGCATAAAATCCTAGACCGAGTTATTACTTTAAATAACTTATATCGAAATTCGTTCACACGTGTACAGATTACTGAATATTATACGCCTTCTGTATAAGAAATTAATGCTGGTTTTGTGTTTTGCATCACTTACATAAACTGTGTGAAAATATGAGTTATTCATCTGGTGCTTTTTTGTTTTACAACACAACTTGTGATAAAGAATTTCCTCGATCCGTATGCACAGCTTACGACACATGCATAGCAAAAATATATATACTTTAGGTGTTGGTGCAACGATAGTTTAGGTTAATGGGTGGCTAACTCTTTATCAAAAATTATGTAAATCGTTATTTAGTTATGTAGTTAGTTATAGGTTTAGTTATTTATAAGCGTTGCTAAATAATGAAAAACAGCAATAGGCCAATCCAATAACCTAACCAGATACTGTACTTAAATATCTTCAAATACCAGATAAGATATAAGGCCAAATGCAAAAAAGTAGAATAATATTTATATAATGCAATAACTTATAGGATGCCTAATCTGTTACAGAAGTACTCAAGGGAAGCGTGAGGAAATGCCCTCAGAGGGAGATCGACTTCTTTTGTACCGGGCAGAGTAGAGGGCAAAATTGCAATACCACATAGAAAACAGGTAGAATTCAACCAGAGTAACAACTTTAATAAATATAATGGAAGATCTCTCATAAAAGCAGAGTACAAATCAACAAGTAACAATAATTACCCATATTAATAAATATTATATATCATATAAAATAAATATATCCTAACCAGTATATGTTCGTCTCCAAGTTTACTATTCCTATGTTGAAACCTCCATTCCAAATAATCTATCTTCTATTTAAGGAAAGCTGTACTAAGTACCTAATCCCTATAATCCTGGACAAACAACTATAAATGGTATAGTCGAGAATAATAAGCTGAAGGCTTGATATCTGAATATGTCAGAAAAAACCTAAGTAGGGAACTGTGAATATAAGTAAGCCTCAGGTAAATTGAATCATCATGTGTAGGCCAACGTTAAACAACCAGAAAGGCCGGAAAATATAAATACTGATAAGGCATAAAAATATACTCTCTAAGAATGAATAAATGTCCAAAATAATTTTAGAAATGAGAATAGGACAAAATGTAAAGTTCAAAAACAATGAGCCTAGAATAAATTTAGAAAAATAGGAAGTATCAGAAATTCTAATGTTCCAAATAGTAGGTCTAGAATAATTTTAGAAAAATGTAAAGTACTAACAATACTAAGGTTCCAAATCAATCGGCCTAGAATAACTTCAGAAAAATATAAGATATCAAAACTTCTAATATTAGAAAACAGTAGGCCTAGAATAAATTTAGGAAAATGAAAGGTACCAGCAATACTAAAGTTCCAAATCAATAGGCCTAGAATAAATTTAGAAAAATATAAGACATCAAAAATTCGAATGTTAGAAAACAGTAGGCCTAGAATAAATTTAGAAAAATGTAAAGTACCAACAATACTAAAGTTCCAAATCAATAGGCCTAGATTAACTTCAGAAAAATATAAGATATCAAAAATTATAATATTAGAAAACAGTAGGTCTAGAATAAATTTAGAAAAATGTAAAGTACCAGCAATACTAAAGTTCCAAATCAATAGGCCTAGATAAAGGGGAAAATATAACTGTGTATATCAAAGGGAGAAAAATAGAAAACGCGAAAATCTAATTAGCTGAGGCGACCAAAAGCTCAAGCAATAATTGTAAATGAACTACTAAATATCAAAGGGTAACTATAAGAGCTTGACCAAATGAAATGGAATGTACTAGAAACGTATAGGCCTACCGGGATCAAATTCAAGAACAAATTACAAAGCATTAGGCCTGTGAGACCACCAATAGAACTCTCGTAAGGAACATAACAGGGCAGAAAAAGTTAAATTTTAATATTCAATAGCTTCAGAATTTCAATAACAAGACGGAATAGGCCTCACCTAAATAATGGGAATTTTCCCCACATACATTATCAACTTATACTCGACAAATTACAAGTATCAGAAAAGCACAGGTCCAAATTTCATTTTAAGCTACATAAAGCATGAACGTTAAGTTCATTAAGAAAATATTACTCTTTCCAGAATAATGGGAATATAATATTATATATATCTCATGTGACTAGTAACAAGAATTATTTCTGGCCAAGAAATTTAACATGGCGACCATGCGTGTACAGGAAACGCCCGCTTTCCTTGATCATAAAACATTGCATGAAGGTCAAACTAACATATCATTACAATAATATGCAGCCTAAGAAATTTCAATCTTTCAATCAAATACATTATAAGAAATAGCAATATTCATTTATAGAAGTAGGCGTTGCCGAAACTACAGAAATATGACTATCACGCCACTGAGCTTTTACGTGAGTAATATGTATATTTGCATATAGATTAATTTCCAGGATCTTTCTGAAGCATTGGTTATCTGCGGTGATATACTATCAAAACTTGAAACAGCATATGGGTACTCTGATATTAACTTCACCCATAGATTACCTACTCCACAAATTATTTAACATTATAATGGCAATTAGCCAATCACGAAATAAGTCTTCTGCTAGAACTGAATCTTTACATGGTCACTGAATTTATTCCCTATGACTGACAATAGGTAGTCTAAATCTTGCTCTCTCTCTCTCTCTTTTTAATATAAATCTGATGAGTGCTGAAGGCACAAAAATTGAAATTAAGGTTACGCCATAGTAAAAATGTCGTTACTCACATACAGGAACGAGAGAAAATCTCCAGGCGACTCCCCCACAACCGTACAGTTTAACTCACTCGGCGGATCTAGCAAGGGGGGTCGCCAGGCTCAAGATGCTCGAGTTCCCCACTAGAGCGCGACACCGAACTAAAGACGTAACAGCAAAGAGCTTAATAAGCAGAGAGAGGTAATTTATATTTCAAGTATTACCATAACAAAGCACTTAGACGAAGCAGAGAGGAAATATAAATTACAACCATTACATTGGTTTCGAAATGTAAAGGCAATACTTGGAAATTAAATAGGTCTTATGAGGTAACCATCTTTAAATGTTGGACGAGGTTTCAGTTAATATCTCAAATAATATAATTAAATTTTATATAAATAATCATCGTGCAAAAAAAAGCATGTTACAGTATGTGAAACCAAATGGAAGTTAACTTTCACGACGGAATAAAGTAGTGTAAGAGAAATCTTCTTTCAGTTTTCAACATGACTTGTGTAAATACTTTAAATTTCATAGCGAATGAAGTGCACAAAGAAGGCATTTTCAAATTATTAGGTACAAGTTAGTAATATGTTCTACAGTTGAATAAATTATACATTTTTTAAATCACAAGTTGTGCAAAATAATTTAGTTTTCGTAATACCATGTGTGCAGAGATAGTTAGTTGGTTTCCTTTAATTGGTTGATTGAAAACACTACTAATGGTTGTTGACTCAACTTACAGAAAATTTCTTCATAAAATGTCATTTATATAATTACCCGTAACTTCTTTTCCACCAAATTAATTTCATCAGTTTATGACTAATCAAAAACACTGCATATAATGGTACCATGAAACAACACAGTAAATCTGAATAACATTACAGCCGAATACAATGACTAATATGTATATCTGTGCTGCTTATCGTAGCATCAAGAATTATCCTTGAAAAAGATTCTAAAATTAGCCCTATGAAGAAGGCGATACACGAGAATCTGAAAATAGATTATTATGCACCATTTTCAACCATACAAAAAACTAGAAAATCTGAATCAGAGAAAGCCGTAATAGAAAGAGAGCGGCCAATAACGAATTATAAGAAAAGTTACCTATCTGCAATAATTTCTAGACAGTCTGACACCGCCATTTTAGCATGTTCGTCTATGACAACTTACAACTTCATGGATGCATTTTCAATGATTATGAGAAACCTATAGTTAACTCAAAAAACCCTTCTGTCTGATGGACACAAAGGTACCTTACCTAACATAATAATATATTAAGACTCACACAATAATCAGCCATTACCCGCAATTCGACAAGAAGTTTCCCCAGGAAAACCTCAGCACTTGACTTCCACACAGACACTGACTCCCGCGAGAGACCGGCCCAGCAAACCTCACGTGAAAAACACTCTGTGCAGACGCGAGGAAAATTTCCAGAAATCCACGAAATCGGAAGACGAGAAAATGTGACGTCTGATGTCACAGCACATTGTCTTCCACACTTATTGTTGACTTATTCACTATAGATACTTTTTAGGTTATCACTTCACTTAACAGTTATCAATATTACTTAACAATGTCTTCATAATGTTACTTATATATTATTTTAGTTCACTAAAGTCGATGCTCTGTATAAATGTTCTAAATATTCTCAAATGATTTGAGATTAGCTGCACTTTACTCACTGGCCATTTAGCATGTTTAGATTCAATTTCTTTTATAAATAATTTAAGAATCGCGCACAATGTGCATTATCAAAACCTAAGACTTAACCTACTGACAAACACCCAGTCCTGAACCCGGGGAGGGGATCTTTCACTACTGAAAAATCCCCGGCCGGGAATCGAACCCGGGCCGCCGGAGTGGAAGGCAGGCTTGCTACCGACTCACCCACGGCGGCGGACAATTTCTTTTATAATTTTGTCTCTTTGTGGTTTAAGTTTGTCATATCTATAAATCAAATGTTCTGCTGTTTGATCCTCTTTAAGGCAGATACAAATAGGGTCCTGTATTATACCTAGTCGGTGTAAGTATGATTTGGTTAACCCATGTCCAGTAATCACAGCTGTCAATGCGAAATTTAACTGAATTGGTTGTTTCATTCTTTGAACAACTGATGGGATGAATTCCCTGCACGCTGCACCCTTCATTGAGTTGGTCCATTCTTCTTGCCACTTCTGAAGTCCTTCCTTGATTTCAGTGATTTGTTGTTCTGGGTTTTTTGTTGTAGGCAAAGTCCATTCCATTGCTGAGCGCTGCCTCCTTGGCTAGCTTATCAGCTAGTTCATTACCAGTGCATCCCTTTTGCGCCTTGATCCAGGAGAAGTGTACGACCCAGTTTTGTTCTTGAAGCCTTCTGATGCTGTTTTGGATTTCATCTATAATAGAATTGTGTTTTCAATTATTTCTGAGAAGATCCAGAGTGATTTTGCTGTCCGTGTATATTGCCGCAAATCTTTCTTCTATCTTGGCATGCATATTGTCTAGGGCTGCCAGTGCTCTAAGAATTGCAATCTGCTCAGCCTGGTTGTTGGAGCAGTTTTTGTGAAGTTTAGCCTTGATTCTCTGTACCTCTTCCTCCTTTTTTAATATTATAGCTGCAGCCCCAACTTTATATTGGATTTTGCTTCCGTCAGTGAAGATTTGTATATTATAATGTTTGTCTTTATTAACTTCTTCCAGATGTACTCTGTCAGCTGGATGGGCCCAGTCTGATATTTATTTATTTATTTTCTGGCACTGCAAGTGGGTCAACAACCCAGTGGCAGTGGTGCAATAAATACCAGCCATACATATATACAAAAATTACACACTATACATGCAGTTACACATTAAATATCGCATTAAATACATATGCATTACACATTAAATAAATACCAGCCATACATATATACAAAAATGACATACCGGTACTATACAAACAGTTGCACATTAAATATCACAACAGCTATTCACTTACCTGATAATAACAAAAAAATGCTCTTTCCATTTAAAACTATGGCATATGAAAATTATATATACTGAGAATATATCTGAAGGTGCATCATAATCTGAAGATTCTGCTGTCATGCCATGTGTTACTTTATAAATATTGGCTGCTTCTGCAATTGTAATGTGTATTGGTTTTACTCCAGCAATAACACATGAAGCTTCAAACGACAATGTCCTGTGTGCTTTAGCAATTTTTATATTTATTGCTCTTTGAGCTCGCTGAAGCTTTATTCTTTTCTTTTTTATCTCTAGAGCTTTCTCCCAAATTGGTGATCCATAAGTTAGCATGGGTACAATTGCTCCTCTGTAAATTGTTCTCAAGGCTTGGTGGCCAAGCCCCCACTGTAGTTTAGCTGTTTTGCTTACAAGGAACCCTTCACTACCCTCATATCGAAACATGCCTCAATATTTTTACTGTGTCATCTAGATGCTGTAAGATGTCCACGCTCCAAAAATTAGCTGCTGGTTTCAACTGCAAGTACCCTAAAATGCTTTGCAAATATCTTGGAACGTATAGGGAATATAACATGGTAATCTAGAGACGGGACTGGACAACCCTGACTGGCGGGAGTATTACGTCATCCATTCATTTTGAGAATGGAAGTCCATATAAACATTGCACTGGTATCATTCCGCCCTTATCTGTATTTTATTCGTCAACTGTTAGCCTACGTCAATCATCTCCTTCCCTTACATTTCTAGTAAAATAATAATAATATAATTTTATTGTCTTTCAGCCTTTACAGCAATTGACAACGTCATGCTTATAATCTAGAATAAGTTACAGCAGTTTATACCGTTAGGACAATACACGATTGATTTACACGTTTAAGTCAGCAAGACAGATTTAAAAAGTGAACCCTAGTAATTAAAACATAGTAGGCCGTGTTTCCTTCCACAATAAATGTCCACGAGGGCTACTTTCAGCTGTCATATGCGTTAAAAACAAAGACATGTTTTTTTGCTTATTTCGTTGTTCAAGCTGAAATTGAGTGCTAAATTAATAATGGTATGTACAGAATATATACAGAATATTACTGTGAAATAATTAGGCCTACGTACATTAAGCGGAGTTCTCCGGCAGTGGCGTAATCCTCAAATCAGAAACATATCGGAACAAGCCTTCGAACTGTCACCTAATTATTCACAACAAACTTGCAAACTGAAGGATTTTATTACGAATGCCACGTTTCGCAATACGCTGAAACATTTGTAATAATTAATATTGTTATCTTAATAATTTTCGTCCCATATTATGAGTTTTTAAATATATAAAAATCAAATGTAGTACCGCACTATATTGTCTTGAAGCATGATGTGTACTGCGGTTCAGATCACATGCATTTGTTTACATGGGCTTGGATTCGCAAATGAAAGGATCAAGCTTTTAACCTAGCTTCTGTTGTCTGTCTAGTTGCAATCAAATATACAACTCAGCGATCAAATTCTCTCTACAGACAAATGTAAAAACATGTTAAGAAGAATGTGATAATGACGCGATTATTTGCTGTGCTTGGTGCAGAAGGAACTTGTGTTTTAATCACTGCATCAATACCAGTCACTTCTGTTTTGTTTTCGACAGTCAATTGTCTCCGCGCATCCGGAACTTCGAACTGCAATAAGGGTTGTCCAACTTCTCCCACTGCACTGCTTCAACCCGACATTGTCCAGGTTCGATTTAGGGTACTTGCAGTTGAAACCAGCAGCTAATTTTTGGAGCGTGAACTTCTTACGGCATCTAGATGACCCAGTAAAAATATTGAGGCATGTTTCGATATGAGGGTAGTGAAAGGTTCCTTGTTAGCATGTTTATTAAGATAAGTGCCTTGTCAGTTATATTGTCAATGTGTTTGTTAAAGTTAAACTTTTCATCCAGGGTAATCCCCAGGTATTTCAATTCTCTGACTTGTTCACATATATGATGGTTCAAATATATCTTGATTGGTACATTTCCAGCTTTTCTTCTCCACGATATTAGTAATACCTTTGATTTTGAATCATTAAAGACAACTTTCTTGTTCTTTGCCCAGTTCTCAATCTTTCTAATATCTGAATTTGCATAGTTTTCTGCTTATTTGTTGTTAGTGCCTTTTGTAAGCATTAAAAGCTCATCTGCAAATGCCTCTACCTTTATATGGAGTGTAAATTCCAGGTTGAGAACTGAATCATACATTATGTTCCACAGTCCTGGCCCACAGCAAGAGCCTTATGGACAGCCCTTGGTTACTTCTTTTGTAATCTTACATTCATTTGTTTGTAAAATCGCACATCTTTGCTGACATAGCTACTTCTTAGCCTAAACAAGTTTTTAGGGAATTGAAGTTCTTTTAGAGCATTGAGGTTGAGTAGTATACGTGGCCACCAGGCAACATCAAAAGCTCCACATACATCTAAACTGAAGATGACAACACTGTTTTTTGTTTGAAGATTTTCCTCGATGAATTGTTTTACGGACATAGCCGCATCTACAGTTCCTTTCCTGGGGTGTGTATCCGTACTGGTTTGCGTTCATCAGTTTGTTGGTATGCATACTATGTAATATCCTATCGATCATTACTTTTTCCAGTAACTTTCCTCCCACTTTTAGAAGACTTATTGGTCGGTACTTTGTAGCTTGTTTGCTTTGCTGTTTTCCTGGTTTTATTATAGGTATAATGACGGACGATTTCTATTGCTTTGGAAAACAACCTTCTTCTCAGTAGCGGCTCGCGCTCCTAAACATAGGTGAAGCACAAATCAAGGTTTGCAAAGCTCATGTAAATGCATCAACAGTAGGAAATAGTACGTTATTACATTATATTGCTTACCTATCTTTTGTATATCAAGTTGACCCTCCTGTCCTTCAAGGCTGCGAATCTGTCAATAACGGAAGGGCTGTGAGTTCATAATTTTGTCCAAAATTTCCTTTTGAAGTGATATATTCCCTAGCGCTGACAATCTCTTCTGTGACATTGAGTTTCTTTGATATGTTTTTATTCTCTTTAAGCAAGAGAAACTCCTTTCAACTGAGACGCTGGTTGATGGCAGTGTTAAAATGAGGGAAAATAATTTGTACACTTCTTCGAACACGTCTTTGTGGACATCGTTGTCACGAAGAAGTTCTAGAACTCTTTTAATCGGTACATTCCGAAATTCACTGTTCTGATACAAAAGTTCCAGTTCAATTTTTAGACGTTGCGTCTTTTTGAACATGTTGAAATAACTTTCTTGTAGAGAAGAAACCGCTTCATGTGGGAAGTTCCTACAGTACTTCTCAAATTTGCTAGTGTCTGCAAGGCTAACGAAACGAAGCTTATTCACATCCTCAAATCTTGTATCGATCTGCGTTACGATATTGTCAATGATCTCGAAGAACAAGACCTTTTAGTTCTGATAATGTTCTGCCTCACTTTTTCCACTGAACTTTCTTCCTAAGAAATCACCTCTACTCTTCGCCGTGTTGAACATGGGACCATAGTACTCTTCATTTCTTTTTGTAAGAATTACATTACGAGTGGATTTAATTTGTTCGCAACAAAAGCAAATATCCAAAGACTTCTTTTGCAGAATCTCAAACAGAATCCCGGTAATTTCAAACAAATCACTGAATACAAGGGACAGGAAGGCAAATTCAAAATCATTCATTTCGTTCAGGAAACCTTGAGAAAGTCGCATAGCTTTGTCATCTGATTCACTGTCATTAACTATTTCCTCAAAAACTGCTTTTATATTGTCCCAGTGTTCAACAACAACATTTACAAGTTTTGAATTTGAACTCCATCGAGTGTCTGTTGCTGTGGGAATTCTTCTGCCTACTACAGTGTCCAAGACATAAGTTCTTTTCGCTGAATGATGAAAGAATGGGGGTATGCCACTTAGATTAGCGAAAAATATGCGGCACTTCGGTATTCGATTATATCTTTGTTGCAATACAAGGTTGAGACGATGTGCAAGGCAATGAACGAAAAGTGCTTGAGGAGCTTCATCTTTAATTTTCTTCTGCAGACCATTCAAATGACCTGATATTACACTAGCACCGTCATAACACTGACCAACAAGTTTAGCTTTGTAGTTGAACTCTCCTAAAATTGTATCTCTGAGATTGAACAGTGTTTGGGACGTTCTATCAGTACTAATGTCATGAAAACCCAAGAACCGTTCTGCAAGTTCAGCTTCTGAGGTAACGAAACACAATATAACGGAATACTGCGAGGTTTGTGAAATGTCTGTTGTATCGTCCACTTGGATTGAGAAGAACTCTGCATTGTTAATTTCTTCTTTCACATAGTCGTCTATGTGATTTGATATGCACTCAATAATTTCATTCTGTATTGTCTTTGACTCCCCAGAAAAAATAGTTTTAATCCTGTTATAGTGGTTTTGAATTTCTTCAGTACTTCTTGTGATTAATAGTTGTAGCAACTCCTTGAAATTACCACGATTAAGAGAAGAAGTACTTTCATCATGGCCACGAAACGATAACTCCTGCTTGCTTAAATATAAAGCAGCGTCGATGACTGAACGCATAACCAACCTGTTTAAACGAACATTTTCATTATACTGCGTTAACAAAAGTCTAGCGTTATCTTTCAGAGCATCCCCAATAGTGTTCATGTTTTTCTGTATGTTTTTCAGCTGCAACACACATTTTAAGTGTTCCCCCGAATCTTTATGTTTCTGCAGAGCACGACTAACATTTGAAAAGTCACTAAACCCAGTTTCATTCCATGCATGTTTTTTAACCCCAAGAAGAAGACATGGCCAACAGTATAGTTTTTTAACGTAATGGCTCCCACATAACCACTGGTGCTGGTTGTACCATAAAGTTTTGAAATGTACATTATATGCCTTGCCAGCTTGGGAATTTAACTTTTTAAAATTAATGTCTAAAATTGGCTGAGGTCTACCTAGAAACAATAGATCTCTCTTATCATCTTCCCTCCAACGACTAAACGGAGTTTGTATTAAAGTGCACACGGGGTCGTTTAACGGATTCATTTTTGCATTACAGCTTACGATAAACTCACATTCCTTAACACACAAACTGAAAAGTAATTTATTTAAAAAAAACTGAAGCACACAGTAATAAAGAGAAATAAAATGAATACGTTAAGAACTGGTAAAGAAGCGCCCGGCACATAACGCGACACAGAACAGACTGATATTATTGAGGCCGGGGGAAATGCATGTTCCCTGAATAAGGCTTCACAGGAGCATGGCTGTGTTCAAAATATAAATCTTTCTCTCCATTTGCTTCCATGGTACAGTACTATTAAAATTACTTGTAAGATTCTCAATTAAGAAATTGAAAAAATGTAGCTAAAAGAAAGAGGAACTGAGGAAATATAACGCCTCCTTATACAACTTAATAAAGAACAAAAAATAGAATTAGGGCTATCTTTATTTATTTTACTTTGTGGGAAGACTGCAGAATTTAAGAAAGAAGTACCTTTTAGACGGTCCCTTCCGGATAGACAAGTAGTCATAAATCTATCGGCTTAGCTTGGTAGGTATAAGCCAAGGCTAGTATATACTAGCCTTGGGTATAAGCAAGCAAGCGAGAAGACCAAAAATTGTCTCCTTCACCTATGACGTATATCTCTGAGTAAGGGTGGAGTGACGGGGGACAGTTTCTACCCGTTGTCATAGCAACCGCTGTAAACATGAAGACCAAAACTTGCTGGAAAGTTTGTGCTTCAGCCAGTCCATTGGTGTTCCGTGATCGCCATTCTGGTGACTGTTGGAGGATCTGCGAAGCACTGTATCTGGCGCGAACATTCAAACACTATATTACTGAATTTGAACTACAGTAAAAGTAATAATGATAGTAATACTAATATAATATTTATAATTATCATAAAAAATTAAAAATAAAATTGGAATCAAATAAATAACAAATGGTAGGTGAATTTGTTCTTCACCATCTTCCCCTGAATAGCCGCTGCTGCTTCTTCTAGACATTTATTGTATACTGCAGTGAGGAAGGCTGGGAAACGCATGAACACTTGCAGGAGAATTTCACTTGTTATGCCATCTTCACTTGGAGTCTTATTAGGATTGAAGCTCTTTATTACTGATCTTATTTCCTCTTGAGTGAATTTTTTGTAATCTTCTGTGTTCGGAGGTTCCTTAGATAATCTTCTGGGCATGTCCATGGTAACTCACGTTACAAATTGACAAATTGTTACTTGTTAAACTCTTATTAAATAATTTACAGAAAATACCTAAGCAGCCAAAAATGCATGAGTGAAACCTCTAATAAATGGACCATATGTTGCATGCTTTGTGTAAATTCTGGATCACAAATGCAAAGATTATTGAGATTCAAACATTGGTAACTCACGTTACAGAAATTGGACATGGTATTTGAAACTCAGATTTCAGTAAGCATTTTCTACTCTTTTAATGGCTCAATAAATAATTAATTTTTTCTGCTGCAGATAAAAACATGGCTGAAAAATAATCCAAAAGTCCAAAATTTAAAAGAAAAGTACTTATGGAGACAATGTTACCTATAAATTAGGTATCAACCTGCCTGCTGTATTAATGAAAAGCTGGTTGTATTTTATACTTTTAAGTTAAGTTTGTACTTGACTGTGCTAGGAAGCATCAATGGTAACTCACGTTACACAAATTGAAAATAAAATTATGACTTCTAGGTTATGCATGGAAACTCAAATCAATGCTAGTGTTTTTTTAAACAAGTATGAAATGAAATTAATTTTTTCTTTCTATAAACTAATTTGAAAACCGTAATAACAACTTTTCAGTGTTTCTGGAAACTCACGTTACAAGGTGCAATGTACTTTTGAAGTCTTAATAAAAGGCATAATATAAGAAATAATTACAATTTGAATAATATGTTTACTTACCTAATATGTTGGTAATATTTTCCAATAATTTTGTATTTTCTATATATTAATACACAAGCACAAAAACCATTGGAAAACAGACCTAAAATGAAGACATTAGGTCTGCCATCAGAATAGTGGGAGTCCCTCTCAAATTACAAATAAATGCAGGGTGTAATCCAAGAAATTGAATGCTACCTACATTTGCACAAACTTTTACCTTCTGAAAACAGTATTGTTGTTAAAAAAATAAAAATTTTAAAAACTAAGGATTTTGTCCTGATTCTCTTATTCTTTGTTGATGGTCAGTGTCTTCCTCTTCTTTGTCATCAGGTATAAAGTAGTCTAACATGTATCTTAAGGTGGTATGTATATCTTCAGTGTATGTTCCTTCTGGTGTCTGTGTGGTTGACATAATAGTTTTTTCTCTAAGTTTCCCTGCTGCGAACTTGTAAACCATGTTCCAGGGATTTGTTCCTTCGGTAGCACTGCAGAATTGTTTCCAAGAATTTATTTTGGCCTTCTGCAGATTGTTTTGATACTTTCTTTTTTTTTTCTTCTTCAAAATAGACCTACTGTGTTTTCCTTAACTCTCTCATGGCTTTGTTTTTTCGTGTTCTCTGAAACCTTCGCCTCATAGCATTAACCTTTTTCCGTTGTATAGTCAATTCTTCAGCCCACCATGGCACTGTTCTGCTCTTCTCAGTGTTTTTCTTCCGTAGAGAGTAGCGGAATACTGCTTTACATGCAGATGTAATACACTGAGTGAGCATTTCAGTTAGTAGTTCAGCATCTGATATTGTACTAACTTTTCCACAGAGTTCTTTGTCCATTGTAATCACAGTTGAATACTGTTGAAAGTTGTCTTCTTAGACTATCTTCAAGTCAGGGAAGACGATCATTTTTCACAAGTATCTTATTCCTATGCTTTGGTTGTTGGCCAAGTCTGTGGTTCTACTCAGATTACCTATTATTATACTATAAGTTATTGCTTTGTGGTCCGAACAGCTTTCCTCTTCTCCTATCCTCCAGTCTGTGATCTTGTTAGCCATACTACCATTTGAGATTGTTAGGTCTATTTTGCTTCTACCTCTACTAGACTCAAATGTTTGAACGCAGTTTTCTTCATTCAATATGAATAGGTCACTGCTTGTTATGTATTCTTCCAGTATTTTGCCTCGTTGATTTGTCTTCATGTCATGCCACATTTTACTCCTTGCATTTGTGTCTACAGCAATTAGCACTCCTGTTCCTCTGGCGTAGTTCATTATCATTTCAATTTTATTTATTGTGTGTTCCATATCTTCCTCAATGTTGCAGTATTTACTTACTATGTAAAATTTTTTCCTATTAGTGTGGACTTCTGCTACCACACAGTCTTCATCTGATAACTGATTTATGACAATTGTAGCCTACTATTATTCACGAGAATTGCTGCTCTTTTTCCTCCAACCCCTTGTGTAAGAGTTTTAATTGATTTTAGGATTCCTGCTGGGTTGTTGTGTATTAAATAAGGCTCCTGTACGAATATCAGGTCAAATTTATATTCTGCAATTAGCTGGGCCAGGTTGCCAACAGCTGTTCTAGAGTGCTGCAGGTTAATCTGTATGCATCTTAGGGATCTGAGGTATATTCTATCTTCTGTGGTTTGCGATAAGACTTCCACTTCAGTAGCCAATGTTTTCGATATTCCTCTTCAGCGCTATTTTGTAGCATCCACACTCCTTGTGCAACGCTGAATGGTTAACGTCCACAGTCTGATGTTTATTGTATTTGTTATAATTTATGCACTTATATTCATCCTTTGAGGCTGTACATTCCCTTAAAGTGTGATTTCCTCCACAGAGTGGGCAAACTTGTTCGCTTGTGCAGTCTTGAGCTCGATGGTTATACTTGTTGCATTTAAAGCTCCTATTTACTTTAATATATTCTTCATTTGTGCACATACTCCAGCCTATTTTTATCCTTCTGTCTAATAGTCTTTTTGATTTGTTGGGAAGACCTCCATGACCAGGTTTGTGTTCTTCTTTCTGTCCTTAAATAAGATTTGGGACTTATTTCGTTGATTTCCAGATTTAGCTCATTGTTCTGTTCTATGATTGCTGTTTTCAAGCCCTTTAAATCCGATTCCCTGGACACATTATACAAAATTACGTGAGGGTTTCTCATCTTGGTACCGTGCGCCTCAATTTCCTCACTACACTTCTCATTAATATTGTCACATATTGCGTCGATTTTGCGTTTGCTACTTGACTGAATTAAGAGATTACCATTTCTGAGTGGTTTGAAAGCGCTTATTCCTACTTTGATATCTACAGGATTCACTTTACTTTTAATTATGGTCTTGATGTACTCTGGTGTTTGGTTGTTTTTTGATTTAACAATCAGACTGTATTTCCGTAGTTCCTCTGAAATTTGCCTCATATTGCTCACAATTTCACAGAAAAAATGTCTGTTTGATAATTCTGGCATCTGGGTATTTTTCTCCGAGGATTCATTCTGCTTTTCCATATTCTTTATTGTTGATTCTTTTTCTCCTACTGTTTTCATCAGTTTATTGTACAATTCTCGAAGTCTACTCACAGAGTTGGTGATGTCCTCCTTCAAGTCTTTTCTAAGTTTCATACTTTCTCGTTTATACTAAGAAGAGTCTCGAGGCGGTTCTCAATTTCATTGCCAGGGTCGCTCTCCATCCTGAGTTAGCAACAATCGACTATTATCTCTGGTGATGTACGACCATGCCAGTTCTCGAGACACTATGCAGTGACCACGCGGATTCAACCTGCCTTGACCACACTGATGCAGTCGTTAATAACCTCAACAATTCGCCACTCTTACAACAGTTATTTGGTGTTATATTATGTTAGTTCCTCCTGTATTATTATTTGCAAGTACAGTACTAACCTTAATTTGTATGTTGTGCATCCAGTATATACTGGATTTTCACTTAGTAGCAATAACTTACTTATCACCAAAGAGCTAATCAACCAAGTCCATCCCACTATGTTAAAATTTTATTTAAACAAAATATCACAATTTTTATTATTTAAACAAAAGGAAACGAAAATATAAGCTTTCCGTGTCTACCATCAAGTTCTTCATGAAATTTCATACATAAATGCATGTTCTTATTTTACTTTGGTCATATTCCGGAAATAGACATATCTGGCAACAGTGCACGGATTCTCCATAAGAGCCAGTGTTGCCATGTCTACTTATTTTGAAGGAGATTCCTTTTTTTTAACATTGTCTACTTTTCTACTTTAAAACTTTTAGAAGCATAGCAAATCTCCTTACTTTATGACATTTTCCTTTTAAAATATGTATTTTTCCTTTTTTTTTTTTCCTGATCTTACTTTGTCGTGGAATGTAGTTAAATGTAAATCGAGATCAAAATCAAAGTCTAGTTCGGTGCTGAAACATGGAGAATCGACATTTTTGTCGAATAGGTCCTTGACGGTGAGAGTGGACATGTATGAGAGCGAGGACAATTAAGTTAAAAGTGACAACCCTGTAAAATGTGTGGATGCAGCTATGAGAATGACAAGATGGAGTCTCTTACATTAAACATTACATCACTTATAACTAGGGCCCGGATTTTTATGTGCTAAAAAGCTTTAAAATATTTATTTTTTATGTTAAAAATATGTGCTAAAACTAAAAAAAATATATATTTTTCTGAAAAAGAAACAAAAACTCCAGAATGTTTATAACTTGCTAGAACAAATTATATTGAAACTCACCAATTGCAGCTAAACATCAGATGTAAAATGCTGACTGGAGCTGCAGTGCACAACAAATGTCATCTCCAGATTATGGATCACAAATCCTTGCCTATTATCCGAGAATAATGCCTTATATTGAGAAAAGGAACGTTCTACATCACACGATGTTAACCTTGCATATTTGAAGAGGGGTATATCACTAACACACACGATCAAGTCCAGTTATGTTTTGGCCCTAAAACTTGAGCGACTTTGCAGAGGGTTTGGTAGCCACCATTTTTCTCAAACATACCTTTAAATTTTGTTCTTAGAACTTCTATTTTTGAACCTGAGATAGTGTTAAGTTGCCTTTCAATATATTGCATTTCTTTAACTGAATTACGCAATGTTCTTCCCGATAAACAAGTGCAAGTGAATCACTCTCACCTCATTGCAAGTGAAGCATTTGTGTTTAATTCTTTCGAGACACAAATTTTTGTTGTAAAATGTTAAAAGAGAATGAGGAAAAGTACTAAAATATTTATTTATGGAGAATTTATCGAAAATATTTAGGGTAGATGTACCTGTTCTGGCCACTTTAAGAGAATTTTATTTTTGTGGAAACTTCAAAACCTTACCTTTTTGAGATAGAACAATCAAATTTTATTTAGTGTGTAAGAAATTTATTGCTCTACAACATCCATTCATCAAAATAAAAACTACTGTTACCATTTTCAAGTTAAAGCCCTTGAAACGAAAATTTGCAATTTTCACCAGTTGTGGCCACCCGTACACCAGTTTTTGCCACCTTCCGTGCTAGTTGTGGCCACCTGTCATTAATGATAATAAAATAACCTGAATAAGTAGTAATGTACAAATGTACAATATGTAAATGTAAACTGCACTAAATATGCATAAATAAAATAGGCACACTTATCACTTTAATAAATTATATGATCGCAAAAACTATATAAAAAAAAGGAAAATAATCATAGAAGTATGCATACATGGAAACATATGGAACTTTTGAGATTACAAGAAATAACAGGCTTATACTATTCACAATAGGCTTAGACCCATTATAAAGAGACATACAAAACACAAAAATTACACCTATTGTCTGTTGGGTTTACAGAATCTTTCCATCTCCAGAACTTCACATGTTCCTTGAGAATTGACCACAGAAGGTGGTCTGATAATCTGAATAATGTCATCTTCAGGATACCACAACACATCTTTTTGTGGCCATTTCCACCCTGCTGGACCACTTTTCTCCATGCTGCTTACTTGATACTGCCCACTGTTTTCATTTAGCACCAGGAAAAAATGCATGATCATAATTGACAATGACATAATCACCCACACGAGTCCATGTTCATCTTCTTCCTCTGTCTCGCCTGCATCACTGACAGAACATTCAGATTCTGAAGAGTCTTCTTGAGAGTATAAACTTACCGGTACTTTGTTATATTTCTTTGTTCTGTTCACATTTGGTTGTTTCAAATGGTTTGCTTCTTCCCTTCTCTGTTTTCTTTATTCTTTTTCTTTCTCCTTATCGAGTTTGTCTTCTTTTTTCTGTTCATGATGAACAGTTTTAAACACTTCGTTCAACGTTGCCGAAAGGACTGTTACCATGATTATATCGGTCCCAAATTTCCACTGAGACAAATCCAATAAAAGAAGTGTTTAAAAATATTACAAGTCAGTGGATAAAAGTTGAAACATTGTGTGGTGATTTTACTTTTATCCACTGACTTGTAATATTTTTAAACACTTCTTTTATTGGACCAGTCCCTTAATTTGGATTCATTTTCATGTCCAAGTTCTGGAGTTGGGTCTGTCTTTTTGATCAGTTCTGTACTTTCACCAGATAGTTTCCTTCGAAGGCTAGTCCTAGGAACTTTAAAAGTATTACTAGCCTCAAGCTCAGATATTGATCCATATCTTACAGCAGCAAGGGCACTACTAACTTTAGTCGGAGAATACATTTAAACAGCTTTCTCTTTGCTTTAGTTTGTTCAAGAGGTGCTTTTCTCTTAGGAGCCATAAGCTAAAACAAATTAGATTGATTTAGAGTTATATTCCAGCATAAGTGGCCCTCAAACTAATAAATCTTTGTAACATGGCCAGAACCGGTACCATATGTTGTGCTAGTTCTGGCCACCTCATGGCCACAACTGGCGAAACCACAACTTTTATGTTCCAGTTTGGCCATGTGTTGTATTTCAGTAGTTAGTGATAAAGGGATAAAAATAATAATATATATATTGATATTTCAACTTACTTTTATCCAGAAAAAACTGCAGTCCTATTAAATCCTCATAAGAAAAGAGGATGACTGTAGATACAAAGTATTCAGTTTCTTAACTCCCAGCACTAAGCAACATGGTCTCCACACACCAACTCACAAACTTCTGTTTCTTTGTGACACAGGAGGGAAAATTCTTAACTAATCACAAGTTAGCATCCAAACTGAATTCCTAAGTTGTCAGAAACAAGAGTTCTTTTTGGTTAGTTTGAAAAGATAGCCTTAATTCACCAGTTTGAATTCTTAAGTGGCCACAACAGGGACAGTGGCCAGAACAGGTACATCTACCCTATTCACATAACTTTTTTGTAAAACATGTGTTTTTATGTAAAAAAATAATTGGAATTTGCAGTTGTCGGACCTTGATATGAGCTTCAGGGGGAAAAAATTACATAAAAAATCCGGAAAAGTACTAAAATATGTATTTATGGAGAAAATATCGAAAATATTTATTCACATAACTTTTTTTGTAAAATATGTGTTTTTATGTGAAATAAAATTTGGAATTTGCGTTCGTCGGACCTCGATTTGGATATTAAACTTTAATTTAGGAATGTACACATCAGGAAAAAAAACATTTTTTTACATACAAATCCGGGCCCTACTTATAACTCTGTATAACTCTATAATTAGGTCACATCCAGAAATAGTACATATGAACAACAAAAAATTTAATAAGTTTATAAAAAATCTTATTTCATAGTTCAAAAGTTATTTCACTCTATACTTAGTAGATAATTAAGGAACGATTTTATTTGTAATAACTCGGGGTTTCAATTTTTGTTCATACTACTTTTCCTTTTTTCTTTTTACTTTTCTGTTCTTTCTTTTTATTATGATTTTTTTAGGTATTGATTTAATTATATTTTCTTTATGTATTTGTATTTTGTAATGTAAATGGCTGAACTGTGCACGAGCACGAGCGCTTGCTCATTCGGGTGGTCTTGTTTTGTATAAATATTTAAATAAGAATAAAATATCTCGCAAAATCTCACTTTAGACGCTTTGATGTGAATTTTAGGATATGTTTTTGAAAACGACCAATATTTTCCGTGTATATTTATGGAAAAGTGGTAACCATTTAAATTTGAAAATCTACTTTAATCTCCTTCTTTTTTTAGTACCAATCTCCTTTTTTTGGTCAAACAGGGGTTGGCAACACTGATAAGAGCTGTAGTGCCTTCACAATGTGAAAAGGACCAACCTTGGAGACATGTCACTCACTAAATACCAGATCACAACATGACTCTCTACTTTCAATACCTATCCATAGAGCATCCATATATTCCCGGTCTTTTACTGTAACTTCTGAACGTTCCTAGAATCTTCTTCCCTCCAGCATCAGCATATTATTATTATTATTATTATTATTATTATTATTATTATTATTATCAGGGTCTGCTGTACGCTGTCAACATTTAAAACTAGGCTAAACGAATATCTCTCCAAAAAACGCTATATTTTTTTAGGTATTAAGCATTTGCGTTTTATTGTTTCTTGTATATTGTAGATCTAAGATAAGTTAAGTTACTTATTTTTCTAGTGTAACACACTGTACTAAAATACTTTTATTTCATGTAACACAGACTAAATTCACCACTGTATATGTATGTATCTAGTGTATTCTTATTACTTATAGAACTATGTTAATGTATTTGTTTGTTTCTTTTTTCTGTCTCTGGTTGAGTGTAAGAGAAGGCCTTAAGGCCTTAACTCTGCCAGATTAAATAAAGATTTATTATTATTATTATTATAAAATTAGCTATCTTTGGTTTCCATCATGAGCTATGCAAGACCAAGAAATACCACGAGCCTTGTGAAAACTGTGTTTGTGAACTATGAGAGAAACAGTGCAATAGGTATCATATTCTGAAGTGTGACAACAGAACAAAATCTATCTCAGAGTAGGCTACTGCAAGAACAAAATATAGTAAAGTGACACGATCTTAAGCCCACTCGGGCGCATCTTCTCTTTTATTTAAGAGGACAATAGAAGAGACATGAGAAAATACTTAAAAGAAATAATTTGGCTACAATGGTTATTTTTCACTTGAATGTTAAACAATTTTCAATACCTATCCATAGAGCATCCACTTAAAACACTTGCTTGAGTGCTTGATTTCTAGCATGTTACTTTTTATTTTGGTGCATGTACCCTAGTGTATCGATATTGTGCCCGTTTGTATTGTTTTTCTTTTCTTTTATGTATTATATTATGTATATGAATGATATAAATATGTGTTGATATGGGTAAACATCAAACTGCTGTATGGTTAATTGACTTCTTTGTATCTTTGTGTATGTATATTAATAAGAATATATGCTGAAATACGGTAGGTTAATAAGTAGCCTGTCTTCAAAATCATTCTTTAACTCAAAATTAGTAAAATTACGTTGAAAATAACACTGATTTTGGAGGAAAAAATAACACTCCTTTCAGGAAAAAACAACACCACTTTTGACCAAATAATAAATACATCTTTTGCATGCCCCTACTTATATCACATGTTGCACCCTTAATAGTTAAAACTTAAGTTGAAGGGTTGGAGGAATTTCCCTACCTGCTGAGCCTTTTGTAAGAGGAGCTTACAAGGGGTTTCTACCTGCTGGTTTGGTGAAAGAAGAGATGGGGTTTATCACTGTTGTGTCCCGGTATATTTTATAACTCAGCCCAATTAATGTCAAGATGGCTGCCCAATTATTGTCAAGATGCCTGAAGTTGATTTTTGTGGTACTACACTTTAATCCATGCCAAGATGGCTAAGTTAAAATTTTATGGCACTGCATTATATTAGGTTAGCGCAGGTATATATTGACAGGTAGAATATATGTACAGATCATATATCATATATAGCAAATTGGTAAGAGATTACACAGGCCAGCAATGAAAAAATACAAGGGAAGTGATAGGTGAACTTTATGTATTTTGTGGTGCTGAGTTAAAAAAATTAAGAAAAATGTCTATCACGTCACGTTTTCTTGAAAAATTCCAGGCACCAAGAAATGTGATTTAAAAAAAAAGTATTGTTACCCCCTTTGCATATAAAATTAGGTGTAGGCCTAATGAAGTAATTTGTCAAGGCTATTCCAAAAGATGGCGATTGTTTTAAATACCTGCACGAAAAGTCTCCAGGTTTATCCGCAGCCAAATTGAAAGAAGAATCTTTGTTGGTCCAGATATCCGCAAGCTCATGAAGGATCAAGACTTAAGACTAGCATGACAACAAAGAAAAAAAGAAGCTTGGGTTGACTCCAAAGATGTGGTCAGTAAATTTCTGGGGAATTACAAGGATCCGGACTACAAAGCAATTGTTATGAATATGCTGGACAAATTTCAAGCGTTGGGTTGCTCCATGAGTGTCAAATTACATTTCCTATTTACCCGAAAATTTAGGAGCAGTCAGCGAAAAACAGGGTGAAAGGCTCCACCAAGACATCAAAGATATGGAGCGCAAATATGAAAGAAGATGGGACAAGAACATACTCGCCAACTACTGTTGGATGTTAACAGGAGATAGGCCTGAGATTGCAAGTAAATTAAGAACTTCAAAAAGAAGTTTCAAAGGCAAAAGAGTATTTACGTAAAAATAAAATTTGTTTGAGTTTGGTTTTGTTGTTTGTTCAGTTTAAAATTTGTGTCAAACGTTCATGTACACATACATTGCTCCTTGTGGTCAATCATCTATTTTATGTACGTTGCCTTAATAAACACAAATGAAAATAATACGTTGGTGATTTTCTTCTAGAAACTGCACCATTATGTGATGTAAAAAGTGTAAACGCAAGGGAACTTTGTGTTCTTCTTTTGGCCAGATGTGGTTCGTGAGATGTGACAACAGTGGTTTTCTTCCATTTAAACCTATAAAAAGAAAATCAATTGCGAACAAATCAATTTGCATCACCAAGAATCGATTTTACATAGATTTAAATAGATAAAAACCACTGTTGCCTGATAGTACATGCAAAATTGTTTGCAAGAATTCCTTTTCACATAGTATTTTAGCAAAAATGTTGATATTGATTGTACAAAAAAGCCAGACGTGATGGAAAAAACTGAAGTCATTTTCGAAATCAGCAAACTCAGCGAAAACGTCTCTTGTATTTTTCAACAACTTCAATTTACCATGCCTGTGTTTATGTGATTAAATGAGGATCTACATAAAAATAAAACATGAAAATATATTAGTTAAATAATTACAGTGTGTAAGACAGAGAGATGTACTCGTAGTTTTTAAAAGGTTAGAAGTGGATTAATTTTATGATCTGGGAAATATTTGTTCAGAGCTGAGAGGGCTAAATGGTTTCGTGTGAGAACTATGCATTAGGGTTTCCATGGAGGGGTGAAGGAAGGTGTTGTGTCTTATGTGTTGTTTTGCAATGGCAATTCTGAAGAGAACAACACTCAGGAGGTTAATAAGAAATATAATATCACATAAGCTTTTATTGTATAATACCACTCCATGTAAAAAAAGACTTATAGTTTGATGACACGGGCTTTCCTTTTCAATCACAATGTAACATTTACTAAGTATGACCACTGCTTTATTTTATATAAGTAATCATACAATAGGAATCTTATGTGAAATTATATAACAAATCTGATGGGATATTCATGTGTATGAACCCACCACGTTATTCTTGATACCTATAAAAAAAAAGCCAAGCCAGGAACTCAATTTTCTGCTATGGGCAGAAGACCACTTCTGTTCTGTACTTCTCACCACCAGGACAAACAATTTAGGGATATGTAGGAAATGAACAGACCTATGACATTTCATTTTTAGGACTATAAGGGTAGGACCTAAGGTCTGCTGAAGTAAAAGCCAGTGGATAGGAAAGTACATTGATAACACACAAAAAATCACCTTTGTTTTCTTTTTTCACGATTTAATTAAGGTAATAAAATTAAATTCAGTGATTCAGAAACGCGGGAAACATGCCTCTTCACTAATTAGGTAGAATAGATGTGACACATCTCGTCTGATGGAAGTATGACTTTATATAGGCTATGCCTCAACTCTGCGGCAGGATATAGATAGGATAGACTATAAGTGCTCAATTTTGTACTAACTTTAAAATTCTAAAATTTGGGAAGAATATAATCCATCCTAAAAGAACCGACTCGTGTTTCCTGTGAAACCAATAAAACCCCGCTGTCCCAAAATTCCATTTTCTAGCCCTGAGAAGAGAGAACATCTTCGCTCTACTAACTGAACAGGAGCCTAGGGACCAAAGATATATCTAAGTACTGGTGAGACAATGACTGATAATAATATTTTACCCTGAGAAAACTATTGACGTGACCCATCTCATTAGTCATTGATCTTGATTATAAATCTGTGGGGAGCAATCTCCAAGCTCCAACCAACAGGAATTCCGTGATTGCCAGAAGGAGGGGGAAGGTGCTGCACTAAGAAATTGTAATTTAATTAAATCAATAAAAGACATGCAAAGAATCAAAATCAAATCTTTTAACAAGACAAAAAACCGTTTGGATTTGTAGAAAAGCAAAATAGCATAAGAAAACAAAAATAGCAGGCAAGAAGCTAGGTTGACGTATCCATCACCAAAAGACAAAGAAGAGGAGGGGAACCCAAGCTATTACATTACTAGGCTAAAAATAATAAGTAAAGAAAATATTAGGTATCATTAACATGGATTCTAAAAGCAAACTAGTCCACATGCCTTTCTAAAGACCTAAATTACAACAGGGGCATGGAGATTAGGGAATGCCATCATTGGCATAGAACCAAGAGGAAGTCTAATACATAATAAATTTAATTGTAGGCCTACTTACTTACTAAGCCGCTTTCTAACTAGTTCTAAATATGGTTTAATACAAACCCAAACTGAATATACTAATTTCAAACAATACTGTGGAGTTTAAATTGGAATTAACTAATTCTCCATGACATGCCAAAACAGCTTTGTGGGCAGCCACTGCTGATCTGAGCATCAGGCAATGCAGAACATCAGCATAGGTCATCCTGCATGCCTGCATTTTACTGTAAGATGTCAGTTTCGCTATAATTAGGTTATTTCTTATTTCATGAGGATAATGGTTTATGACCAGCTCTATCACTTCTTTTTCCTCTACTCGTGGTTGCACCATTTTTCATAATTTTGCCATTCCCAATAAATAATCCATCATACTGACATGTCCATTTGTTTGATAATGGCCATTATAGAAATTCATCCTAGATTTATTATAATTGCCTCGCTCAGTTCGTTGACAGCTAATATCAAAGAAGTCGCCGCCCGACCTTGCTGCTTCGCGTAGTTGTCACACTGCATAGTGTAAGAAAAGATAGCGAGAAGATATAGATGCAGGTAAACACTTGTGGCAATGGCATTTTGAGCAATGAGAGAATTGGCAACACGAATTCAGTCAGCAGTTTCATTTGAGAAAACCTTTTACAGTAACAATAAGCATTGTAATATGAGAACAAAGCGAGCCGCCCATCAACGTTATGAGCGAGGCGACTATACTTTCAGAAGAGCTCGGAAGTTGAATATCACTAGGTATGAAATTATTTAAGTTATTTATGCCATAATTATATTGTGAAATATTAGAATGAAGCTGCTTTTCTTCACTATTTTCGATGTCAGAATAAGCGTTCTGGATTGGCTCATTAATGCATAATCCGCTCTGTGGTGTACTTATAATTTGATTTGGCCTATCACCTTCATGAACACAACTTCCACTAGCGTGAATATTTATTCTGGAATCATGAGATATTTTTCCTTCGAGATATTTGAATTTTTTGAAAGTTTATTTACTACAGTGGAAACTTTGTCAGTATTACCTCCTACTTGGAAATTTTCTCATTCATTTGCTCTATTATGTAAGCTTCTTTTTGAACAGTCATATCCCCAGCTTTTTCTACACAGTGGTCTGTTTTCGTTAAGATTTTTAAGTCTTTTAGGCTTACCGCCAAACTAGCTATATCATTATCTGTCTGTACTTTAGGTAATTTGAACTTTCAGTCTATCTACATGCTACTTTGCTCGCTTTCCTTACTTCATTAGCACTATTCACAATCTTTTCTTCCATCTCATTTCTTACTGCTTGAATGTTGCATGTGTCTGTTCTATCTTTTTGTCAAACTTCTTATTTAATTCCTTGTCCTGTATTTCTAATCTGTTTAGCTTCTGGTTTTGCAAATCAATCTTATCCCCTAACTGATATCCTACCTTTTCAACCTCTTGTGTGAATTTATTTCCACTTTCTTTAAATTTCTTATGCTCCTCAAATTTTACTACCCAGTAACACACAAGTTACAATATTTCGCTTCCAAAATTTCACACAACATATACCATAAGCACAACCATGTGGTTTTAACTTTTTAAAAAAAGGTCTAATCTGTACTATTTCTGAAGTAAATGACAATACTTAAAATTTACATATGATTTTTTTCTCCCCTTCTGTTGCTCATCTCGGTCCCACAGCCTATGTCTATGGTTCCTCTTCTGATTGTCCTTCCCTCGATGTCCTGCAATGTCCTGTCTTCGAAATCAGTGATTCCAATGCCACTGCTATCCTTCCATTCTAGTGTGTGGTCAACTTTCTCAGCTACCATCTTGGTGTTGATTGTTGCCATTTCGTTGATCAATACACATATTTAGGATCTTGGTATGAAGGTGGGTTAAGTTATGGTTGAGTTCAGGTCAGAGTACTCGTCTGTCAATTTAAAGTCTTATGTCGAGCCCCATACGTTGGTTAGCCATATAATGCGAAACATCCTTCACTGTATAATTCATGATTTTGTGGTCAGATAGATATACTGCAAGACTGAGTTTACTGCAGTAAATCCTTTCTTTTAAATTAAATCAAAGTTAATTTTAGGCCCAGTGCATTGAGTGCTTAATGAAATTAATAAATATGTAATTTTAGTGTATATAATTTTGCCTGGGAGCCAACTTCAGAACTTGTTCATGAAAACAATTTTATCTGTATTGAACAGAGTAAATTAGGATTTATATTTAAATGAAATTTTAAATACTGTTAGAAGCCCAGTGTGCGCCTGACATGACCACTACAAGCCCAGTGTGCAATAGGCCTTAAGGTTGACGCTCACTTGCCCGAGCAGACCGAGCAGAAATCAGCAGCCGTCCGTCTTCCGCGGCAGTTCTAACGCTCACTATTCGGAATTGTCTGGCCCGTCATCAGTCAGTCAGTCGTTGAGTGGGGTAGTAGCAATAGTGCAGTTTCTTCAATATTTCAATTAATTTTCCAAATTATATAATACTGAACCATTCTACATCTTTAAATGTTTTAATACAACCTCTCATACGATTTTGTTCCTATCATTAAAGTAATTATATATAATATTTTCTTATGGACTAATGTTTTCAAGCTTTTATCTATGCTATTTCACATTAGTGAAAAATTCATTATTAATATTATTATTATGAACATTGTAGGCCTCTGTTTATAATACTGATATAGCATGTCGTAGCATTAAAATTATTAAATCTAATAAATGATAAGCGACAATGATAGCGGAAAATTTAGCTTTATTTTATACCAACATCAACTGTAAAACTAAACTCTGTATGGAATAGAGGTGATGAAGTGTGATGGAAAGGGTATTTAGTAAAATAATAAGTAAGTAAATAAATAATAAGGTAATATTGGGTGTTATTATTCATTTGAATTGCACGTGCATTACTTTAATTCTCCTATTTAAACACATGAGAAAGTAACCACGATTATTCTTAATAGGCATACCGTTACAAATAAGTATTAACGTTTGGCATTAAGTGTTGAAATATCTTACTTCCGATTCGTTAGGACATCTCTCGCCGTAATTGGATTTTTAAATTTTTTGTTGTACGACTTGTCATATAGCTCTTTGTACATTACATTGTCCTCTTTCATCCATTTACTTCCACACCATACATACTGTAGATAGAGAATGTATTGTGCTCGACCATGAAAATGAATGTTGAGTTTCAACATTAGTACACATTTGTAGATCCCCTCAATTCAAAAATACAATTTTCAGAAATATGCCTTTGTGGGTCTGTGAACTCTTCAGCTGGATAACGAAAACTCATATAAAAACAAAATTCTATTTTTGAGTTTTATCTTCTGGGGATGTGATATGAAGATAGACGATGACTTTTTCTTACTTTTACTACCACTTTACATGACTGAAAAAAATTATTTCTGTTCTCGAAACGGGTCTAACGATTTTGTTTAAGTTATGAACACGAGATACTTCGCATACTTGGAGCTAAAACTTTATTTCGAACATTTTTTAAATTAAATTGTCTGAAGTGCAATTATATACCATTCATCACATACTCAAACTCAAGTTTTAAGTCTTGCCTCGCAAATAATACGACTTTTAATGAGGCTGAGACAACTGAAAGCGCACTACTGCAATAAAACCGTTTACTTTATGTTCTAATCCGAAGGGTAAAGGAGTACTGTGAGAGTCAGATTTTTAGTAGAAATAACCAATTTCTGAAGCAGGAACCACACAAATACATGTTAGAGCAAAGAAGCCCCTACTACTGAGGGTCACTGACAGGGTTGCTGCATGCGAATAGCTCAAGTGTTGACGGTTGAATGACAAAATAAAGGGGGGTGGTCATCCGAACGCTAGCGAAAGCTTACGAAAGGTTCCGATCATCATACTCAGGTCCGGAAGTTTCCGATGGAATCGGATGGGACGAATAGCTTCCCGTCTTCCGCGGAATGACGGTCCTTCTTGCTGGGTAGGTAAGCGTTCACCCATCAAGAAACATGCAAACTATTATTTTCCGTGTCGGTCTGCTCGGTTTGCTCGGGCAAGTGAGCGTCAACCTTTAGTAGGGCATTTCATGGTCCGAAAGCTGGGAAATATCCTGCTCTAGAAGATTAACTTTTACATTATTTTGAAGAGCACGCTAAACCTTACAACATATTGGTATCTGATAACAGGTGTAAGCCAGTTGCAGGTGGCTTTGCTGATTCATGAAAAGGAAAGGTCTTTCTTTGCGTTGAAGAATGAAGTTGTGCCAGGAATTGCTATGAGATTATAAAAGAATGACAAAAGTACCATGCTTTTTTATTACTATACCAACCAACACCTCTTTTTAAAATATCTGCATAATTTATGTAACCTTATTTTTTGGTGACTGAATCAGGGTAAAAAAATGTGGTAATTACGCAAAGAAATATGGTAATAATCTGAGCAAAGTATTTGAATACTTTGAGATATGTCAAGAGCTAACAAGAATCAAATAGTATAATGTAATTTGTTTTATTTGTCTTCTCCCATCACTACTGAAAATAATGCTTAAGTATTGATTGAATTAAAGTTCTGAAGTACTTTTTCAATTTCTAAGATTTATTTTTATTTCATCACAGTATTTATAAAAACTATACAACTTCCACTGACTGCTTTGATATCTGTAATTTTTAATATCTTCATGATTAATACAATTAACATGTTCAACATAAAGATCTGTGATCGTTCTTTTCACTATCCAAAATCAAGAGAACTCTACATGTGAATGTATATATAGAATCACATCACTTACTCCATCACCTCAATTTAAGCTTCTGAATACTACATATTCATTTCTGCCATAAACCACTCACACAACACCAGTGAACTGATACTGCTCCCAGTGGGTGAAGCATGGTTGTAATAAACTACACTACACTCAGCGAGTCGCACACTGTACCAGTGCATGAAGCATGATTGTAATCAACTGCAATTTTTCATCTTCATAACTGTAAGATAAAATGAGATACAATTTAATACACTTTATGGGATCAAGTACTTGTCAATAGACAATCTGAATAAAGAGCAGGTACTATACCATACTGCTGATAATTAAATCTAACATTCTCAATACCAAGGCCATAGATTCTATGGGTTCAGTATAACAGCGTTTCTCAACCTAAGGTGAGATGGTCCGGAGACATAATTAGAAAAATATCATAAAGCAAGTGGAAAGTAAAGAAGTAAAAAATTTTCACAAAAAATGGACGCTAGATGTCAAAGTTTTTATAACCTTTGAAAATACAGGTCCTATTGCAAGTTTCCTTACTTTTGCAGTTACGAACCACAGTTTGAAACCCCTGATGCACTGACATCTATGGTTCCCTCTTTCATTCAAAACCCAGAAAAATAAGACTTTGTCGGAATTTGTTATTAGAGGCGCTCTCTTAACAAGGGTTTTATTGTTGGAGGTGCCCGAGTGTCTGATACCGGTAAACCAGTGTTAAGCACGTTCAGTAGCTACAGCTCGGTAGTACTCTTTCAGAGTATGCTAATGTTTATGATCTTTCAGGTTATAAACTTATGAGATTTTAAGCCCGTTCTCACAAAAATTGTCATGTATGAATTTCCAGATTCTCACATTTAGGTCAACCAATCAAATTAAATATTTTTAAATTTTGCGACAATCTTAAATTTAATGACTATGACTGCTTCTGGACTGGCAATCCTGGTTCTTCAGTAGGTCTTCCAGACGTATTAAGCTACATTTGTGGAAAGTCGGTTAACTCCGGTTTTAATATTTTTCAAAAAGTGTTTTAATAATGGAAAAGTGGCTTAGAACAGGGACTTTGAAAAGACATTTAGAAACGAAGCAATGTGATGTAAAAAACAAACCGAGTTTTTTTTCAGCGATGTTTAAAAACATTAAATTGTGGGAAGAAGAAAGTTTCAGCCATGGGTTCAGTTAATAGCAAGGCACTGGAAGCATCCTACTTCTTAAGTTTGTGCATAGCCAAAACAGGAAAACCTCATTCCATTGGGGAAAATTTACTTCTTCCAGCTATAAAAGATGTTGTAAAAACTATGTTTGACCACAAATTTCAAAAAGATATCAATTTGATTCCTCTTTCAAATGACACTGTTGGTCGGAGAATTGACGATATGGCAGGTAACATAGAATCTCAGTTAAGCAGAGTCCTTATTATGGTTACAAATTGACAAAACTACTGATGTCACAAATGATGCACAATTGATGTGCTACGTTAGATATGCACATAGTGATAACATACAGGACGATATTTTATTTTGTACATCTTTGCCAACCCGAACAATGGGAGAAGAAATATTTCACTCTCTTGATAGTTACATAAGAAAGACAGGAATCCTGTGGGAGAAATGTGTAGGGTTATGCTCAGATGGAGCCCGTGCCCTTACAGGCAGACATAATGTGGTTGTTCCTAAAGTCAAGGAAGTAGCTCCAGATGTGAAATGGGTGCATTGTTTCATACATAGGGAAGCATTGGCCTCCAAAGGAATGCCACCAGAAGTTAAAGCAGTGCTAGATAATACTGTAAAGCTAGTTAATTTTATTAAGGCTCGACCTTTAAATAATGACTATTTTCCATATTGTGCAATGAAATGGGAAGTGAATATACACACCTTTTGCTTCATTCAGAAATTCGCTGGATTTCCAGGGGCAAAGTACTAAGAAGGTTATTTCAATTAAAACACAAAGTTTTATTATTTGTAAGTGAACATAATTCTGATTTTGCATCACTCATTGCTGATGAAGCATGGTTAATGGCGTTATCCTATTTTTCAGATATCTTTTCTAAATTAAATGAACTAAATCTCTCTCTTCTTTCACTGTTCTTGATGCTTATGAGAAAATAAAGGCATTCAAGAAAAAACTGTGACTATGGATTAGTTATATAAAAAATAGCCAATAGCCATAAATAGCCAACTTGTTGAAATCTACAAATTTGGAGAATCCACATCATAGTAAAAAGTCGGGCATATACCAGTTTAATTGTAATGATTGTGAAAAAGTCTATGTGGGAAAAACCAAAAGGAAAATGGAAATTAGAACTAAAGAACACCTAAGACACATCAAATTTAGAAATACAGACAAATCAGCAGTAGCCGCACACTTTTGGAACGATGGACATGAAATTATCAGAGAACCAGAATTATTAAAATGTGTCCGAGGCCACAAGGAGCTTTCTATTTGGGAAAGAATTTTCATACACAAGAGGGGGGGGGGGACCGGCTGATGAACTTCGACATCCCAACCAATGACGACCTCATCTCGAGATTTATTCCACGTCCACGAGAGAGTAGCACGGCAGTTGAAGTATGACTGTTGAAAATGGTTGCAAAGGCGCCGAAACATGTACAGGTAAAACTATACCAGAAGTGAAGTCTAGTGTAAAAGTTTCAACTCATATATAATTATTATATAAATCTGCAGTATGTTTTTATATCAGATTGCCTGGAACATAATACAGTTACTTTCTATGTATTCCAGAAAAAACTGCTAGAAATCTTAAAGCAAACCTTGCCTTTTGCACTTAAAAAGATCACTTACTTTTCTGATGGGAGCGCTGCCCAGTATAAGAATAAGAAAAATTTCCTTAATTTATGCTTGCATAAAACAGATTTTGAAGTTGAGGCAGAGTGGGAGTTCTTTGCAACATCCCATGGCAAGAGTGCCTTGGCAGGACTGTTAATCGGCTAGCTGCTTACAACATCCATATGACCAACAAATTTTAACACCCAAAGAACTTTATGACTTTGCCTTGGGGAAAAAAAAAATATATATAAAAAACATTGACTTTGAATATTGCACAACAGAAGACTATGAAGAGACTAAAGAATGGTTACTTTCTCCACTCACTGAATCAAAAGTGATTGTGGGAAAAGTGATTGTGGGAACACAAAATTTCACTCATATAAACCCCACATGGAGAGTCAAATTACTGTAAAACCTTAACATTTCAGCCTTGATGAATCTCTTGAATGTGTGACAACAGTGAACCAAATAACACTATCAGATTTGGAAAACATTGCTGCTGGTTTTGTGACAGTAGCATATGATGACTATTGGTGGCTGGGATGCATTGAAGAAAAACACAATGGCATCTACCAAATAAATTTTGTTACACCTAAAAGGTCCAGCCCATTTTTTGCATTATCCACAACCAAGAGATTTATTAGATGTCCCTAGAAACACTCTTTTGCAAACAGTGGATCCAACTACAGAACGGGAAGAACATACACTTTAAGTGCTGAAGAAATGAAGCTGTCTTCTCTTGCTTTGGAAAAATATCCTAAAAGATCAAAAAGAAACTTTTAAATTGTGTTACCCTCAGTGAAAACTTTTAAAGTGTATAAATCTATTAGCTATGTATGGTAAATACCTAATATTCTAAGAAATATAGTTCTATCCAAGCAAATATCAACAAGTTAAACTTTTTCACAAGGTGAAACAACTTTTACCCATTTCTTTTATATGGGACTCTTTGTAAATGATTACAAATAATACTGGAAAACCAAGCAAAAGGTAACCACTACCACTTATAACTATGTGAGTTGATATTACTATGAGTTTCGGATGACTCAAGGTGAGTGGCTTTGTTCAAAATTTCACTATTAGCATATTGTATATGAATTAAAATTTGTTCTTCCTTTTTATGTATAGTAACAGGCATCATGAAAATTAAATTAAAAACAACACTACATATCATTTAATAAACAAACAATAAGAGGGAAATATTACATATGAATGCTACCTAAATAATTTAGGTTTGGTAGAATTATGTACCTTAGCATTCATAGCCTAGAAATAGTCCGCTATACACCTCACTAGCGTGTAATCTGGTAGTAAAATATTTTTCTAAAGAAGAACCCGTTGAGATCCCATCTTAAAAATTTTGCATGCATGTAGACAATTAGAGTGGACAATACATAGCCTATAATTTTTCCAAAAAATCCGAGGGTACATATTCTGGAAATTTTAAAAAAAAGTGTTTTGGGAACTTTCTTAACATTTCAAAACAGAAACATAGCCGTGTGATACATCAAGTTAAAGGGAATTTTTAGAGGAAAAAATGGTGCAAGTTTGAGCAGTCTAGGTGGTATGGTTTTTGAGCTATAGCATTTTATAATAATCTTAAAGCGATAGAAAATCTAAGTTTTTTTTGGATTTTTAAAACTTTGTAACTCACAAACCAAAAGTAAGAAAAATTTGAAATTTAAATTAGATTTGGGGGTTACAATACCTGAAAAAAAAAATCATACAAATCTGAGAGGTCAAGTTTCAAATCTCATAGTAGAATTGGTTGATTTGATATGGAATGACCTGTTTACAGATGTTTTAATTAAGATATTACTTTTTTTCCAGCAATTATTTTAAATTATTATAAATATACTTGCTAAAGTCATTTGTATGTTTTATTCTCCCTACAACAACTGCAGGATGACAGAGGCATGAGTACCAAAAAATTAATGAGACCATAAGACATTTCAGAATGCAGAGGGGGGCAGCTTGCCGTCTCCTGCCGATGCCTATGGAAAACAATATGCATAGCAAATCCTTCAATTTTATGTAATGCTTAGTCTAATAAAAGTCACTAAAGGTAAGTGAAATTTGTAATAATTTTCAAATAAACCATCAAAAGATATCATTGCTCTTAAAGGTGGTGAAATCAAAAAAATCTGGCTCCCTCTCCATGAACAGAAGACTGTACAAAAGCTAACAATTTTTTACAAAAGCACTTCCATTAAATTATTGTAAGTATATACTATTGCAATAACTGAATGAAAAATTAAGGATTTAAATATGTTGAACTCTCAGAGTGTAACCTGGCTAATATGATGGGGCCGAGTGTAGGTCAGCTGATTGATTATAATCAACAAATAGTCATGGATATTTGATATAAGTGTAATTTCACACCGTTAACAATATTTCATTATTACTGCTATTATTCACATAGTAAGGTCTACACATATTATTGAAAATGGAACAATTATTATTATTGCATAATAATTGATTATGTGTGTAAATTACGATTTGATTATATACTGTATATAAATGAAAACTATTAATCAAACTTTGTAATGTTTGTAATACAGAAACAAGCCTAAATTGTGTTATAGTCTAAAACTAATAAATCATGTCCTTACTTTTGACTACCTTGTTTCCATGATGAATTTACCAATAGTGTCCATAAATAGTGCCTTCCTTTCAAAATGTAATTTTATTCTCAATGACATCTCTTATGCAATACTATCTGACCCATCAATGATACATGGCCAAACTATTACTTATTTAGTCTTGGTTTAGAGATGAATGGAAGGAATATGGAAGTAAGTTAAGAAAATAAGAGTGCAATATTTATTTATGCAGGAAAGAATAAATCCAGCACTGTAAACTCAACTCACTTGGTATCTGGGGATCTTTTTTGATTCCACGCCTCTTTAGCTATAAAGAATGAATCTGTCAAGTTCACATAGCCTCCAAATATAATTTATGTAGACATTTTACTATAGTTGGGTAACATATTCATAGTTATATGACCGTTGGTAATAAGTTGACATGTGTTTATATAGATTAGGTGAACACAATTTAAAGTCAGTTTGATGTACATCTATAAATCATCAGCCGTCCCGCCAACGCGGTGAACGTATTTATATTCTTAATGAAGAACGAACACTGGCTATCAATATGTCATTCACTTTTATTTATCATTATTTAGTTTGGACTCGTTTGGAATACTTCTGATAATTCGGCTATGTGATAGGATGGTAAATAGCTGTGACTTAGGGGATGCGTTTTTTCACCTCTCACGCAGCGGGCTCGGGTTCTAATCCTGGTCAGGACAAGTTACCTAGGTGGAGTTTTTCCTCACCTGTGAGACAAATGTCGGGTAACTTTAGGCCCTTGTTGTTCCCGGGTATCATCTGGCTGCCATTATCATCCTCATCCCATCCTTGCCTTGTTCAGAGTAAGTGTGTGTGAAGAGTGTGTCTCATCCTATGTGTTTATGTTGTCTCAGAGGTGGCCCCAACATTGGGCTGATCACTCATCCGGCGAGGCCCTCCATGTCCTTGTCTGGTCAAAAAAGTATGTATGATATCCATAGATAATCCCTTTCCTGACAGGTCGTGGCCCTGCAAGGTCCGGGTGGCATGGGTCGCTTAACTGTCCCTAAAAGGGAAGAATAGAACCCATCTATGGGAGTATGAATTCCTTTTGATGAATTACATAACTTTACAACTGTATTTTGGCCCTTAAAGGCCAAAGATCTTGTAATCCTTTCTTAGTGCGCATCTAGAGCCTATGAGCAATATGTGTACCAAGTTTCATGTTCCTAGGCTGTATGGTTTTTGAGAAACTGTGATCAGTGAGTCGACCACCGTAGTGGTCTTGTGGTTAGCATCGCTGACTACAGATCCATCGACTCGGGTTCAATCCCCGGTACCTCCTCGGATTTTTCTGAGGTAGGGAGGTCTGGTAGGGGTGCACTCAGCCTCGTGACTCAAATCGAGGAGCTACTTAATAAAGAATTAGAGGCTCCGGTCATGGAAACCACCATTAACGGCCGTGGGTGTCAGCATGCTGACCATATGCCCCCAATCTTGCCATCTGCCTATGGTAGATGACGCAGCGGTCGAGTGGTAGGCCTTGTCTCTTCAGGATGTAGCACCACGGAGAGAGGAGAGTGATCAGTGAGTTAGTCAGTCAGTCAGTTTCCTTAACTGGGTTTTGGCTTTTATATACTAGGTATAGAGAAGAAAATAATGGACCACATGCAATCTATGGTAATCTTTTTTATGGTTACAAATTCACCATTGAATTAATAAGCTGTCCTGTATATCAGTTCGTCTTTTGTCAAAATCATTTTAGGTAATGTGTTTTCTTCATAACAAAAATATTACAGCATCAATGGAATCTAATTTTTATGGTTCACTACATACATAGGAAACAATAGCTTTACCTATACCACATGCTTCTCCAATTAAAGCTCCTGAATTTCTAAAATCCAACTTATTTCTTTCTTTCTCTAAAGAGCATTTAATAGAGAACTTAGCAGGACACTAAGAATAGAAGCTCTACAATCCTGCATCTACCCGGTAATACTCTATGGCTGTCAAACATGGGCGCTGACATCGACACAGAAAAAATTACTACAGGTATGCCAGAGGAAAATGTTAAGAAAAGTCCTAGGCATCACATTGAGGGACAGAATCCCCAATACTACACTAATCCAGTCAGCAAAAACAACAGATATCACTCACCTAGCAGAAAGCACTAAATGGAGATGGGGTGGCCATGTTTCAAGGTTGGTGGACGATAGATGGACATACAGGAGTACCATATGGGACCCCAGGCAAGGAAGAAGGCTGCGCGGAAGACCAAAAAGGAGATGGGAGGAACTTTTCAAGGATAAAGTGGGCCAACAATGGACCAGGGTAGCCAAAAGAAGAAACGAGTGGAAAGAACTGGGGAAAACCCTGAACAATACGCAAGACTAAGTGCTCAAGACCAAGTGTTAAAGTTCAAGTGTACATGACACTCAAAATCACGAACAACTTCACTAGCGCGGAGTAGCTCGCCGTGCTAGATAAGAGGAGCTAAACCCTTTTTAGGAGGCCTTTGCCCTACATGGGACACGATAGGCTTATTTTATTTATTTATCTTATTCTCACTAAACTCACTTGATCACGGCTTGCTCTTGCTTAACCCTTAACCTAAAATTTCGGTCTTATAGACCCATCAGCAGTTTGAAACTGGAAGTGTAACAACAATGTATACAATTATGGTATACCTTCTCTCATACCTTGCCCTTAATCTCTATCCACATGTAAAACCACAGTCAAGAATTATGAGGGGGAGTCCGAAAATAAGTGTACCCTGGCGACTGTGTACAGAGTGTGGATGAAAGACAAAAAAAATATGAGACATTAAAGATAAGACATACCTTTATTTTTCCACATAATTACCACGTACATTGAGACATTTGTCACACCGCTTTAGAAGCTTCAAAAAGCCCTCCAGGAAAAAACCAATGCTCTGCATAGGGAAGAAGCATCGAACGGCTTGTGTGACCGCGAACCACATGGAACAACACATGGGTATCAGCCTGGAACATCTCGTGCATTACCATCGTGATGGCAATGACTTATTGTTTTGGGTTGTGATAGGGATGAAACATGGGTTCACCATTTCAAGCCCGAATCAAAGGCCGCATCTATGGAGTGGAAACATCCCATCACCACCTGTCCGAAAGAAGTTCAAAACAACGCCCTCTGCAGGTAAAGTGCTCCTCACAGTGTTCTGGGATGCCCAAGAGGTTTTGTTCCTGGACTTTTATGAGGATGGAACCATCACTGCTATGCGGTACTGTCACACTGTCGAAATTGAAGGAGGCGATTCGGAAAAAGCAGCCTGGCCTTCTCCAATCTGGCATTCTGTTGTTGGATGACAATGCGAGACCACACTCGGCGACAGGAATGCAAACCATATTGCAACTCTTGGTTGGGAGTGCCTAGCCCATCTGCCATACAGTCCGGATCTCGCACCCAGTGACTTCCATCTGTTTCCGGCTTTGAAGAAGACTCTTGGCAGAAGGCACTTTGGGAGCACTGCTGACGTCACACAAGCTGTTCGACGCTTCTTCCATATGCAGAGCCCTGATTTTTTCCTTTACTGCTTTTTGAAGCTCTGAAGCAGTATGACAAATGTCTCAATGTACATGGTAATTATGTGGAAAAATAAAGGTTTGTCTTATCTATAATGTCTCATGTATTTTGTCATTCATCCACACCTCTGTACACAGCTGCCAGGGGAAACTTATTTTTGGACTCTCCCTCATAGTTGGAACTTAACAGTTCTGTGAAAGACCACTGTTTCAGGTCGGGTAATTTCATGGGTCTGACTTACTGCATGGTTCATGCACTATATAATTAAGTCCTACAAACCGCATATTCCTAATTACCGAGATTTTTATTTTCAAGCATTTGTTGTCTATGTTTTCCTACTTTATAACATAATCTTTATTGCAAGTAATCCTTTGTTTCTTATATAACAAGTGTTTCACAGTATGTTTAGGATATCACAAATTTTTCAGTTTCTTTTTTTGGCTATAACATACAAGCAAGAAAATGTGTTACTGACACAAATTTTGAAGCCTGGCTGCATCAGCTGAAAAGAAAAGCAAAAGTTTATTCTGATGGTCCAATGCTGACAGATTTTGCACTTAGTGATGAATGTGAAATAGAGAGTGATACAAGTAACGAAAATGAATTGTTAGAAGAAGTCTCTCATGTAATCTGTACCATGATAACTTTTCACAACAAATACATTATTTTTATGGAAACATAACAAGCCTAGTTGCCATGTTTTTGCACTAACTCTCGTTTATGTTTAATATTATAATCCAGCAATGGGTTAAAACTATGTAATTGTTTCAGCTAAGAAATAACTTACATGCTAATGCTAGCAAACATATTTTATCTATGGTTTAGAAATAGGTAGGCCTATCAGTAAATGATAATGTCTATCCATGGTACTTCGTCTCTTATCTCTAAATCTACAACACTACCTACATTAACAGACAACTATGATCATGAGAATGTTGTTACTTACTGAATATAACTTTAGTTTTACAATCCCGAATTACGGGTTGTGATCCTATCCCTAGGATTTCTTCCATGAGTAGAACATCTCAAGTGGCTTGTTCACCTTCCAAAACTTGTCATTGACTTGCCGAAGTGTCTGATTTCCACTCAAAACAACAAGCTGGCCAGGAGTAGGTGCAATGTATATACAGAAATTTAAAAGGCGGTATGTGTCAGGCAATTCTGAATCTAAGTCCAGCGTTAGCCTCATGGCAAGATATTTACTCAGATGATCAACTGTAAATAAAAAAATAGTTATTAGAAAATGAATAAATTAACCCTGAACTACAGTGTGCCCGAGAACATTCTCCGCAGTTGCTATTTGCTGGAGAGAGGGCTAGCTGCAGCAGTTACGTTGGCAACACGAGCTTTTATAAAAACAAACTGTCAGCTGTGTATGCAGGCAGGCAGAGGTCATTGTCACTTTATCAATGGGTCCATTGTCTAATTACTAATCAGTACATATTGCATTGTGCAAGCATTTAGATCGAATATTGTGACATAACTTCCAGCACCTGCAATGATCGGCTGTGGTGAGTACCAACTTAACTGCTGCAGCTAGCTGCCTCTCCAACAAGTAGCCGCTGCGGAGAATATTCTCGGGCGCACTGTATAATATAGCCTATCTCAGGTTAGTTTGATCCTGTTCAAAACAAAGGGGAGGAGAACTCACAGAGAGTTTGCGGAAAATTCGCATCATGTGACAAAATGTGATTTTGGTTAATGGCATTAGCATGTGCCATTACCAGGGTGTGGCTTGCTAATGGAATAGGAGTGTTCGTAAGTTCATGCAACAATAACAACATTTACACGTGAAATAACAAACTCTCACTGGCATCGTCATCGTTATAGTATATCAATTAGCAAACAAAACATAAAGGATCCATTAATGAACTTTTATTATAAATTATGCTTGTGACACTATTTGTTCTAAAGGAAAAACAGTTTTAGGTTTATTATTCAAGAAATTAATTTACTACCATAGATTAACATACACAAGATGTCACAATCAGAATTCATAAAAAAAAATAAAACAAAAACTTAGAAATTATTAAAGGTTTACAAAAAGATACAGATCCTCCTCAAATACATAACATCCCCTACTGTTCATCTTTGGAGTTTTCATTTTCTTTACAAAGTTCTCTTTAGGAACCATATCTTTATCAGGCATGTGAGGAAACGAAAACAATTTGTCAGTTTCAGTGAACACAGTTATTGCAGTTAGTCTGCTAGATTCATCTTTTTCTAAGAATCTTATCACATCTTCTCTCATCTTTTTCAGTTTCATTTTTCTCAAAGTTTGTCCATTTGACAGCACAGTTCTCCATTGTGAGGAGACATAAAATAATCTTGACACTGATATTTTTAAAAAAATTTTCCACATGTAATTAATTTCAATATTCTCTTTTCCTTTACAGATTTTGATTCTGTGTATTTTGACTTAATCTGTGATTGTAGCACTTCTGCATAAATTAGCTTTTTCCTCAAACTTTGGAAATTCTTTTACACCACTTAAAAGGGTCTTTACCTTTCTTCCGCTTTTTTAAACAATGGTTCTTCTGCCAAAGCTTCGCATTTTTCCTTTCTGTAATTTCAAGTTTTTTTCTCTCAATTCTTACTTAATCTCTTGTCTTGTATTTTTACAATCTTCTCTCCCCTTTCTCTTCTACTTGATCTTCAATTTTTATAACTGGTAAATGTAAAGGGCTCTTATCGTGTGACTGAACTAAATCAGAAGTAGTAGTGAAGCCTGGCATAATCTTGAATTTCTGGACTGGTGGGTGGAGTATGACTCAGTGAAATCAACTAGTACGATTTTTTTGCTCTTGCGACTCTCTGTAATTCTTTGAACGTTTTCTCCGCTCTTTTAGAAATTTCCTTCTCTCCCTGTGTGTCAGCTGTGACACAGGTTTTCTTTCCTGCTTTTTTCCCCTTTGGTATCACTCCCTACCATTTCTTTTCTCTTCTTCATGCTTCACTGAATCCTGTTGCATTTTTACTCTAGCTCTTCTCATACTTCCTCTTTTTCGTTTCCTTCTCCTCTTCCTCAGATAATTTTTCTTTACTCTTGCCATTCTGGAACAAATATAAAAAATTTGTAATCTATGCTTTGAAAGTGAACATTTTCAGATATATGCTATAGACTTGTCCATGGTAATATAATATTTATTATGGTGATATTAGTCACGAAATCTTCTAAACCCTGATGTTACAAATCTATGATACTATAATTTGTTTCGAAAATAATAAGTAACCTACCGTTCAAGATATAATATAGTAAGTAGCCTCCCCAAGCCATCCCATTAATTTTGAAGGGCAGGAGTAGGCCTATATCAGGAGGCATTAAAGAGGCTAATGCAGAATATTATTTAATAAAATGAGAATTTAATTATAGTGTACACAATGAATATTATGAAAGATAAAATGTTACAATACTGGTAAGGAACTAAAAATATTAATAAATATTTTTTTTATTCAGCATGTTGTTATAAAATTTAATGTTAGTGGTCAACTGGATACATCACAGCAAGTGCGTAATTTTAAAAATAATGAATCAAATCACTTCTGTGGATAGGTATCGCTTCCGTGGAACCCGCATGTCCACAGAAGTGATAAAAAGTTATGTTTCTTTGTAAACTGCCTTGCATTGTGAGGTCAGAAACAAAAGCTCTTCAGGTTATTGAGATTATCACGTTTTAAAGGTAATGTGTATTAAAAATTATTTTTTAACTTAAAAACTAAACTTTAATAAAGACCACACAAGTGACAGGATGAGCTATGCCACATGCAAAAAGTTAATAGAAACTTGATACTTACATGAAAGAAAACCAATCCAGAAGAACAAAGACACTCCACTCTGCAGTATGGGTGCCTTTCCTCTTTAGCTGACTCTCAGAAAAAGGTAACTAGTACATACCGATGAATATTTTAGGCATTTTTTGAGTGTCCACAGAAGTGATGGCTAACCTTGTGACATGAACTCAGGCTGAAAAATATTGACAGTGGGGACAAAAAAAAATTTCAATCATCATTATGCTAAACTGAAGTATTTTCTGACTAGATACCATATTTTTTAAGTGAAAATGTTAAGAAGTACAGTATCTGTGATCTTTGGAAGTTCTCTACCTGAGGGTTGTGACAGTCCACGGAAGTGAGAAATCACCTTCTGTGGACAACCTTTTACAGCTAATTTTTAAAAAATTTCCCCAAATTAAAGTACTAACTAATAGATAATATTGTATTGTAATTGGAATGCTGATCAGTTTCCTGGGGAGAAGGTTCAAGGCTAATGCAGCCCTGAATTATCTTAGTAAGCGCTGAATTCGCGCATTCCGACATACAGCGTCTTGCGTTTGTTCGTACACGCGCGTGTGTGTGCGGCAGTCGGGAAAAGGCTCATCATGGAGATTGACGTGGATATTAGTTGTTAGCTACCAGATCAAGGGGATGAAGTGAGAGGATATGGGGATGACGGATATTGGAGCTATGTAGTGGTTAGAGGGATGTATATATTAACCTGTAAATAAATACATGGGGATGTAGACGGGAAGTTACTTTCTATTTAATTCAATCACAATCTCCCATGAAATCAAAGATCCCAGTGCCTGGGGGGGTCAATCAGATCTTCAGGAGCAGCCAGCAGCATCAACCAACTGGGATGAGCACCACAAACCAGCCAAAACCATACCACACACCAGTCCACACGGATTCACCGCTACAAAATGGTGTCAGAAGATTTGGGAGTGTTGTACGCGTGCCTCATGGCCAGGTGGCCATCGTTTCGTGGGGGGGGTGACATCCGTGTCGGACGTCGCCGCGCAACAGCCAAGAAGAAAGAAGATTTGAGATGTTAATATTACTACGACCAAGGACTCCGAAATGGTCGTTCGTGAAATTTTAAGTGTGGCCGATCGTAAAATTTTATTTTTTGTGTTAACTGTGTAAATTTCGTGACCAGCAGCAATTGGAAATTTTAATGATAATTGTGCAAGTTGATAGGAGCCTCACGAAGGGGACAGTACGTCTTGCAGGATACAGGAGCGGGCTGGACGAAAGGCCATACCGACGCTTCTGCGTCGAGGGAGCAGGTGCCAGCGTCAAGATCCAAGCGTCGTCCTTGAACCGGAGTGAAGGAAGGAAGAGGAATGAAGCACATGTTTTTTCCAGTACAGATAATATTTTTTTTTTCAAAATTGAGATGGACCTACAAGCATAAGGTGTTTTCAGATGAAGTGCTCTGAAACACAACGCCCGTCATTGCGAAGACCCAGGGGAATAAATTTTGAGAAGATGGCATGTGAAGGGAGAATTGATATTTTGGAGCGCGGAGAGAAAAGCGCAAGACTATTTAAGGAGGTCTAAGGATACGTCCAGCGAATCGGCCCAGGCACATCGCAGGGGAGTATTGTCGTAGATCCTCGGAGAGAAGAGATGAGCTCTCTTAATCTCGGTGAAGTGAAGGTACTTCGGGTTTTCCATGCAAAGCATGAGGTGATTTTATGTTTTTTTTGTTGTTATTTATATGTGAACATGCCGGGAAATTGTGGGGTCTTCGGAGTTGAGAAATGTGGGCAATGACGGAGCGGGAAAATTTTGGAGAAGATCAAAGTAACCAGAAGAACGCCATAGGAATGGAGCAGGCTGTGGAGGAAGTGTTAACATCGAGTGGAGGATGATATACCCCTTATCGCAGTGAGAAGTCAGCCCAGGCAGACTGTGGAGATTGCGATAAGGAACGACTAGAAGTGATTTCATCTGTTGGGGAGGAAATAGAGAGGAACAAAATTATCGCTGCTCTGGGAGAAGGGTGTGTTAAACGACGTCTCTCTCGCACCTGAAGAAAGACGGTTTAGGCTGCAAAGGGATAGTCAGGTGTGAGAGGGCGCTCGCGAATTATCTTCTACCCATGAGGAGGAATCACCACGTGTGGGAGCAACCCTTTGCAATAGGTCTGGCCGACTATTGTTTTGAGTTAGCGCCCATAACGAGTGAAACCCAAATCCACCGTGAGGAGAACGGGCAAACAGCGAGGGACAGAAGTTCCGTCTCAGCAAAGCGATTTGGAGGGTGGCAACGGCAGCGGTGACAAATACCTGTCAACAGCTCTCTCCAGGATCGAAGGCCGTTGGCAAGAATTACCTTCGTTACCAGCTGCTACCCAACCTATAAGTATTTCTTACGATTTAAAGAAGAAGAAGAAGAAAAAGTGAAATAGGTCCAGTTAGTTGTTAAATTCAGTGTGAATAAGTTTTTAAAGGGTATTTTAGTGAGTTTTGAAGTTTTAAAATATGTGGCTGCGAATACAAGAGAGAAAAGGTCACTCGACGGAAAGAAGATGATATTACAGAGCTGAAATATTTATTGTCAACAGAACGTATTTTTTTTTTATTGAGGAAATTTTGCAACCAATTTGTGTATTTTGTCATTATGTAACAAGTGATTTATATTTTTTTTTGTGAAATTTTGGTGTGTGGTAAGAATGAAATAAATTTTATTATTAAGGGGTAAGTAAAATGATACAAAATTAAGAAGTGTTCGGCAGGTCTGATGATTATTATTGTTGTTTATGGATAAAATATTTTGTGCCACTGTATTCATTAGATAGGAGATTTAAATTCGGTTTCCTCATATTTTGTTTAACAAATATAGATCTTTGCCATTAACTATGTAATGATTCCGCCGTGTGTAATGATAAGATGCTGATTATTTTATTGCATTTTTTAATTGATCATTCGGCAAAGTATAGTTTATATTGATAGTTGGTTTACGATATATGTTTCCGGAAAGTAAGGGTGAAATGTTTTGCGATTGTTTTTTTGAAATTTTAAATATGGTCACGCATAGTTTTATATTGAGCAGTTGAATTATATTTTATTTTTTTGGAGGAGTAAAAACAGTATTTTGTTGTTGCAATTAATTTATTTGGAATGAAGTATTATGTACAAGATATTTATAAAATTTGAATTTTGTGATGCATGATTGGACTTAGCCTCTGTAGCGCAGAAGTCGACCTGCTCTGCAAAGATAGAAGTCGATTGTGATCGCCAAGTTAATATTTTATAAGATGAAAATTTTAAAATTGTTTGGACAAGCAGTCAGTTGAAACATGTCGTATTAGGAATGCGCACCTTAGCGAGATGATTCAATCTGTGTTTGTTAAAGAAATTGGTGGAGCAGTTATTTGAATAGACGGATGCATAGTATTGTTTTGGAAATTGAACATGTGTTTAGATATTTTTTGAATTTGATGGCAATCAATTGTTTTTATTTTATAAGCGGGTAATCAAAACTTTATAATGTTTTATTTGATGGACGGTTAGATTTTAATTTTGACATTTTACTCGATGAGAAGTTGCGAACCAGATATTTTTTTAAAAGATTTTATATATTTTAGTTTTGATTGTGATCATTAATTGTTTTTAGATACATGAGTTTATTGTTATTGAGATAATTCAGAATTTAAGAAATTTTTATATAATGTGAACGAAAGTTAATTTAAAGATTGTTTTAATAATTTTGAGTGATTAAATATTTGTATTATAAATGGTTGAGATAAGCGGATAGGCATAAATCATTACATAGTTATAGGCCGATAAGATTTTACTGATATTATTATGTTGTTCATAACATTCCAGATTTTTTATATGTTTAGCGGAATGATACTGGGATTAATTTTAATTATGCACAGGTTTCATATGCATTAATAATTTCAGGAAGTAGTTGCAAAAGATCAACAAGATTGATGAGGAGCTTTATTTCGCATAAGAAACCATGAATGCTAGGGCATAGTAAAGATAAAGTGAGTAATTACATACAATACAAAGTTATAGGATTTTATGATAAAATCAAGCAGAATTTCACATACAGGGAAAAAGATAAATTTTGGTGGAAAGTATGACATCAACCAGAAATGTCGAAGTAGGAGTTTTTATCAAATAAACATGTGTTGGAATTATTTTTTAGACAGGGACGAAATTTTAAGACGATGTTATAGTTTTATTTGTTATATGCAAGCATTGAAATTAGTAAGGCATTTTATAAGGTATTGTACAAGAGAGGTTGAACATAGGGAGAGCAAGAAAGAGCTGACAAGGTATTTTTCATGACATGATATCCTCTAAAACAAAGATAGAGAATTATCAGCTGTGTGTTAAATGACAACTACAAGGCTTATAGAATGGTGATACCGGCTGTAATAAAGAGCGAGACTTACATGCTGTTTGTGTATTATAAATGACAATCAGAGAATCATTATATTGGAATTTAAATGTTTTTTATCCAGCATAATCGTAAGATGCTAAATTGTTAGGAAGTAATGACTTTTTAAAATTTGGTTGAGAAGAGTTTAGAGATTAGTTGTTTGGCAGAAAATTGATATTTTAATTGTTAATGTTTACATGATAATAGTAATTTGTGATTTAATTTATGGTAAGAGAAATTGAATATTTATTATTGATTTTAATTGTTGCGTGCAAAGTTTTGTAGATTTTCAGTAACAGTCAGATATAAAAAATTATGTGATGAGTTTAGTGATTTAAAAATATTTTTGAATTGATATATTAATTTTGGAATTTAGTTTAGAGTTTGATGATAGATTTTAGAATTTAATATTTCAGTTATGGTTACAAATTTGGAGATTTTATTTAAAATTTCAAGTATTAACGCAATAATTTTTAAGTTTTAATTTTTCCGAGCGGTGTAAGCCAGGATAATTCACATGTTAAAACGATTTTTTTTGTCAGGTTGTGATGTACGTATCCAAATTTAATAATGGCAATGGCGATATACATTATCATATTATGAGTTTTATGTTTTTCCGAAATTTTAAATGGTTTTGAGAAGGAAAAAGAGATCATACAAGTTGTTTTTAAGGGAATTTTATGCAGCATTTTAATCATAAAGCTGAGAAAAGTAGTTTTAAGTAAAATTCGATGTTAATATGTTTTGAAAGAAACAGTAAGAATTACATTTACACGAAGAGGAGAGAAAAGGATTTATTTGTCATTCATATGCAGTAGAATGAGAGGAGATTTTGCTGAACAAAGCATGTAGAATATCATATCGCATAACCTATGGTTGTCAACATTGCTGTTGACACCGGTTAGTGTCAGTCCCGGCTTCAGGAAGGGCAATCCTTTTTTTTTTTTTTTGTGCAATTTATTTACTTTGTTTACGGTAAGTTACAGGTTCATACGATGGTGATTCAAAGGTAACTTTACGAGAATGTTTAATTTTTTCATGTTATTGCTATTTTGTTTGTTTGAAGATTTTTGAGTCCCGATTCTCATCCGGCTTCATCCCTGTCAATCTGGAAAGATATTTTTTATTGGTTTTAATTTTATTTAGTTTTGCAAAATTCGGGGCGAATTTTTTTGGGAGAGAGGGGTATTGTAATTGGAATGCTGATCAGTTTCCTGGGGAGAAGGTTCAAGGCTAATGCAGCCCTGAATTATCTTAGTAAGCGCTGAATTCGCGCATTCCGACATACAGCGTCTTGCGTTTGTTCGTACACGCGCGTGTGTGTGCGGCAGTCGGGAAAAGGCTCATCATGGAGATTGACGTGGATATTAGTTGTTAGCTACCAGATCAAGGGGATGAAGTGAGAGGATATGGGGATGACGGATATTGGAGCTATGTAGTGGTTAGAGGGATGTATATATTAACCTGTAAATAAATACATGGGGATGTAGACGGGAAGTTACTTTCTATTTAATTCAATCACAATCTCCCATGAAATCAAAGATCCCAGTGCCTGGGGGGGTCAATCAGATCTTCAGGAGCAGCCAGGAGCATCAACCAACTGGGATGAGCACCACAAACCAGCCAAAACCATACCACACACCAGTCCACACGGATTCACCGCTACAGTATTTCAATATATGATATTGACAAATTGCAAATATTATAACTAACTTAGTTTCTAATATATTGTCCTGTGACATCAAAATGCAGGTTTTCTGTAGAATGACTCAAGTACACAAAATAGTGAGTCTTTATTTTGTCGATTGCTCAGGTATTTACCATCGGTTCACACTTTTTATTAGTGATATAGGCTACAACTGGAAATGCCTAGTGAACATTGTAATATACTAAGGAAAATGCTATATTCACCGCCAATTTCACTAGTCTACCCCATTTAATATTCAGGGTCGATGCTTTCATCGGGGATTCTATAGCTGCTACTGCAGTCTTTTCCCACCTTTTTTTTTAATGAAAAATGGCCAGATACAATGTTGTATTGGTCTTGAAAACATGTAGATGTCATGCACCTTTTTTTGGTAGGCCTAGGATAATTCGGGTCTAGCCCTATCTCCTCGACATTACAGTTTTAATTTTTACGAAACGAAACAATGTTAAAAATGTGTTCCTAGGTGCAAAGATTATAATTAGGTGCAAAATTTGTTAACATATATAAGAATACGTCCTGTAATTCTCATACCTTAAAATATGTAGGCCTAATTCATGATAATAAGATAAAACTGACTGCTGTGTTATCGACGTCACTTAGAATTCTAGGTAACAGGTTGACTAACATGACAAACCTTGCAGGAGATATAATATGGCACATTTTCAAAACACGTCAATTTGGTATGCCCTACTAAACTAATATCACTGTTCATAACCTAACATAACCTCAAGATCAGTAAACTATACAGGTTGCGTATTCCGGGATAGACCAATATTAGCCCTTGAGTGCGTGACGTCACCAGATTCCAAATCTCGTAATTCCCAGCTTTTACTCGGTCTAGAAAATCCTTACACCGCATGATTAAACTCGTAACCTTTAATTAATCCTTGGTCGGATTCCTGTGAAATTTGTGCAGGAATATTCTACACACATCAGCCCTACTGATGGTTAAAACAGAACCTTAAAAAAGAGGACACAAATGTTTTTACTTTATTTTATAAACATCACCCGTCACACAAAATTAATGGAGGGAGAAGCGAATTTCACTATGCGACAATTTTTTTCATTTTTGTGTCCCGAAAAAACTTCAAGCAAGAAAGTTTTAGTGAAATAATTGAATTTTAATACATATGAAGTTCCAGCTCTATATCTCGAATGGTGTGGTACTGGTAATTATTCCGGGCGCTTCAGTTATCGGAATGATTTGTGATGACCATGAAATGTTCAGGAAGAAGTATATTTGACTATGCGACAATTTTTTTTTATTTCTCTACCATGAAAATGATTCAAGCATGTAAGCTAGCATATAAAAAGATCACTATTTTGGAGGCCAGTAGCTCAGAAACAAGAAGAGGTACACCTTCTCTGATGGCAGATTCTGAAAGCCTGTGTTCAAACTGCCCAGTATTTCAGGCAGATATTGTATTTCAGATTATATTTCAGGCAGAAATATTGGCATCCAAAAGTAGGTGCACAGGAACTTGTGCAATTTGCCAGTGTCAAAAATGGACAACAGACCTTTTTTAAAGGGCCACAGCACGGAAACCCTTAGGAATTTTGGCCTAGAATTTGGCAATTGTTCATTATATATGTAAAGGTACCAACACTTTTTTTTTCTAGTCAAATCTGAGTTGGTCACCAGGGGACCTCTGGTTGAGTTCATATGGAATGACCCCTGTAAATATTTTTTAGGACATATCTGATAAATTCTTTTTTTATTATTCTTGCATCAAAACTGCAGGGTTTCTGTAGAATCACCCACTTACTCCATTAGAATTCAATGGAATTGTACCCTTGCACCGCTGATCTACAACATTAGCGTAAGTTATCATGGCAGGGGTCACTGCCTCCCTAATAATACGTGAAATGGAGATTCTATCATCATTACTTTGCATTATCTTGCGGGCAGTGGTAAAAAGCTGCATTTAATTCACTAATGATAAGTAAATTCTAGGTCAGTGACAGGTTTTGTTAGGTTAGGAACATTTATGTTAGTTTAGGAGCAAACAGTTTTAGGTCGCGCTATTTAGTATATTGCTCCTAAACATCATAAACGTTCCTAAACTAACAAAACCTGTCACTGACCAACAGTGAGTCTCAGACAGATTGCACCCGCTTGCCGTGCGCCGTGCTTCTCTTGTGATGACTCAACACTTCCTGCGTCGCGGCCAGCTGTGTCCCCGCAGATAAGTAAACAATTCCTGCATAGCCTGCAGTTGAGCATTGTTCTCGTGTTGTACAGACGTGAAAGTGTTATTCTGTAGTTTGTCACAACTAAAAGAAAACATTACGATAGAGATAAACTCAATAACGAAAGAACAATTAATGCGTAGGCCTATTAACTGAAATTTCCTATCACGATGCCAAAAATCTGTCGATGTAGGAGGAGGACACTTCCAGCATCTCCTGTAATAAGGTAGGTGCCTATTTTCGTTATTTTCAAACTTATTTAATTTATTTTCATTGTCACGCACGGACAAGTCAGTCAACTGTCAGTTCCTTTGCCACATACCGGGGATAGGAGCGTCATCTGGGGGGAACCCAACGCGCCGCGGATCCAATCTGACTGAGACTCACTGTAGATTTTACTGGAGGCTCTACGACATAGGCCTATTATTAGGGAGGCAGTGACTGCTGCCATGATAACTTACGCTAATGTTGAAGATTAGTGGTGCAAGGGTACGATTCCATTGAATTCTAATGGATAAGTACACAAAATAGTGCGTCTTTATTTCGTTGATTGCTCAGGTATTTATCGTCGGTTTACACTTTTTATTACTGATATACAGTGAGTCTGTCAGATTGGTTCCGCCGCGCGTTGGGTTCCCCCCAGATGACGCTCCTATCCCCGGTATGCAGCAAAGGAACTCCCCGGCAGTTGACTGACTTGTCCGTGCGTGACAATGAAAATAAATGAAATAAGTTTGAAAATAACGAAAATAGGCACCTACCTTATTGCAGGAGATGCTGGGAGTGTCCTCCTCCTACATCCACACATTTTTGGCATCGTGACAGGAAATTCCGGTTCACACGCATTAATTGCTCTTCCGTTATTGAGTTTATCTCTAGCCTAATGCTTTCTTTTAGTTCTTCTAAAGTGTGGGGATTTCTTGCGTACACTTTATTTTTCAAGTACCCCCATAAGTGAAAATCACAAACAGTTAAATCTGGGGATCGTGATGGCCACAAACCCACACTGATCACTCGATTTAAAAACATTTCACTAATTAATTTTAAAGAGTTGTGGGCAGTATGCGCAGTGGCAGAGTCTTGCTGAAAATATCCTTGTCGGCAGTCAATGTCAGTCAGTTCTTCGAAAAAGGGTGTGAGTATAAGATTCCTGTATACTTGTGCATCAATGTTTACCGCATAAAAAATAGGGCCTATAATTCTGTATGCATTCACTGCACACCATACTCCTATCCGTTGGTCATGCAGAGGGATTTCGTGAATGCGATGGGGGTTTTCCTGACTCCAATATCGGTTATTCTGCGTCGAAACATACCCACTTAAATGGAACCATGCTTCGCCCGAAAAGAATATTAGGCGCGGATCAATTGTTTCATCACAAACGTTTTGCAGAATCCAGTTACAAAAACGTACCCTCTTCTCATGATCTTGTGGCTGCAGTTCGTGTACTACGGTTACTTTGTAAGGTTTCAATTTTAACATTTTCGTAGTCCGCCAAGCTGAACTCTTTGAAACTCCTGTTTCTTGTCCAAGTCGTCTTAGAGATTTTGTAGGCATATGTTCTAATCTTTCTCCAATTTCATCTAGTTTCTCCTCAGTAAGCACATGTTTTCTTATGCCCGTATTACACGATGCTTATTTTCGTGCAAATTTGCAGGCAGTTTTAAATTGCGCGTTTCCATGCATGAAAAATGGCACCGAAATAGGCGCGTTATTTCTGCTCGTTTTACACCATGCAATATTTGATGGCCGCATCCTTGCAAGAAAAACAGATGAAAATAGTTTTCCGCATACGTATCGAAACAGGTCTTGCTGCTTGCATCCTTCCAGAAATGATTGATAAACTCTCCCTCCATTTATTCCTGTTGTGGTACAAAGGGGAAGACACCTTGTACAAACAGGAATGCTGCTCATATAAAGAAATTAACAGCTGGATGCTACGAGACCACATCTTGCTGTCCGCCATGTTTTTCTGCTTGTGTTTATGTTTGTAATTCCTTTCCTCTCCGTTGAGGGGCGCTGTTGTCAAAAGGCGGGGAAATTCCGTGCAAGATTGCAGCAAAAATAGCACGCTTTCTATCACCAAATGGATAGAACACTCGCCTGTTTTCATGCAAATTGAACATATTTGCTTGCATGCCAGGTGTCATGCAATAGATTGCGCGCTTTATGGCATCGTGTAATACAGCCATTACCCTTTTCTTCTTATCCAGTAAAGAACCCGTTTCTCTGAGTCTGTTTACAAGTCTCTGCACGGTGTTTCTGTGTGGAGGATCTACACCTGGAAATTCGGTTTTAAAACGTCTTACAACTTCCCTACAAGACTCTGTTTTCACGTAATTATCATACATAAATATCCTCTGCTGCACTGTGAACACATTTCGAGCCATTGTGACAACTACAGAATCACTATCACTTCTGTACAACACGAGAACAATGCTCAACTGCAGGCTATGCGGCAATTGTTGATTTATCTGCGGGGATCCACAGCTGGCCGCGACGCGGGAAGTGTTGAGTCATCACAAGATAAGCACGGCGCGCGACAAGCGGAACCAATCTGTCTGAGACTCACTGTACAACTGGAAATGCCTAGTGAACATTGTAATATACTAAGGAAAATGCTATATTCACCGCCAATTTCACTAGTCTACCCATCAAATGAACTGCAAAACAACACACAAGCAGAAAAAGCCAATATTAAGGAAGTAGAGGGTGTAGCACTATCTCCTTAGCGTTGCAAGTTTTGTTTCTGGAACTCAACACTTGATTAATGTATGGTAGGCTACTTACTTTTGTTCAACGAATTGATTAAGAGGTGAAATCAGTCGTATTTACAACTTTATCTTGTATTTTTACCCATTTCAATCAATCCATTTTTATTACACTTAAAACGTGCCAGCCATATTATGGTTCTGAGCGAAGCAGAATGGCCAGCTGCGAAGCAAGATGGATAAGTTATACCGCAAGATGATCAACTGTCCTTCTTGCATTAAGGTAAGTAGTGGCAGGGAGGCTACATTCTATTTTAGTGGCGGTTAATTTAAATTAGGTTAGGTTAGGTTATGAACAGTGATATTAGTATACGGTAGTAGGAAATACCAAATTCACGCATGCCATACTATATCTCCCATGAGGCCTATCGTGTTGTAAACCTGTTTACCCAGATAAGATGGCCATCAGTTATATGTTATCATGAATTACATATTTTAAGGTTAAGGGAATTAACTTACAGGATGTACATTCTTATAAACGAACAGTTTCGGATCGGACCTAATTATAATCCTTGTACCTAGGGACACATTTTAACTTTGTTTTGTTTAGTAAAAATTAAACTGTAATGCTAAGGAGATAGGGCTGGTCCTGAACTATAATGGAGGGATAAAAATGTGTTTAAAATGCATTAGGCCTACCACTTACAGCAAGTGGGGAGGGGGGGGCATTTTCACCGCATCTTCTTTAAAAAAAAATAACGGTAAGAAAGTTTTCAGTATTTTGTTGACCATGCTGCTGGCTGGGTAATGGCTGAGCTGCTGGTTATCAGCTGCTTATCCAACAAGCAGGAAAGAACAATACGAGGTTTTTGGAATTTCACTTAAGCAGGTAGAGCACTATCTCCTTAGTATTGCAATTTTCCTTCCTGGAACTGGAAACTTCATTAGAAGTACATACGGTACTTCAGTTCAAGAAATTGATTAAGGGGTGAAATCAGTAGTAGGCTATTTAGAATGTAATCTTGTATTTTTACCCATTTCAATCATTTCATTTTTATTACGCATAAAACTCGCCAGTCATATTATGTTTCTGAGCGTAGAAGGATGAACAATGCGAAGCAGGATGACCAACTGTCCTCCTTGCATTAAGGTAAGTAACTTAGTGGCATTTAGATTCTATTTTTGTGGCAGTTAGGTTAGGTTAGGTTGGTTTGGTTATGAACAGTAAGTTAATATTAGTTTTGTAGGGCATACCAAATTCATGCGTTTCGAAAATGTGCCATACAATAGGCTATCTCCCGTGAGGTTTGTCGTGTTGGTCAACCTGTGTACCCTGATAAGATCGCCGTGAATTATATGTTATTATCATGAACTATGTATTTTAAGGCAAGAGAATTGCAGGATATACATTCTGATATGCATTACCAAATTTCGCACCTAATTATAATCCTTGCACCTAGAGATGCATTTTTAACATTGTTTCGTTTAGTAAAAATTAAGGTAAAATCACATTGTAGGGGGGTGCACTTTGAAAACCAACTTTCTCCTCATAAAACACTTAACACACGTATTTTGTTATAGCCTAGATAGTTCTCTGGAGAGATGTTGCTTTGACAAATGATTAGGTCCAACCCACCCGCCCTAAACGTTACACTTTCTTTTATAACATGATCTAGCGAAAAGTAGCGTGAATTCCGCCATATTTTATATGAAGAAACTCGTGATTGGACGTTAGAGGTGTGACATCACACCAGCTGAACACGTTTGATTCTGGGAAACAGGTTCACCAATACGCCTACAACAAACATCGCCTTCTGCAGATTCAGAATGCCCTACTAAATTAATATCACCGTTCATAACCTAACAGAACCTGTCACTAATTAGTAACACTGTTCCTAACCTAACTGCCACTATTATCCATTTGAAACGTCAGAGGAGCAAACATAAACACCCTCTCTGTGTCAGTCACCTTTTCTTCCTGGCTCTCATTGGTTGAGACAGTAACACACCCCTGCCAGCACGGTTTACAACCTTTCGCTTGTTCTTGTATTAGTTTGAAGTAAACGCAGTGTCTGGTGGTAGTGTATTTGCGACGTCTTGTTTTCTTTCAGAAGTGAATCTTTGCTTAGGACCCGTTTTAATTTTTATTATTGTTATCGTTATTCCTATTTTATTATTAATTATTATCGCCATCGTTATTGTTTTTGTTACAATACTGTTAATGTGATAGTGTTATATTTATCACTATTAGGAGTAGTGAGTGAACTAGAAATTAAGTAGTTTACTTGTGCTACTAGGCCGCCGGCGTGGTCTTGTGGTTAGCGTCGCTGACTAAGGATCCATCGGCCCGGGTACGATCCGCGGTACCTGCTCAGATTTTTCTGAGGTTGGGAGGTTTGGTAGGGGTGCACTCAGCCTCGTTCGTGATTCAAATTGAGGATCTACTTGATAGAGAAATAGCGGCTCCGGTCATGGAAACCACCATTAACGGCCGTGGGTGTCGGCATGCTGACCATATGCCCACAATCCTGCCGTCTGCCTATGGTAGATGACGCAGCGGTCAGGTGGTAGGCCTTATCCTTTCTGGGATGTTAGCACCACGGAGTTAAGTTTACTTGTGCTACTTTGCAAAATGGAGGATAATCCTCAACCTGGCAGCTCCAAGATGCAGTCACCGGTGAAAAAACATCCACGAGGTAAAGCATTAAGTAAGTTAGTGGTGAAAAATTTCAAATAATCAATTTGTACAATACTGTACTGCATGATAATCCACATACATCGATTAGAGATATACTAAATAAAGTTTCATCATCGACCTTATGGTGCAGGCGTTCTAATACTACCACCTTCATGAATCTATTAAACTGTACATGATGGTCATTTCGGCAATGGTACTGTTCTATTCTTTTCATTATTATTATTATTGTGGGAAAATGACACATTGCGACCCACCCGAGTCCCCCACCACTACAACGGGACCCGCGTGGAAAGAAGGGGTTTTGGGTGGGGAGAAAAATAATTTATTTCTCTCTCTTCTTCTCTTTCTTTCCCGTCTCTTTCCTCTCTTCCTCTCACCTCCTCTTCACCCTACCTATCTATCGGAACCCCTAGCGTTATAGCTAGGAGTCTCAACCCACTACGCCACGAATGACACTTGAGCAGTGAAGAAAGATTTCATATATAGGTACAGCTGTCGTTTTATATCTGTGCCTCTCGCCGACCGTTGGAATTTTGTTACAAGGAGCAGGTAGTCCGTGTATTCCAATACAAAAGACATCCAGTTCCCTTTCTAGTCATTGCTTGTCCGAGCTCAAATCTGCTGCCCGTTGTAAATTTAAGACATGTTTTTGTGCACGCTAGTAGAATCTCTTCTCCTACCAGGAAATAGTCATTTGACAGACCGGCAGAGATATAATACGATGTCTGTACTAAGGGTGACTTCATGCATTCGCGAGTGTTAACGCAAGAATCGCTTTTTCAAATTTTGAAATGTTTTGTTTGTTACGAAAAGAATACTGTTGGTGCAAGGGAATTTTTCTGCATCGATTGAGCCATGTTTTATATCATAACACGGCGTTTTTAAAAATTGGGAAATATTATGTAAATTTCGATTTTTTATATTATCAAATCGGTGTTTAAAGATCGTGAAATATGATGTTTGGTACAAGGGTATTTTTTTAATTGTTCGACAATTTCTATAATTCGTGAAATTTTATTTTGTTTTTTATAATGGTAATTGCAATTATTAGAGCAAGCTGCGGGCTTAACACAGCAAGCGGCGCCTAGTAGCGGCCGGCATGAGCCTTAGCGGGAAAGATGCGCGGTAGGCTGGCGGAGAAGGCGACCAGGCCGATGGAAAGGGGAGCCGGGTGGGTCGCAAAGTGTCATCTTGCCATTATTGTTATTATTAGCGTATTATGGTTATTATTATTGCTATTGTTTATTATAATTGCTTATTATGGTTATTATTATTATTGTTTTTGTTATTATTATTGTAATTATTATCTTCATATTCCCGTGCTGTCCAAGTGTAAATTCTGTTTTAAAATTATTATACTAAAATACTGCTTAATTTGTACAACTAATACGTAGACTTATAATGCACAAAAAAGATTTTAATTAAAGTGATTAAAATGTTGCTGCGAAATATTGTGAGTTGAGAAGGGTAATAAACATTGGGCAAGGAGGAGTTAAGTAGACTAGCAGAATCACGATAATTGCGTGGGAAAATGACGTAAGTAAGGACAACTAAACTTAAACACTGTCAAACCTTCTTCGTTCGACATCTTGTGAACTACGCTTTTCGCTTCTTCCCTTTTGTGTTTATGTTTGCTCCTCCGACGTTTCAAATGGACTTTAAACTGGAATTTCAGGAGAATTTAGAATGCCCTACTAAATTAATATCACTGTTCATAAGCAATGTACAAGAAGCGTCATGTTCGTCATCCTGCCACGATGAGAAACATACAACATCACCCGTCCGCGCACATCGCGAGATGGGCCCCCCTACATTGCGAAATTTGCCAAAATTAAAACTGTAGGCCTAATGCTAAGGAGATAGGGCTGGACCCCTCTTAAGCTTTCCACAATGATTATAACATAAGTACTGTACTATACCTGAAGCATTTGCTGTTGTTTTAATATACCTAACAGAATTTTCTTTGAGGGCTTTAATTAAAGAATTGTCACCGCCCATTTCTGTTGGATGTGGTTTAAATACCAATTCGATTTCATTTATTGTCACTGGTTCAGATGGGCCATCTCCTTCTCCAACTGATGAATCTTGTCCACCTGCTTCAACACTTGAACCAGCAGATTCATTTTCTGAATTATGCACAGATTTTGCTCTTTTTGCTGGCTTTGGCAGAAGAGAACTTTGTACAGGAAGTTGGGAAGACTGAGGATGAGAGCTTGGTTGTGGTATCTGAGGACTTGTCTGAGGAGGTATAGGCAAAGGAAGGGGTGAAGGCTGTATGGGAGCAGACACCTGAGTTATATTGGAGGTTACTGCTGCATGTATGGCAGAAGGAAGAGCTGGTGGTAAAGGAGCAGTTACTGGTTCACGCACTTCATTGTTTTGTAATGGAGTTGGTGTTGAAGGAGCACTTGCATTAGGAGTGATATTAGGTGTATTTTCCAGTTCATTAGCTGTTTTTCTAGCCCGCTGTGGCCTATTCTGAGACTGAAGTTTGATGCCTTCCGTTATAGAATTTACTAAAGCTGCTTGGCTGTGACTCTTGTTCAATTTCGCCAACACTCGCTCCTGGTGTGCTTCGTACTCATCACGACTTGGATAAATTTTTGAAATCAATAAATCAAAATTAGGATCAGGTCGTAAAGATCGCTTCGAAACTAACTTTTTCCTACATGTAGGACACTCCTTGTTGCCGGAACGAAGAGCTGTGATGATGCAGTCCGAACAGAACCTATGTAAACACTCTTTGGTTGTCATTGTTTTCTTTAACATATCGAGACAAATTGGACACATTAACTCACTGTGGAGACTCCTTGGCGACACAGCTATTTCTGTATTATCAGTAATTGCATCTTGTGGTGATCGATTTAATTCGTAAAGCGAAAGTTCCCAAGTTTTATTCAAACCTACTTGCTCTGCGGAAGCCATGTTGGCTTGTTATGTCCCGAATGTCCGTGTTGATGAGTTCACTCTTGCAGGGGGTGACCAACGGAGTGCTCACAGAAAGTTCTACACAGAATAATAATAAAAATAAATTGCGCACAATGTGCAATGTTTATTCTTTTACTATTTCCGAAATGTTCTTCGAAATACCTTAATGGGCCATTCAGATAGGCAATTAACCGTAAACGTAACGTAAAGTTAAAAGTTTGGGGACATGTTTTTCAATGTGACCATTCACAATGCATCGCGTAAACGAGAAACTTTAAACGTAACGTAGAACCTTGCAAACACCAAGCTTCTGCGTTACGTTTATGCGAAAAATAACGATACAACCACTCAGAGAATAGAACTGGGGTCGTATCACAGTATAAGTATTAATACAGTACAGAAAATGTGTGTTAAAAGTCCTATGAGAACATGTTGACTGGACGACACTAGCGCTCCATGCGGAGATTGAGTAAAGCTACATTCTCATCATATGAAATGGCTTGGGAAAATACATAAACACATCGCAAAATATGTTATGTTAAAAGAGAAAAATACAGAATATTTTTATTTAATGCAAATCTAATTTTAAATTTAAGAAATAATAAAACAGATAATGTATTATATTCTAGTTAAGAAGAGGTAAACAATACCTCTATCCACAACTATCAAACAAGACAAAAGAATGACTTGCATGTCCAGTACAGTAGAACAAACATTATGAAGTCTAATGTGTACAACTCCGGTATAAAACTATTTAATAAATTACCTACAACCATAAAGGCTATAGAAAACATACAATTGTTTAAAAAGAGACTAAGGTCCTTCCTACAGACACATTCCTTTTATTCTGTGGAGGAATTCCTTTCTTTATAAAAAAATTAATAAATTAATTAAAAAAAAAAGTAAGAAAATAATGAAATTTCAAAATTTGAACAAAAGAATCATCATATCCCCTTGAAGATACTGCCCTCGCTTCTTCTTGTTTCAGGTAACCTGGAGAATGAAGGAAAAGACCACAACTGGAATTGAGACTTCGGCTACTACAGCCTGGACAGACATCTGGCAATTCAGCTAGGAAAGTTTAATGTATTGACAAGCGGATCAAATTAATTCATATTTTGTACTTTGTATCTTGATTCTGTTTCGAAGGTCATTTATTATTGTAAACGTATATTACACTAAAAACTCATTTGTAATTGTTCTGACTCATTTGTAATTTTTTGTAATATATAATTTTGTAATTGTTTTGACTCAGTCGTAATTGTTTTGATTCATTTGTAATTTTGATTAATTTGTAATTGTTTTGACTCATTTGTAATTGTTTGACTCATTTGTTATTGCTTTGACTAATTTGAATTTGTATTGACTCATTTGTAATTGTTTTGATTAATTTGTAATTGTTTTGATTAATTTGTAATTGTTTTTACTCATTTGTAATTGCTTTGACTCATTTGTAACTGTATTGACTCATTTGTAATTGTTTTGACTCATATGTAATTGTTTTGACGTGTCCCATAACATGTACATGTTGATATGGACAAAATAAAATCTATCTATCTATCTACCTAAATAGGCTACTGTTAAGCAATGCTGGTATATGTAAGGTTGTCTCGTTCGACGCGCATGCGTATTGAGCACGAGGGATGTGACGTGGCCCATAGCCCGGCAGGAGGATTTAAACACCTACATACAATGGTAATGATGGGAATAAAACTTATTTTTAACTAAACTAATGCATGTATCTGTAAAGATAGACTACATATGATCTTACAGGGGGTATGGCTTAATAGAGGGACCACTTCTGAGTGCTCAGGCCTCAAATGAATAAGCTGTAAAAAAATATATTGAGACATTTGAAACAAAATATTTAAGCTGCTGGTTTCTGTAAAACATACTGTGGATGTCAAAATAAAGAACACGCACAAACATCATACATTTCTCTTTAAATTTATTGGGGTACTTTTACAACTCTTTGGTTATGACTCAGAAGGGAAGTAGCCTATACAACTTTTTTTTTGTCTTATGCAGAGGGGAGTTTGCCCTTTTGTAAATAATTCTTTATTCATACACATTGCCAGCAGAAACTTAAAGAGCCTGTCCATTTTATTTATAGACAGCAGCAGACTATTGAAAATTTTCCTTGCTGAGCTGACCACCTACACTATATTTGACAAAAAAAAAGTTCTATTCAAAAAGATGGGTTAAGGGTTAGAAAATGTGATTTTACCCTTCAGATGTAAAAAATGTACATTGTGAAGCAAGACTCCCTTTTAAAAATCTTTAAAACATCAGTTCACAGTCAGACAGCTCTAGTTTCAAGTGTCGTGCACAAGTTCTATTTAATATTGATTCAAAGTTCTGATTAGTTACGTCATATATGTGCTATAATTATCGCCTGAATTTAATAGTTGGGGAATTCTTATAGCCTATATATAACTTTATCACCTCAAGTGTCAGTGTACCAGAGTGTGTGTTTTTTAAAGAGTGGCTCACTATTGAATTCCATTACTGCTTTAATGCCACTTAAACAATTACAATGTTAGTGTACTGTACAGTATAATGTTTTAATAACGCTTCGAGGAATTAGGAATCCTCTTTTCCAGTATATACCAGTATTAAAGTAAAAATCCTTCAACATTTTATTTATGGACTCCCCTAATAAAACATCTGTCAGAAACTGAATAACTACATGTACCCATAAACCTGACTGGGGCTCACCCACCGGGGTGGGGGGAAGAATATTCAACAATGGATCTGTTGTTAACTGCAAAAGAAGCCACTTCCTACTGAAGGTGAGTTATTGACTCATTATTTTATTAAAAGCGCGTCTTAAAATCCATATTTACATGTAAACATGACTAAATTGAGTCTTGGACTGTTCGACCATTTAAATGCTGTCGGTCGGTATACATTTAAAGATATACCTGTTATATTTATGATCACTTTGATTCATTTGTAAATGTTTATTTCAAAGTGTTCTACAAACAGAATACAGATTGGTTTATAATATAATAATTGTTATTCCGTGCGCAAATTTTATTTATCTTCCAGTTTTCTGCCTCTGGAAAGCATTATTCCATGTTGTCTATTCCTCTTTGGTTTTAATAATTGTTTAGTATCTATGATTATAAGCTCTGTAATTAAATTGTGACAAGTACATTGCAATCAGAGGTGACTTCGTTCATCTTATAGACGTTTAATTTAACTTAATTTCATGTAAAATAAATACAGAAAATACACAACTGCGCATCGAACTCATTGAGAAATTTATTTTTCTAAGTCAAGACGAATATTGCAAAGTATACCAAAGTCTTTTCTTTTTAAGCCTCTTTCCATAATTTAGAATAATTTACCTGAAATAAGTAAACATACCTAGAAATGTAAAATTAAAAATCTTTCAGCATAATCTAAGCTCTATCTACTAGACTACTTTTTCCTGAGTCAGACAAACTTTTTCCTAACTTTGTAAAGCTGCACTATTCTTATTTGTACCTGTATTAAATATTTATTTTAATTTGTGTTAAATCCTCTTTATATGCAGGGTCGTATGCATTCTATCTTCACCTCGGAAACATGTATTAGGGGCCTATTGTTGGTAAAACGATGGTGTTTTCGTGTTATTTCTTCCCATCATTACCATTGTATGTAGCTGCTAATTCTCGCGCGGGCTGCGAGTGACGTCACACAGCAGTGTAGGACTCTCCCCACAGCTCTTACGGGAACGAGGCAACCTTACATATACCAGCCTTGACTGTTAAGGACTGTACCTAAGCCTAGTATTTTTTCTTTAAAATCATTGCCTTTAATATAATTTATAATTCAAATTATGATAATAAAAAACCTACATATTAATTACGTAAATTATATTATAGGTCTGTCACGTTGTTCATCCTGCACGTCATTGTTGACAGTGTATTTTGATTATTTGCCTTATATGGCAATATACGACTCCAATTTATTGTAGGTCTATGTAGCGTCAATTACTGCAGGATGGACTTCATTAAACAAAACAAAAAATTCAGGAGCATTTGGAATTGAAGACACCGTCGGTACAGCAGTTTTAATTAACGAGTTTTTATAGGAATTCATAAACTGTCTGTTTTCGGCGTGTGTCAAGCATAGACGGTAATTTTCACTCAAGTATTTTACATATTTTGTTACTAGGTTTTCTTGTCGACCATTAATGACCTATTTTATACACCAGAAATCATTACAACAGAATAAAATATAAAAATATTACATTAAAGTAACTTGAAACATAACCACACCAGAATCACGAGTAAGCCAGTAGACCTACAATAAATATTACTTATGTTCGTTCTTATCTTTCTGGATGTTTCAAGAAAGTGAAGAAATGCAATTCAGGATTTTGTCTTTTATTATTACTGAAATTTACAGCAGAATAATAAGGTCTTTTCGAATATAGCGTGTTCTGATAAATACAACACTCCTATTTATTTACATACTTCCCGGAGTAGTTTCTGTAGTCTTACATAATGGCTGCTACGATCGCTAGTAAATGCGCGCGCATGCTCGGCTGGCAGAAAAACGGGCTGAGTTTCTGTACTGTATTAATACTTATACTGTGGTCGTACTCTGTAACTCCACCAACTCTCTCAACTACGATTACACCAATGTTACTAGAAAAAGTTATTCTGTAACTATTGGTGTCAAGAATCGATCTTGAAATCACACCAATATATTGCTGCAAATATTGGTGACACACCGACGGCTGCAAACCCCTCGGTGAGCTCAACATCAACTCGAAAGTAATAAAATATAGCAAAATTTGCAGAAATATCGACATATTTGTGTTACAATGGCGGCCTATATCCTAATAAGATGAATTTGTGATGGTGCCAATCGCTATATTTGCGTGATAATATAGAAGGTACAGTATATATCCATTAATGAACAGATTCTTAGTATTTGTTAATATGTTTTTATCAATATGAAAACCAAATACATAATTTCATGTTGCAGTAAGCATGTTTGAGGTTATGTTCACTTAATGGCCCATAATATTAATTAATATACTCTGCCTTGTTTCAGATTTGAAATTGTCAGGTGAATGCCGAAATTGTAATATCCAAACCCTGTGATCTGCATTAAAGAGTGGACAACATAATATGCACCAATAATAAGCTTAAAACATTGATGGGAGTCACCTCTATGTAGGCCTCAATTTTTTAATGTAGTGTAAAATTTTGTTCGGTTCATTCGAAAGAACAACAGTGCACAAGTAGGTTATTTGCAATTGAGAAGGACATCCCACTCAAGTGATGCTTCATGCAGTGAGATGTTGTTGGCTTTTTGTAATTTTCAGGAAGTAATATGTGAATAATTATGAAGACTGTGCTTATTAGAACTGAGCAAAGTGCCATGAACTCATAATATAACATAATATAATAGCTTTTGTACCAAAGTTTACTTTGTAAGTGTATACTATATCACTCAGCAAAATATGATGTACATTGTCCTTACTTTTAAATATACTGGTAGCCTATATAGTGTTTATCTGTTTTTAACTGCACAAAATGTATGCCTCACTGCCAATATAGCCTATTGTCATCACTACAAAATGGACAAAACTCAAGAAAGCTATTATTTAAATCTAGCTACAATATTGGCTGTACCCAATTTCTTTGTCTAACTTAAACCATCTATTTTATTCCCTCTACCCTTTTATAATAATATGAGGTAGGCTATATTGTATCTCGTGATTTTGCGTCAAGTGCAAATTGCATTTAGTTGAAATGCATATTGAATTTTCAAAGCCATTTTACCGTAACTTAATATTTTCAACACAAAAAATAAAATATCTCTTAAAGTAATGGTCCAAATTGCATGAAATTTTGCACACCCATAGTTTTTTGAGTGTTCTAGAGGATAAACCTAAATAATCTGATGTATATGCAACACAGGATTATTTCACTTGAGAACATGATGTGAAAAAATTAGTAATCATTTTATATTGAAATTTTAAAATCCCTGAAAATTGTATCAGATATACCACAGTATAAATTGATGGTTTATCTTCTAGATTATAGTGTCAGCTATGAATAAAAATATATATATATTACACCAATCAGATTGGCTCTTTGCAAGAAATCATGTTTCTTAGGCTTAATCGCATGCTGAAAAATAACAAATTTTAATTTGCTAATATCAACCTTCATATTTGTGACACTATAACAATATTTGTGCTCATTTCAAGCCCCAAATATATACTTCTAATGTCTAAAATTTCATTTTGTTATTGCAAATAGTGTTGAAGATATCGAACAGTTACTGCAATGCCTGCTCGGGCATGGTCTCTTGGTGTACGAGCCCCCTTAAGACACTTTTTCAGTGATATTATGGTGTTATTTAAATTAAAATATAATTATGAACAACTATAAGGCCAATTGTAATGTTTCAAAGTACTGTGTGAATTAAATACTAATGAATTCATTTTAAGTTAACCTAAAACGCAATTAAATTATTTCAAGGGTTTTATAAATGTCATAAAAGCAGCAGACAAGAAAAGATACTCTTATTTGCTTAAATTTTACTATTTGCTTTATCTATATAAAAATAATTTTATCATTGGCTTGTGTTCTATAAACAAAGTAAAAACTCCTACTGAGTAATTATTTTTACTTCCTCTGCCTGTACCATAGGTACTATAGGTAAAGGAAGTATTGTTTTCGACCCCAACTTTGAAGTTGAGTTTTTAGCCTAAATACACATTCTGAGGTCTTCTGAATCCACAAATACTATTTTCGGAAACGTCTGTGTGGATGTGGGTCAACAGCCTAGCTCCAGAATGGAAAAACGTAAGAAAAAAAAATTGTATTTCGGTTGGGTATCTTCTGAAGATGTGACACAAAGATTGGCGACATGCTTCTCTTATTTTTAAAGGGACTTTACATATAAAAAATGTTCGTTTTTCGCGATTTTATCGATTTGTTTACATTTTGCACATGGGTTGCTTATACTAGGAGTTAAAACTTTTATTTGAAACATTTTTTCAAAGAAAATCTCAAAAGTGTAGTCTTTATCAGAATGTGAAGTGAGAAAAATGTATTGTGCATGCTTAAAGTAAAGAAAGTTATGAGAGTACAATAAATATACTTTATTTGGGTTGTGTATCCTTCGGGGATGCGATGTGATGTGTTAAGGACATTCTCTTCATTTATACAACCAATTTACATGACAAGAATGTCATACACAATAATTGTATTTTACTGAGAGACTAACTTTCATTTGGACAGAGATTGGAAAGTTCATTCCCTTCACTGAGTATGAACCCGAGAACCTTGAATCCAGCAACATTTTGATAAAATGAGTATTCTGAAAAGGGCTACATCTTACTTTCTGTTAATCGTTAAAATGAATACTTTCACACAAAAAAGGCGAGTTGCAAATGCAATATATAACCGCTTCGAGATCGCATATTTTTTTATGATCATAATTTAAATCAGACATTGGAAAACTATTGCGAAATTTGCTAATTGGATGCCTCGACATACCCGCCTTATAGTATATTAGACAGTAAACATTACTAAATAAATGGTGCAAAAATATGTTGCACAAACTTTCTCGAATATTCGTGTTAAAGGCTAGCACAGAAAAAAGTAAATTGTAGGGACAATTAAATTTTATCTAATATATAAAATCGAAAGTGTGTATGTATGTATGTATGTATGTATGTATGTATGTATGTTTGTTCCTTATACAAATCTACATTTCTTTACCAATTTACATGACATTTTGCACACATACCCAGTTAAGCCCGGGAAGTATAGCTGTCGACATTAAAATTGAAACAAATCAGTCCTTCCCATGAAAATTATATAATTTCTGTGAATATTCTACTGAAAAAAATGAAATGTTGTTCAGTTCACATGGCAACAGTGAATTGTTTACTGTGATTACATAGGGCCTTGGCAACTATATAGCCTAATGCTGGACTTTAACGAATTATGATTCCATGTAATATATTGGCGAAAATAATTACTGAAAAATGAATTACACGAAAATAAAGCACAGTGTGATGCAGTCACATAACTTTCTCTACCCTCGACATAAGAAATATTTTCTCACTTCACATTTTGATGTAGAATAAGAGGTCGTATTGCAGGAGCAACTTAAGTGTGTGAGTATGCTCTATCAGAAGTCGGTAAATAGTCAGTTATCCATAGCTGTAGGCTTTTTATTAGTTGAGATTTATCATAGGCCCTAAGCATGGGATGGAACATTTTGCGTCCTATACTCGCAGTATATTATGTCCCGGACATAAGACATAAGACATAAGAATGTCTTACTTTTCATACTTTCACAGTATTATAAAATATGGAATTATTTTATGGGGTAATAGCAACCAGACAGAAAAAATCCTAAAACTTCAGAAGAGAATTATAAGAGTCTTATCAAATTCTGATATTAATGCACCATGTAGGCCTCTATTCAAACAGCTAAAGATTATGACAGTTGTTAACCTGTACATTTTGGAATTGCTCATACACGTAAAGATGAAGTATAATAGCGAAACATCTAGAGCCAGCATTCATTCCCATATGACTCGGAACTCACATCAAATTGATCTTCCACAACATAGACTATCAAAGACAGAGGTAAATTTTGAATATGTGGGTTTTAAACTATTCAATGCTCTGCCTGAAAACACTGTTAACTTGCCTTTTAACTGTTTTAAGAATAAACTAAAGGGCTGGCTTACATTAAACCCAGTCTATAGAATAGATGAATTCTTAAATTGTAATTTGAACTTAATTTAAGAAGGATGTAAATTGAATGTAGTGATGTGTGATGTAAACAATGTGAATAGAATGAAGTGCAATGACTTTAGATGAACTGTATGTAAGGTATGTAGGTTGCGCTTGAGAATCAATATTGTATGATGTAATCGTCAGAGATAATCTTTCGTATTGTATCAGTGGAATGACATTGCCTATTGTTTTATACTCAATGGCATAATAATAATAATAATAATAATAATAATAATATGAAAGTGATACTGCATTTCTATTTTATTTCAGCTCCGAAACGGTTGTATGGTAACATGAGAATGAGAAATAAAATTTTCCGTCAAGTCAATACAATCTTATGAAATTTATGTTTCTTCTTATTTCAACCCCTCCCAGGCATGATGAGTAGAAGCAACAGAATGCAGCATTCGACATCCTCTATGAACCATAAAAAGCTATATCTAGCGTTTTCTGAGGGAATAGTCTGAGTGCCATATGTTGTTCTTCCTCATTTCGAATTCTACATACATTATTATATCAGGACCTAGAGTTTCAACATCGAAAGTCCTCCATAAGTTAATTTCAAATTACAAAATACAAAGCCCGGGCGACGCCGGGCCTTTTCAGCTAGTTTATTATATTTTCAGAAAACCAATAAATATCTGGAATGGAAAGCATCAGGGTCGGTCTTTATATTCAATGCTTTTACCATGTAATAATAATAATAATAATAATAATAATAATAATAATAACAACAACTTGGGCTTTTCATGGTTTCCTCAATCTCAAAGGCAAAATGCAAGATACATTGAGGTATAGCCGAACAATAGAAACAAATGGTGCACTAATGAGTTATTACAAAGAGCCTACTGGTAAATTTGGGTGGCCACGAGGTTTGATTTGAACCCAGGACCTTTTCTGTATTACCCTATATCACCTCGCTCTAACTGATTTTGGTGTGTTCATTACGACTGTGGTGAACTGACTATATGACACAACAATTTCTAGAATATAGTTTTCTTGTTTCTATGGGCAACAAAAGAATATTCATATTTTAATCAAAATGTATGTTCTGGAATTCACATTTAAGTAATGTTATTTCGTGTTTATCTTGGTGCGTACTAATTTTATGAAGATATGTATTTAACAGAAAATGTTTTTTTTAATTTTCTCTACAACTTTACTGTAGTAGGTTTTCATGTATCGACTACTGTAATGGAGATAGTCTAGAAAAATTGAAAATGGATAGGAGTAAAGTACCCCCTAATATATTTTTGCAGAGAAACGGATATAGCCATTTTATTAGTCATATATAAGAGTATCCAATTTTAAATTTTTATTAAAATCGTTATAGCCATTTAAAAAAAAAAAAAAAATCAAAATTTTTAAAAACGTTTTCATGAAAAGTCCCCTTAATATTTTAATTATAAAACCCAAATTCTGGGCGGTTCGATAAAATTTCAAAAAAGTCCTTGCTTGATTCAAGAAATGAAGTAAATACAATGGACCGTTTATCCGCTGTGCTTGTCCACAGACGGATAGACAGACGGACAGACGTCATTCCAAAAACACTTTTTTCTGTTTCTAGGCATCGTGAAATATGTTTTCCCGGTGTTTTCTCGATTTCGATTTTTTGTTACGATCACAATACTTTCTCTATACTACTGTGATATTTTAAAAATTTGGAAACCAGACTCTCTAAATGGTTCGCAAACAGACCAGACATTGGGCTGGTTAAATGAGGAAGTATAAGTGCCAATGTAGCATTGCACAAGGTGTGCATAACTTGGTGATGATTTGTGGAATTGCATTTCAAAGGTGGTTGACAGTCTAGTTAATTGTGAAATACGAAATAAGTATTTTAAAGAAGTAAAGTTAAGAAATACGCGGAATAGGTAGTTGCAAGTAAGGAGTTTTTGGTTTGAAACGTCACGGGTGCCAGTGGGGAGACGAATTGACGCACGATGTTATAAAACGGGCAAACTGACCAGTTTGGCTCTCTTGCTACTCTACACTCTTCACGACTGGAACGACAGCACTCAGGAGCACTCCGGTGCAAGTTTATTTAAAATTGTGTAACATTTCATCATGAAGTCAGTATGTAAGTACACTATGTAATTTCAATTTATTTCAATACTAATAAACTAGTCATTTTGTTATTATGGGTAAAAACTAGCTTTTGTAATTTGTTCATGGAGATGTACCGTTCCTTGCCCTTGTCCTCGAGGTTATGATGCAAATGTATATATATTGGGCCATCCTGATAAATCGCGTCCCGGGGTAAAAGGTGTCAGAATAAATTAGGGCCCCCGGGATACGACAACTGGTGATCAGAAGTGGGCGAATCTAACCCAGAACACAACTGGTGACCTGAAGTGGGCGAACCAAACGCAAAGCTCGAATTTAAGAAAGCTCAAATGGGTCGCCATACGCAAAAATAATTATTAAAATGGGTAAACCATATGGAATTAAGTGAAATTAAATGAAAGTAAATAACCACAGAGATTTAAAGCAAGGGAAGGCAGCTAGTTTAGTTAATACGGCGCATCTCATGTTCATATTGCAAAGGTTATTACCACTGAAACGTAGGAAGAATGAAACAGCTGACAGAAAGTAATGAGTTAGCATAGACAGATAGCGAATGTAGCAAATAACTTAAATCTTGCAAGAATAACTACAAGTGTTGAAACAAAGATTCTAGTGTAAGATAATAAACTCAACAATTTTTTTTTTCCTTTTTTTGTATACCATTGTTGTGTCTTTTTGCAAAATAAACATTCAATATGTCGATCAACGAATAAACCAGGAGGGCTATTGAAGACCTCAACAACAGGTTAGCGGCTCTAACGCTAGCAAATCAAGCGTTACAGCAGGCAGACCAAGTAGTTAGACATAAAGACTTAACTGTATGTACTACAGTTAAAGAATGGAACGAAATGTCGGGATCCTTACCTGTTAAGGAATTTTTTAACAATATTGAAGCTGCTGCTTCCATGGGAAACCTAGAAGCAGAGGATAAAAAACAAATAGTCAAGTTAAAGGTTATAGGGCCAGCCGCAGAATTTCTGTACGGTAGACCCGACCTAACTAACAAGGAAGCGACGTACGACCAGCTTAGGGCTGCGTTCGAGAATCGCTTCAGGGAAAAATTGCAGAACTGTTATTATTATACGCAGTTACAAACGGCTGTACAGAGAAAAAACGAAACGCCAGAAGCGTTTGCTGACAGATTAAAGGCCCTTAGTTTAAAAACACTGAAGGTTACGGGGGATGCAAATGAAAAGAAAGTTCTTGAGGAGGAGGCAGAAAGAAGACTTCTTGCTACTTTCACTGCGGGATTAAAGGGAGAGATAGGTAGACAGGTTCAACTAAGAATGCCTAAAAGTCTAAAAGAGGCAGTACAAATTGCTGTAACTGCTTATAACATCGTGCAAGCAGACCAGACAAATAAAAGGGAATCGGAGGCACAGCCTAGGTCTGTGTTTAATATGTTAACGCAGTTAAAATGTTTTACTTGCGGGAAAACTGGACACAAGGCACGAGACTGTCGTTAAAAACGTCAGTTGAACAAACAAGGGTTCCCGGAACAGAATCAAAAAGTGTACCGTGGGAATTTTCAAAATCAAAATAGGGCTCAGTCTACATATGTAGGGAAACCACCGATAGAATGTTTTTTCTGTAAAAAGAGAGGACACATTCAGAGTAAATGTTGGATTAAAAATCCACAGCTAGCACCTAGTAGGGGAAACTACAACAGAAATGAAAGGAATAGCGGGGCAAATTCGAATTATAGGACGGATTTTCCAGGAGCCTCCGCAAGCACCCCTCGTGGAGGCCAAGTCAGCAAAACCAGCAGTAATAACTACAATAGTAGAAATTTCCCCAGAAATGCTAATGGTCAATGTCATGATTGAGGGCCGGAGGACACAATTTATTATACATACAGGAGCAACGATTTCTGTAATTAAGCCAGGAATCTCAGGGGCAAGTTGGGAAAATACTGAGGTGATAGCAAAAGGGGTCACGGGAATTGGACTGGACATTAAAGGGTCACAGACGGTAGAAGTTCGATTTGAAAACAGAGAAAAATATATTCACTCATTTATAATATGTCCGTTAGGAATAAACCAGGATAGAATTATTCGCCTAGATTTTTTGAGTAAGAAGAGGATAAATATTAACATTGTACATCGCATGTTACTGACAGAAGGTGGGGCAATAAATCTCGGAGTACCAACCAATGACAACGAAACCAGAAAGGAAGAATTCAGTCTGATCAACCGAAATGTTCTGCATTTTTCTCAGAAAAAACCAGACACCTCCAAAGAAGTTTCAAGTACAGAGGTTGTGACAGAGAGAGGACCTAAGGGATTCCACCCCACGAGTCAGTTACAAATGCAAACAGGATGTCCAGTGTATAATACTAGAATTGTGAAGGTTCCCCCAAAGAGCGAGATAATAATATTAGGGAAATTAAGTAAAAAGGGATGCGCATCCAGAGAAGTTAATATGGAAGACAGAGAAAAACTTTTTGAACCAGAAATCTTGGGTATATATGGAATATACACAGCTAGGTCGCAGAATAGTAACGAACAGTTAAAGCAAGGGAGGATTCCTATAAAAGTTGTAAATTGTACGGGAGAGGAAATTGAAATAGTGAGAAACAGACGTTTAGGGCATGTTTACCCTGTATTAACAAATAGTGAGAATAAAATTAATACAGTAGAGGGAGTGAATATATTAACGCCGATGACAGGAACAGAATTAGAAACAAATATTGCAGACACAGTGAATTTATAACACTTAACAGTTCAGGACCAACATAAAATAAGAGAAATAATGAGATATGCTGACGTATTTCAAGTCCCCAGAGACAATGAAATAGGTTGCACTAGTGTAATTAAACATCGTATTGAAACAGGCAATGCACGTCCTGTTAAGAAAAAACCTTACCCAATACCGTATAAATACAAGGAAAAAGTTAAAGATATGCTGGAGGACATGTTAAAAAAATACGTTATACGACCCTCAACTTCTCTGTGGAATGCACCAATTGTCTTAGTGCCAAAAAAGAGCCCAGACGAGACAAATGAATTAAGGTTCTGCGTAGACTTTAGGGGTTTAAATATGGTCACTCATGGATACACATACCCTTTACCTAACATTACAGAAACTTTGGATGGCTTAGCTTGGCAAGTGGAAATTGAGGAAAAAGATAAAGAAAAGACAAGTTTCCAAACTCAATTCGGATCGTTCGAGTTTGAACGAATGCCATTTGGATTATCAGGGGCACCTCTGACATTCAGTAGGCTAATGGACACCGTATTGACAGGACTAAAAGGCCTATCATGCTACTGTTACTTAGACGGTATTATTATACATGGATCTTCAATAGAAGAGCATGCAGAAAGACTGTCCGAAATTTTAGAGAGGTTAAGAGAAGCCAATCTAAAAGCGCATCCACGTAAATGTAAATTTGCGGTAGAACAAGTTGAATATCTTGGGCACATTGTAAACCAGCAAGGCATACTTCCAGACCCGGTAAAAATTCAAGCTATCGAAAAATATCCTATTCCAAAGACACAGAAACAGGTTAGATCATTTTTGGGCTTAGCCGGTTATCATAGAAGACATATACCAAGTTTCGCACACATTGCAAAACCCCTCTCAGACTTAAAAAGAAAGGAGATAGATTTAAGTGGGGAAAATCACAAGAAGACGCATTTGACAAGCTTAGAAAGGCACTATGCAAAGATCCGATATTAAAATATCCGGATTTCACGGATTTTATTTTGAGTACTGATAGTTCGAGTTTTGCACTAGGAGCTGTGTTGTCACAAAAAGAAGGAGATATAGAACACCCGGTAGCTTATGCATCACGAGTTTTGTCTAAAAGTGAACAAAATTTTTCCACGACAGAACGTGAATTATTAGCATTGGTTTGGGCTACTAAACATTTTAGATGTTACTTATACGGAAATGAATTTATTGCTGTCACAGATCACGCCGCACTAAAATGGTTATTTTCATTACAAGATCCAAATTCAAGGTTAGTAAGATGGGCTTTAAGGTTGTCAGAATTTATGTTCACAGTACAATACAAGCCAGGAAAATCACTTACTAATGTAGATTCTCTTAGCAGAATAATGGTAAACACAGTGCAAACTGCTAAAGAAGCAAAACCAGTAAGAAATTTACAATTAGCGGAACCAAAATATACAGAATGGGTACAAGATACAAAGAAATTTAGATTAGATGAAAATGGAATTTTATTTTACAAAGAAGGGAAATCAGAACCTCGTCTAGTCGTACCAAAGCCTATGAGAAGGTCCATTTTGGAAAATTTTCATGACACACCGTTTGCTGCTCACCAAGGTCAAGTTAAAACATATGACTTAATAAAGTCAAGATTTTACTGGCCAGGCATGAAACAAGAAATTCAAACATACGTTGCCGAATGCATGTCGTGTAATTCTAGAAAACCCGGCAAAAGTAACGCAGCTCCATTACAATCACTTGGACCAGCATTAAAACCATTCCAAAGAGTACATATGGATATCGTTGGACCTTTACCCCACCTCAGTACGAGGAAATGTGTATTTGCTAACTTTTGTTGACGCATTTTCCAAGTATACAGAAGCTATACCAATTCCGGACCAGACAGCGGAAACGGTAGGTAAAGCATTTGTTTATAACATTATAGCACGTCACGGAACACCTCAAAATTTGAATTCAGACAAAGGGCGTAACTTCACGTCAAAATTGTTTAAGGAAGTTTGTAAGTTGTTACATATAAATAAACTTCAAACTAGTGCTTATCATCCCATGTGTAATGGCGCAGTCGAAAGAACGCATCATACAATGGAAGACATGCTGTCACACTTTGTAAGAAAGGACCAAAGAGACTGGGATTCGTATGTTCCAATCATACAGTTAGCTTTGCGAAGTACACCACACACAACAACGGGATATTCCCCATATTTTTTGCTGCATGGGAGGGAAATGGAGTTACCATTTGCAGAAAATGTAATACCGAAATTTCAGATAGAGGAACTGGAACAGGACGATGTAAAAACATTGGCAAAGAAGTTGGAAGAAGTTTATGGAAAAGTACGGGAAAATTTTGAAGAAGAAAACCACAAACAGGTGACGTAGTATAATGCAAAGAATAAAACAAAAAACAGTGAAATAAAAATCGGAGATGAAGTGTTGCTATACTCCACGGCTTTGAAAAAGGGCGTTTCAAAGAAGCTTTCAAAAAAATTTGTTGGACCATTTTATGTGGAAGAAAGAATCAATCCAGTGAATTATAAAATCAGAGCGCAAGACGGCACAATGTCTGTAGTGCATGTCAATAGATTGAAATTGTGCAAGACACAGCGCTTTAATAATCAAGAAAGCAAAGAAATGCATGGCACATCGGGAAGCGACGGGTTACAAGGTCGCGACGGACATAGCAATAAAGAGGAGAAAGAAGAAGATACAGATAACATGCAGTGCGTAGGCGCGGGCGGTACAAGAATACGGAGATGCAAGGACAAGCAGAGAAGGAAGATAATAACTGTACATATGACTTGCATATCGTCCCGGGAGCATGGGAATTCGATACTACGACTGATAACAGAATAGACTTAATAAACACGGACCAGGAGCATATACAGACAAAGACAGAAGATGATGACGAGGACGAAGACGAAATGCCATTAAGTTTCCTAAAAGAGAAATTCAAAATAGGAGGAAAAGACATTCCTCCGGCTTCCAATCTTGATAAACTGACATTAACACGGGATAATGACGTACCACCTACAGAATACCCGGAAGTCCAAACTAGATATAATTTTAGGCCTAGGAACATAAGTCAGGCTTCAACTTCCACAGAAATAGTAGAAAAAACAAGGGAGGAGGGAAATAATACAAAGTATAATTTAAGACCAAGATAAAAAGAAATGTTTTGTGTTACAGGTTACATCTGTATATGGATCGTCGCCTTATCAGCACTACCAGGGAAGGGAGTAAACGTTCAACAACAGCAGGAATTAAATAAGGGACTTGTTTTTTAAAACAACAAGAAATATTATTATCAGCGAATAAATGGTCGATTGTTTAAGATTTTTCATTGGATCAATATTACGAAATCTTAGAGAATATGACACAACAAATAAATAATTTAAAGCATACAGTAAATAAACCAGATTTTATGAATTTTCAAACTTATGAAGCTTTAACAGAAATGTCGAAAAAAACAGTTCAAATTTCATTGCGAAGGTTGGAACACGAATTACAAAGAATTCAAAAAAAAAGTAGAAGAAATTGATAAAGAGTTGTTTTATTCGGAGGGTAGAACAAGAAGAGGACTTATAAATTTGGGTGGATTAACTTTAAAAATATTGTTCGGAGTATTAGATTCAACTGATAGGCAAAGAATAAATCACCAGATAGAGTCATTAACGCAAACAAATGAAAAAATAATCGACTTAATGAAACAGCAAATTACATATGTAAACAAGACTGCAGATAGAGTAGAACAAAATTGCATTAATTTAAATAAGTTTTCCAAAATACTTAATACAACACTGCATGTGTTAGATAACGTTACGGAAGACGTATTTTTCGAAATTAATTTAGTCATGAAAAATATGGATTTGCTAACAAATTTGCAGATTATGGCGGATACGTTAAAACAAGTTCAACATAATTTGATTCAATTTAGAATGGCAGTTGATTCAACAGCAGCCGGCATATTAAGCTCATACTTATTGCCCCCACAGGAATTTTCACAGATACTACAGAGAATTGCACTTATGTTACCAGAGGGAATTTCATTATTGTTTACACCTATAAATAGGAGTATATTTTTATATTATTCAACAGCAGCCGGCATTTTAAGCTCATACTTATGGGAACCTTTTGCGTGCAGTTAAAAATTTGTCCACCAGAGCGCAGCAGGGTCTGAGGAGGTCCTGCCATCTCGTTCTGCCATATACTTATGCGTATCAATAGAAGTGAATAATGTTGGCTTTCCTATAAAAACTGGCGATTAATAACGTTTAAGTTATATTCCAGAAATCAGATACCTATATTCTGCCTAGGAGAGTGTGAGATCGCCAGAAAAAGTATTGATTTGTTAAAAGAATTAAATAATTAATGTCTGTCTGAAGTAATAATTGGTTGTAATTATTAAGTCGAAAAGAACCCGTGGGGCGTGTCAGCAAAAACAGGAACAATAATTATTTTGCAGTGGCAGAGACATGTGTAGCTTAGTGACAAATAATTCAAAATATTAAAATTATTCCTGTATATCGCGATGACATTTGTATTCGTTAAATGGTGAAGAAATATTTCAAATTTTATGAAACATTTAAAACTTGTTGTACAGTACTTCACAAAGAAAACATCCCATCTTCTTTAGATTTATAACCATAGTCGTAAATATGTTAAAAATATTCTTTATACTGTAAGTCATTTTTAAAAAGTAATTTAGGTTCATGGTTGTTTGCTTTCACAATATTCTGTATATATTTCAGCTTTCGGTTATGGATTTACTGTGTGGTAAACAGATGCTAATATTTGATTAATATAACACAGTAGTTATAGAAAGTAAAGAATTTGGATACAAATGTGTAAATATTTTATTCCTATTATAATTAATATTTTATAAATAAATTTAGGTTACGTTTGCTTGCTTCTAAATAATATCCTTTAAAGGCTTATGAATAAGACATGCTCCAGAATTATAGCTGTCATTAAGTTTTTGTGTGGAAAACAAATAAAAATAAAAGTATTTGAATAGTGTATCATATTAGTAATAGAATGTTCTTTTCATGAAGTCAACGTAATTTGAAAGAAGCTGGAATGTCAAAATAAGGTAATAAGGAAATGATTTTCTTGTGATTAATACTATAGGCCTAAATGCGTAATATTTTTAACGTCAACGCCCATCCATAATATTGGTTCATACTTTTTGTTTTAGAATTATATTGCATAAGTTTCATAATTATGGCTCGCAGGGAATTGTTATTCATTGTACTGGGTTCTCATATGCTAATAATTCAAAATACTATGTTCTCTTCGATTCGGGTTAAAATATCTACGTGCATCGGTAATTCCAGTTCTAATATAGTGTTTTAATATCATTAATGTGCATTATAAAAGTGAGTTGTATATAATAACAGTGTAGTTGATTTATTTATCTTTTTATTTTTTATTTTTTGTATTTAGAGGGAAAAAATAGCCAGTGCCAATTGCTAGTATAGAAAGGAAAAATATGCTTTGACGTCTTCTTTAATATATATATATTTTTTTAATCTTCAATTTACAAGAACAACCAATGTCTGTAAGAATAATTCAGTTTTGAAATTGTTTCAATTTTACGATTTGTTTTAATGTTTGCAATGAAAAAACTTACGAATTTATTGAAAATATTAATAATTTTATTATACAAATTATAAAAAATGTGAAACAGAAATATGTGAATTTTTGTTATGAAGTTGATAAATTAAGTAACTTGTATTTATCAAATACTGTCCATAGAAGTAATTTTGTATCATAGTTTGAAAGAGAATAAGTGGTTGCGTTTCCTGCTGGGCGAACTTTCTGTTTAAAGCAACAGAACATAAGTGAATCTTGTCCATTTGATGAAGATATTTGAAACATGGCCTTCTGTTGTAGATAATGAGAATACTACTTCTTGTTAAGTTTTATTCTTTGTAAAAATGATTAAGATAGAGAGTCAATTCTGAGGATTTGAAAGTGTTGAGCGAGGAGATTTGAAGGAAATCATAGACTATTAACTATTAGCATCCGTTTAATCTTCCTTATATTTTATAACCATATATTTCGTAAAGCATATGTGTACACCTCTGTTTTACACAGATGATCGCCACAACATGTTTTCTGGCATTCTGATTGATGTTTAAATAGTCTGGTCCATTATGTTCAATGGACAGCAGACGACATGCTTGGACCTCTTTTGACCCTGCTGCCACCTATCGGGAGTCGCTGACAGAAAGGTTCCCATTAGGGTGTAGGCGAAAGGCATACGATGCCGGCGGTAGAGATAGAAAACACAGGAGTATTAGAATCGGCCGCGGCATGCCAGTATTTTTCCGAAAAATTCCAATTATTGCCACACGTAGAAGGAAATATAATTCGAGAAAAACCAAATGGTTAAATGATATAATTGTTCCTAAATTGGATATCCAGCAGTTAGATTTACCAGAATTATTAAATGACGAAAAGTTGTCAGATATTGTAAAGGAATTACCGGACACTAAGTTTTTTCATGAAGAAGGAATTACAGTACAGGCGTTACACCAAAAATTAGGAGAAGTAAAAAGGAACCAAAACGGTAATATAGGGTATGGATTATTCCCTGCTTGTATGCTTGTACTTACAATTGTACTAATGGCCATTGTTTTGTATGTTATACAGTTTCTTCAGAACAGCAGGCAGAAGACACATAACATTACGAATCACCAGAGCAAGGTAGCTGACGTTGCAAACTCCGTACCAACTACACAAACTACACAAACTACACAGCCAAGAGTGGAAAATGCAAAGTCGAAACTTCCAGATGATGACATACAAGAAACAGGCCAAGGACCAAGTAATATTAGAGTGAAGTCAGTCTTCACGGGAGCGGGATTTTCATAAGGGGATTTTTAAAATTAAACAGAATCTTGCATTAGGCAGATTAAGGGTAATAGAATTAGAATGAATTAGTAACAAAATTAATTAAGAATTTTAAAAAAGGGAAACAGAACGTTAAATAAAATAAAATGTGTGTGCGTCAAGTCGTTCCCATGGTAGCCATGGCGACGTTAAAATAATGATGTGAAAAGTAATCGGCAGGAGACGGCATCCAACAAATGCAACAACGAGCACAATACTAAAACTAAGAAATAAATAAATGAAGAAGTATCAACGAATTGACGAACTGACACACACGCACCCCGTTCGAATCCAGCTAAGGCCCTTGTCCTCGAGGTTATGGTGCAAATGTATATATATTGGGCCATCCTGATAAATCGTGTCCCGGGGTAAAAGGTGTCAGAATAAATTAGGGCCCCCGGTATACGACACTACGTATATGAGAGAAAGTAAAACCATTGGCATTTTGCGAATTTCTCCTATTATTATAAATCCGCCTTTCTTCCCTATAAGTGTCTTGCAACATGACAGTACGTGTAATATAAACGCCCCTTTCAAAATATATACATGAAATTAAACTCCCGCCCAGTTTGGAAGTTATGAAATCACATTCCCGCACTCCATCAGCCAATGATATTCATTGCAGTTTGTTAGGACAGATTTCTCTTAGCTACTTTCATTGCCAACATTCACGAAAATTCACAAAGTTATTGGTGGGCCTCATCAACGCGTCTCGAGGTACCAACAGGGAGTTACAGAATCGCTCACGCTCCGGCCGTTGGTATCTTTCTGTTGGTTGGTGAGCTCTCAACAACACCAATGCGTTGGTGGTGAAAGTTACAGAATACGACCCCAGGAGACGGAAGTGGAAGTAGCCAAGAGGGCGTCTATGAATGAGAAACTCGCCATTATGATAAATGGCATCCGTTATATAAAGATGAGGCATTGACGGAAAATATATGAAAATCAGTACCTCAGGTTTGAAACTGCCCCGCACGTGGCGTGTATGACCTTGAAACATGTTTGGACAAGTCTGTAGTGATGCAAAATCCTATGACGTCATAAATAGAGAATTTGCTGATTCAGCCTTGTCCGCAGAAATGTCATTTCTTGCATGTGAATAAACAAATTTTAATCTCCTGCCAGATGTCCTTTTGTTTTTCTGAAATCTATAATAAGAATTACGCATTAATTCGAAATATATCATTTTCTAATCTTCCGCCAGACGCGATTTTGTTTTTCTGATATCTACAATAAGAATTAGCATTAATTCGAAAATTCAAATCTCCCGTCAGACGCCATTTTGTTTTTCTGACATCTTTAATAATAATTACGCATTAACTCGAAAAATAAATTTCAAATCTCCTGCCTTCCACCATTTTGTAAATTCATATCGTGCGCGTGGTACGCCATCTTGAATCACGTGACCATTGCAACATGGTAGTACGTAGGCCGTGACGTCTTAAATAAAGACTTCAGGACTCATCTGTAATGTGAGATGCGTGACCTTGAAACAAGTATGTACAAGTCTACCGATGCATGTTCGGGGAAGTCTGGAGTGATGCAATATCCGGTGACGTCATAAGTAAAGAATTTGCTGATTGAGCATTATCCGCAGATATTCCAATTCTTGCGTGTGAATAAAAAAATTGTAAAGTTAACCTTCTGTTTGAAGATACGTCTGTTATGCATTAGGAAAAAACTGCTGTCATTGTGTCATATGAGACGTATATTCGATCTCAAACCTCTCGCTGAATAAATTTTAAAATGTATAGATCTCTCACATAAGAATATTAACATAATGACTATTGACTATGCAATTTGAAATCTCCCGCCAAAAGTATTTTGTTCTTCGATCCAATTCATAATAAAGAAATTTAAATCTTGCGCTAGATGGCATTTTGATTTTCTGATATCTGTAATAAGAGTTTGAACTATACAAACGTTATGAAGTTAGCCATGCCCCTGGTTAAAAGTAGTTCACCAAAAAGTCGAATATAATTTTAAATTTCCCATACCTTCCACCATTTCTAATTTTCAAATTGGGCGCCATCCGCCAATTGAATCACGTGACCACGTACGTAGGCTGTAATGTCATACAGTGAGAAACGCAAAACAAAGTGTTCGATATAACATACACCGGATGTAACTTCATGCGCAAGCGAGGGAAATATGCTGATGCGTGACCTTGATCACTTATTGTCACGGTGATGATGCAAAAACGACAAACATTTTACTCCTGATGTACAAATGTAACATAAAATGTAACATCTAAATGTGAAATATAAATGGAAGTCTTGCATAAATCGAATAGTAAATGTGAAATCGGATTTCAAAAATAATAAATTCGAAATATACAATTTAAAATCTTGCGCTAGCCGACATCTTGAATTTCCTCCACAATTTTCGAACCTTCCGTCTTTTTTAAATGGCCATTTTCAAAATTCCCACCTCCCATCATGTTTAATTTGAATCGCGCTCTTGGTCCACCATTTGCAATTTTCAAATTTACCACCTTTCATCATTTGCAATTTTCAAATCTTGGTCCACCATTTGCAATTTTAAAATTTACCGCCATTTATAATACTCAATTTTAAAATTTCCCTCCTTCCGCTGTGTGAAATAGGAACCGGAAGCGTCGCCATTTTGAATTTCCCATAAATAATTTTCAAATTTACCACCATTTTGAATTTCCAATATTTAATCGCTCTCGCGTGGGCCGCCATTTCCAATAGAAACCGGAAACGACCACATTTGCAATAGGAACCGGAAGCGTCGCCATCTCTTGATAGGAACACTAACTACCGCCAACTTGAACCGGAACAGGAAGCGCCGTCATCTTGGATCACGTGACTGGAAGCGCAGCCATCTTTGATCACTTGACCGGAAGCGCCGCCATTTTGGATGACGTCAGCTGCTCCTCCGTGTTCCTAGGATGACGTCATCGGCAAAACCCCACTACTATGGAGAATATCATTTTCTCACTTCACATTTTGTTGTAGAATAAGAGATTGTATTGCAGGTACTGCTTCATCCAGTTGTCTCATTCTATTTGGATAAAACGAAGTCTGTAAAAAATCCTATCCACTGATACGTTATTCATATCTGTAGGCTTTGTATTAGTTGAGAAACATGGATGTCTGTCGTGGGCTCTAAGTATCTAAAAGGAGACAAACTAGGATGGAACATTTTTAGTCCTATATGCGCAGTAAATTATTAAGTCCCAGGATTTGGGGTGGAAAATATGAAAGCGATATTGAATTTCTTTTTGATTTCAGCCCCAAAACGGTTGTATAGTAACATGAGAGTGAGAAATAAAATATACTGTAAAGGGCAGTATAATTTTATGTTACCAGAATTTCTGTTTCTTCTTACTTCAATCGCTCCGAAGCATGGTGCGTAGAAGCAATGAAGTGAAAAGTTCTAAGTCCTCTATGAGCCATAAAAAGCTATCAAGGATTATCTGAAGGAATAGTTTGAGTGTCATCTCATAAGCCGTTTCAAATTCTACATACCTAAGGACCAAGAATTTTAAAATCAAATGTTCGTCATTAGTTAATTTCAAATTACAATATACAAAGCCAGGGCGACGCCGGGCCTTTTAAGCTAGTTTAACTTTATATTTTGTATCAAGCAAAGCTGATTCTCGTTTCTTTAGCTTTCCAGATTTTCCCGTTCAATGTTTGTCAGTTTCAAAAAATCAAATTGCCGATCAAATGATTTCTCAACACACTCCTACCTCCTCGAAGGGGGCATGGCTGTTTACACGTTGACATGGCTCCGCATTGCGACAACAGACATTGAACTGCAAGGAAGACAGGGGTCTTCAGCAGAGGGAAAGGTAAAGTAACTCAAGTATACAAGATGTACTACCAGATCACTCCAACAAGCATGACAACCACCGCAGCAAGACAAGACTAGAAGAAACTGACAGCAAGAGACCATAAACTAGCAGATGACATAATAACACAATTTAAGTTAAGTATTCTACTCAACCACTGCCTTCTTTATTTCTTACAAGCCATGCTGTTAAATCTGGCAACATCGATCGCATCGGTAGTCCTATCGGCTATGAACATGTTGTAAATAAATCAATGAACTCCATCAGAATCATCGAAAAATTTAGCATATTTCAGCTTAAAGTTGACCCACATATTTTTTGTTGGTATTGCCATCTAATTTAAGGTTTCAGTTCTTTGCCTCTTACCAATTACAACATATCCCCGGAAAACCCGGAATTACACGTATATACAGAGAAAATGACAATGTTTTATTTTTTTAATCTTTGTTATTTGCTTCTAATATTCAAAGGGAATTTCTGACTCATTATGTTTTTTGTTGGTATTGACATCTAGATTAAGGTCTAGAGTTGTTTACCCATTTTCAATTACAGCATATCTCCGGAAAACTCCAAAAACCACGGAAATCCGGAGAAAATGACTTTGTTTTAATTTTTTAAATCTTAGTTCTTTGTTCCTAGTATTCAAAGGAAATTGGTGACTCATATGTTTTTGTATTGATATTGCCATCTAGATTAAGGTTTCAGTTGTTTGCCCCTTATCAATTACAGCATATCCCCGGAAAACTCCGAAAACCACGAAAATCCGCAGAAAATGAGTTCGTTTTAATTTATTAATCTTTGTTCTTTGTTCCTAATATTCCCAGGGAATTTCTGACTGACATATTTTTTGTTGGAATTGCCATCTAGATTAAGGTTTCAGTTGTTTGCCCGTTATCAATTACAACATATCCCCGTAAAATCCGGAAATCCACGGAATTTCTAGAACTCGGAACTTGTAATCTACAGTCACTGAAACCGTTATTGGGAAGTAATTCTGCTTCAGGTGTGTCCTTTGCAGGTTCAAAAGGGTGAGTATCTGCCATAATTGTGATGGTCACATGCAAAGAAAATGGGAATCATATCTTCTAAACATGCCAAGTGTAAGTCAAAGTTGTTTTCTTTAGTTGCTCGCTGAAATCTCAAAATCAAAGACACTTTGTCTATATTATCAATCCAAAATTGTGCTGTTTTACCCAATGTCCCTTCTATAACTTCAGTCAAGAAAGTTTGATAGTGACTGGAAGGTTTGGCAAGATAAATTATCATTCACAGATGTCAAATTATAATATGAAGGGTGTGCTGCCAGGTTTTCAATCGCTTTCATCCCTTCAGCATCATTATTTTTTGTCATGCTGTAATTGGTAAGGGGAAAACAACTGATACCTTACTAGTTGGCACTTCCAACACAAAAGCATATGAGTCAGGAATTCTCTTCGAATATTAGGAGCAAAGAACAAGGATTTAAAAAGAAAACATAGTCATTTTCTCCGTATATACGTGGTTTTCCGGGGATATGCTGTAATTGGTAAGGGGCAAACAACTGAAACCTTAATCTAGATGGCAATACCAACACAAAAACATATGATTTACCAATTCCCTTTGAATACTAGTAGCAAAGAACAAAGATTTTCAAAAATTCAAACGAAGTCAATTTTTTCGGATTTCCTTGGTTTTCGGAGTTTTCCGGGGATATGCTGTAATTGATAAGGGGCAAACAACTGAAATCTTAATCTAGATGGTAATGGCAACAAAAAAACATATGAGTCAGAAATTCCCTTTGAATATTAGGGGCAAAGAACAAAGATTTAAAAACCAAAACATAGTAATTTTCTCCGTATATACGTGGCTTTCCGGGTTTTCCGGGGATATGTTGTAATTTGTAAGGGGCAAACAACTGAAACCTTAAACTAGATGGCAATACGAACAAAAATATGTGAGTCAGAAATTCTCTGGGAATATTAGGGGCAAAGAACAATAAAAAATTAAAACAAACCCATTTTCTCCGGATTTCCGTGGTTTTCCGGGGTTTCCGGGTAAATGCTGTAATTGATAAGGGGCAAACAACTAAAATCTTAAACTAGACGACAATACCAACAAAAAAATATGTGTGCCAGAAAATCCCACGGGGGGGGGGAGGGTTTGCTATTGGTAGCCCATGGTCTATAATGATAACATCCATAGATGTAAGGCAATTATTTTGTAAGCCCAATTTTGAGCAATTATTGTTTATAACTCATTAATATCAACTTTGTATCTTCATATTGTATTGAATTTAATATGTATATACTTATTATATACAATGAATTGTAAACATTTGGTTGCGTAACATGTTCAGAAGGACGAAATAAACTCTATTCTATTCTATTCTATTCTAGTGGTTACCCTAGGTAAAAGTTCGCATCATACCATTCGTGGCACGATGGCTTAGACCATAATCCGGGATCTAGATCTTTCGTTAGTAATTTATCAACAAACGTTTCACTCAACTAGACAGACTAGCAATGGATTAAGTAGAAAATTGTATTTATTGATCGTTTCATAACCCGTAAGAATTGATAGATATTGGGACCGAGGCACAGATGGCCTTAAAATTAAATTAAACATGGTACAACAGGAGAATAATTATTATGTTAGAATAGTATCTGATTGCACATACGCATTATACTGTACTAATACATACGGAGAGGGAGAGAGACCTTCTGTATTTCATTTGTAATCATGTCGCCTGCCAAGAAGAATGCTTTATGTCACTGAATACAAACATGCTAGCGCAATAATCATGTGACTTTTAGGTTTCTCAATTTAGTGTCCAGTAACCTGCTGCAATGATGGCTGCCTTTAGCATTCTGCTGCTATTTTGTGCTATTATTAATTTCTGCAACCCATGTGATCTGTAAGTAGCCTGTCCATATAGTGCTAAACTGCTAATACGAGATCTAACAGTAAGGGTTCACGTGTCTGTTTTACGACAACTTAAAGCTAATAATAATAATAATAATAATAATAATAATAATAATAATAATAATAAGTAGTAGTAGTAGTAGTAGTATTATTATTAATAATAATTATTGCAAATTATTATAATTATAATAGTAAATTATTTTGGAGGGAATGATATTTTGAATGATTTTTCATCTTTCGTATTTGTCATTAATCTCAATCACGCTGAAACGTATACCGATACAGTTAAATAAACGAAATATTCGTGACGAACTTGTACTTTACGCTCTAAATTCATTGTTACAGCCAGAAGCGGATCTATAGGCATGTGGAGTCTAATAAAGCTTAAATGTTAGAGCCTTCAACCCCAGTAGGGTCCTCATGCAGTTCCTCCAGATTTAAATGTTCTTCTATTTTGCGAATATTTTAAGCTTAACAGTATAATCAACGTCTTCATCATACCTATCGGTTCCTCTCAAAATTTGTGAACAATTTAAAAGTTGATGAACCCAGTATTAATCTTATCATACTGGTAGGCTACTGTGAAGATGGCATTTACCACAAATTAGTAAATAACTGGATCTGTGAAATAAATTTCTCTTTAGGCCTGAATACAGTTGCCTGTTTTCTGTTTCAGAACTGGCTATCAAATTTAGCACTTTTAAGAATTGTCATGACTCATGAGTTATGAAGATTGATATCTTCATAAACAAACATATAGCCCTACATGAAAACTAGCAACTTGTATAGTAATTGAGCATGTCTACATTACTCATAAGTACTTTAGATGAATAATACTTAGGAACTCTTATACAACAAACAGCCTAAAAATGCGAGATTCGATACAAAACGCCAAGATACTGGTACTGTATGAAGTCTGCCACTTGTATGAAGTTTCGTACGGATACTCATACATTGAAAAATGCTGTTTATTGTGATCAAAGATTCGGTTTATGTTATTACATTTTCCGTTTTGCGGGTTTATTACCAAGTATTGGACGTCATTAAAAATTTTGTTTTTAAAGATTTCGTTTCTAACTCAACTGTACAGTTTTGTATTAGAAGTAAGGGTAGTGTTCCCAGCTCATAAGACGACCTCTTCGAGGGGGTGGAATTCCCTACTTTTCTCTTTTAAGCAGTAAAACATATTTCACCCCTCCACTTAGCTATTGCTTTTGAATTGTGAAGGTCACAATGATGTTATGCAGTGATGGTTAGTGTAAAATGAAAATACTTGAACAGACAGGCGTTAGAAACACTATTAGTATGAAATACTGGTCAATGGACACCAAAAGAAAAACCGAAACAGTGAAAACTTTTTGATTGCGAAATTACCCATAGTTGTTTGCAGGCTATTATGAGTGGTTGAATGATTCACAGTTACGTATTATCTTGTTTGTATGAATAAATAACTTTTAATTCTGTCTTTGTAGTGTATTATCTGAGTATGAATAAGTATCCTTCAATTAATTATTTTGACTACTGTTATGAATCGGTTAATATTATCAGATTAGCTGCGTCCCGTAGTGATTACAATAAGCGGCGTGCACTGTAGTTATTTCTAGTAATAAGTACTAGTACTAATAATGACTCTCAGTAGTTACTTACAAGTACCATTTTTTATTTAATTTTGAGTGAATAACCTTATACTAGTACTACCCCCGCGGGATTTCTTGGGGGCTGGTTTTACAGGGAAGTGAGGGTCGGGGGAAGAAAACATAGCTAGCCCGCCTGTCTTTCTGCATTGTTGTCAACAGCATTTCAGTAGAATCGCACGTATGGTAAACGCACATCAACAGCGTAAGCATGAGATATGTGGAAACACAATAAATTGGTTGCCGAATTGGATAATTACTTCCGATGAATCATCCACGCTATTTTTTGTAGTGACATTTAATATTCAACAACGTGGTGATAGTATTGTGTAACAATTAATTACACGTCATAAGGGTTTGGTTATCAAATGTAATTTTCCTCCGGGAATAATAATAATAATAATAATAATATTTTTATTCCGTGGACAATTTTACAATTATGTTGGAAAAGTCAGGTGACTTTACAGTCATGTATTCCAAGGAGTCTGCAGATATTCCTCTATACTATAAAAACAATGTTGCAATAAAAATCTCTTTATAGTTGTTCTGAATTTGACTTCCTCCATCTCTTGCACCTCAGCGGGTAAGTGATTAAATAATTTAATTGCAGTATATTTACATCCTGCTTGTGACCTACTATAGGAACAAAAATATGGTTTCAACTTTTGACTATTTTTAGTTTCATAATTATGGGTGTCTATATTTGTTAAAAAGTGATTACTGTTACCTTTGGTATAAATAAGACACTGATAAATATATATATATATATATATACATATCATGGGCAGGATCGCCATTTTAATAAAATAGGGTTTGCAGTGGGTGCGAGGAGCTACGCCAACAATGACGCGTACAGCCCTCTTCTGAAGCACAAACACTGCATTAACATTCGCACAGTTAGCCCATAGTAGGGTCCCATATAGTAAGTGACTGTGAACGTAACTGTAATACACTTTTAGTAAAACTTCAAGCGACACCATCTTCTTAAGTATTCTTATCATAAAGACGCCTAATGCAATTTTAGGTGTTATACGATCAATGTGCGAGTTCCATTTTAAATTATCTTGTATCCACATACCTAAGAATTTGACGGGTGGTTTTACCTTTCTGTATTGGCATAGGTAATAACTAAATCCTAAGTTTTATCTAAATTTAGTGCTAGCTTATTGGCTTTACACCAATCACTTAGGACCATAGGCGTAACCAGGCCGACCTTATGGGGGGGGGTTATAACATCCGCGGGGTCTGGGGGGTATGGAATACCCTCCAGGGAGAGGGGGGTCCGGGGGTCCTCCCCGGAAAATTTTAAAAATTAAGATGCAAAATAACGAGTTTTAAGCTTTCGCGGGTCCTCCCCCGGAAAATTTTAAAAATTAATACGCAAAATAATGAGTTTTAAGCTTCCGGGGGTGTTCCCCCGGAAAATTTCAAAAATTAAGAAGCAAAATAACGAGTTTTAAGCTTCCCACGCTTTATACTTGTATTAAGTATTTTATGGGCAGACTTTAAAAAAATCATACAATTTTCCTTTTTTTAATCAATGGGGGGGGGTTCGAACCCCCAAAACCCCCCCTCGGTACGCCTATGCTTAGGACATCCACTTTTTCACCACAGTACTCTATTTAACCCACTAGTTTTGAAGTTCATACAGATGTCATCAGCATACATAATTTTAGCAAGAAACTCCGCCTCCGCTAACATTCTTGGGGAGATCGTTCACATATATGATAAAAGTAGAGGCCCCAGAATAGACCCTTGTGGGACCCCGAATTGAGTTAATCTGAAGCCAGATAGATTGCCGTTATAATATACTGCTTGAGATCTATTCGATAAGTATGATTTTAATAGTTTGACAGCACCCTCGCTGAATCCTATCTGTTTTAATTTACACAATAGTATCTCGTGAGAGACTGTGTCGAAAGCTCTCGATAAATAAAAAACTTTGCACATACATGTCGTTGGCTTTCCATTGCATTCAGGGTATCTTGAATGTACATATTTACAGCATCAATGCTTGATCTATGTTTACGAAAACCATACTGCTCACTTGCTATTAGACCATTTTCTTCAAGATATGTACTAATCTGCTCCGCTAGTAATCTTTCAATTATTTTAGATAACACGGGCACCAGAGCTATAGGCCTACAGTTGTCAGGATTGGACTTTTCCCCTTTTTTATAAATAGGGATAATTTTCGACACTTTTAACCTGTCCGGAAATATGCTTTTATTGATGGAATAATTTATTAAATGAGTATGTACTTCACACAAGTGATCACTAGAAAGTTTAAAAATCGAGGAGTCTAAATTGAATATATTCAGGCTGCCACTGTTATTCATTGAGTTGATGGCTGCAAGCACATTTTCCACCTTCACTTGACAGAATTGAAAAACGTTAGGATTCACAGGGGTATTCTCCAAGCACTACTTACTAACCTCAATTTTAGACACAAGCTCAGAGATATTATCTACAAAGTGGCTATTAAATGTTTCAGCGTTCATAGTTGAATTGTCAGAAATGTCCCGAGATACACAGTTCACTGAGCACAAGCTATTAATCATCTTCCACATTTTTCTAGGTATATCACAGGTCTCACCTATTAGGATATCGTTAAATGTACGCTTGACCGTTATCACGTATCCATTATATAGGTTCATCATGGTCTTGTAGCGTTCCCAATAGTAAGATAGGCCAGTGGTCTTCCCCAAATAGTAATACTCCATACACTTATTTTTCATAAGCTTTAACTCATCTGTATACCACTTCCTGTTTGCCTTATTAGCGTTCCTTATTGTAGCCAAAGGAAAGCATGAGTTCACGTATGTCAACAGTATGTTGAGAAAAAATATAAACTTTAAGTTAACATCTTGTATAATATAAATCTCTATCCAGTTAGTAGATCTGACTAAGTCGTAAAATTGGATATTACTGTCTTGGTTGAATTTTCTAATAACGATAGGATTTACACTGTTTTTATTCTGCACAGATTCGGAGGGAGGATTACAATCCAGGGACATGGAAGTTGTCACTATAATATAATGGCCCGAGATGGTCGTAGAAATAACAGATGCCATCCAGCGGGAGGAATGAACATTCGTAATAGTATATTGCGATACAAGTGCCGTAAGGCACGTTTACGGGTCGAGGAAACAGATTGAAAACCCGAGGCGCAGCCGAGGGTTTTTAAGTTTTCGAGACCCGTAAATGCCTTGACGGCCCGTGTGTTGCATGCTATTTTTTGCACGATGATTATTTATATCAATTTAGTTATATTAATTGTGATATTACCTGAAAATATTATGTAAATACATTCTTGAAAATAGATGTTTATTTCAGAAAGTGATTCGCATGTGTTTGTTGTTATGGGAACCGAATATTTGTCCTGGGGGCCGTGCCCATAAAGGCTTGTATTATGAAGTGTATCGTAATGAATTATGACGTAGCGCTTGGACCGTAAGTAATTTAACCTCATCGCAACCGCCCTTAGCAACAAGACTGTGTGGGAATGTCAACTTACGATCCATGTAAACAACGTTCGTAAGTACCACTTACTAGCTAGAGTGCAAAAAATAATTATCGATGCAAGAACCTAATGAGGGGCTCAGACTACTGGGTCTAGTAATCTGTGTTAGGAGCATGGATTGAAGGCCACCACTTGACATAATATTGCAGAATTCTTTACTAGTTGGACAGTCTTTGGCTCCCAAATCCAAATTAAAGTCCCCTGAAATTGCAACATCGCAGTTCATTAGAAATATTGTATTAAATAACATACACAAGTTTTGAAAAAAATTGTCCTTGTTGGTTTTGTCAGGAGTACGATAAATGCACACGACTAGTACAGTATCTTCGGGCAGTTTAATAACATCGCACTGATTTCAAAAGCGATTTCTACTGCTATATTAGTTATGTTAAGCACATCCACCCAGGTAATGTTCTTAGTACTATTTACATATATGGCTGAACCACCCCTTCTTCCAGTTGGTCTGCTATAGCTGGATCCTATAGTAAAATTTTCAACTTTGAGCGATCTAATCTCTAAGTCTGTCAACCAGTGTTCAGTTATAAATAATACGTCATTACGAAATTCATGCTTGTTTAGTTCAATAAACTCAGTCTTCTCACATATACCACGGCAATTCCATAGTAACAATCTGAAGTTAACGTTTAAATGTCCTTCTTCACTAGCTTGAGTGTTCAGTATACAGTTGTTTATAACACAGTTTGCACTCAACATGGTTGTCTTACTATTCAGTCCCGGTTTCTGGCTTAGCTTTTTCGTAAAAAAACCTCCTCGCCGTTGGGATATTCATTTCTTGGTCGATAGTATTTTTTAACTAAGGTTCCTGATGGCCATACTTATCACTTAATAGTCTGCTTGAAATTTGTTCCGTTACACCAATATTAAAAGAATTGTACGTATTATACTTGGTTTAGGGGTTTTCACACTGAACTTTTTCCTCTGTAGATTCCTTTATATAGTCAGTTATATCATCAGTCGTGACGTCTGGTGAAAACCGTGACACGAAAATCCAAGATAGCTTGTCTACTATTTTCAATGATTTGGTTGAGTTTAATTTATTGTTCATTATAGTAGTTTTTAAGTCCTTTGCCTCACTAGCGTATGAGGCTTTGTTTTGGAAGTCACTCACTGCAGTCAAGTCGTCTACTGTTCTAACCTCACTTTCACTTGCTTTCCTATTCCCTTCATTAGATTGTTCTTCTGTATTTACCGGACTCATTGGAATCACTTTGTGTCACCATGCAGCTGCACTGATTTATCTTTAAGAGATAAATCAGCAGTTCCTGTTCATTTAGTCTCTTTTCCATTTGTTCATTAAGTTTACACACCAAAACTGCTTCCTACTTAGGCTGTTGTGTCTCTGACGTATCACACGAGGAAGATATGAGTTCCTTAGTGTCGTTTATGATTATTCCATCATTTTCATTATGATTCAATATTTCGTTAAAATACTTTTTCACTATATCACTTAAATCAGTAGATATACTTCTGGTTACCAGGATATCAACAAGTATCTTCTTACTAAGTTTATTGAGATCATTTGCTAGGAGCTCACTTTCACTGTGTATTACGTCAGGCGCCATCTTGGTGCTGAATATTATATAATATAGGCTCAATATTTTTACATTGGATTACTTGTTTTAAGGATAAAGAAGAGTCTTAGCAGATCATGCTTCACCATTTAAAACGAAGGTAAGCCATCTAATAGTGGAGAAAACTAAAGGCCTAATTTTAAACGTATTTAATATGTTTTGTGAAAAGTTCGCTCAACTTTCAGTCCATGGAATTGACATCAGAGCTCACGGGAGTGTCAGAAATTAGCACATACAGAATTCTTAAAAAGGTGAGGAAAGTGTTGTATGTACAATGACGTGTTTGTGAAATCAGTGATTCGCAAAATTGTATTTTCCCCCATAACTCCATGCGTCAGAAAAGAAATGTCAATAAATAAATAAGGATCCTGAGACAGAATGAAAGCTTAGTATTGAAATCACTAGATGTCAGGGTGTATAGCGTACTTCGTGTTTCAATGCTGTCAGCTCTACCTACGAAATTGAACGAAACCTACCGAATGAGGACTAGGGAGCCGAGCGCTCAAGAAATCGCGCGCGGGTAGTAGGCCTATAAGTTAAAACAGTAGTAGTTACTACCTGCTTAGCTGTAAACTATCTGTGGTGAACCATGATTACTTAAAATAGACCATTATATTTTCATAATAAGAGGAAGTGTTTGTCTTCCTATTTGTCTGTTTCTCTAAGTGTGATCCCAGCCAAATCTAGGCACACATAGATACTAAATTTGTACATAAATTCGTACATAGTTGGATTAAGGGGTATCTGAATTCACCTAGAAGCCGGTTTTTAAATTTTTTGCTTTCGTTCAAGAATTGTGAGAAAAAACTGGCATAAAATATTTTTTCCCCAGTTGTAGCACCAGATTTCAGTAATAGACTTATTTTCAATTGTGAAATTAATAATAAATGGCCTTCCTCTTCTGTCACAGCTACTGGGGAAAAAGAGCATCGCGGAAATATATTTTTCAACGTAACGCATAAAGATGTCGATTGCTTCGATTTTGTTAGCCTGTTGTCTGAATAGGAAAACATTGCTCGATTTGGACTAAACTCACTATGTAGAGGGGGGGATTTGAGTCAGGAACTCGAATCTGAGGTCATTTCTTTCCAGACGGCGCACTCTAATCGTAGAATGCACCCCGAAGCTGTTTTTAAATTATTAATCTTTTAATTATTGTTTACGAATGATTTGCATTTAAGCATAAGGTTCATAATTCTATGATTCGTTTTAATCGTTTCACATTCAATCTATATGCGCATATGGCAGCACATGATTCGTTTAGTAGGTTTAATTATTTATTTACTACGTCTAACAATATAATTAAAAATAAAATTACTTAAACTTACTTAAATAAAGCTTACTTAAAAACGGTGTAAGTTCTAATAAAAGAAGTATTAATCTCCCTACTAAATGTATTATTAAAAATCAAGTGGTTACATTAATAAATGCTAGTTTAAAATAAACCAAAACCAAATTATGAGATTAGATATACTAGATAAGATTGGCCATGCTGATTAAATAAAAACAACAAAATAAAACTGTAATTTGTTTAGGTAATAATACAAAGATAAATTTTCAAATCATACTTAAGTGCTATCAATTCTGACTCTGATACCCTGGATCACTTAAAAATGAAAAAAAAAGATATCTTCTTCCTGTTTGCTACGTGTTTCATTATTTTCATCCATGAAATGAGAAGTAAGACACTCCACACTTTCCTTTCTGAATCTAAAAAAAAAAAAGGCGATAATCATTTTCTTGAGCCTCCATTCGCTCTCTGTACACGTTTTGCAGCCTAATTGTTGTAAAAGCAAGCATTTCAGATAAGGCATTACAATATTGCTTCCTATCTTAAGCAAGATCTGTACCGGTACTACACTTGGAAATTTCACAGTATTTACTAGTATTGAAGAGTAAATACTTCTTATTATTCACATATTTTGTATTTTTGATCTAGTAACTGAAGTATTTTATTCACTAAAGTGCTAGTATTTACTAAAATTTTGCAGTGACAGCATTTACTGTCTTTTACTCACTCCGCCCATTGAATTCGTATTTCGCTTTTGGACCCCCCTTTCGCGGTGCATTGCGATTGTCTTATTTACAAATTATTAATCAGAAGCCCACAATTAGCGCATATTTGCAAAAATCAGTTCTTTATCTAACATGTTATTATAGCGATCTCCACACCCGCCATGAAGATCATTGATATGAGAAGGCCAAAACATACATAAAAAGGCTAAAATCGCAAAACGTGATGTTGTTCTGATTATTTTTATGATGTTTGGATCAGTTAGTGTAGTGTGAACCCAAGTTTGCAGCTTCGAGAAATCTGTGCTCGATGCGTAACACGCTGGAAACTGCAAAATCTTGGGACTGTTTTCAGTTTTTGCCTTATAACTAATAAACTATACGATTTTCGGTACTAGTCGATGAAGCATTTCTAAAGTCCATTAAATCTTCAACGATTTAAGCTTAACCGCAGCTCTATACATCAAATAGTTTCCAAAATATGGTACTTCAAATTTGGTCGTCTATTTTCCCCAAAAATGAACATTTTTAAATTTTGCTCTAGTTTTGAATCGAATATCCGCATAACCGACCATTCTACTAGAAAAGTCATAATAAATAAAGTTGTGTAATGCAGGATTGGTATCCTTGGTCTCAAAGTTCATGAGATGTCTAGGATATTTCCAATACGGCGAAAACCGCTGACTGTGGGCTTACGAGCTCGTTGCTGGCTGTGGGGCAGGAAGTGGCTAGCGATTCATCTCGGGGGATGTAACATAGTATGGTGTGTGTGGAAGAGGGTGCCAGGAATGGGTACGGAGAGTGACTGTTGCAATATACTTAGAATAGACGGTTAATGGAAATAAATGGATAGATTAGTGTACACTGTTTTTTATCATTTAATGCCATACATTTTGCAATCCATAAGATAAATAGGGAAATAATGGGTTTTGAACCAGGGGACGTCAAGATCTAGTACATAATCTCAAATTTCCTGGGGGCAGCGACGGCGAGAAAGAGAGAGGGAACGCCACAGACGGTTCTACCGAAAGGGAACTTTACATATGGTGTCAGAAGATTTGGGATATGGTAAAGACTCACAAAAGATGAACTGAACACAAAAACCAAAAAGGTTCTAAAGAAAATCGACCAAAATATTAAGCTTGATGGAATAATATTCGTGGGTCACGACAAGAATCAAAGAGGAGTTGTAAGAGTAATCTGCAAGAACTTCGAAGATAAGATAAAAATATTAACAAACAAATCCAAACTAAAAAGGCAGGATACTTACATTGACAGCGACCTGGCTAGAGGAGAAAGAGAAATATAGGCTATACTGCGCAAAAGAGCAAGATCAGAAAGAGAAAATGGAAATGCCGAAGTAAGGGTCGGTTACCAGAAAATCTGAAGAATGGAAAGTGGACCACATGGGAAGAGATAAAGTAAAAAAACTAAACACCAGCCCTCGAAATGTGATCAATGATATAGTCCCGCCCAAAAATAACTAGACAGAACTATTAGTAGCAATATTAAACGTGAGATCACTAAGCTCAGAAGAAAGAAAACTAGAACTGCAAAATGCACTAAAAACAGTAAAGTTTGGCATATTGGGGCTCGGCGAGACCCGTATCTACGGGTAAGCCATAATAAAACAGCCAAACGGGGACATCTTCAGCTATGTAGGAGAGTGCAAATGACAGAGAGGCATAAGTTCCTTAATAAAAAAGCATCTGTGTAGCGTGCTCTGCGGGTTTGTACCCAGGACCGTCATGATATAGAAATACATGACCTTACAATGATTAACAGGAAAGAAGAATGGGCACTTATACTTACTATTAAAGATCAAAATTCCAAAAACGCCAATTTATTGTAAATGTCAGAATGAAATAAGTTAATACGGCATAACTCCGCAACCAATAACCTTACATGTAAAATATTTCTGCACGAGCCCTGTGAATCAGGTAGACATACACAAGTAAAACAATTGCATTAACAGTTGTACCTGAGATGGCTGAAGGTCTTGAAACAGAAACTGTGGCGTTTGGCAAGCAACCCTCCGTTATAGACAACCGAAAGAAAACGGCATTAAAGATAAATATAAAAACCGAAAAGAACTGAAAACTGGTGGGTAAACAAAAGCGAAACCTAAATGTACTTAAGAAAAACCCACCAGCAAAATAAATAATATCAAACTAAAACATACCTGCAGAAAATCAGTATGAGTGAAGAAGAAGTAAACCACATGCCGAAATTAATCAGTATATGACGATCACCACACACAACCTTTTCAGTCTAAGAACTGCTTTCCACGGTGGTCAGGAGCAAACTTCCTTACTCGGCGATCGAAACATCACTACTTCGCTCCACAATCGGCATCAGACCACTCTACCAAGAAACGCCAACCAAAAATAATAAGAAATTATCGAAAAGAGGGCGCTGGCAGGCGAGAAGAAATAGAGAGCGCTGGAGGTCTGAAGGGCAGAAATGAACGCGCTTCGAAACAAACGAAGGGTTAGAAACCAAAACATTATGTGAAATAGAATAAATAAATAAATAAGATTAAACATAGAGATAAACCTACGTGCCGGAAATAAGCGGCACATCTGAAACCAAATATAACAGAAATAAAGGGAATATAAGACAGAATAGCAGTACTAACCATGAACACCGATGGCAGGACACTAACTATAATTCAAGTATGTGCTTCCACAGGGGAGAGACCAGTTGAAGAATATGAACACTTCTATGATCTCCTAGATGAGACAGTAGCCACATACCAAGCAGAAAGGGTAATAGTGATGGGAGATTTCAACAGTAAAGTGGGACACAGAGAATTCGATGACAAGGAGCCAATGGGGACATATGGATACGGCAGTCGTAATGAAAGGGGAGAGGAACTGATCCAGTTCGCAGAGAGAAATAAGTTAAAAATCACCATCACATTTTTCAGGAAAAAACCCATCAAGTAAGTGGACATGGATAGCTCCCAATGACATCGCAAAGAACGAAAATGACTTCATTCTCACCAACCAACTGAGAGATGAGAAAGTCGCCAAAATGGTCAATGGAATAAAATTCGACACAGACCATAGAATGGTACGCATAAGAATAACTATCCAGAGGAAAAAGAGACCATACATCAAGGCAAAGAGACCAAAACCAGAAACAATCAATGCAACAAAATTCAGCCTGAACTGAAAACTAGAATAGGAATGATCGAGAAAGACACAAACAACACATAGACAATATGAAGATTTAGTAAAATGCATTACACACGCTGTGGAGAACTCCAAAATATCAAAAAAAGGAACAAAAGCTAAACGAGCTTAAGAAAGAGACCCAAGAAATGATAGCAGGGAGGGAACAGCTAAAAACGAGTATTAAGGACAACCCACAGAAAAAGCAAGAATATGCAATAATAAACAATGAATGAGCATTGGGTGTCCAGCTCCAAAGGGACCACTACGAGAGAAATCTTCTTTCCAACAGTTGAGTGTCGCCTACGCTGTACGAGTGTAAAACCGGACTTCATATTCACTCAGTTTCTGTCTGGGCATGGCAAATTTGGTTTTTACTTTCAACGTTTCATGATCCAAAGACAGAACGGTTATCAATGTATATGTACTGTACAACAAACTGTTGAACATTTAATTTTTCATTGCCCAGCCCTAGAGCATAAAAGAAGAATATTGGACACACACTTAGATTATTGTAAAAAGAAATTAGATAAACCACTCTTTGATATTTTTAGGAAAAAATGCTGTTATAGAGAATTCCAAAAGTTTTTGTGTTCTATTTTTAAGATGTTATAGTTTTCTTTTATAATATAATATATTAGTTATCTTGTTTTCTTAGAGTAGTAAGGCCTGCATCCAGCCTATGGATAAGAAGTAGAAATATTGCAAATATATTGTCTTGTAACTATAACCCTAATATACCTCCGGGTGGGATAGGGTTTAAGTAATTATATATTCAATAAATAAACAAGAATACAAAAAAGGAGATAAGAAAGGACCTGAGAGTTTAAAAACTGAAGATAATCCAAAATATCATAGATTCCTACAAAGTAACCTCGATAAGGAAGATACGAAAACAGATGTCAGATGGGAAACACTGGATGCTGGGGGTGAAGGATTCAGAAGGCAGAAGCCAGACAACCAAAGGAGACATAACAGCCCAAGCCACCAAATTCTACAGAAAACTATACACTAGTACTCTGCAAGAGAGCACACTAGACCAAAACTCTGCAACAGCAACCTCAGAAATTGAAGAAATCCCACCAATCATACCCAGTGAAATCAGATCAATAATGAAGAAATTAAAAAATGAAAAATGCCCAGGCGACGATGAAATCTATAACTAATACATCAATATTGGAGCAGAAACCCTAATACCAACCATCACAGAAATGTTTAATGCAATAATACAAACCGAAGAAATCCCCAAGGAATGGCTAAAAAGCACCATCATTCTGTTACACAAAAAAGGCAAGAAAGATGACATAAACAATTATAGGCCAATCAGCCTCATGTCAATCATATACAAAATGTTTATGAAAGTTCTCACAAAAAGAATGACCAATAGACTGGATGAATGCCAACCAGTGGAACAGGCAGGCTTCAGAACAGGCACAGCAGACCATCTACATACACTTAACCAAATAATCGAAAACGTACAGGAATTTAATGGAGGAATCTACATCGCCATTGTTGACTTCCATAAAGCCTTTGACTCAGTGGAGCACAGATGTGTACTACAAGCGCTGAAGAACCAGGGAGTTCCAACCACATACATCAACATCGTAGCCCAAATGTACAGAACAAGCCAAAGGAGTGAGGACAGAAAGAGATGGGAGTGGTTCCGACTAGCAAGGGGAGTCAAACAAGGCGACCCTCTATACCCAAAACTTTCCACCAGCTTATTAGAGAACCCATTTGCAAAGCTCAATTGGGACGGCATGTACGGTATCAACATCAATGGTGTCAGATTGACAAACCTCAGATTCGCGGATGACATTATCCTGCTAGCAGAATCAGCAAAAGGTCTAGAAGAGATGCTAAACGACCTGGATTCTACCAGCAAAGAGGCAGGATTGCACATGAACCCAACAAAAACTCAAGTGATGTCCAACAAAGGATAAACCCCCATCCACATCGGCACTACACACCTAAAGTACACCCAAGAGTACATATACCTAGGACAAATGATCTCATTTGGTAACTGCATGGGAAAATAAATCAAAAGACGGATCGGCCTGGTGTGGAAGAATTTTTGGTCATTGAAGTTCATACTGGCTGACAAAAGACTGAAGACAGTAACGAAGTCTGCAGTCCTAGAGAAATGTGTGGTTCCAGTACTGCTCTATGGGTGCCAAACATGGGCGCTTACTGCAAAACAACGGCAAGCATTTGAGGTATGCCTGCACAAAGTGGAGCGATTTATCCTCCACATCTCATTAAACGACAAAATCCCCAACACGTAAATCAGGAAAGGAAGAGGTATGAAGGATGTGGCAAACACAGCGGAACAGTTGAAATGGCGGTGGGGAGGCCATGTGATGTGAATGAGCCAACGAAAATGGGCATGAAAAGCTACACCATGGGACCCCAGAACAGGCAGGAGAAGTATGGGGAGGCAAAAGACCAGATGGGAGGACGACTTCATCAAAACATCAGGAAGATCATGGTTTCGAGTAGAGAGGAATAGAAAAGAGTGGAAGAAAATGGAAGAAGCCTCCACCTCAAGGGCCTAGTGAAAATACAGCTGCAATCCAACCATGCACAAGAACTCTCGCTAGGACTAGCTCACCTAACGAGAAGTATATTAGCTTGCCCTGCGATCCGCAGGAGGCCATTGGCCTTTGGGATGTCTAGGCTAATTTTATTTTATTTGTTTATTTATTTATAGATTTAACCTTATCAGTTCTCTTTATAGGCCTTGATTTTCGTGGAAATTCTGATCTCCCGCGCCGGGCTACCGCAGTGCTGCAGTAGCGAAGAAACAAGAGGAAGTGTGACGATGAGGTCATGGACTCCGCAAGTGACAAAATTAGTTTTTATTTTGCTTTATCCTTTATGCCATAAATCTTCTGTGAGTGTTTGAAAATTTGTGTATAATGTGTGAAGTGTGGTTTATCATGGAATAACACTACTGAGTACGGAGCTGCTATCAACTGCTTCCAGCTAACAAGGATTAATTTTTCCTTAGTTTGGTGAGGGCAAGTAAATAACCATGGCACAGGTTAACTTGCAAGAAGCGATGGATGCCTTATTGGCAAGGGTGGATTGACTAGAGCAGAGAGAAAACGTGTTGAAGGAGGAAAACACACGTTTAAGTCAACTAGTAAATATGCCCAAGGCTATTTTTGATTTGTTAAGTAGCGTGCCTAGTTAAGGAGGAGGCCCCCATGAGAATATACGTACTTTTTTTTTGCTAAAATTGAGGAAGCGGCAAATATTTCAAACTGGACAGAGGAGGATAAAATAAGGGTGGATAATTGAAACTAATTGATCAAGCATTGGATTTTTCTATGACGAACGAAGTATGCGTTGAGGCAAATGATTATGAGAACCTTAAGGCTGGACTGCTAGAAAGGTATAGAAGTAAAACTACTACCTGAGTTAATAGGGAACTATTGTCGATTTTAAGGACGTACCAGGGAGAAAGTATAGAGGGTTTTCCGGACAGGAAATGCCGGTACGTATGAGTTAACAGTAGTGTGGTTTTCAGTGTGACGTCAGAGGTGGAATAGAGGTGGAATGGGAGGGGAGGATGGAATGCTAATCGTCATTGGATGAATGGGAGGGGAGGGTGAAATGCTTACGTCATTGGAAAAATAGGAGGAATGCTTACGTCACGCCTTACGTCATAGTAGGCATGGCTATGATGTCACGGCTTACCACGTGATTCAAAACAACGGCCCACGCGCGAGATTCAAAATCGGAAATTCAAATTCAAAATAGCGAATGGCGATAAATTTGAATATTGCAAATGGCGGGAAGTGGGAAATTTGAAAATGGTGTATTATAAATTCAAGATGTCGAAAGGCGCTCAATTTACAATTACAAATGATGGAAGGTGGGAAATTTGAAAATGGTGTGTTATAAATTTTATATGGAGACATTGTGGACTATTTAATTTTGATTTTGACCGTAAGATGTCGGAAGGGGGAATTTTAAATTTTATTTCGGCATTCAATTTAAATTTCGACTTGGACCGCTAGGTGGTGCTGGAAAAAATGGGCGACTTGTCGCGGGGTATATAAAAACCGATAATTTCGATTTTGACCGCAAGATGTCGGTAATTTTGTTTGAAGGCTAGCGCGTAATATAATCTATTTCCCTAAAACAATAATTTTCACTATGGCCCTGAGGTCGACTCAGGCTCGGCCGGTGCATAAAATTGATAATCTTCACGTGCCAAATGAACCTCAAACCCTACGGGCCTTCATGGTCGATCAACATCATCATTAGCTCCACGGCCCACTTTGAGCCTCGGCTACCCTTAGAATCTTCCTCCAGGCGTTTCTATTTTTGGCGGCATTCCACCATCCCGTAACATTCAACTTCTGCAGGTCTTCTAGAACTCCATCCATCCATCGTAATCTTGGTCACCCTACATTCCTTTTCCCCTCAAATTTACTTTCCATAATCCTCTTTGGTATTTCATATGCACTCATTCTTTGAACATGTCCCAGCCAGCGTAACCTTGATACTTTGATTGATGTGACCACATCCGGGGATTTATAGAGTTGATATAATTCGAAGTTACACCTGATCCGCCATGATCCTTCATCACAGATTGGTCCATATATTTTTCTCAGAATTTTAGTTTCGAGGGACCTCGATCTTTGCATGTGGGATTTATTGGCTTTCTGAATTCTTCTTTCAATTTCTTCATTCATATCAGTATTATCATTAATTACAGTCCCTACATATACAAAGCTAGAGACCCTCTGGAATTTGTATTGACTTATTTTAATGTGTGTTACCTGAATTAGGTCTCTCTTAAGTTTATTATTACCAATAATCATATATTTTGATTTATTTTAATTAATTTTCAATCCCATTTTATTAGCCTCGCGTACTAATGCCTTAAAAGTTCCTTTTATATCTTCTTCACATCTCCCTATAATATCTAACTCGTCGGCATATGCTAACATTTGGGTTGATTTGTATAATATTGTTCTTCTGGTTTGTATCTCCGCGTCTCTAACGATTTTCTCCTGTGCAATGTTGAACGGAAGGCAGGCAAGTGAATCACCTTGTCTTATCCCATTAGTTATTTTAAAATGATCTGTTAAATCAGACTGAAGCTTTATTTTTCATTGATTTGCAGATATTCACTAGTCTTACCAGTTTCCTATGGAAGTTCATTTGCACCATTGAATTATAGAGTCTAGCTCTATTAATACAGTTATACTCTGTAGAAAAACCAATAAATAAGTGGTGAGTTTCAATATTTTGTTCGTAAGTTTTCTCTATTATTTGCTTCAATGTATAGATGTGATCAATGGTTGACTTCCTTACTCTAAAACCAGCTTGATAGCTACCTATAAGCTTTTCAGTATATGGTACCAATCTATTGTAGAATATTCTTGAAAATATCTTATAAGTGGTACTTAATAAAGTAATACCTCTATAAATATTACATATCATCGGGTCCCCATTTTTATAGATCGGGCAAATAATTCCTGCTTTCCAGTCATCAGGTATAATTTCTTGTGTCCATATATTTTCAATCAACTTATGTATTATCTGTACCAGATCATTGGTTCCATTCTTCAATAGTTCTGCCTGGATTCCATCTACTCCTGGTGCCTTATTCTTTTCAGGTTATTAAATTCATCCGTTATTTCTTTTTTCTTAGGTTTGATGATGTGATCATATTCATCTTATTCCTGTATATTAATTAGTTGATCCTGCGCTTCATTGCTTGGGTTATCTAAAATTTCCTTAAAATGTTCAGTCCACCGTTTAAAACCCCCCTCTTTTCCTGTTAAAATAACTCCTTTAGATTTACACATGGTTATTCTAGGTTTAAAATTCCTTCTATCAGTGTTAATAATCTTACAAAACTGCTTACTATTCGTTGTAAATCTAAAATCTTTCTGGTCCTTCATTCGGTGGTTTTCATAAGCCCTTTTCTTTTCCTTATGTATCCCCTTCTCTTCTCTTCTTTTAATTCGGTATTCCTCCTTAGTCTTCCTTGTTCATCCTATTTGCAGCATTCTTTGATATGCTTTATTCTTTTCTTGGGTTGCTAGTTCGCATTCCTTGTCGAACCAGTAGTTATTGGTTCTTGCATTATTACCTGGGCTTAACACAGTTTCGTATGAATTAATAATCACTGTTTTAATTTCATTCCATTGTTCATTTATTGTTGTGTTATCTGTTCTTTCTGCTTTAAACTCGTAATTCCTCCTCTATTGGTTTGTGGTACTGAGATTTGATCTCATCAGATTGTAGTTCATCATGCATTTTCTTGTCCTTATCCTGGTGGATTTTACTTGCGTTATATTTGGATATTCTCTATCTGATTTTAGACATTACCATAAAATGATCCGAGTCCATGTTAACTCCTCTGTAGGATATAATATCCATAAGGCTAGATTCATGTCTTTTTTCAATTAGGACATGATCAATCTGGTTAACTGTAAGTCAATCAGGATGTTCCCATGTCCCTTTATGTATATTCTTTTGGTCAAACAGTGTGGTCCCAATAACCATTCCCTTAAATGCTGCAAAATTTATTAGTATGCAACCATTGTTGTTGCTACTATCATGTAAGCTATGTTTCCCTATTGTAGGTTGATAAATACTTCCCTTACCTACTTGTACATTCAGATCTCCTAATACAACTTTAATATCATGTCTTGGACATGAATCGCAAACTTCCTCAAGCTGGTGATAGAAGTAGTCTTTCTCGTTTTCGGGCTTCTCTTCTGTTCGTGCGTGGGCATTGATTAGGCTAAGATTAAAGAATTCACCTCCTGTTCTTAGGGTGCAGAACCTTTCATCAACCGCTTTCAAATCCGTAATTAGGTGTTTAAGTTTTTTATTTACAACGAATCCCGTACCAAATTGATGTTTATTTTTGGTGCAGCTTTAGAATAAGATACCTTCCTTATTTTCAATAACTCCTTCTCCAACCCATCTTATTTCTTGAATCGCCTTATATTGTGTCAGTTGTTCCATTAGCAATTTAACTGCCCAGGTCTATATAGAGTTAGAATATTCCAAGTCGCAATCCGTAAATCGTGTACATTTTCCTTGCTAGGTCGCCACCAATTGATCCATCCGGCTTCTGAGCCTATGGCTTTCTTAGCCAGTTTTCCTTTTAATGGTAGAGTAGCCAGCTCTACGCCCAACCATCCAGGGATCCTGGAAGGACGATGATTTTCTGTCGGGGTTTTCTCCCCAAGTTGACGTGTCCCTATTATAGCGTCGGGAGCTCGCTTCTCGCCCCTGCATGCTTCGCGTTATCCGTAGGTCACGACGAGGACGTGCATGCATTGTACTTGGTAGGAATAAATGGCATCACTCGAGCTTTTAGATCTTAAATGATAAACTGATGTTAACAATCAGTGTACCCTCGAGGCCACATACTACCCCTTTGGTCCCCCTTGATGGTCTTTAGGGGAATAATATTATGTTATACGGCTTACTTACAGTATTAATAATTTGCGCATTGGTTTTGTAAAGTATATTTATGAGGAAGCAAGCAAATAATGTTATTATTTTTGAAAGTGAATGATATAGCATTGTGGAAATGTGCTTGCATTCATTCATAGTATCGAGTCTCAGCGCTCCCAGACGCTTCGTTAGCATAATTCGACCACTCGCGTGGGAGTTAAATCTGCTATGTGTATGTGTGTTGCAGAATTCTACCTGTTATTTAGAACAACATATGGTTCTTCCATAACATGTGTTAAAACTCTATGCATAATACGCCTATGATTTTAACTGGTTACAGTATAATACTATGCTTTACCTGTTGCGATGTATTCATATTTTTATGTATAATGAAATTAGGTAAACTGATGGATCATTCCTGCCCGAATTTTATGTACAATGCTTTTACCGTGAAATAATAATCCAATGTATCATTCCCGTTCTGAATGACATTGTGGCCGTTCTTGTTAAAATGGTGACTTAATATAGTATCAACATCAACAATAAAATCATGTAACATTCCTGGCGATCGCTCCGAATACAAATGGTGATGATACAAAACGGCTTCCGGCGCGGGATTATTATTATGATCAAACGACATAGCGAGATATTTGATATTATATATTGAAAAAAATGGAGTCTGGCGCGAGATTTAAAATTATGAACAAAAGACATGGCGGGGGATTTGAAATAGTTAATATGTTAATATTCTTACAACAGAGTTCTGTTACGCGTTACATTTCTCAGTAGAGACATGATATAGTATCATATGGCATTATGTCGGCAGTTCGTTTTCTACGTACCGCAGAACAAGTTGAGCAGATGTTTCAAGGTCAACGTCATGTATCATATTACGCCTTTGTTCACATATTGTGTTATTGCTGATTCACTTCCGCAAGCGCATCATATCATTGGATGCGAGATTATATTACGCAGTGTCGGCTGAGATAAACTTTATCACTTTCTTATTACAGCTGTTAGAAAAAAATGGTTTAAGACGCGAGATTTAAAATTTGTTTATTATGAAACGGTATGCATGAACAAATGACTTCTGGTGGGAGATTATAAATTGTATATTAAAAATTTAAAATAGCGACGCTTCCTGTTCCCATCCAAGATGGCAGCACTTCCCATTCCTATTATATATGTTGAAAATTCAAGATGGCGGAAGGCTGGAAATTTGATAATTGCGGGGGAAATTCAAAATGGCAGACGGCGGGAGGTTTTATTATTGTGGTGGAAATTAAAAAAGGCAGACGTCGGGAGTTTGAAAATTATGTATTGGAAATTCAAAATGGCGGCCGGCGGGAGATTCGAAAATTGTGAAGAACATTCAAAATGGCGTCTAGCACGATATTTTAAATTTTATAATTAGAATTTAACATTTTAAAAATTTGATTTTACATTTACTATTCGATTTTGGAATTTGTGCAAGACTTCCGTTTTTATATTAGGTTTTAGATTTCACATTTAGATTTTAGATGTTTGTAACATTTGTACAAGACTAACATTGTGAGTAAAATGTTTATATTTTTGCACTAAGCAAATCATAATCGAGACAGGATGTGTTCAAGGTCACGCGTATCATATCAGCGGATTATATTATTCAACGTCAATAGTTTTCTAACACATTCTTCCCTGCAGATTCTCCTGATAACGCAGATCAAAGCTTAATCAGACAATATTCGCTAATAGCCCCTGACACCCTGAATGATGTGCCGTTCTCCAAGGAAGAGCTAGACCACATTATAGGTAAATTAAACTATAAGAAAGCTCCAGGATGGGACTCCATATCTGCCAACATAATAAGAGCAGTACACGAATGTAATCCTAACTTGTTCCGAGATGCTTTTAATAAATGTCTGGAATTGGGAGTATTTCCTCAAAGCTGGAAAATATCGGTGGTAAAAGTAATTCCGAAACCAAACACAGTAAATCACACTACCAACAGTCTCCGGCCTATTAGTCTAGTACCTGTATTAGGGAAAATACTAGAGAAATTAATGATAGACAGAATTATGTTTCATCTCATGCATACACACAGTTTACATAAAGGCCAGTACGGATTCATGTCAAACTCCTCAACCGAGGATGCAGTCAGTGAGGTTACCAGCTGGATGGAACAAGTGTACAGTAACAAGAGCACGGGTCTTCTCATCTCCCTGGATATCACAGGTGCCTTTAACAATGCTTGGTGGCCCAAGATACTCCAGGAATTAAAGGAAAAGAATTGTCCAAAAATGCTTATAAACTGGCTCAAAGTTATTTCTCCGACAGAGAAGTTCAACTCACTATTAGTAATTCCACTATTTCTCGTAAAATGTCCAAAGGATGCCCCCAAGGCTCCATATGCAGCCCAGGATTCTGGGTCGTGTTATATGATGATATTCAAAACCTAGCTCTCCCAGAAGGCTGCAAACTTGTAACATTTGCTGATGATGCATTACTGTTAGTACGAAATATAGAAAGAACAGGCTCTTCACTATCTAGAACAGCAAACTCAGCCCTCGACATACTATTCAAATGGGGATATGACAATAAATTAAACTTCAACCCATTGAAAACAACAGCAATGGTGGTTACTAAAAAGAGAAAATATGAAGAACCCAAGCTACTTATCGACAATCAGGACATAAAAATTGTGAAAGCAATTAAGTATTTGGGTGTTATTATTGATAGTTATGCTGACTTTCCGAGAGCACTTCAACCATCTAGCATCCAAGGCAAATAAATTACTTACAGGTCTCTCTCTCACTACTCGACCCACCTGGCGCTAAATTATGAAATTCTACACATAATCTATCGAGGGGCAGTGGAACCGATGATACTATATTGCGCATCTTCATGGGAAAAATGTTTAAAACTAAAATGGTCACAACAAAAATTGCTACAAATTCAACGTGGCTTTGAATTATGTATCACGAGAACTTACAGGACCATTTCTACGCATGGTGCACTTATAATTGCAGGGAATGAACCGCTATTTCGCACAGCTCAATACAGATCGACGCTTTATCATTTAAGGAAACAACCACAAGTGGAAGGAATTGACATTGAAAGGAGAGCAAACCCATTACATATCGGCCATCCAGCAGTACATTGTAACAACCTCATATGCACCGACTGTCCTGATGAACATAGCCATCAAATTTTAACTGACGGCTCCCGAATGCTCGACAAAGATGTACCTCAGGTTGGCTGTGCATTCGTTGTTTATCAAAACAACACTGAAATATTTAATTCACAGCTAACATTAGCCCCCCCATTGTTCAGTCTACCAAGCAGAACTATTAGCAATTTTAAAAGCAATTGATGGTGCAATATACATAATAGCCGAGCAAGAATATTCAGCGATTTAAAAGCCGCGCTTCTCTCTATTAAAAACAAATATAATCTACACAACATTGCAGTCAACATCAGAAGCCAACTACGTAAATCCCAACACATATGCCTTACCTGGATACGAGGCCACTCCGGTACTGAAGGCAACGAGAGAGTAGACGGAACTCGCCAAAACAGCTGCACAATCATCGGCAGCCCCATCATACACCCTATGTCCAATCTCTCACCTCAAAATGAAACTTCGAGAAGAGGGTATCCACAGATGGAACAACATATGGAAATCAACCACTTGCGGAAGGACTATCAAAGAACTCTTTTTCCCAATGTTTCTGACCGTCTAAAAAGCACACTCATGAAACCAAACTTTATTCTGACACAATTTCTATCCGGCCACGGAAAATTTGGCGCGTACTTCCAAAGATTTCACATCAAGGCAGACAGCAATACATACAAGTGCATATGTGGTGACCGTCTTCAGAATGCCAAACATCTGATGTTCACTTGCCTAGTTTTTCAAACAAAAAGATTAGAACTTGAACTACATTTAGACAAGTGCAGTGCAAATTTTCAATTTCCGCTTAACGGAGAAATTTTCACTAGAAAATGTTGTTATTTGTCATTCACAGCTTTTTTAGAATACGTTTTTAAGAGACTATGAATGTATTTTCCTGAATTTTAAATCTATACAGAAAACCTCAATTTACTAAATATAGCCCTAACATACTTAATAATTTAGGATCAGAGAGACGTAACTACAAAAACAGTGTTTTGAGATAAATCGATTTAAAGGTTTTGGGCTAATAAGTGGATACTTTCTAATATCTTTTTGCGAAATATTTTGCTGTAAATGCGAAGTATATTTCATTTATTGTTGTTTCCTATTAGACGTTACATATTCTCATCACTTAGGAGGTGATAATAATCTATTTTATGAAATTATGCATGTAGTTACGTTTGTCTGATTCTTAACTTGGTGGCTATTGCTATGTAACGTATAACTGTCTTGCAGTCTTACGCATCAACAGATATTACCGCAGCTGTATCTATAACGTTTCATCAGCACAGTTACTGGTAAATAAACAATCGGAATGTTTATCAGCGATATTCAGTAAGGAAAACAAACATAAGATCATTTTTATTTTCTTTGCTTAAGCTGGGTGCTTGTGCCTCGCGCCACATGTAATAATCTGTTTTGTTTTCTCTTACATTAAGAACTGTGAAATTATAAACGGAAATGTTTTATAGAATACTGGCTTTGCATTCACTTAGGGCAGTAGAGCACAGCTTGCAAGTCAAATTAGCCAGCACAGATTCGTTTTCTCGTGCACTTTCCTTCTCCAAGTTCTTAAAATCTCTTGCCATTTCTTTACTTTTAATACCATATACTCTTTCTCTCCCTTTTTTTGTAATCTTCGTCTTCGTATGTGAACATTTTAAACCCTTATCACACACATCCTATGAAATTTGAGATAAAATTATGTTGTGAATATCTGCCGATGCAACCAAATTTATCTGCTATCTTTCCCTCAGCATGGCTTTGCTCCTGATAAAACTCGTACATTAACTTCAATTCAATTCATATTGTCTAGGTAAATAATCTGCAGTACACTCTTTTCTCTTTTAATGTGAAGGAAGAGCAGGAAAACTCTTCATGTGGTTCCTTATTGTCTCCTTTCTCTCGTCTGGTCTTTTTGTGCTAGGCTCTTGGCATTCTCTTCTCTCTTTCTGAATTACATATTATGCTCATCTCTTTTTTAATAGTATTTTTTATAAAGATTTCTGAAATTTCAAATGTCTTGAGAAAAAATTCCATAGGCTATATACTTGAATATTATCCTCCTTAATTAGATGGTACTTCTTGATTACCTTCCTTCGTAATGTATCAGATTTTGTTCTCACACTTTATTTTTCTTCTTCTTCTACTAGCTTAGCAAGGTGCTGCCCATGTCGTTCAACTGATCCAAGGTCACAGTATGTTCTGTGGATATTTTGTCTATCTTGCTCAGTAAACTTATTGTTGCACTGTCGGAGTCATTTAGAGCAATCTAAGCTTCTCATGTCTTGCAGGAACTTAGGAATTGTTAGTTGAAATGTATGCTCTATCATGCTGCTGGTTAATTCTTTCTTTTTCACTCCTCTTTATCTGCTTGATTTTTGAGTTTTCTTGGTTTATTATTTTCTTCAAAGTTAACATTATCGCCTACAATTTCTCTGTCCTGATTCTGATGATTTACTTGCGCACTGTCAACATCCTCATGTGTTACATCCTTTACAAGAAAGGATCCATTTTCATTATTGGTCACTGTAAGCATAATAAAGAAAATATTCAGAGAAGGGAAAAAGAAAATATTTAGCTGGACTGGAATATCACTCACCACAATCAGTAGACTCATTCGGTTGATATGAAGGATCACAATCTGAATCTGAATCAACGAACGGCCTGAGCATCTCTTCAACTTTTTAACGTTGTAATTCTTCAGATTCAGATACAATTAATAATAATATAACAATAACAGTAATAATTATAATTAATAAAATCAGGTAAACTGATGTAACAAAGTGCCAGTATGTTTTTGTTTAATCAGTTATGACTGCAATTATGATATGCAGAATATATATATTTTTTAAAATTGATTTCCAAGTTAAGCTCCAGATTTATTCATATAAGCAGGGCTTACGGAAGAAGAAAGGTCTACCATCTCGGCCACCTGGGCCATTTTAACGGTCTAGTTGGATAAGCGCATGTAAATCAATATGTTTTTTGTCATAGCTACCTGTATTTTAATTTCCAAGGCCTTATAAGATCACAGTAAAACAATAGGCTATGTTGTCAAGATAACTGATTTTCATTTTTTTAAATAAATTCTTTCGAATACTTATATTACCATAAAATAGGCACTAAATTGAGCATTACTCCGAAACAGGTCAACCGATTTTATCCATTATGAATAGACGTCTTCCCACGGACATTATAAATGTGTATACCAAGTTTCATAAAATTCCGGTAAAGCGTATTTGAGTTACCGCGTCTTTAAAATATACACTAAATTGGGTTTTACTCCGGTACCGGTCTACGGATTTGGTCCAATATCATTAGACGTCTTTCCACGTACATTATAAATGGGTATACAAAATTTCAGGAAAATCCAATAAAGCATATTTGAGTTATCGCGACTTCTTATATATTAACATAAAAACACTAAATTGGGCATTATTCCGGTACTGGCCAACCGATTTGGTCCAATATCAATAAACGTCTTCCCATGGACATTATAAATGCGTATACGAAGTTTCATAAATATCCGATAAAGCGTATTTGAGTTATTGCGCCTTTAAAGTAGACACTAAATTGGGTTTTACTCCGGTACCGGTCAACAGATTAGGTTAAAATTCAATAGGGAACTTCTCATGGATGTCGTAAATGAGTATACCAAGTTTCATGGAAATCCGATACAGCGTATTTGAGTGATGGCGCCTTTCTAAATAGGCACTAAATTGGGCATTACTCCGGTACCGGTGAACCGATTTGGTTCAATATCAACAGGGTTCTTCCCATGGACATTATAAATGTGTTTTCCAAGTTTCATGAAAATCCGAAAAAGCGTACTTGAGTTATGGTGCGTACAGTCACACGGACAGACGGACAGACAGACGGACAGACATTTTTTCGTCCACCACACGATCTCATAAAGTACCATACTGGCACTTAATAATCACAAACACACGCTAATAATCATAAACACACACTAATAAACACGTTCTAATACTCACACAATTTCTCTAAATTCCTTTCCTTCTGTCACATTTTCACCATCCTTCTTCCTCTGGACTGGTTTCCACTACGATCATGTCTACTTGCAAACTCCTACAAGACTGAAAATTGTTAAATTTTGTTGATAGGAAGTTCTTTCTGATTGTTGTCACCGAGTGATGGCGGCAATCCGTTTACAACACATGGCGAAAGCAACAGTTCTCTTAGGATCAGAGAAACGTAACAGCTGTTCCGTTTCAGAAATTAACACTACTTGCTGCAGTCTCAAGACGGAACAGCTTTTCCGTCTGTTTGATTCTTATTATTTTCCTAAAAAATGTAGATGCGCTAGCAGCTAGAATGGGAACCAGTTTAGATAGAGTTACGCTTCTTTGATCCCAAGATAGATCTCAATTCCGTGTTTCTGATGGTAGTATCAACTCAAAAACGGCAAAAATGTAGTTACGTCTCTCTGATCCTAAATGGGCGATATTGTAAACTAGGGCTCACTCAATGGAGATTAAATAAATAAATAAATAATAGTTTTCTAACATACATCACTGCATTCTATGACCATACGATTATCGTCCTTCTCTCTCTCTTTCTTTCGCTTCTGGCACATGATTTATAGCATGTTTATTATGAATTGTTGCATAAGAACCACATCTTATGATAGATATCAGAAAACAAAACGGATTTTCTTAAACATGTGGTACGGGATCAAGTCTATCCCGATAACACCAAGAACTGAGATACATCACTCATTCAATATACCCATATCCAGTACGGAAATATCCAACATCATCTGAAAGCACAGCAGTCGTAAACTCGTAACCAGGACCAAATTTAATTTAATATGAAATGTTGAACCATATGGAACAAAGCTTGCTACCGCATCTAGAATTTGGCTATAACGCCATATTAAAGGGGCAAATTTACCCGAAGAGTTGGAATCAAATGATCATCATCCCGATTCTGAAGTATATTAGACTGCCGCCATCCCATTACAGACCTATCATACTTAGCTCGATTTTAAAGAAAGTATATGAAAATAGCCTGAATCAATGCATATCTTTTTACATTGGACGATATAACATTCTTCACGAGAATCAATTTGGATTCAGAAGAGGATATAACAGTATAATATTCGTCTTATATCTGATTACCGATATCTACAGTGGTATTAATCAGACGTGGCAGTCCAAGCATGGATGCTCAGTAGATGCAGACGAGTCCAATAAACATTCGTACTGCATGGAGGGGTGTATGGGTTAGTTGTGTCGTTGCTTTCAGAGCGGTAAGATCGTATAATGCAGTGAAGAAACGAGACCTTGTTACAATCGCTTCTCCTCTCCCGCCAGAGCAGTTTAACATTCTTACCCCTCCCCATGATTCCTCCTACATGCGTCACCTCTCTCACGCGCATCTGACTGCCACCTCTGATTAATACCACTGTACACAGGCTGGACGAAGGATAAGAACACAGTAGGTATTACGATTGACTTAAGCACAGCGTGCGACAGAGTGAATTTACATTGATTATGCGGCAATTTGGGAAACATAGGCATACCAACAACATACGTTCAAAGCATACTTCAGTTAATGGTTTGCAAAATACTCACCTTCCTACCCTACTACAACAACAGGCAACAAAGACAGATTCGTCAAGGTTCTTCCCTTAGTCCAATGTTATTTAACATTTACACTAACCACCAGCATACGTTACAATTCAAGATTAGTAAAATACTGTGCTTTGCTGATGATATTTTCTATTACCGATTTCCTAAATCATCACCTATCAGTACCTGTAAGGATTTTCAAGATAACGTCGATACCTTGACCCACGAAATGGACAATATGGAAATGGAAATGAATATTGACAAAAATGCTTTCACTGTATTTGCCAGATCAATGGCCTCAAACAGAGAGTGCCTCAGTTACTTCTAAAGCAGATCCCAATAATTTACCACACACACCTCAAATACCTTGGAATATATATAGATTATAGGGTATTGGGCAATCACCATTATCGGATGTTGAGCAACAAACTGTGCAACAGGCAAAATCTGTTCCTTTACATCGCATCGGTAGTCCTATCGGCTAAGAACATGTCGTAAATAAAGCATTAAAATCCATCAGAATCATCGAAAAATTAAGCATATTTCTGCTTAAAGTAATCCCAGTCATCGCCTATTGTTTAGAGAACATCTTGATACACCTGAATAGCGACTGGAGAGCATAGAGAAGGTAAACACTGTGTACATAATGAGAGATTTATATACACCGTCACCTCTAATTGAGTACACCAGAGAACAGTTTTCAAAGAAGAATTTCGTGTTCATCAGCTACAAACGAATACCAGAGTGAGTTACGGTATGATATTAGTGTCCTTAAGGAAGAATTGGCTGGTATTAAAGAAGAATTGAAGAGAAATAGAGTCAGCTTTACTGGTGCAACAACGCATTCGCCTCTACTGGTACTCTTAACTAGTTGCTAGATAATTAAATCTTAGTTTCACTAAATAAAGATAATAACTTTGGACGCGAGCTACTGATTCTTTAAAGAACTCTTGAAATCCAGAAATGACCCAATCCCTAAAGTCCGTCAGATCTAAAACCAATCCCCAGGAAGGAAGGTAGTAGATGACACAACACAATCTGCTATAGATGTATATTTGATTATTAAAAAAACAATCAGATATAATACACCAACAAGAATAACCCTCAATAACAACTATCAAAGTAAAGTCATAAATATATTAATATCACAGAATAACATAGAAACTCAATAAATAGAAACCCTAAAAATAGAGAGTGGCCTTACACTAAGCAGCCACAGATTACAACTAACACTGATCATATAATAACCAAAACATTAAGAGGTTGAATAGCGTTGGACTAAATTCATGTAATAACCTGAATGCCACCTTTACAAATTAAAACCACAAAAGATCTAAAGCCAGAACTAACTATCCAGCATCCAAGCTTATTAAATGCAAAAACTATATTCTGACCTAAGTAGAATAACCAATCTGGCCTAATCAAGAAATTGTCTAAAAGGAAAATCCATAACTCACAATTGGTTTTCCTAATTTCCGAATATATCTACAAACAATGGCTCCCCTATAGAATTTGTTTAAATTAGCTAAGTCTAGGCTAAGTTGCCCATTAACTAAATTGATAATAAACTACTAAAGGTAGTTTTGGCTCTCAGTAATTTATCAGGCTAATAAATTAATCTGCAACAAAAAGATTCTCTACTAAATTAATTAACACATCTAATCGCATACTACATTGGCCGTTAACCCAAGATGGCCAGAATGTAGATAAATACAGTCTTCAGTGACAAACTCTACAAATGGGTGATGAATTAACCCACAGAAATATCTTATTTAATTCAAGAAAATCTATATGCAGGTGGCCATTGAATGAAGTGACTGATTTACCATAATAGAACTTCAATGTATTATCCTTCGTAGAGACTGTTAAATCAATTTGACATGCATAACTTCTCCAGAAATTGGTTAACTTAGTTGAATATGTACTGGAATGGAAATTAGCCAAAATTACCACAATATCAAATAGACAGTCAACAGTCACAAACACTAATAATGGTTGGTCATTTAACTTACAGAAAATATTTGCTGAATCAAATGTTCAATTCAAATAAATGTATATGAAAGTAGAAATTAACTAAATTATTATAACTGACAATTAAATAGATTAAATTCACAATAGAAAAACAGCCTATTAAAGCAATATCATTTATATAGGCCTATCTGGTGCACGAAAATTGGTTAACTCATAACTCAGTGGTCATTAGCCAGAAGTGACCGCAATATCAAAATAGGCAGCTAACATTCACAAACATTAATAATGGCTGGTAATTTAACTTACAGAAATATTTCCTGTATCAATTGTTTAATTACCCCAAAGCTGGATTGATTTAGCCATTAACTAATATAATTGTCTATAATACAAATGTAATTCACAGAAATATTGCCTAATAATTTAATTTGTCAAGTATATAGGCCTGTCTGCTACTACCTACATATACACTGAAATGGTCACTAGCCAAAGTGACCACAGTGACCAATTCAGCAGTTTTCAGCGGATTGATACGTGTTCTTAGCGCTCTTTCTCTGGCCATACATCCGGCAGGTGCATGCTTGAGAGGCCTCGCGCCTATATTCAGCGTCACGCCAATACAGTCAGTCTCCAGCATTCACATGAAACAGTTCACGGTGAATCGCTCTTCAATAACCGCCTTTTTCAAGACAATAGCAGCACTGGCTTTTGCTCTTAAATCGCGAATTAGTACACAATACTTCAAGCTACAAGTATTGTCGTGTGCGGGTAATTAATCTACACTAATTACAGTAGATTCATCAGATCAGTCTTGAAGCTCGTAATAATTCGAGAGCATTGTGCAACCACACGCGTTCACAGTAAATCAGCTATACAGTGTTATTAATATCAAGAATATTTATTCTACAGTGTTTCCATTAATTCGGGAGAGAATTCCGAGTGTTTTGATATAAGAATTAGTACTGGCATAAATACAGAACATTTATTGCCACGTGACCTAAATTACGCGCCAAATCGCAGTACAGTGTTTATTGCAAGTTACGCAATCTTATTTCAGCTTATATTTCATTTAGTGTTTCAATCAGTTATCAATCATTTATTTAAGTGCATTATTTAAACCTATATCGTGTGAATAAAAGTTCCATAGTTTTGTTACATGTATAAGGTTTGTTTTCAATATTACATTTCGTGGACCTATGTACTCAGCGACCTCGATAAGTCCTTCTTGCTCTCCATTAGGTGTCTGCCCCTTGCAGAATGATCCTCCAATTACCAGAGATTCTATCTAACATTCTACCTTAATTTTACTCCTATTGGTCCGGTTCCTATGCCGTTACCTCACATATAATGGTCCTCCGGGCCGGATGTAATTTGGATAAATCTTGAACTCTCACACGTGTACGGTTTCTTCTCGGTATCGCTCTACCATCGTAACGGATTTCAGAATCCAAGCGTTTCCACGGGTCCGCCCAGTAGGTCACATAGCAACCGCTTTCGGACGGCAAAAGAATTCCAGCATCCTGAATTCATGGTCCAGGTTGTCATCAAGTAGCAGTGACCAGAAACTCCAATTAGCAGCATTAACTACAAGATTCAGTCTACAAGTTCATGCAAGACTGCTGTGTGCAGTGCTTCAGGCTATCATCCAGCAGGCGGTGATTAGATCAGCAAGATTCTTCAACAGCGAAGACATCACAACATTCAACTTATACAAGTATTTTCGTCCATTCAACATGGAACAGCAGGTAAAATCTTTGACGAAACGTAGAGGTATAATTAAGCGTGAACTAACTCACATGCAAAAAACTTGTGCTACTGTAAATGAAGAAACAAACGTATTTCTATTAAAAGTGAAGTTTGGCAGTTTAAACGTCATTTTGGAGAAATACGACACAGTTCAAACACAAATCGAATCGCTTATAGAAGACGAAGCAGATTTGGATGAGCACGCAGAGCATAAGGAAGCAACAATAAGTTGTTATGAAGAACTGAAAGCTAAACTCAGTGAACTTATCTGTCATCATGAACAGCCAATGCACAGTACAAGTTCTCATCACAGTGAACAATCACGACACAACAGTGATATATCACATCACACTTCGCATTCTTTCAATGCACAGAACAGAGTCATACAACTCCCTAAAGTTCAATTACCCACATTTGATGGAGATGTTACAAAGTTCAAACATTTTCATGATACCTTCAGCAGTCTGGTGGTAAACAATGAATCTTTAGATCCCATTCAGAAATACCATTATCTTTTAGCGGCGCTTAAAGATCAAGCACACACGCTTATTCAAAATCTACCTGTTACCAGTGACAATTTCTCAGTAGCATGGAAATTAATTTGTGATCGCTACAATAACACAAGATTGTTAGCCACATCACATGTTCAGCAACTGTTATCATTGCCAACAATGAAAGCAGACAGTGTAATAGAACTGAGGAACCTTCTGAACAGATTTCAGAGCAACATAAACGCAGTAGAAGCTCTATCTTTAGAAGTTACTCTACATGAAGTTCTCTTAACGCAGCTTCTGTTAAATAATCTTACAGACAGCACGCTCCAAGAATTTGAGAGTAAAATCGACTCACAGCATTTTACGTCTCTTCAAGAACTCATAAATTTCCTAGAATCCAAAACACACTCATTAGAGATTCTAGCGACTTCTAGCAACATGTCCAGCCCATCACCTGCAAGAAAGGTAGAGCTGCGATCACATCAACACACTGTCCATGAATCGCGACAGTCGTATACAGTTGCAAACAGCCTATCTTGTATATTGTTAAAACTTTCCGGGCTCTGTTGCCGTGGTCCATCGGATTGCTTTCCGGACGTTTCGCCCACAACTGCGGCACCCTCCCAGTGGAAGATATTATTGCTAACGTGGAAGCAGGGATAAAGAAGCTTCCGGAAGTTGCTGCAGAGACTATTCGACGTGATACATCTAGAATTCTTGAATGAGCAAAATCTACTAAGAGCAATATTACCAAGAAAGAACGATTGGCACTTAAGAGGCTCAATAATAATAAAGATATCGTAATTTTGTCTGCTGACAAAGGAAACGCCACAGTCGTTTTAAACACCGTGGACTACAAGTCAAAAATACGGGACCTACTGGACCCGGTCACCTATGATGAACTGCCTCGGGATCCCACAAGTGTGGTCCTGAAAAGGACCGATCAACTGCTGGTGAAGTCCACAATTCCCAAAGAAGACCAGCAACGATTCAGAACTTCTACGGCTCTGCCTCCTCGACTTTACGGATTGCCCAAGATACATAAGCAGGGTGTTCCTCTTCGGCCAATTGTCAGTAGCATTGGCTCACCAACTTACGCAGTAGCCAAATACCTCTCGGGACTTCTACAACCCCACATTGGACATACTGACTCGTACATCAAGGACTCGTCTCATTTTATTGAAAAGGTAAAAAACATTCTTCTTCAACCAGACGACCTGCTTATAAGCTTCGATGTCGTTTCTCTCTTCACCATGGTTCCGGTGGAGGATGTCATTCAGCAGATACGACAGATATTTTCGGAAGACATATGTCATTTATTTCAACATGTATTAACTACGACGTACTTTCAATGGGATCAGAGGTTCTGTGAACAAAAGAATGGTGTTGCTATGGGGAGCCCACTGAGCCCTGTTGTTGCGAATTTCTACATGGAATTCTTTGAAACCAAAGCATTGAACAGCTATCATTAAAAACCTCGCAACTGGTACAGATTTGTTGATGACACATTTGTCGTCTGGGGTCATGGAGAGGAAGCTCTAAAGGATTTTTTGCACCATCTAAATGGTATACATCTTAGAATCCAATTCACTATGGAAAAAGAGAACAATGGACTACTTCCATTCCTGGATGTTTTGGATAATAGGAATAGTGACGGAACTATAGGCCATACACTATACCGAAAACCTACACACACTGATCGTCATTTACATAAGAGGTCAAATCATCACCCGGCCCAAAAGCGTGCAGTATTGAAAACTCTTATAACCAGGGCAAACCGGATTTGTGAACCGCATCGTCTCCCTGAAGAAATGCAACATTTAAACCTCGCACTTCAGGCTAATGGATACACAACGCAGGAAATTAAAAGAGCTGCGCGGCCAAGAATTGAAAGACCTTCCGCTTCCGGTCAGCGTGGGACAGAGAGGGGCGTTGCATTCTTGCCTTACGTTGGGAATGTAACAGATCGCATTGGTCGGCTATTGGCGCGACATGGAGTAAAGACTGTTTTCAAGCCCACTTTACAACTCAGAGATGCACTACGTTCTGCCAAAGACATCAGAAAACCTCTGTCTTCTGCCGGTGTGTACAGGATACCTTGTTCTTGTGGAGATGTATACGTAGGTACGTCAAAACGTGGCATAGATATAAGATTGAAAGAACACGAGAGATATTGCCGCCTGGGACAGGTCGAGAAATCTGCAGTAGCGGAGCATGCAGATTCCGGTAACGAGCACGACATCTGCTTCAACCAAACTAAAATCTTGGCAACTACGAAAACCTATCAAGCAAGATTACAACGTGAGGCAATAGAAATCTATAAACATAAAAACAACTTCAATAGAAAGGAAGAGGGCTTAAAACTAAACAAGATATGGTATCCGGCACTACAAAACAGTATCAATGCCATTCAACAGCCTAGCAGCCAATCTGAAGATCCTGGTACAATAGAAAGAGGGAGCCAACCAAAAACGGCTGATACAACGACCGACCAATCAGCTGCAAGCAACGGTGCGAATATGTGCAGCCAACAGACTATAAATCGGCGCAGAACTCACCGCTGAAGATGCCTGCCGCAGTTGTGGGCGAAACGTCCGGAAAGCAATCCGATGGACCACGGCAACAGAGCCCGGAAAGTTTTAACAATATGGACACCGGCCGTAAAAGCCTACATCTTGTTATAGCCTATCTTGTGCCTATTGTCAAGAAAATCACAAGCTATACCATTGTGATGAATTTCGACAGCTTCCATTCAACGAGCGATGTAATTTTGTCAAGTCACAGCACCTGTGTGTAAACTACTTCTCATCGAATCATCAGGTACACCAGTGCAATTTAGAATCATTTTGTAATTGTGGCAAGTCAGTGCATAGTCAACTCTTGCATAATGACATGAATAGGGTTTCTTCCCCGAATGATTCTCTCTCAACGACGGACGAAGAGCCTCAAATGCATTCCTTTGTGGTAACGAGTAAATCTTCACAACGGCAAGTCTTTCCTCAGTGTAAACAAAGACACGCTTTACACAAATGTGTTAAATTTCGCAAACTAACAGTACAACAGCGTTGGAGCTATGTACGATCCAAGAAACTGTGCATTAATTGCTTCTCTTCTGATCATAAAGTACAACAGTGTGCACTGCCTTCTTATTGCAAGTGTAATTCAAAATACAGCAAGTTATTACACTTCATATATAAGCAAGGAAACTCAACAGCCTACGCATTTACATGCTTTGATATCAGCAGAAGTAAACAGAATACTTCACATCTCATCAATTCTAAACCATTAGAATTCGCAACAACTCAAGCAAGTCATCTCTTCACAAGCAGAGCCAACGCTTCGAGAGAAATAGACCCAATGCAGCGGTTAAACCATTTCGCAACATCTACGTTTCTTGCAAGAATAGGAACGGACATTCGAATACATCCCTTCACAGTGAATCTTTCAGCAAACATGAAAGGTTTAGAACAAGTGACAGTGGAAACTCAAAGTGTAAAGTAGATCCATTCTACAGAGCATTAATTACTCGAAACAACACCCAGTCGTGTTTGTCTTCATCAAAGTAGTGAAAAGCTATTTACATACATCACATGTATATAACACAAGTGACCAGTGAGAGAAAGGCCATTTTATTAAGACATCTTACGAATCAGCCAACACATTCAACACATTATACTCAATGGTTGAAAATGATCTTTCTCCAGTATTACAAAATCCAGTGATATTAACATAATATTATCAGCTGTGCCCTGATTGATACATAAATCATAATGCATTTCTTTAATAAGCTTCTACAGCTTATCATCTTTACAATTGTGTTTCAACAAGCAGCCTGATTTTCTTCACTACATTTGTTACTGCTCCAGCTGTTATGTACAAGTCGAAGCTTCTTCACTTATGGATACTAACAGACTCTTCTTGGAGGCCAGTCATCATTCGCATAGACCTTCACAGCCTTACGTGTGTTGCCAGTCTAGTAGTGTAGAGTCAGTGCTTTTCAGTGTTACATATAAGAGTGTATTTTAGTCATTATAGCTTGCACTCCAGTTATATTCTTTTATTTGAAGTAATACTTCAAGGCCGCGGAGAATGTTCGTGCAAGCTACTGGTTTTACTAGCATTTTTTATACATGTATAGTTAGTCTTTCTGTTCAAACTCTCCGCTAAATCTATTTGCATTAATTCAGCAGTTTTCAGCGGATTGAAACGTGTTCTTAGCGCTCTTTCTCTGTCCATACATCCGGCAGGTGCATGCTTGAGAGGCCTCGCGCCTATATTCAGCGTCATGCCAATTCAGTCAGTCTCCAGCATTCACATGAAACAGTTCACGGTGAATCGCTCTTCAATTAGCGCCTTTTTCAAGACAATAGCAGTAGTGGCTTTTGCTCTTAAATCGCGAATTAGTACACAATACTTCAAGCTACAAGTATTGTCGTGTGCGGGTAATTAATCTACACTAATTACAGTAAATTCATCAGTATCGTATTCCTAGATCAGTCTTGAAGCTCGTAATAATTCGAGAGCATTGTGCAACCACACGCGTTCACAGTAAATCAGCTATACAGTGTTATTAATATCAAGAATATTTATTCTACAGTGTTTCCATTAATTCGGGACAGAATTCCGAGTGTTAAGATATAAGAATTAGTACTGGCATAAATACAGAACAGTTACTGCCACGTGGCCAAAATTACGCGCCAAATCACAGTACAGTGTTTATTGCAAGTTACGCAATCTTATTTCACCTTATATTTCATTTAGTGTTTCAATCAGTTATCAATCATTTATTTAAGTGCATTATTTAAACCTATATCGTGTGAATAAAAGTTCCATAGTTTTGTTACATGTATAAGGTTTGTTTTCAATATTACATTTCGTGGACCTCTGTTCTCAGCGACCTCGATAAGTCCTTCTTGCTCTCCATTGGGTGTCTTTCCCTTGCAGACTGGTCCTCCATCTACCAGAGATTCTATCTAACATTCTACCTTAATTTTACTCCTATTGGTCCGGTTCCTATGCCGTTACCTCACACTCAACTTACAGAAAAATTCTTCATAAATTAATATTATATATATATATATATAAGTCTATCTGGTGTACTAAATTGGTTAACTCAGCAAAATTTACAGTGGTCGTTAGCCAAAGTGACCACAATTTACAAATTGGTTGATTGAAAACACTACTAATGGCTGTTGACTCAACTTACAAAAAAATTCTTAATAAATTGTCATTTATATAGGCCTGTCTGATACTACCTAAATTTGCACTAAAATGGCCATTAGCCAATGTGACCACAAACTATAAATTGGTTGACTGAAAACACTACTAATGGTTGTTGACTCAACCCACAGAAAATTTCTTAATAAACTGTCATTTATATAAGCCACTCTGATAATACTTAAATTAAGACTGAAATGGCCATTAGCCAAAGTGACCAGAAACTATAAATTGGTTGACTGAAAAGACTACTAATGGTTGTTGACTCAATTTACAGAAAAATTCTTCAAAAATTAATATTTTATATATATAAGTCTATCTAGTGTACTAAATTGGTTAACTTGCTAAATTTACAGTGGTCGTTAGCCAAAGTGACCACAATTTCAAACTGGTTGATTGAAAACACTACTAATGGCTGTTGACTCAACTTACAAAAAAATTCTTCATATTAAATTGTCATTTATATAGGCCTGTCTGATACTACCTAAATTTGCACTGAAATGACCATTAGCCAATGTGACCACAAACTATAAATTGGTTGACTGAAAACACTACTAATGGTTGTCGACTCAACCCACAGAAAATATCTTAATAAATTGTCATTTATATAGGCCAGTCTAATACTACCTGAATTTAGACTGAAATGGCCATTAGCCAAAGTGACCACAAACTATAAATTGGTTGACTGAAAATACTACCAATGGTTGTTGACTCAACCTACAGAAAATTTCTTAATAAATTGTCATGTATGCCTAAATTTACACTGAAATGGCCATTAGCCAAAGTGACCACAGTCTATAATTTGGTTGTTAACTTAATTTACTGAAACATTCTTCATGTTAGTCTTTTAATATAATTATCCGTAGCTTCTTTTCCACCAAATTAATTTCACCAGTTTACGACTAATCAAAAAACACTGCACATAATGATACTATGAAACAACACAGTAAACCTGAATAACCTCACAGTCGAATAGCTTGACTAATATGTACTCGTATATCTGTGCTGCTTATCGTAGCATCGAGAATTATCCTTGAAAAAGATTCTAAGATTAGCCCTATGAAGAAGGTTATACACGAGAATCTGAAAATAGATTATAATGCACCATATTCAACCATACAAAAACTAGAAAATCTGAATCAGAGAAAGTAGTAATGTAAAGAGTGCAGCCAATAACGAATTATAAAAAGGTTACCTATCTGCAAGAAATTCTAGACAGTGTGACGCCGCCATTTTACCATGTTCGTATATGACAACTTACAACTTCATGGATGCATTTTCAATGATTAAGAGAAACCTATACTTAACTCAAAGCCCTTTTGTCTGATGGACACAAAGGAGCTTTACCTAACATAATAATATAATAAGACTCACACAATAATCAGCCATTACCCGCAATCAGCACTTGACTTCCACACAGACACTGACTCCCGCGAGAGAACAGCCCAGCAAACCTCACGCGAAAAACAGACTGCGCAGACGCGAAGAAAATTTCCAGAGCTCTATTCACAAACGAAATCGGAGGACGGGAAAATGTGACGTCTGACGTCACACTGGTATGAACTTTTATGAAGGTGCTCACAGTAGACCTAATTCGTCTCAATTGTGCATACGCCAAATCGTAGTATATGCAATCTCCTATCCTCTCAATATTATTACCAGCGTTTTCCTAGTGGTTTGGTGAAGGCAATGAACGGGATTCAAACCTTAACCTCAAAAGTGCCGGCGAATCAACACAGTTCACCACCGGAGGATGAACGAATGAATGACTTGACAGCAAATAACGGAAAACTGAGTGTTCCCAAGGAATTAGGCAAAGTTATTCTTTTCAGTGACAGTCATGGGCGTAATCTTCCACAAAGTGCATGTGACAAGAAAAGATATATCAGTGTTCTTGGTTATATCAAATACTTTTAATAAGTATTTTGAGAGTATTGAGAGTATTTGGTTATATTAAACCTGGGGCAACTAGGTCAGTGGTGGTACAAAATGATCCAGAGAAGTGTAGCAGCTTAATAAAATATGACTCTGTTGTGGGTCAAATAACAGAGCTCGTAGGCCTGATAAGTGAGGTTATTACCAATAAAATAAGAAAAAACGCGACATCATAACGTATAATGAGACAGTGAAAACTACGAATTCCTTCAGATATGTGGAGTCACCGCGCGTTACGTTATTATGCACATCACAAGTATAAGCTATGTAATATAGGCCTACTGATTTGGCCTAAATAAAGTCAGTATTTGTGATGAAGAAAATTATCTGCAATAAAAACGTATTCAAATGCTTCCCACAGACCACCACAGATAGGACTACCTCCTGTGTTGCCAGATTTAAAGCAGCATGACTTGTAAGATATAGAAGGCAGTGCCAGTACCCCCCCATTACCAACACAGAATTAAAAGAGCAGACAATCCACAGATTGGACAGATTGGAAATATACAACACGTGTTTTTTCCTGCCCGGAACTCGATTCAAGTGACCATGACTTTTATGACAATCTGCGCAGAGAGTATGGATGCAGCCACGGCGCACTTTACTCAGGCGAGAATACTACCCCCACTCCTCGGAGTCCCGCTGACGTCAGGGGGCTTTGCTTTGTACTGAGCTGAATTGCTTTTGTCGGTTCTTAATTAAATGAGGTAAAAATTCCTTCTTTTTTCAACTTAAACAATAATAATGAATATGGAATGCGTTATTGACCCAAAAATATTATTACAAAATAACCTGCTTCTTTGTACGCGTGACAGATTCAAAGTGGTATTAAAGAATCACGAGATTTAAGAGCAGAAGTGACAGAAGATTATCGTCTGCTAAATTGCATAACATTGTGATAAAGGTGAAATATCATAACAGAGGCGTTTTATAAACAGAGGACCTAAACAAAATTTGCACAGGCACACAAGTTAAGATTAAACAACTGTACTGTAAAATATTCTAAATTATGGTGCATTTAAATCTCCGCGTGCACTGCTGTAAAAGGTATCCAGAACATTTTTTTTTTGTATGTCTGAGTCTCAAGATGGAAGACAACCTACTCCTCAGACGCCCCACATCCCTCGAAGATGTACCTGCCGACATCGCCGCCCCAAAGTTACTCTCCAAATTAAAATTCACCAAAGCTATCCGTTTAAAAGAGGGAGGAAATATTGTGTATTGAATCCGAGCAGCGAGATTTTGCTAGAAGCTACAGTATAGTTCATCAGACAATAGCTGCATATTCCTCGCAGATCTGGAAGCACCCGCTGACCTCCAGCGCCGCATACTTCCCGAGACTTGAGTTTCTAGAAGGTCCAGCTCGGAGACTATATAAACCGCGCTCAACAGCAACAACGCCAGTAGAAGTCGCCAGTTTGAGTTCCAGTCGCCAGTCAGTAGTCAACGTCCTCACATGTATTGTTAAAGTGCTATAAATAAACAGTACTTTAATCCAGTCAGTGTATTGTTATTTATCGGTAAAACCCACGACGCAACCGAAAGCTACAGTATTCATACCCTTAGTAATGTAATAAGTGTTTAAGTGTATATAATCAAAGGTTTAATTCAGAGTTGTGGTCTGGTTATAAGCCGATAGTTATTTGACGATACGGTAGTTATTCATGTTCTGTGAGGAGTTCATGTTCCTCATGTTCTATGCAAGTTTTGGTATGGGTAAAGTTAAAGTACCGTGTGTCCTGTGCGTCAGTATTCAGGGAATGATTTTCTCGCTTTCTGTGTCATTATAGTTTGTCTATCTGTCTTCTGAGGGTGTGGAAACCCAATTCATAGTCTAGGCCTGCAGCATATCATTACATTGGATAATTGCTGTAGGGATTTTGGATTACGTAGGAGTCTAGGATCCCTAACATATACTTAATGAGTTTCTCCTACTATTTATTCATTCTGGTAGCTAGTTTAGCAGTGGATAATAATAAATAATATCAATATAATTCAACAACAGAGGTAACAATTTATTTGGTTATAAAGCCAAAGTAATACAACATTGTTACTGAAATGGTCCAGGTCCGGATGACGCAGAAAGATGTAATGGACTGTGGATTTATATGTTTATATTAAGATTGAATATCTTCAGTTCTTGTTGAAATGTTCTAGCTATTTTTAGCTGAACTTTGATTAAATACATATGAAGCGGAGGTGGCAAACCGAAACTTTTTAAAGATCTGATAGAAAAAGCTGTGCAAGTACAAACAGACATTCCGGGGGCGGATATTATCATTGTCGGTGATTTTAACGCCGGGATTGGTAGAGAAAATGTTTCTCTTTTTAAGAGGTGGGAATGAGGAGGAAGACTTACGCGGTGGTCAACGAAATAGTAAAGATCGAACCTTTAATGCATAGGGAAGTCAGCTACTCGCTTTTTGTGATGCTTTTTTCACTAGAGATCTTGAACGGAAAATATGGTCATGATCTAGAAGGGGAACTCACTTATAATTATGAAAATGGTGGAAGTGTGATTGATTTTATTTTGGTAAGTCAAGGTTTATTAAAGAAAATAACTTAGGGACCACTTGGAATTGCATCATTGACCTATAGTATTGGATCTAGATTTAGGAAAAGATTCTGATATAGCCTACATATTGACGAGGGGCAGGGCAGTTGGGGGAAAGTGATATGTAGATTTGGGTGGCAGCCGGATAATGCGGAAATGTTTCTTAATTCTTTAAGAGACGAGCTAAGGGGAAAAAACATTGAAACTGTGGAAATTCTGACGGAAGCTGCTGTAGGGATGAAGTTCCGAACAAACAGGAATAATAGGCAATCAGTGGGATGGTATGACCAGGACTGTAGAACCACAAAGAAACGAACAATAGTAGCCTTGAAACAGTTTACATGGGAGAATACTGAAGATCGAAGGAGGGTGTATACTCATGCTAGAAAGGAATATAATTTTGTAATTGTAATTTGTATTTTGTAATGTAAATGGCTGAACTGTGCCCGAGCACGAGCGCATGCTCATTCGGGTGGTCTTGTTTTGTTTTGTATAAATATTTTGTATAAATATAAATAAATAAATATAAATAAAATAATTGTAAGGGAGAAAATAAATAATTGGCGTGACAAAAGGCTAAAGAAATTCGGGAGGTCGCTTCGAGGGGAGATAACGCTATGGTTTGGTGATTGGTTAAAAGTATAAAGGGTAATCATCAGTATATTAGTGGAATATCTCCGGAAAAATGACTTGAACATTTTATAGGAGTTTTTGGTGGTGGGAAATGGGGCGGGAAAAACAATTGAGATTGAAAGGCGGGAGTGACTGGAAGTACCAATGCGGGATGAAGATATTACTGTACAGGCAATTAAAAGGTTGAAAAGTGGGAAGGCTCCGGGTTCGAATGGGTTACCGCCTGAAGTATTTAAAGCCGCTGCAAGTGTTAATGAGTTTGGTTTGGTGATGCTCCAGATTTTCAAGAAAAAGTTTCGTGGTGGGAATTATCCTCAGTGTTGGAGCAAAGGAATTCCGGACAGTTATAGGGGAGTCACTCTGTTACCAATTATGGAGAAAATATATTGCAGAATACTGTATAGCAGAATAAAGGACTGGTCAGCGGAATTTAGTAAAATTTCAAAATTTAAATTTGGCTTTAGAGAAGGACATAGTACCATAGATGGGGTATTTATTCTGGACACATTACATGGAAGACAAATATCATTAAAATGTGGAAAACTGCACTGTGCTTTTGTGGATCTGAAGAAGGCGTTTGACTAAATTAATCGTGAGGCGTTATGGCATAAATTGTGGGTGAAAGGAATGTCGGGGAAGATGATTGTTGCATTGTAGGCGATTTATTAAAATGTGGAATTTTGTGTAAAGTATGACAGTACAAGGGTACCGGGGAGTTTTATCAGCGAGATGGGATGAGGCAGGGTTGTATTGTGTCTCCTTTATTATTTAATTTGTTTATAGACGATATTGTTCATGTAATGAGATGGATACATATGGGAGCACCTGAAGTGGGGAATGTACATGCTCCTGTGCTTTTATACGTGGATGATTTGGTGTTATGTTCAACGACGATTATCAGACTACAACTGGGACTAGACAGGCTTCAAACTTAATCTGAGGAATGGTCACTTACCGTTAATATAAAAAAGACCAAGACAGTGACATTTAAGAATGGATCAGTTTACAGCAGGGAAGAGACGTGGACATATGCAGGTCAATCTCTGGATAACGTGAAGAACTTCGTGTATTTAGGATTGACGCTTACCATGAACAGACGATGGGCAAAACACATTGAAGTCACGAAACATAAAGCAGGACTGAAAGCAGTGGAGACACTTCGGATACGTAGCAAAATTCCAGACATGGCAATAGGTGTTATGGAAACTCTGTATGAGGCACTAGTGAGAAAGATGATGACTTATGGGGTTGGGAAGAAACAGGGAATCTTGATCAGGTCAGGACGCATTTTTTAAAGAGATTTTGGGGGTACGGAGGGCAATGCAAACTGTGGCATTATGAGAGTGTTCGGAGCACATAATGAGACTATAGAGTGTAAAATTATATTTGTTACAACTTATGCTGGGGGATCAGTCTCTAATTAGAGCAATATGTTATCAAGAACAGCTAAGGATAGGAGGAAATACGTGAGCTTCCAAATTAAGAAAGGGATTAGAAACAACTTGGATGGGGTACGTTTGGAAATAGGAGATGTGTGTGATGGAAGGTTAAGAACCGTTTGAAGGATATTGATAGACAACAGACAAATGCACGATGTAAGACTATAGTTTCACTTCAATTACATTCGCGGTTAAAATTGGAGTGGAGGAAGGAGCAGTACATAGGAAAAGGATCCAAAGTCAGTAAAATCGGGCTCACTTGTATTAGACTCGATGCGTGGCGAATGATTAAGATCACATATGAAAACGGAATGAGAGTTTGTCCCTTATGTAAGGGGGAACAATCATAGTTTAATATATTGGCAAATTGTGAAGATTTGGAAAATTGGAGGGAAAAATATCTACCAGTATCTTTTATGGAATAAAATAGGGAGCAACGAAAATGTTTGGAGGTACTGACGGCCAGAAACGTTGAAGGCACTGGGAAATTTTTAATGAAGGCGAGACAGCTCAGGTTTGAAAAAGCGGCAAATTGGAGAACGGGTGTGGAGGGTGAGGAATATATTTAGTTTGTTTGTGTTATTTTGTATTTATATTATTTGTTCTTTTTTGTGTGTGTTTTGCGTAAGCATGTACGTCCATGTGGACTAATGCGACTGTTTGCATTGGAATTTGTAAAAAGTTAATTACTGTAATAAACACTTACATTACATTACATTACAAATCAAAGATTTTCTTTTCAAATTATATGTAAGCAACGAATGCAGTTAAATTTAAACACGCACTAACCCATGATTAACAGTGATGGTTAGCTACTTACTATGTCATGTTTGTTACTATGTTAGCATTAACTGCACTTGGTGCAATACTTATACCGTTAGAATGGCCTTGACCACTGGAGCAGTTTACTGAGGGCTGGAAAAATCAACCTCAACTCTCCAGTAGCCACGGAAACTATTATGTGCTCGCATGTATGCTATTATGTATGTAGAAATATAACAAAACCAACAGACAAGCTTGATTTTAAGTAATAGGCCAAAATTTTATACAAATAATTATGAGAGGAATATTTTGAGTAATATCCAAATCTTATTTTTTGAAAAAAAGTGCTGGTTCTGCATACCATTGCGCATTGTCCCAAAAAAGCACTGATTATTATTATTATTACTATTATTATTATTATTATTATTATTATTATTATTACCATCATGGGCTGAAAGTGTAGACCATTTTGCATTATCCAGGGTGTACACAAACAGGCGGCCTACTTTTCTATGTACCTTGGAACTGTAAAACTTTTTATTGAAATTTGATTGCCATCTCTTCGAAGTCAGGATTACTCACACCAGTAGTAAGAACATTGGTGCTTAGCTATCCACTTGCCCATTAATTGCATGGACTGTCAGTTTCATTTATTTAAAACTAATTTTAATTTTCTATTATCCCATTACAGGTTAAAGAAGACATGCCCTGTTGTGCTGAAACAAACGTCAGATACGGATGTTTCTAGTTATGGATTACTCAAGTATTTAACTAGTCCAACCAAGTATGATCATATGCCTCCTGGAATTCTTAATATTACTGCTAAAACTTTTCTATATCATGCACAAGTAGTTCAGAACTTGGTGAGTTTTTAATAGTAATTTAAATTGTGAAAGTTGCTTGGTGTCAATTACTAGAAGGTTGCTCTTTGTGATTCGATGGATGAACTACTCTGCTGTACCGACGGTGTCTTCAATTCCAAATGCTCCAGAATTTTTTGTTTTGTTTAATGAAGTCCATCCTGCAGTAATTGACGCTACATAGACCTACAATAAATTGAAGTCGTATATTGCCATATAAGGCAAAGAATCAAAATACACTGTCAACAATGACGTGCAGGATGAACAACGTGACAGACCTATAATATAATTTACGTAATTAATATGTAGGCTATTTATTATCATAATTTAATTATAAATTATATTAAAGGGCAATGATTTTAAAGGAAAAGTACTAGGCCTAGGTACAGTCCTTAACAGTAGCCTATTTAGGTATTGTTTACCTCTTCTTAACTAGAATATAATACACTATCTTCTTTATTATTTCTTAAATTTAAAATTAGATTTGCATTAAATAAAAATATTCTGTATTTTTCTCTTTTAACATAACATATTTTGCGATGAGTTTATGTATTTTCCCAAGCCATTTCATATGATGAGAATGTAGCTTTACTCAATCTCCGCATGGAGCGCTAGTGTCGTCCAGCCAACATGTTGTCATAGGACTTTTAACACACAGTTTCTTTACTGTATTAATACTTATACTGTGATTCTACTTCAATTTATTGATTTTTAATAATAGCACTACAATCTTCACATGCTACTTCAGCTTCGATACTGTGACCCTCGCCTGGCTTATGGCTCTATTACTCCCAATATTTCTGAAATCAAAGGGGATGCGGAGCTGCAGAACATGATATGGACACCTCATGTATACTTTGTGAACGATCAGAGATCTGCTCTGATGGGTTCATTGAAGAAAGATATTATGGTGTCAGTACTTCCTGATGGAACAGTCGTTTTTGAGCAGAGGTGAGTGTAAAGAGTTTAATTTGTGAAATACAGTGGCATTTTTCTTTGTCTGAACAAGTAAACATGGCAACTTCCTCACTCCATTCCCAGCATTTCACATGCCATGTGTCAGCTCACTGGTTTAATATTCATTTTCTCAGTATTTGTATTCACTTGCTCATAATACCACCTACAGGATTACCAGGTCCTGAGATTAAAATTGAGGTATATCTGGGAAAAGGATTATTTTCTTGGGTAATAATGTATTTGTATAATGTTAAGGATTTAGGAGTACTGGTAAATATATATATTTTTCTGTAATCGGGAGCAATTTAATGAATCAAATTCCATGATAGTCAGGATTTTTAAGTACTGGTAGGTTTCTTAATACATCTAAAATTGCTTGTGCTTTTGCTAGGCAATATATTCAACTCTTCAAACTATTTTAACCATAGGGCCTACTTGTAACTAACTCCCTTCTTTTGTAATTTTTTTCCAGTATTACTACTAACTTAGTATTATTTAACTCAACTATGTTTATGAGAACCTATACTTCTCTCCTATTTTCAAAGATGAAAAAGAAAACTATAGGCCAGTATTGCTTCTCTCTGTTTTCTCAAAGATCCTTGAAACACTCATGTACAATAGATTAATGTCATTCAACAAAAGGCATAATACCCTAACAGAATGCCAACATGGGTTTTTAAAAAATAAATCAACTGAAAGTGCAATTTTTAACCTCTTAAATAAAGCACAAGGATCATTAGATGACAAAATGCAAGCAATAGGAATTTTTCTAGACCTAACAAAAGCATATGATGTCCTAAACCGCAATATTCGGTTAACAAAACTATCAGCATACGGAATCAGAGGCATTGTAAATAAATGGATGAGATCATTTCTAACAAATCGTTACCAAGTTGTAGAAATTATATGTGAAGACAATACCTCAGCAGTAAATAAATTTACATCAAGTAAGAAAGAGATTAAGCACGGAGTCCCACAAGGGTCGATATTATCCCCACTACTCTTTTTACTATATATAAATGATTTGCCATTGAATCTTGAAATTGTTGATATTACGTTATTTGCAGATGACACGAGCATTTTAATAAGAGGAGAAAATGGGAAAATAATCCAAGAAAGGAGTGATACCCTACTAAAGGACATAAATAACTGGTTCCAAATCAATAAACTTATAATAAATACAGAGAAGACAATAGCAATGCAATTCAAAAGTAGGCAAAATGAAAACCTTCAAAACCTCCAACTACAACTCAACCACAAAGAAGTGAAATACAAAGAAAATACAAACTTTTTAGGCCTACATATAAATAAATCGATAAAATGGAACACATATAAAGAATCTAACCTCTAAACTAAGCTCCGTTTGCTATATGCTCAACTCCCTAAGAAATAAAGTGAGTCACCAAGTTCTGAAAAACGTTTACTTTGCGTATTTCCATTCACGTTTGAGATATGGAGCTATATTCTGAGCAAGCTGCAGAGAAAGTGAATTAATATTTAGAATAGAAACGAAAGCACTAAGAATAATGAACGGGTTAAATAGACGGACATCATGTCAAGAAATATTTAGGAAACAGAAAATATTAACACTAAGCTCTATTAATTAAGTGGAGGGAAAGGAAATAGACATTAAATCCATGTCTGGGATATTAATACAAGTAAGAATCAGCTTGAAAAATTTTGTCATAACCGGGATTTGAACACGGATCTTCGGCTTAACGCGCCGATGCTCTACCACTGAGCTACCATGACAACATGCCAGTACGACATCAAATTCCTCAACATTTTTTATTCTTCATTTAGCAGGCCTACGTCGTGATCTGACAGCTGGCACAATGATAATTTGGTTTTAAACAATGCGGGTAAGAATGTAGTTATTATTTATAAAATCTGAAACATTTTATTCATGGAATATTCTTAATAAATCCCACTCGGGATTAAGATTTTCATGAGATAAATTCGATCCTGCTTCTCCGCCGCGAATCTTTCTATGTTTATCGTAATTATTATTCTCCTAATCAGATTATTCAGAATATTCCATTCATGCGATGCGGACTTGGTTTTGAATAATAATCTTTAGCAATCGACCAATTACTGTTGTTTATCTTATAAGTTATTATGCTTGCGAGGGTCGGAAAGACGCAATTTTTTTCTAGATGACACACTAATGTTTCTTCCTGGATGAACACTAGAAATATGTATATTTAAATTGAAACTTCTTTTAAATGTCTTATAAATCACACAAGTCACAAATAAACGAAGGTGATATTGTGGCATAAAATCTATACTTAGAAATTACTAATGAATGAGGGCATATAACCTAAATAAGTATAATTTTAAATTTATACATAGCTTACTTAATATTACGGAAAATTACTCACAGATGGAAGTCAGAAATATCAATAATGAAGACAAACACTTGTAACTACATTTAGCTCCCGAACTACTAACAATAAGCGAAATTAAAATCACACAAATCAAGAAATAAGACAAACATGACAACTGCACCTGCACTTTAGCGCCAAAACTGCATCAAATTAGCTAAAAGAGAGGAAAGATTCGGGAGGCCATCGGAAACAAGGAGTCCCCTGATCGGAAACATTCGTATGATCAAATCTCTGACAGTTGCGCAGTAGAAGTGCGTAAAGGAAGAGCACAACTGTCTGGAGATTCTTGTACTGGCAAAGAAAATGCCTGAACAAGATGGAGTGCTTCATGGGTAGTCTGTTCCCGTCACCACGAGGCTGTGGTTTAAGCGAGAAAACTGCTGCTTTCCAATCCTCATTTTTAGTGCAACAGACTACCCATGCAACGGAGGGAGTGGTTTCCAATTCACCTTCACCCACCACGGCCGACTTGAAGCATGCTGTCGCTTGCAGGATCTCAGTGTCTTCTAGCTTTGACACCAGGTGGTGGCATGGCGGGCAATTCAAAACTACAGATACATTTATAGTAAAAACCAACATTCGTGATATTGAAAATAAACCTTAAAAATACGTATTGTAAAGGAAAAATACTGGTGAAGTGCTACTTCCTCTGAATAGCCGCCACTGATAGGTACAGGTACTCAGAGTGTATGAATGATAGGCTACTTAACATCTAAGAGTTGACGTATCCTATATCATTTGTGTTCTACACATGTATATGATCATAAGGACGAATAAAACTACTACTACTACTACTACTACTACTACTACTACTACTACGCCACCAAGTTATCTCTGCATGCAGAAAATATGTTAGGAATGTGCCTTCCGTCTCGATCTCCCTCCTTTGACGTTGCCACTTCCTATTCTTTGAGTTAAGTCATTTGGCTACAAGAGGGGTGCTGAGAATTACTGTGTTTTTAAATGACCTGACACCTTCTGCACTCGTTCTCGAAATGAATAATCTGGCAACCATGTCCCTACTGGGGAAAATGCGTAGAAATGATCTGTTGAAGGAACACCCCCTGCCGCCACGCTGCCACTTCCTGTCCACTGTGTTGGGTTATTTGGCTGGAAGAGGAGCGCTGAGAATTGCTGTGTTTTTAAATGACCTGACACCTTCGACAGTCATTGTCCAAATGAATAATCTGGCAACCACGTTATGATCTTTCGCACGTGTTTAGGTATTCGCCACCCACTGCTTCCCCTACATCCCTTCCGTATAGTGGTAGCTGAGCGACACTAGCGCTAAAACACTTCCCCTATCGCCGTGCAGATTTAACTTGGTGGCATAGTACTACTACTACTTCCTTTACAACCTATTAAGCTCACATAAAATCTAAGCTACAACTTTATCTTGCTTTACAATGTTCTAATTTCGAACCTTTTACCTGCTATCTTTCAGTTTCTTCGTATTAATATTTACTTGCTTAAAGTCTTCCAGAACTCTGATTTACACAGCTTTGTACAACCTGTGGCGTAGCAAGCTTAGGTGGTACCCGGTGCGGAAAATGTCTTGTCCCCCCCCCATTTAAATTATTAAAAGATGGAACTGTTCCAAGTGTTATTTTCTGGATAGTCAAAGTTAATCCCACGAGAGTTTAAGAGTTAATCGATGGATGCAGCTGCAACGAATTTATCTGATGTAACTCGTAAACTCAACGGATTATGCAAAATTAGTAATAATTACTTTGTTACATGAAAAACAAAAATAAGCTCCGAAATCATGATATAAGTTACTATGATACTATGAATCAACCATCCATAAAGCGATTCCAGTTACCATGTTGTCGCCATGTTGTAACCAGTACTACCAATGGAGCATATAAGACATAATTCAGCCAATTTTGTTAGGATTAAGGAAAGACATACGTATCAAGTACATTATGCTTGACTAGTCTTCCCTTATGGATTTGTAAAACTAGATTTCATAAGTTGTTATTGTTGAATCCTTTTTATTCAATTCCAGAATTTGTAGAAGCTCGAGAAGATGCTCATACTTTTATATACTGACGGGTTCTATTACATAATATGTATTATGTTTAGGGAACAAATTTATTATTATTATTATTGTACTGTTAAATGACAATAAATTCTATTATTATTATTATTATTATTATTAATCTAAAGTGCGTTATAGACAGACAGATATACATTGTTTTCGTGAGCGTTACTGTTCGTGTTACTGTTAATAAAGCGAACATCTAGGCCAAAATACACTCCCGAAATTGTGCAAACTTTTATTTTTGGAGTGATATTTTTTTATGTTTTGTTTTCCAAGCGAAATATCGAATTTAGGAAAGATGAATTTTGATAAAAGGACAACATTTTCTATTTATGTCAGATACCTTTCAAGATGTGAACCGAAGATTGAAGACACGTTTTCCTTATTTTTACATAAAGAAAGTTTTCCCGAAAACGGCTCTAACGATTTTCTTTAACTTTTGCACGTGGGTTGGTCAACTTTTATTTGAAACACTTTTTCGAAATAATTATCTTAATGGTAGTTATAAGCCACCCACTCTGAATACGCGCTCTTTGCAATACGGCATATTGCAACGGAAAATCGTACGAAAACAAAATTTTGTATTTGGGTTAGGTACCTTTTGGAGATGTGACATGAAGATTGGCGACAACTTTCTCTTATTTTTATAGGGAGGCTAACTTTTATTTGGGCAGCGGAAGTTATGTGAATTATACTGTGCCGTGTATATTGCGGCACCTGTTTATTTATCTTTGTTATCACCTAATTATGTTCTTTCAACTTTGTTTACATACATTCTCAGTTTTCTCTCGGCAAGTCATCTTTCTTCCGTGTTTTGTTTTGGATACGTTTAATAATCACCCTTCAGGTATTCAGCGTCATCTATATTGAAATTGTCCGTGTATTATATATTTTCCGGCGGAGCGCCTCTAGCGGCCGCCCGCGCATTATTCTAAAGTAAAGGGGCGTTTTCTCAGTGAGGAGTTCAAGTTCAGCATTCATCGAGAGCGGACGTGCTCTAGTGTTCCATCTTACGATGACCCTCATCAAGCCGTCATACCGTAAGTTTCATCATGTAATTACCAGCAGGTATTTTAACGTTTCTTTTCTAAATTTTAGTTTATTTCGCTGGTGGTTTTTTCGGTTAATTTTAGTATGTTTTCGGTTTTGCCCACCAGCTTTTCAGTTTCGTATTTCGTTTTCCTTTTCGCAGTTCACGTCACTTTCAGGTTTTGTTTTTTGCGATTTATTTAGTTTTGGAGAAGGATGGCTCGCCGTATTTCTGCCGTAATTAATATCAGGCCTTATTCTGTTTGTCTATTTTGGCCCTCAGCCTCGTCATGTCTTTTCTTATTTTTCGAATCATTCTGCTTTCTGTATTTACCACTAAAGCTTATTGTATTCTGCTTTATTATTCTACCTACAGTTTTGTAATAAATTGTTGAAACTGGTATCCAGAACTTCTGTATTTATATGTAAATTACGCTCCCTTGTTCTATCCTAACTGCCATTATTCACGTAGTATAAAGTGCGGCCCTGGAAATTGCCCTAACTACGTTACATAATGCTGGCAGGCCCGAGAAGCACGTTTCAATACATCAATTTTTTACAGGTTGAACCTAAGAAATTTCATAAATAAGTAATGTGACTATTTTACGGAACTGTATTATTAATAATCTATTCTTAAATATGCGCTCATCCCAGTTAAAAATCTAGATTGAACTCACATTCGAAGTCTATTTTCGTCAGTCATGACTGCCGCCGCAGTAGTAGGGTTTTGTGACTGACGTCATTGGCGGATTGCGGATTGTGCGGATTGATGACGTCACAAGTGGGCGTGGCTATGACGTCACTACTTACGTCACGGAGGGGAAGGTGGGCGTGGCTATGACGCCACAAGTGGGCGTGGCTATGACGTCGCGGATCACGTGATTCAAAATGTCGTCGGTTCCGGTTCCTATTGCAAATGGCGGACCAAGCGCGAAATTCAAAATTTGGAAATTCATAATGAAAATGGCGTCGGTTCCGGTTCCTATTTCAAATGGCGGACCAAGCGCGAATTCAAAATTTCGCGCCAGTTCAAACTAGTTCTAACTAGACAAAAGCCAGTTCAGACTAGTTCTAACTAGATAAAAGCCAGTCCAGACTAGTTCTAACTAGACAAGAACCAGTTCAGACTAGTTCTAACTAGATAAGAGCCAATTAAGACTAGTTCTAACTAGATAAAAGCCAGTTAAGACTAGTTCTAACTAGATAAAAGCCAGTTCAGACTAGTTCTAACTAGACAAAAGCCAGTTAAGACTAGTTATAACTAGATAATAGCCAGTTCAGACTAGTTCTAACTAGACAAAAGCCAGTTAAGACTAGTTCTAACTAGATAAAAGCCAGTTAAGACTAGTTCTAACTAGACAAAAGCCAGTTAAGACTAGTTCTAACTAGACAAAAGCCAGTTAAGACTAGTTCTAACTAGATAAAAGCCATACAACAATAGGACATTCAATGCGATGCTGTAGTCGAAACCCTCTCTGTTCAGTGTCAAGAATGGAATAACCCTACTTAAATATTTGCGTCACATAGTCCTCTATTAACTGAATTTAGAGTTAATTATGTAAAAAAGAGTGATGAATGATGTATAGTATGCTTCGTGTTATATCCTCCAGAATATTGACAACCTGAAGATCTGGAGAACTGAAGTAGAAATAGAATAAATAGGGCTAGCATAGCCGAAAATAGTAAAATGAAATAGTATTAAAGTGTAGATTACCGAATATATTGATTTTGAATTTAAAACAACATTACCAATAACTAATAGGTGCTCCGTAAATTATGATAAAGATCTCGTAAAATGTAACTTGTGTCAAGTGCTTATAAAATATGGGTCTAAGACTGGTCGAGTTCAAAGGTATTGTGAGTAATGATGAGAACTTGGAAAAACAATATGCATATTATTCCAGCCATCAAACTTGTGATATATTATAGGAAAAATTGTATGCTTAGAGTACCTCACTTGGTAATAAACCATATATATATCCAGCTTACAGATAAGAAGTTGAAGTCTAGTCATGGGTAAAGAAGGAAAATTAGATATTAGAACTAGATTTAAAGAATTCTTTTCCTAAGGTTTCTTAGTAGATGTTATAATGAGAAGGTCAAAGAAGCCTCATAAGTAGAACTGAAGTAGAAATGTTATATATAGAACGAACATAGCCGAAAAGTAAAAATGAAGTATGGTGAAGACTAACGGATGCAATAACTTTAAATTTAAAACAATATTACCAATAACTATTATTACAACCGGTATAGACACATAGGTGCTCTGTAAATTACGATAAAGATCTCGTAAAAATTTATGTTTGTGTCAAGTGCATTTAAAATATGGGTCTAAGACAGGTCGAGTTCAAAGGCAATGTGAGAACTGGTGTAGTATCCCGCTATAGAACCTGTAAAAACAATAAGCATATTATTTTTATCACCTAGCTAATGATGTATTATAGAAAAAATGTATGTAAACTTGGTAATAAACCTATAGTGCGATGTTAAGTAGCTAGATGGTATGATAACATGAATAAATTGTTGGAAAATAGTGGAAAGCTATGAAACTAATTCATGCATGATTGTGTAAATTAGATAAAAATCTATGACTTTGGTACACTAAGGAGAAGGTACTAGATTACAAATAATAATGAATTAGTGTGAGAAATGTGTAAACAACAATACTTTGAGGCAAAAAATAATTACGAAGACAGAAATTTAACTCATGTAGATAATATTGTAACATAACCACATCAAACAATCCATGGAATGAAATATACAAACTGACATCTGACAAAATAAGGAAAAGCATAGTATTAACAACCTTATCGTTGGAATGAGTACACCTAGTATAGAAGATGCTATGAGGCACCTTTTGAACTAATTCACACCGATAGATAATAAAGAAGAAGATATTCTGTATCAAAGAAGATTAAGAGAAGGCACTTCAAATCTCCCGCCTTCCACCATTTCGTAATTTCATAACGTTCACGTGTTCAGCTATATTGAATCATGTGATCATTACATAAGCCGTGACGTCATAAATAAAGAACTCATGACTTAGCTGTATTGTGAGACGTGTAACCTTGAAACAAGAATGAACCTGTTCCGCACGTGCTGTGTATAACCTTGAAACAAGATCGGACAAGTTTGTAGTGATGACTTCATACATAAAGAATTTTATAATTGAGGATTATCCGTAGATATTTCATTTCTTGCATGTGAATAAAAAATTAACCTTTTGTTTAAAGATACGTCTGGAAAAAAAACTGTTGTTCATGTGTCATGTGAGACGTACATCCGGTCTCAAACCTCTCGCTGAATAAATTTTAAAATGTATAGAACTCTCTCGTGATAATATTAACATACTCACCATTGACCATACAATTTCAAATCTCCCGCCAGAAGTCTTTTGATCATAATTTCAAATCTCGTGCTAGAAGCCAATAAAAAAATAAAAAAATAAAGAGAAAGAAAAGGATGATAATCATAGAATGCAATGATGTATGTTAAAAAACTGGTGACAATGCGTAATATTATCTGGTGTGGTATGAGACGCGCAACCTTGAACATATCCTGTTACGGTGATGATGCAAACATGTACAAATGTAACATAAAATCTAAATGTAAAATATAGATGGAAGTCTTGTACAATGCAAAATCGGATTTAAAAAATTATAAAACCTTGCGCTAGCCGACATCTTGAATTTCCTCCACAATTTCACCATTTTGAATGTTTAATTTTAAATAGTGCGCTTGGTCCACCATTTACAAACCAAATCTGATCTCGTGTGGGCTCATGTGGATTCGTGGATAGCGCGCATCCATCTTGAATGATATCAGTGGGGGACATGATGGTGTTTGGACCCGCGCCACCGTTGTGGTTCATAGTAAAAATTAATGCTGATCTTGCAAAATAAAAAACATAATTTTAATTCAAAGACTAAATATGGAAAAAATTGTAAGTTTTGAAAACTAGAACCTCCAGCTATTTTGAGTTTCTACTATTTGTAATAGGACTGTTACATGATTTTTTTAAATTAAATGTATAAAGTAAACATTTTGACCGAGTCCGTTTGCAGAACGGTGAATGAAAGCAGCGTATATAAAAATAGGTAATGCATATTTAAACAGCTAAACTCTAAAACTCCGTGGCGCTACATCCCATGAGGGACTTGGCCTACCACTCGATTGATGCATCATATACCATAGACAAATGTTAGGATTGTGGGAGGTATGTGGCCAGCATAATATTACACATAAAGATTAATAAATTATAAACATAAGGCATATAAATAAAGAAATTGTAAAATTAACCATTTGATTGATGATACGTCTGGTATACATTTGAAAAAAATGCTGACACAGCATGATGTTTTAGTTCGTATAACATAATATGAACAAAGAATTAATATGATCCGCAGGGTTTATGTGCTACGTGGAAAATAAAATCCTGACTTTGGTAATATGATACCTATTGTGAAATGAAACGTATAAGAGAACTCTCTCGTAAGAATATATTACAAATCCAACACAATGTCATTTGTTCATAATTTTAAATTGTGCGCTAAAAGTCTTTTTAACCTTGCACTAGAAACCATTTTTGTATGACTACTTCTCAGACTGGTAAAAACACATATAGATTTTGGAGAGCTGACCAGCTACGAAGACGGTTTGACTGCATATGCGCTCTTGGTACTGTGAAATGCAATGGTAGATTACCCTTCCACTTACTCTCCCCCTCACCGGTGAGAATTCATAGTACTTAATTATGTTTGAAATATTTGTCAGTGTATCAGGTTATTCAAAGCGGACAATGAAACAATGAATTAATAAAAAGCATTGGACATAAAAAAGGAAAAACAGAAAGATTAATACATTAAACATAATGCCTAATGAATGATGTATTTAAATATTACAGGGAGAGGATTGTTTTGTAATATGAGGTGTGTGACCTACTTAACTTCCGCACACGTGTTATTTATGAACTTGAAGCATGCATGAGCCTGTCTAATGATGACGTCATAAATAAAGAATTTGTTGAATCAGCATTATCCATAGATACATCATTTCTTGTATATGAATAAAGAAATTAAACTTTTGTTTGAAGATACGTTTGAAAAAAAAATGCTGTCGTGGCATTATGTTTTAGTTCGTATAACATATATGAACAAAGAATTAATATGATCCGGGGGTTTGTGTGACAAAACGTGGAAAATAAAATGCTGACTTTGGTAATATGATACCTATTGTGAAATGAGACGTATAAGAGGACTCTCTCGTAAGAATATATTACAAATCTACCACAATGCCATTTGATCATAATTTTAAATTGCGCGCTAAAAGTCTTTTTAACCTTGCATTAGAAGCCATTTTCTAAAGAATTACGAATTAGAATTACAAATCTCTCGCTAAAAGTCATTCGGTCGGAGATAAAACATTGGTTTATTATATAATACACAAGACATATGTTTAGGATTTAATATTTAAAGGGACGAGCATAACTGCTGTTTAAAGAGACTGTTTTAATATGTCAGTTAGCGATAACAACTACGTACGCACACATGCAGGTCGAATTTTGTTTATGTCAGCATCTTGCCGTACCACGAGACAGTTCCATCAGCATATGACCGTTGTACAGTGAGAGAGAGAAGGAGAGTAGAAATCGTATCCACCAAGAAGAGCTTAATCAGCAAAATCTCCATGCGTTGCGACACAGTTCTGCGTTGAGAAAACACTTGTATATAAAACGTAATAATGACTTTACAAAACGCCTATGAATAATGATGTATTTATTAAGTTGTATAGAAAAGTTTTGCATAAACAGACCGAGGGTTTGAGGCTTACGCACCGGCCGCCTTTACGATAGGACGAAAGTGAAAATTATATTAAACGCTAACCGACAAACCTAGGCCGAGTAGACCTCAGGGCTGGGATTTAGGAAAATTACCATCTTATGACAAAATTGTATGATAAAATTTAGTTTTAAGTCGTTAGCTACCATAATTATAAAAAAATACTTGAAGGTTTGAAATATCGCTTCTCTACACTTCCGATCGTGTCTGATAATAATAATAATAATAATAATAATAATAATAATATGTATGTTAAGGTTAACAGCCTTATGCACCGGCCGCCTTTACTCCAGGCTGAGTCTATCCCAGGGCTAGGTTTTAGAGAAATAAACATCTTACAGAAAACGTGTATGGTGAAATATAATTATAAAAATACATGAAGGCTTAAAATATATGCTGTCGTAATATATTTTAGAATTCGATGTGTAAACAAAGAAGTAATATGATAATAATAATCATAATAATAATAAGGTTAACAGCCTTACGCACCGGCCACCTTTACTCTAGGCTGAGCCTATCCCAGGACCATAGTGAAAAATGAATGTATTAGAGAAATAAACATCTTACAGAAAACTTGTATGGTGAAATATAATTATAAAAATACATGAAGGCTTAAAATATATGCTGTCGTAATATATTTTAGAATTCGATGTGTAAACAAAGAAGTAATATGATGATAATAATAACAATAATAATAATAATAATAATAATAATAACAGCCTTACGCACCGGCCGCATTTACTCTAGGCTGAGACGCTAGGTTTTAGAAAAATAGACATCTTACGGATAAAATTGTATGGCGGAATATAATGATGACGTTGCATTTATGCTTCGTGATGGAATGTGGAACCTACTTCTGGTCACGCGCCGCCATTTTGGATGACGTCAGCAAAAGACTTTGAACGATGAGAACTTTGACCTGCCCCGCCATGTGTTGCGGGACTGTATCGGGCCCCGCCATAGGGGTAACATATAAAACCACACTACTTATAGACAATTCCACATTCAGAAAAAAGTAAGGCTACAGGATTGCCTTGAATCACCAACCCGAAAGACAGAGATGACACCTCTTTTTCTAACAAAGTAAAAGCGTGCTTATAACTTTCAGACACAAAATACGTCAGTTAATGTTAGGCCTCCCAACTGACTCTCTGTTCTGTGAGGTAATAACTAAATTAAAATAATAAAATTATTCTATTAATAGTATAATGAAACGATGAGACATTCGTGCATCAATAAACGTAAAATAGTAGGCCTACAGTGTTTTGTTTGCGTTTAATTTCATTTCACAACTAGCCATGACAATTGATATTTCCACTACTGAATTATGCTGTACTGAAACTTAAAAAAAGTGAGAACTGATTCTTAAATTTAAATGAAGTTAGCAACAGACAGTAATGTTCTGATACTCGGCACCTCAGGAAGTTGTAGACATCACAGAGGGAATTCCTTGCTCATTAGCAGGAATGCATTCTTTCTATTGTGGTTGCCTTATATACGTAAGTTCAAATATTAGCATAAATACTACTATAATAATAAAAATAATATTCATATTTAATCTGAGGCTTTCACGGCTGGAATCTTGGTGTTCAAGCATGTTCCGGACTGTGGGCCATGGTCCAAAGGCAAGATAACAAGTCTCGGCAGACGTTTCGCTCCCGCTGTGGGGAACTTCTTCAGTGGCTTCTACCTTGACGCTAACTGAACTGCTTGGAGAAACGGCTTATATACTCGTGGTGGGCATGGCTTAGCTGGTTGCAGTTGCTACCATCGCACCAATGGTGGCTTTCAACGCTGGTTGTTGTATTCCTTCTTGTCCAATATTAATATTAATGATATGGAGCAAGGGATGCATTCTCTTGCCTCATGCAGCAGACCTGGGTTCGATTCCCGGGCGTGACAAGTTGCCTAGGTGGGATTTTTCCTCACCTGTGAGGCAAATGTCGGGTAACTTTTAAGCCCTTGTGGTTCCAGGATATCATTTGACCGTCATTATAGTCATCATCATCATCATCTCATCCATGCCTTGTTCGGCAAGAGTGTGTGAGCAACTGGTAAAATTTGGTAGATTATGGTCCTCATTCACAGCATTCAGGATCAACACCGGTTCCGTTTTCGGTTGCGTTAGGTGGTAAAGGACTAGGCTCTTCACTTTTGATTAGTAATTTTATTTATGTGGAGTTGTTACTAAGGTGGACTATTATTCAGAAAACGCAGAAAGGTACAATGCACGTCTGTACGAATTGGTGAAACGAAGATCTCAACACTGAAGTAATAATCGGAGTTTTGAATATACAAGCTTTTTTGGAGCCATCTTGAAATCCGTTAGCCAGCTGAGAGATCATCTGCCATAGAGATCGGACGAAGTGGATGGAGTAGTTTTGGTCAAATATCTGCATTGCGGATTAGTTTCAGTGGTACAGGAAAAGTATAGCAGTGAATAAATTGTGATAAGAAATAACTGTGAAAAGTAGACTAGTAGACTGGTATCACAAGATGATGCCTTATATAATAAACAATGCAGCCAGAGGACCAACATTTCACGATAGATACAACTTCCAGAACAGAAACTCATGTAGAAGTTGTGAAACATTGAACAGAGAGCTTATCCAAAAGACTGAAGAACTAAAATCGGCCTAGGAACTAATCAGGATCATCCAGGATGAATGCAAATATGCACCCGAAACAGGCTTAGCCACAGCACAAAACAGAAACCCCGTCAATGCAGCTCCATGGTCTAGAACAAATGACCGCAGACGCAACGCAAATGTTAAATCAACTTTCCAAACATCACCTCATATTGAGACTAAGAACAGATTCCTTCCTCTGCAAAGGGAAAACCGGAAAAAACAAACGTCCACCCACTCAGAAAGCCCTCAGATTAAGCAAAAATGAGAGTGATTGTGATTGGCAATAGCCACGCCAGAAATTGTGCCGTGGAATTGAAAGCTAATCTGTGTGAGGCAGACGTATATGGCCTAGTTCTCCCTGGTGCCCCATTGGAAACCGTCACCCAGACAGGACACGACGACCTATCAACAATGTCAAAAAAGGATGCAGTAATCGTGTGGGGAGGCACAATCAACATTTTTACAAATACCTGCGATATAGGCCTAAATAGTATCAAGTCATTCATGGAAAAAAACAACCACACAAACATTGTGATTATGAGCGCCCATGAAAGACATGACCTAGAGGCAAATTCTCAAACAAGGCTAGAAGTAAAAAACTTTAATAGGAAACTGAGGAAAATTGTAAAACCATACAATCATGTGAAAATGCTAGATGTAAACCTTGACAGAACATGCTACACAACCCATGGACTACACCTGAATAACAAAGGAAAGGAAACCATGGCTTCCTCTATCAGCGACACAATTAAGCCTTTAGTCGGTCTTAACAAAAATGTAAATACAGAGATAGCTACTATGACTACAAAATTCTTTCTAGACAAGTTACTAAAATGAAAAGACAAATAAAAAACAATACTATATAAGTTTAACTAATAATGCCAATAACGATCAAAGAAAATTGTGGATAATTGCAAACAACTTAATAAATAACAATAAACCAAATAACACTCCAACTATTAAATTGAAAATTGACAATAATATTTATGTTGACAATCAAGCTGACTGTGATATACTTAATAACTTTTATATTAACATCCCGATACAATTAAGGCCTAACTTAACTACTACACCCGGCAACTTAAATACTATTAACTTAATAACACCTCCTTTTTCTTACTACCCACCAACATAGATGAAGTTAATCAAATTATTCAGTCGCTTAAGAACAATTTCAACCCAACTGATAATAACATAGATAGTATTACATTTAACAGGTGTTCATGCTATTTGTTACCACACCTAGTTAAAATAATTAATTTATCATTTGGTGAAGGCATAGGCTAATGCCTGATATTTGTAAAATTGCAAAAATTGTTCCTATCTACAAAGGTGGTGACAAAATGGATATAAATAACTGTCGTCCTTTTAGCATTTTGCCATCACTTTAAAAAATAATAGAAAAATTGATGAAGACGAGATTATTGTCATTTATAACAAACCATAGAATTTTTAACTCTGCACAATATGGCTTCCTTCAAAAATCAAGAAGGCCTACAGTTAATGCTGTTGTTGATGCAATTGTACAAGTTCAGAAAGCTCTTGATAATAACCTAATTGCTGCTGGGCTGTTTATTGATTTAAAAAAGGCTTTTGATATGGTTGAACATGATTTACTTCTTGCCAAAATGTATAGGTTAGGTATCAGAGGTACTCATTTAAACTGGTTTGAAAGTTACTTGAAAAACCGATTTCAATATGTATCCATTAATAGTTTTAATTCTCGTGTTCAGGAAACACAATATGGTGTTCCCCACGGCTCTGTCCTTGGTCCTATTTTGTTTTTTTTTTTTTTTTAATATCGATAACTTTACTATACAAAAGTATATTACAATTGAGACAGCAACAGACATAAAATGCACATGTAACTTGTATTGAGGTTGCTATCCATTGATAGTCCTCAGCAGCATTATGTGTGGGCTAATTATGACATGTTTTATTATTATTGAAGAGAATCAGCATGTCTTTTGCGTTTTAGTCTTCTCTGATTTCGGGTCACTTGGTTCTGTAAAGGTATGTGATTCAGCAAAACATTGGGATGCTGTATGAAGCTATTATGAAGCCTGGTATAATTGGTAGTTAGAACAGTTGAGACTTCGGGAATTTGGAGATCATTATGCAGGGTCGTGTTACGAACGTACCATGGTGCATCGGTACATATCCTGAGAATACGATTCTGTAGTGTCTGTATTCTTCTTATCTGGGTGTCTGAAGCAGAGCTCCATATCCCACAGGCATACATCCAAATAGGTCTGATGAGAGTTGTGTAGATGAGTATCTTGAGCTTCAATGGAAGAGGAGATGAGCCTTGGATCAGGAATTTTATTTGGTGAATTCTGTTTCTGATTTTCTGAACCAGTCCATTGATATGTGATTTCCAAGTTAGTTTGCTATCTAATATCAGTCCTAGATATTTTACAGAGTCGACCCGAGGTACATCCATGCCATGTAGTCTGATTGTATGCTGATAAATTTTTAAATTATATGTGAACACCACTAGTTTTGATTTGTTTGGATTCATTTTAACTCTCCATTTATTGTTCCATACTTCGACTTTATTTGCGTACTGTTGCAGTTTATTTGCAGAAGAATCGCATGTTCCTTTACTGAGAATTGCAACATCATCAGCGAATTGAGCTATTGTTAATGTATCATCTCTTGGAAAATCTGAGGTGTACATGAGGTACAAGAAAGGTCCGAGTACACTTCCTTGAGGAACTCCTGATTTTATTTCGATAGACTGAGATTGTGAATTTTCACACTTTACAGAAAATGTTCTACTAGTCAGGTAAGACTGCAGAATCCTATAGTAGGTGTCTGGTAACTGGTCTTTAATTTTGTATAGTAGGCCTTCATGCCAGACCTTGTCAAATGCTTTTTCTGTGTCTAAAAATAAGCCATGACAGACAAACTTTTCTTCAAAGGTATCTAGAATGACATCCACCACCCGATGAAGTTGTTGAGGACAGGAATGAAGCGATCTAAATCCAAACTGAGTTTCAGGTATAGTTTTTTCTAGATGAATAAGAAGTTGAGGTAAGAGAAGACGTTCAAAGATCTTAGAGAAGATTGGTAGAAGGCTGATAGGACGATAGTTGTTTGGATCTTTTTTAATTTTGTCTGGCTTTGGAATCATTACTATTATAGAATGTTTCCACTTTTGAGGGAAGTAAGCAAGACGTAGCATTGCATTATAGATGTAAGTTAATAATAGAAGAGTTTTCCTGGGGAATGCTTTCAGTAATGGTTGAACAATCAAGTCATAGCCAGGAGACTTATTTGCAGCTCTGTCTATGGCATTTCTGACTTGTGCTGGCTTAAAATGATACGTAAATGGTGACAACTGCAGTGGCATAGAGATTGCTTGTGAAACCTTTTCTGTAAATTCTGGATCAAAGCTTGGATTTGGTTTAAACTGCTGTTGTAAAATGTTAGAGAATAAGTTAACTTTTTCTTGTGGTGTTGTGTACCATGTGTTACCAACACTTAGGGGTGGTATTCGTTCTACTTGTTTCGTCAGAAATTTGGTTTTTCGCCATAGAGAACAGTCTGAAGTTTTTAATTTAAGTAACTGGCTATTTAGAGCAGCCTCTCTTTCTTCTTTTAAAGCTTTTGTCAATTCTCTAGATGCTCTATTAAAAGCTGACTTATGGGGAGGATATTTAGAGCGTTCCCATAAACTACGACAAGCCCTCTTTTCATAAAGAAGTTGACGAACATGAGGTGATATTAGTGCATTTTTGTTACTCATATTAAAGGTTTGAGTACTTGTTTGGTTCCGGTTACTGGCTTTACCGGCTGCAAGCTGTACATTTCTAGTTATAGTACTGATGGCATTGTCAATATCATTGCAAGTTTTTAGTGGCATGTTTAAATTTGTAATTTCTTGAAGTGTATTTGTATAGCATTCCCAGTTGAAAGGATATTTTATTAAAGTAGGGCGTTCTTGTTGGCTGCAATTTAATGATAAGTTAAGAATTACTGGTAGATGGTCCGAACTAAGATCATGAATTACTGATGGTACAGAACAATAGATTGTGACATTCTTAGATATGAAGAAATCCAATAAATCTGGAACATGGCCTGTGTCTGGATAATAGGTAGGTTCTACTGGATAAATAAAATCTAAGGATAGCTGATATGCAACGTCATGAAGTAGGCGTCCTCTTGGATTGGCAAGATTTGAGCCCCATCTAGGATGTTTGCTGTTGAAATCACCTCCTAATAAGAAATGCGCTCCCATCAGATGAGTAACACCCCAGAAATCAGTCGCTGTTAGTCTATTGTTTGGTGCAGAGTAGAAAGATCCGATTTGGACAAGTATATTATTTAAGTGCATTTGTATTCGTGATATCTGAAATTCGTTTTCAGTAGCTGGAGGTAGTTCATCATATTTAAGTGACCTCCTAACAAGTATTGCAGAACCTCCTTTCCGTGAACCACTAGGGTGGTCAGCTCTATGAATCTGATATCCAGGTATAAAGAATTGAATATTTGGAGCTAGTTTAGTTTCAGTAATGAGTAATATGTCAATATTATGAGTGTTAAGAAAGAGCTGTAACTCAAAGTACTTATTGTTAACACCTCTTGCGTTCCATGTGCAAATTTTTACAGGTTTTTCTGTAAAGTGTAAAGTCATTTTTTGTTGATTAACGTTGGAAGAACTTGAAGCAGTGTGTTAATGAGAGGATGCAAAAGAGACAGTAGTGAATCTATTTTATCGACTAACTTGATTATTAGATTACTGTCATTAAATGCTGAATTTGCATTATCTTTAGGATTGACTGCATCTGCGTAAGTTCGCTCGCTGTTGTGATGACAGAATGTAGGAGTTGATGCATGAGCTGTAGTTGTTGCTATTTCCCCGTTTGTTTCAAGTGGGGCAGAAGACGCATTTGGTATTGCAGGCAGTGCTCCTGATGTTGTTCGGGAAGTTACAGTAGATCCTACTGGGTTAGCTGAGTTTCTTTCTGATTTGTTTCTTAATACAGGCTGTGATGATTTTTGCAAACTTAAGTGCACTGGACAGCCTCTGTAATTGGCTGTGTGCTGACCTTTACAATTTACACATATTGGGGGAGCATGTTTATCTTTTGTGCACTGAGTGGTTGCATGTATACCGTCACATTTTACACAGCGCGGTGCTTTATGGCAGTAGTTTTTGCTGTGCCCGTAATCTTGACATCTTAAACATTGAATAATATTTCTTTTTGGTTTAGGAGGTTCTACCTTGATGACAGCACCATAAAGCCGGTTCAACTTATAAATATTATCATTATTTGTACTTGGTTTTAAATCCAAGAAGAATAAAGGCAATGGTGTTTTTGAGATAGGATGAAATACAGGAATCATTTGTTTTGGTTCATATCCCATTTCCGCAATTTCCTCCATCATTAGTTTAGTATCACAAGAATGATGAAGTCCTCTTATAACTACACGAAAACATTTTTCTGTTTTTATTTGATATGTATGAAACTGAGCATTGTTTTCTTGTAAATATTTGATAGCTAGTCTGTAGCCTTCGACTGTTTCAAAATTAAATTTCACTTTCTCATTGTTGATGGTGATATGTTTGTAATTTCCTGGATTCAGCTTATTGATGGCAGCTAAAAGAGCATTCATATTAACTATATTAGTAATAAATATAGGGGGAGGATTGTCTTTCCGTCCAGAAATTGACTGTGAATTACTGTTACTCACTTCAGTGTTCATATCTTCTATATCCTGCAGAGCAGAGAATGAATTTGGTGAAAGAAATGGAGATTCACATTCCAGTTTCTGTCTCTTTTGAACTTGATTTAGGTTCACCTCTTGATCTGACTTGTCTGGTGGATTTTTCATTTTTCAGTCCTAGCACAAATGCTAATTATTACTTACTTGTGTCCTTTAATATATAATTAACTGAAAGTAGCACTATATTCAACTTTTAATACAATTAAACTGGTTAAACTTGTTAAATGTGTAGGCGCTAATACAACATTCACAAGCTAGCAAAATCACCGCCTTCTCGTGTTACCAGTACGACCCCGAAAAACACCTATTTTGTTCTTACTATTTATTAACGACATTGCAACGTTCTTACTATTTATTAACGACATTGCAACCCTTGATTTGAAAGGCGAAATTACTTTATTTGCTGATGATATGTCTCTTTTTTACACTGGTAAAACTAAACTCTTAATTATGGACAACATGCAGAGTGCAGACTGATCTCAATCTACTGTACAAATGGATACAAGTAAATAAGTTGGCACTCAATACAACTGAAACAAAGTATATTTTCTTTAAGAAGCCTCATTATTTTAGTAACCATCACCAACAGCTAATACTAGGCAATAATATAATTCAAGAAGTTAATCACATTACTTTCCTTGGTCTAGTTGTTGATTCAACTCTTAGATGGAATCAACATATTGAAAAAATTAGAACTAAGGTAATTTCAATTATAGGAGTCATGGCTAGATTGAGAGATTGTGAGTTGCCTAGATCTATGCTAAAAAATATCTATTATGCACTCGTACATTCTCATTTTAAATATATGGATGTAATTTGGCAATCATATAATAAAAGTCAAGTACGTCAACTTGAAATCCTACAAAATCCTACAAATAGGGCTATTAAAATTATTTATAACCTAGACTACTACACACCTACTAAGCAGTTATATCTTCATACAGGAATTGTACCACTTGCTGTATCTTTAAGATTGTCAATTCTCATGTTTGCATACCAAGTCTTAAATAAATTATTCCATAGCAATATTAACTTACTACAATTTAGTGACATACATAACTATAATAGGCCCTACCAGAGGTCTTAATAACCCTGTATTAAACACTGTGGAAAGCTCTAGATATGGCTCATATAGTTTTCTCAATATTATGGCCAAATATTATAATAAACTACCTGCCAATATTAAGAATATTTCTAAACTAAAAACTTTCAAGAAACAACTTAAGGTATACCTTATGAGTGAATATTACAATGATATTATCTAATCCTATCTGCAACTAATATATCAAGTTTAGATCCTTTTCGGGATCTACATCCTTTTTTATCATTATTAGCTCATAAGTGTATTGGTTATAATTATTTATACTATTACATTCCTAATTTATATATTTCATTAATTATTTTTATCTCTGTATGTGTTTTATGATGTGTATTATTGATTGTACTCTTTTGTAATGTTTACTCTCTACTCATTTATTGTATTTTCCACATTGCCTATTTTTGTACTTTAACTGTCCCTATTTGCGAGCCACTTAGCTCATTGGGACCTTTAAGTGAATAAATAAATAAATAAACTACTACTATCATCACCAATACTACTACTACTACCACCACCACTACCACCACTATCACCATTATCCCCATTACTATTACCACCATTATCACCACTTCTACTACCACTACTACCACCACCACCATATTACTTCATTGCATTACATTATTTCAAGATGTTCAATCCTTTATGTGGTTTAAAAGTTACTAAGTGCAAATCAATTTGGTTTTACTCCAAATCAGTCCACAGAAGATGCGGTTAATAAAGCAGTAATCTGGATTAAAGCCACTTTTAATGACAAGATGATTGGAGTGCTGGTGTCTCTGGATGTTTCTGGAGCATTCAACAACGCATGGTGGCCGAAAGCACTTCATATCTTAAAGAAGAAAAAATGCCCAAAGAATTTATTTTGCCTCATCAAGAGTTATTTTTCGGACAGGTCTGCCATGCTGAATTTGTGCGGTTTGTCTGTTACACGGGAAATTACCAAAGGATGTCCGCGGGGATCAGCGTGCGGTCCGGGACTCTGGAATGTATTATATGATGAACTTTTAAACCAAGACTTGCCTAATGATTGTGATTTAATGGCATATGCAGACGATGCGCTCCTACTGGCTAGAGCTTCATCCCTTGAAGAACTGACTCAAAAGGTAAACCAAGCACTGGAGATAATTTGCTATTGGGGTGGAGAAAACAAGCTTTCCTTCAACCCTAACAAAAAAATTGCAATGATTGTCACTAAGAAAAGGAGAGTCACTGACCCCATTATTGTTATGGATAACCAGGAAATTAAAACGGTGCAGAAACTTTCTTATCTAGGTGTGGTATTAGACAGGAAACTGACTTTTAGAGCTCATTTTGATAATCTTGCTGTGAAAGCGGGTAAATTCTCTCGTGGACTTTCCCTTGCAACAAGGCCTACTTGGGGCCTTAATTCTGCTACTCTTAAAATAATTTACCATGGTGCCTTTGAACCACAAATCTTATATTGTATGTCTGTGTATAGGGATGTTTTACAGAAACAATGGGTGCAGACAAAAATGAACCAGCTTCAAAGAGGACCCGTTCTAAAAATGGTTCGAGGATACCGAACCATTTCCACAGACGCGGCTCTGATGATTGCGGGCATAACACCTCTTTTCTTGACTGCCAAAGTTAAAGCAAGAATAACTGACATTAAGAAAGGACGAGAACCAATCGTACTACCACCAAATTGCAAAGTCGAGGAAATTGGCAAATACTTAGATTTTGGACACCCTGGTATCTTTCAGAATATTGTACAACTTGACTCATGTAACAATGATCATCAGTATGATATATTCTCAGATGGATCATGCACAGAAGATCGGCAAATTCAGCATTCTTCAGTTGGTTGTGCTTTTGTTGTGTACCAAAGAAACAGTGAAGTTACTAATAAGGTATATAGACTAGCACCTATGTGCACAATCTTCCAGGCTGAGTTGTTCGCTCTGAAGAAGGCAGTTCAGTGGTGCATTGAGAATAGGTGTAGTGGACGAATACACAGTGACTCTCTGGCATCATTGAATGCAATTCAAGACAAGTATAATGGAAATCCAATTGCCATAGAAATCAGGCGTATCATTTCTTCCAATAATTTTCACATATGTCTTACTTGGGTCAAAGGTCACTCTGGAGTGGAAGGAAATGAGAGAGTAGACGAACTCGCAAAGGCTGCAGCTACATCAGACTTGGACTACAGTTACGCTGCCTGTCCTATATCTTTTTTCAAGAAAACTATAAACACAGAAATACTAAATGAGTGGAATTTGTTGTGGATCAACAGTAAGAAAGGAGTCATCACAAGAAATATGTTCTTTCCAACTATAGAATACAGGAAACAAGCAAAATTCTTTGAAATGAACTAGGTTCTTACTCAGTTCGTGTCTGGACATGGGAAATTCGGTAGCTACTTTTCTAGATTTCATATACCATCGCCTTCTGAATACTTGTGCTCCTGCAAAGAAGAACAGCAAACAATAGTTCATCTTCTGTTCGATTGTCCTATTTATCTGCAGAAGCGAATCTACTTCACCTCTCATCTAGATTCGTGTGGACTTCAATACAACACACCACTAATTGGAATTTTTAGACGCAAATGTTGTGCATCTTCCTTTCTCAGTTTCATCTTTCACATTTTTAAAACTCTTTGACTGTAATCGTAACATTATGTGTTCTTTTGATGATTATGTATCACAAATCTAACAGGTCAATTATCCATGTATGTATTTAAGCTTATGAAATCAATCTAGATTACAACATACAGCCCTAGCATACCTATTGGTGAAATAGGGCTCCTTTGTATTGGAGAATAATAATAATAATAATAATAATAATAATAATAATAATAATAATAATAATAATAATAATAATAATAATAATAATAAAAGTATTAAATTCAAATTTGGTTTTGTTTCAGATTGAAAACCATGCTCACCTGTTGGATGAAACTGCATAAATTTCCATTTGATGAGCAACAATGTGTCTTGATGCTAGAAAGCTGTGAGTAATTGAGTACCGGTACCTATCTTCTACATCAAACAGCATAATACATCTGCTAGTTTATAGCCAATTAACACATCACCAGTTGTGCTTAAAGTAGTTCATTTACAAAAAAGGGCATGGTAATTTATACAAAAATATATTTCTAGGGTGCATAAGGACACATTTTGGTAAAGAAAAATTTTTTTACTCCGCTGTTTAGCGACCATCTGTTTGTTGTATTCTGCTGTAGATTCCTACAAATAACACACAACACACAGAAAAATACAGTAAGCCATCAATCTACAAATTAAAATTTAACATTTTGTCCTGTATTATATATTGGACAAACAGGCCAAATTTCAAAACCAAAGGCACAGAACACATCAGAGCCCTCAAAACAAACACAAGACACAAATTAGCAGAACAATACAGATTCTATACATTTACACTCGAGCAATATGAAGTTGAGAGCCATGCCATACAAGACAAAAATATCTTAAACGATCAACTATAATTCAAATTGTATAGGCCTACACTGTACGACAAAATCATACACAAACATCTCCCTAACCACAACATTGGAAACATGATAGTCAGCTGCTGTAGATGGTTACCATGCAGTTAAAAACACTCCAGCAAGATAATTCACATTACCAAAAGAACTTGTGGGACAAAATTCAAGAAAATATTTAGCCTAATGTTTACGGATTATTTCCTAAGTGATGAATTCTATCCAGAGTGAATTAGTTCTGTTTGCTGTTTATAGTAAGGTTTTTCATTGTCTCTATCTCCTTTCCACCATGAAGTGATAGAGCATACATCTCAGCCTTCCATTATTGTTATTTGGATCACTATAACTTAGCTAAATTTCCAAGAATTCAATCAGTGTGAAAACCAAAATAAATGGAAACAAAGTTGCAATTTATTATTAAACTGCACGTTTCAGCCATGGGTACTTAATATATAGCATCCGCCTTATCTAGTGTTACCAGATACTTTTAATGGCTAGTGGTCTAAAATTACATTACACAAAAATGTAGGACATTACAGAAAAATGTTAAATGTAGGAAAATGAAACTTCACAACTAAATTACCACTGAAACATGTATAGGCCAGTCAGTAGAGGTATTGTTTGATGCAAAAGGTGGTGTAGTAGATTTTATTTTTTTTAAGTTGTATATATAGATACAAACATGTAAACACCAAAAATGATAACATGGGCGACTTCGGGAAAACTTTTGGCAGCAAAAAACCTCGAAATTTTAGGACTTGTTTTTGGTTTTCCCTTATACTTCCTAAACAATGCATCCTAGCGAAAAAGTTACTATATAACTAATTAAAGACCATTACATTCTGCGTCGAATGAGTACCACAACGTAATAATTTGGTCAGGTAGATGGTCGAAAACCACAGTCAAAGAACAACGATTTTTTACAAATTTGCCAAAAACTGAGATATAGTAGGTCTACTATATATGAGTCTGCAGCTTGGAAATGAGTAGGCCCTACTTTTAGAGAAACCTCATAAAATAAAGTTGTAGAGCATCAAATTCTGCGTCCACTGAGTACCAATATTTTTTGTTTCGGTGAAGTAACTTACACCTCTCAAAATTGGAAATCTCTCGGTGCCCAGCAATTGGTGTATGAAGGTACCTATGAGTTAGAATGCTTCAACAGTATGGGTCAGTATTCTACAGAGTTATTCTTGAAGTAGTATCATCAAATAATAATTTTAAAATGTGAATAAGGAGAAAACAAATATGAAAATACATAAGTAAATAAGAAAACATGAGTATGTTTTAAAAACACATTAGAATTATAGGCCTACACCATACCAGTATTTTATTAATTATTTGCCATTATGTAAATCTATTAAAAAAACTGTTACTATACCCTATAATAGAAATGATGTGTTAATAGGCCTGATCAAGGGTAACATAGCTAAGCCAGAAACCGGTCACCATATAAAGCCATCCTAAGTACCTGAAAAACCATTAGTGAATAAATATAAGTTTAAAAATGTGCATAATATAAATAAGCCAAAGAGCCCAGTTCACCTATTAGCATCTGTGAAGGTGGTAGGGAGCTCTCATCATCCTCCTCTGATTGTTCCTTGGGCTCCAATAGCTGGTTGTCGTCATCGTCGTCAACTACCGGAGGATAAAGTGTTGTCACATTGATGACCACAGTACACATTGATGACCACAGTAGTGTTTGCATATGGGAGAGCACTTCAGACCAGCCTTATGGCAGGAGCAGGCTCTACTACACGCTATCTTGCAAGGGCATGACACTGTCTTGAGGAGAGACAAGGGAGCCACATATTCACACCAATAGCAATTAGATAATGCAGCCAACCATAGTAATCTAATGAAATCAGTAACAAGAGAAACAAAAACAAGGACTAGGAAGGTGACAACTGGAAAATTCACTACACCTGGATGAAGGCACATGTAGGAATCATAGGCAATGAAACTGGCCTAAGAAGCAACAGGGAAGAGGAATCTACCAATCCACTATGACAAGATACCATTAAGTGGGTAGTTAGGGGAGCTACAGGAGAACAGCATACAAATGTGGGAAACTGAGTGGAACATGTCAACGAAAGGGGCAGTGACTAAATTGTTCTTGCAAGTGTTAAAGGCAGGTTAAAAATAAAAATACCATTAACAACCCTGTAACCATATTCCTAACTTAAATATTATTTTTATAAATAAAGACTTTGTGGAACTTTATACAGTGAAGCAACTATAATCTTCCTGAGAAGGATTTGGCAGTTTATTTATTTATTTATTATTTATTTACTCTTTTAAATTAATACAGAAAGAGTTACATAAGCTACCCCAAAGGAGCAAAGCTCGTGTTTGGGGTTAGTTCCTTTTAAATTACATCAGTTAAAAATATAAATATAAATACAAAATACAAATAACATGTAATGAATACAGGTACAATACAATCAATTTAAACTAGAAATACAATAAAATATAGTGATACTAGTACTATTCAGAAAAAGGAAAGAAGAACATATAAATCATTATAAAAGGGAAAGTGTGAAATGTGGTTAATACGAGGGTTGTGCAAAAAGTAAGTTTCCCTTATTTTTAAAATAAAAACTACAGGAAATATCGAAAAAATTCTTTTATTTTTCGATTCTTCGACTCAAGAACTATTTTTCTACATAGTCACCATTTTTCCCAATGCATTTTTGTGACCGTGGTACAAGCATTTTCAGTCCAGCCTCATACTCCGCTTGCGCCACCTCCTTCAAAATTGGTTGACTGCCATCTTGAGTTTGTGATTATTGTGGAAGTGCTGTCCACCCAGGTGAACTTTCAACTTCGGAAACAGGTAGTATTCACTCGGGGCAAGGTCTGAGGACTTGTGTGGATGTGGTAGAATGCCCCAATTTAACTTTTCAAGCAGCTCAACTGTCTTTCCTGCTGGGGACCCAACGTGCACACACTTTTGTCATTCCCAAATTCTTTTTTAAGATGTTAGCCACTGACCTGCTACTGATTTCAATGGGGGGAGGTAAGGCAGCAACAATATCGTTGAGGGTGAGGTGCCCATCACGTTCAACAATCTCTGAACCCCACTGCTCAGCGTCCTCCTCAGTGGCGGTCGAAGGACGACTGGAGCGCGGTTCATCACAAACATTCTGACAGCCCTCTGCGAAAGCAGAACACCATTTTTGCCCCATTTGGACACTCATCGCACCCGCCCCATACATAGAAACAATTTCTCGGTGGATTTCAGTTGGATTTTTGCCTTTAGCATGGAGAAAACGGATCACAGAACACAATTTGACAGTGGCGTGAGAGAGTAAGGGTGTCTCCATGGTTAAGAAGCTACTGACGCCAAACTGATTGTTGTAAAGAAATGGTAATAGGTTCAGTGTTGCCACTACATATGTAATAAAAATCCCTCAAAATATGAGAGTCCCACAAAAATTTTCCCCTGTTTAACAAAACAGGGAAACTTACTTTTTGCACGACCCTCGTATTAATGTGTCTTATATTAATTTTTCAATTCTGCATTTGAAAATGAAATCCTTGCACATGGCTAATTCAGGGTGAAGTTTCATTATCGAGTTGTATAGCCGTGGACCAGAGTTCGAGCTGTGTAATAGCCCTGCCGATGTGAAACATTTAGGTTCAATTCGAGTAGGTATTTGATTGCGTCTTGTAGTGTAATCATGAGGATGCTTTTGATATTTTTTTCGATTTTTATGGTAGAAATTCAATATAGTGTGTTTATAGATTTGCTCAATATTTAATTCTTTAAATTCATTATATATCCGGTTAGTGGGATAATCAATTCGTTTATTCAGGAATATTTTAATTATACGTTTTTGTAATATGATCAGTGGCTCAATAGTAGTTTTTGCAGTACCTCCCCACCCACATATGCCATATTGGATTACCAATTCAACTATAACTAGATATACAAGCCTCAAAACAGAGGTAGGCAAGTATTGACGTAGGCTTACAAATTTATAAATTGTTTTGTGGATCCTTGTACATAAATATGATATATGTTTGTTCCATTTTAAGTATTGATCTATAATGATTCCCAAATCATTGACAGAGTATTTGAAAATGGGGAGGAGGCTCCTTGAAATGCGTCATACCAAAATATGGTAAGTGAAGCAAAAAGTGTGTTTATGTCAACTGATATAGTAAATTAATACTATTTTTATAAATAATAAAATCAGATAAACTGATATAACAAAGTGCCAGTATGTTTTTGTTGAATCAATAATATTATAATTGCAATTATGATATGCAGAAATTAAGTTTTTCTAATCAGATTAAAATTGACCAGCGTCAGCAGAACTACAGATCTGTGATACCTTGACAACCGCGCACTCACATAAAAATAAAAAATAAAATTAAAAAAATCCATGTAAAATCGGCTGGCTCCGGGATTTGATCCACGGACCTCCAGAATATGAAGTTTGACGGAGTTGTTTATAAGCATAAGTGAAGGAATAGTATTAACTGTCAAATTATACCGGTAGACAAAAATTAAAAAACCTGTGACCTTTAATTAGTCGTTACTCTGGTACCAGTCAACCGATTAGGTCCAAGATTAATAGGCTTCTTGCCATGGACGTTATAAATGCGTATACCAAGTTTCATGAAAATCCGATAAAGCATATTTGAGTTATGGGGCCTTTTGTTATATAATACCATAAAAATGCACTAAATTGAGCATTATTCCGGTACCGGCCAACCAATTTTGTCCAATATCAACAGACGTCTTCTCATGGACATTATAAATGTGTATACCAAGTTTCGTGGAAATCTGATGAAGCGTATTTGAGTGTTGGCGCTTTTAAATAAAACACTAAATTGGGTTTGACGCCGGTACCGGTGAACTGATTTGGTTCAATATCAATAGGGTTCTTTCCATGGACATTATGAATGCTTATATTAAGTTTGTTGAAAATCTGATAAAGCGTATTTGAGTTATTGCACTACAGACACACAGACAGACAGATGGACAGACATTTTTCGTCCCCCACACACAATCTCATAAAGTACCATACTGGCACTTAATAATTAAAGATAGCCCTGATTGTAAATATGGATTAGGTGACCGGACCGTACTGCATCTCTTATTCGAGTGTTCAAAACTGGACCTGCAAAGAACATTATTAAAAAACTCAACGTTAAGGGAATATGGAAAATGGACAGAAAATGTGCAGAAATTAGTGCATAACCATTCAAAGGAATTTATAAAATATATGAATTCAATAGAACTAGACAGACTCTAGAGTGTATAAGTTACTATAGAATAAGAAGTAGACAGTAATTACACTAAACTAACTACATAAGCATATAAAGCAGAAAAAGCAGCCATTGTATTAGACAGTTAAGCATAAGAATTTTAAATTCTAGAATATACAATTGTAAATTAGATAATACCAGCGCATGTAGTATTCCACATATGGTAAAGGAGCATGCCGTAATAAATACAACAAAAAAGGGAGCCACGTATCTGGTGGCTTTTAGTGGCACTAGACTCGCATTACTTTGGACCCATCCTCTTTCTTCCAGGTTCTTTGTTTTTCCCAATCATGTCTGTATTTGATGGAAACACCGATATTGTGGTGTGCAGCATCATAAGTAGGTGGCAGTATTGCTAGGTCCACTTTTCCCTTGTAGTCCATGTGCCAGACCCATTGGTCATTATAATTTGGGGGGACTGAATGAAACTTATACCACACGTTCCTGGGGTCATGTGGAGCAAAAAAGTCGGGGGGGGGGGCCATCATGAGGAGGTAGCTTTCAAACATGGCGGCCATTCAAAATGGCGGAAGACTGTGAATTTTTAAATTCAAATATCTCGGGACTGGGTTCATCAATCCTGAATTTTTTTTTTCAAAATGTAGGTTATTCTTCTGGCTACATGTTTGTTCAACATGTATGTGGCCAAAAAACCAATATTTATTGGTCAAAATTCTAAAAATCGGAAATATAGATTTTTTGACATTTACGTTTTGCGGTTTATTACTCTAACCGTTGGGTATATCGAAAAAGTGTCTGAAACAAAAGTTGTAGAGACACATCTCACCTTTAAAACGCAAAAATGAAATCCAAGTTCGGATCAATAGAATCCGAGATATCCAGATTCAAAGCGGGCGGATCGGGGTTGAGCATGTTGACCGAGCGTTCGGTGCAGCCTAGTGAGAGGCGAGACTTGGCGTAAAATCCTGCGTTTTATTTACTTTCAGCCTCAATAATTGCTTTATTAGTAGATAAATTTACATTATCTACTAATGTGCACTATTTTTAACATGATTATTAAGCACTTTCTCATAAATACAATTAACAACTATATTGTTTATCTGGGAAATGGACGTCAATAATTACCAACTCATATAATATACTGTCAAGGCTTTTATATCCCATTTTTAAGATGAAATCGTTAAAGGGACTTCAAATAGTCGAAATAATTAAAAGAGGAAAAAAGTATTACAGTTTAGGTATGTATCGGAGACTTTTAACAATACTTTCAGAAATGAACACAGGATGTAAGCAACTAAGAAATAAAAATTCCCATAAAATGCCTTATACAATATTATTAACAATGTTGAATTAAGTCTTCTTTACTAGAATCACTGAAGTCAGGTATTATAATTATTGCTCTCGTCCTCAACTGCTGTTGCTTCGGCAAACCCCTTGCACCAACAGCTCTCGATTATTCAGATTTGAGTTGCTAAGCACGACTAACTTTCTGGTGCACAGTTGATCAAAATTCCGGCCTGGTAGTTGGCACGTCTACTGTGTTTTCTCAAGGTGTCTTTACAAAGAGACATTTGGAAGCTCTCAATCTGACCCTCTGAACATCTGGCAGCGCAGCTCATTTCACCTTGCGTTTGGGGGCATACGACTGGAAGACAAATTCTTTTTTGCTGTCATCAACATCATTATACATCATCCAATCTTTGCCTAACTTCCTGAATGCTTCAATAAATCTTTGTTCCTTTTTGCGCAAAAGCTTTTAACTTTCCCCTGGCCAGCTAAAGCACTGATTGTGTCGCAGCCAGACCAGCAGTAATACCCAATAAGAGCTGTAAAAAGCTGTTCGCCTAAGGCAGATACTATCTGGGAAACTTGCATATCTGTTAAAACTGGTTTGTTTGTTTCCCGATTCAGAAGTTTTTGCTTTTTATGGTTTTGCAAAAACCTACAGCCAAAACTAATACATCTGTATTGATTGAAAAGCAAAGAACTGATTCAGATGATGTAGCGGCGTTCCTTGCATGCAGCATCATTCTGGAATCAGCTTATTCTTGAGTGCAGAACAGCTCAGGAACATTTTTTCTCCTAATATAAATGATCATGAAGCAGATCTCACCAACTGCTACGAAGATTTCTAGGTTTCCAATTATGTTTTCAAATTTCTCCTCTTACAAACTGCAAAAAAATAATTTTGTCATTATATTTTTGCCGTAACTGTTCCTTAGAAGCGTCCTCTAACAAACCACTCTGTGGCCACCCTTGATTTCACTAAATTTGATACCTTCAGCTGTTCCGCTCTTTTCCCGCTCCAAAGATTTGATCGAAACCTCTGAATAATATATGTCAACCCTCCGACCTATATTAAAAACCTGCTTGCGAAAATTCGTTGAGAATTCGTAAAACGTTTTTGTTATCCTTTGACGGACTGAAGCACGGCTATTGAATCAATGATTCAGGCCAAATCTTTTTCCGGCAGACTGGCAGGGGTGGTGTATACTTCCAAAAAATTTGATAATACTGATTTGTAGGTTTTCTTCAAAGGCCCATTAACATTCGCCGGTGCCAGAGGATATCTGAATCCTTCCATCATGTCAAGTTGTTGGTTTTCTGCAATAAAGGTCATTTTGCTTAATAAATTTCGATTGCACTGGAGGATTACTTCTTTGTTTTCAACCTTGGTTTTTTTGCTCTTCTTTAGTCTACTAATCTTAAGACCCACTTTCATAATACGTTTATGAAACCCTTCTCTTTTAGCTAGCCGAAACGTGAACTCTTCATAAGCTATTTTCCCCTTGTTTTCCGAATCAATGTGATCAGAAGAACATATATTCCAGTAGGCAAATGTACAATATCTTAAGGGTTGGGATCGAAGGGGATCGTCCACTCGGCTAGAAGGTTAGTGAGAGTTGTCACGTCTTTCTCATCTCTAAGTGTCCTTGGGCTTTGGAGGTCAGGGTGGCACCGATCTGTTTCGCTGGATGATAGAATGCTGAGGAGGTTCTTTAGCTCTGTACTCAGCATTAACATATTACCATACTACAGCCTACTTTTTCAGACTGAAATCCTTAGTACCTTCAGGAGTTTGGGTGTCTTTGTTTACAGTCTCTTTGATGGCTTGGTTCACTGGAATTCTAGAAAATGGGTTGTTGCTTCTTATTTGTACTGAAAACCTCCTTCTACATAATATTGGTGAACATATGGGCTCTCCTTCTAGTTTAGATAATTCAAGAAAGTGTTATGATAGATAATGTGAGTAGTTCACTCTATCCAGCGCAAAAATTCAAGGCACAATTTTTTCAACAGCAGCTAAAAACCTAAAAAAATGCCTTCTCAATTAGTCCGAAGAAAAACGGAAAGTAGCTCCACTAGGGCGATATATTTCATCCGAAAGGACAGCATTTCTTCATTACTTGTAAGAAGATGTATCAAGTAGAGTGGCTTGAACATGTTCATCTTGAAGTACAGAGTTAAGGGATGTATAGTTCATAATTAGTGATGTTCATTTCCCAGATAAATTGTATAATTGTTAATTGTATTTATTACTCAAATCTGATGCACCGAGAGCTGTGGGTGCAAGGGGTGTACCAAAGGAACAGCAGAAGAGGAAGAGTGCAATTATAATAACTGATTACAGTGATTCTTGTGAAGAAGACTTATTTCAAGATTGTTCATAATATTATAGGCTATAAGGCATTTTATAGGAATTTTTATTTCTTAGTTGCTTACGTACTGTGTTCATTTCTGAAAGTATTGTTAAAAGTCTCCGATACATACCTAAATTGTAATACTTTTTTCCTTTTTTTTTAAATTATTTCGACTATTTGAAGTTCCTTTAACGATTTCATCTTAAAAATCGGATATAAAAGCCTTGACAGTATATTATATGAGTTGGTAACTGTTGATGTCCATTTCCCAGATAAATGATATAATTGTTAATTGTATTTATGAGTAAGTGTTTAATAATCATGTTAAAAATAGTGCACATTAGTAGGTAATGTAAATTTATCTAGTAATAAAGCAATTACTGAGGTTACAAATAAATAAAGTGCAGGATTTTACGCTAAGTCTCGCCTCTCGCTAGGCTGCACCGAGTGCTCGGTCAACACGCTCAACCCCACTCCGCCCGCTTTGAATTTGGATATCTCGGATTCTATTGATCCGATCTTCGATTTCATTTTTGCGTTTTAAAGGTGAGATGTGTCTCTACAACTTTTGTTTCAGACACTTTTTCGATATACCCAACGGTTAGAGTAATAAACCGCAAAACGTAAATGTCTAGAAATCTATTTTTCCTATTTTTAGAGTTTTGACCAATAAATACTGGTTTTTTGGCCACAGACATGTGGAACAAACATGTAGCCAGAAGAATAACCTACATTTTGAAAAAACAAAATTCAAGATTGATGAACCCAGTCCCGAGATATTTGAATTTAAAGATTCACAAGCGTCCGCCATTTTGAATGGCCGCCATTTTTGAAAGCTACCTCCTCATGATGGCCCCCCCCGACTTTTTTGCTCCACATGACCCCAGGAACGTGTGGTATAAGTTTCATTCAGTCCCCCCAAATTATAATGACATGGTCGATTTTGGGGGTCTGGCACAAGGACTATTGGCCACTGCTTGTGTGAATGTGGAGTGGTGCAGTTCGTCCAGAGCTATGTTGGTGGGATCTCTGGTGTAGAGGTCACCAGCCTCATCAATCTCATCATGGCTGGTGAGTGGGTTGACGAAGCGTTGGGAGTTGTCCTGAAGTTTTTTCGAAAAGGTGATCATGCTGCTAAGCTTCATCTTTCCTTGACCAAAAAACAAAAAATAGCAGACGTATAACATCCACTAAGTGCATGGAGTTGTGGGTGGATATGGATAGGTCGAATATGAAAGATGTTCTCAAATATTGCACATCAGCAGCTTCAGAAAGACCAAGTTAATGCATGGCTGGCCAAGCCCTATCATAAGCACAAGAAGGCAGTGCTGTATTTAAGCCGAGGCAGATTAGGCAGCTGCCTAGGGCGGCAGATTTGAAGGGGCAGCTTTTAAGCTGTTACTGTTTTTTTTAAATATATTAAACATTTTATTCATAACTCTTCAAAATAGTAAACTAATGTAATGCACAATGAAATAGAAATGAATAACATTGATAACAAACGCTCAAATTTAATCAACAATTCCATTGTTGTTGTCAATGAAATTGGAACTCTCTTTCCATTTAACTGCCTTTGGTTAAACTTTTACATTCTGATATAATAATAATAATTATTATTATTATTATTAGCCTACTATTTCAGTTACAATAATGCTTATTGTAGGTTACTTCGTGTTACATTCATGTGGAAATAAGGGGCCGAAAATATTTTTCTCTGCCTAGGGGTGCTTAAGTAGCTAAATACGCCCCTGCAAGAAGGTCAATGTCCTTTCCAATTATTGTGACATTTTCGTGCTCCTTGGCCTTGGAAATGGTGGTGTTAACAATGAGTCAGCACCTTCTTGGGCCTGATTGACTTTAATGTCACAGTCTTTGAAGTAACTTCTCAGGATTTCAATGAGACTACATTTATTAAACTCACTGACCAAACATTTTTCCTGAGCAACTTGGTTAATTGTATTTACATGAAAGATTACTTCGGGGGAACGGTGAATCTTCATCCGCCGCTAAAACTCAGATTTTTGGTGCCACTCTGAGCAGGGTATCTGTCGAACACAACAGCAACTTTCGTGGACCCAAAGTGTATTTTTTAAAAAGAGGGTTAATTCTTGGCGATGGTTACGAAGGAGGCATGGTGTGGCCAAACAGCTTTATGAAGCAGATAGCCTCCATCCACTACTGCACTACATAGACACTATACACTAGACAGACATTAATATATAATATATATAATATGCAATATAATTGTACTTATTATTATTATTATTATTGACACTTAGGTAGGCTCGGCTTATGCCGGTAACATATTGGGCAGACTCGGCCTAAGCAAGGAGTCCCCCTCTTAACTATAAGATTGCCAACATCTACAAATATTTACAACATTATGAATTACAGGACACATACAATAAATATTTACATTTACACAAATTATGTCATTGTTTCTTCATCTACTTCTTTCGGGTTCTGTCCTTCAGTACCACCAGAACTGAGGCTTGGATCTTCATGTTGTACAGTTTCATGTAGTATGAAAGTTGCTCCTAGAAACTTTCTGACAGTGTGGCATGTGCTGAGAAGAGTAGCTTTCTGCAATTCAACGAACATGTGGTGGTGCAGGTTCAGTGCTGCCAGGGAGCTGTGTAAGCTTTTTGGAATGACTCCTGTGCATGATATCACTATTGGGACTGTGGTAACTGATTCTAGCTTCCACATGCGTTGTATTTCTATCGCTAGTTCTGTGTATTTTGATATCTTTGTAGCTATTGTTGTTTGCAGATTGGAAGTGTTTGGACAAGCAATTTCTATGAGAAATGCAGATCTTTTTGCTTTATCGATGAAAATTATATCCGGCCTGTTGTTGCTGCACATGACATCGGTTATAACATCCCGGTCCCATAGTAGCTTGTAAGAAGAGTTTTCTAGAACTGGTAGGGGTGTGTATTTCCAGTATGCAGTTGGTGGTGTCTGAACAAATCCACATTTTACAGAAAGTTTCTGGTAAATAATTTTAGCTACTTGGTCATGTCGGTGCTTGTAATCAGAGTTAGCCAAGTGTGGGCAGCCAGATATAATGTGCTGTATGCTTTCTGTAGCTCTGGAACAACGTCTGCATTTGTCTGTGACAACTGTTTGATCATTCATGATGAATCTTCGATAGTTCCGTGTGGCTATCACTTGATCCTGGATGGCCAAAACAAATCCTTCCGTTTCTGGGAAAAGACCAGGATAGGTCAGCCAAGCGTGCGACGCAGACTTGTCGATATGAGGCTGATCCAGCTCGTATGGATATTTCCCATGGAGAGATTTTTGCTTCCATGCTGCTACCTTTGTCTCCTTTGTAGTTGGAACAGGGACTGGCATTTCCAGTGACGATAGATTGAGGGGTGTATATTTTATGTCAGCTGTGCATACCGCATGGTGAAGACATGACGCATCAGCTCTGGAGTGGAAGTATTCTCGTAGACTTGATATCTGCTTGTTGTGTAGATTTACAATGGATAAAAAGCCCCGACCACCCTCTGATCTCGGAAGAGTAAGACGCTCTGTTGCAGATTTTGGATGATGCATGCGGTGTCGGGTAAGTGAAACTGCTGTTTTTGTTTGTAGTTGTTGAAGTTCTGTTTGGGACCATTTTATGACACCAAAAGAGTATGTAAGTAGTGGTATGGCATATGTATTGACTGCTTTGGTAAGGTTTTTAGCTGTCAGTTTTGATGATAGTACTTTGGCAAGGCGTGCTAGGTATTGCTGTGTAACATTTCTCTTGATCTCTGCATGTTTCATACGAGTGTTCTGCTTGAATCCAAGATACTTGTACATTTCTTCCTCCTCTAATGGTTGTATGGGTTCATCTTTTAAACTTGTCCCTTGTGCTGAGTAAGATCCTCTAATGACAGTTTGGGTTCTACATTTGTCCAATCCAAACTCCATACCTATATCGGAAGAAAAGGTATTCGTGATTGAAATGAGGTGTTGGAGGTGGGGTTTGGTAGAGGCATAAAGCTTAATGTCATCCATATAAAGTAGATGGCTGATTTTGTATGGTTCTTCTTGCTTACTCTTAATATTAAATCCATACTCACTTGTGTTCAGTAGTGTAGATAATGGATTTAATGCCATGCAAAACCATAATGGACTTAACGAATCCCCTTGGAATATGCCTCGTCGGATTGGTATGGGTCTCGTTGTAACATTTATGTTGCCCTGACAAAGTTGAAGTGAGGTGTTCCAGCTTGTCATCACAGTCTTCAAGAAGTTGATGATCGAGAAATCAACTTTATATAGTTCCATGACATGTATGAGCCAAGTGTGGGGTACTGAATCAAAAGCCTTTTTATAGTCTATGAAACATGTGAATAGGTTCCTGGATTTTTGATGGGCTTGTTCTAGCACCACATTGTCAATTGTCAATTGCTCCTTGCATCCCTTGGTATTCTTTTTACAACCCTTTTGCTCCTCAGCAATGATGTAGTTTTTCTCACAATGTGTCAGAATTCTATTTGCTATTACAGATGTAAATATTTTATATATTGTAGATAAACATGTTATGGGTCGATATTTAGCTGGATTTTGCAGGTCTTCACTTTTAGGTTTCAAGTATGTAATACCAGTACATAAGTAATCTGGAAACGATGCTGGGTCATCTAGAAATTTCTGGAAATGTTGAGCCAGGAGGAAGTGAGTACATGTAAATTTCTTATAGTAATAGTTGTGTATGCGGTCTACACCTGGGGCCTTCCAATTCTGTAATTTCTTGATGCTCTGTTGTACCTCTTCTATTTCAACATCCTTGGATGCCATCTGATTAACTTCATTAGTTGTATCTTTCATTTCCCTAATCCAGTGGGCTTCATCATTGTGCTTTATTGGATTCGACCATATTCCTGACCAGTAGTTGTAAATTTCTTCCTCTTTGGGTGTATTTCTTTCCTGTATTGTATTATGCTTTTTCTCCTCGAGTTTACTGTAAAACTGTCTCTCATTTCTTGTAAACATAGCATTCTGTATTTTTCTCTCTGTGGTGTTTTGATACCTTTTGAGACGCTTGGATAGTGCAGCTAGTTTTTGCTTCAATGTTTCAAGAGTTTCTTGTAGTACTGTATTTCCAGATTCCTCCATACTTTGCCTTGTGCTGATTTTCAAAATTCTGATGACTTTGTTGTTTAGACGTTTCCCTCTTACTCCATTCTTATATTGCTGCAAGCGATTAACGTCCTGGCGGATTTGGATGATGTGTGCTTTCAGGCGTTTTTCCCAAGGTGGTTCTCTGATTTTCTTCTTGATAGGTTTTTTGCTCAGCAGGATTGGTTTCCCATTGTTTAATCTAACTGCGGTAAGTGCTGCACAGTATGTAGCGGTATGGAGTTCAGGGAATGATTGATGCTCTTTCAGGTATTCTGGCAAGATTTTCGAATTAAGATTTTCAATGATTCTCCCAAATCTTTTAGATGATTGCTGCTTTGGTAGTATGGGTCGTTGTGTAGGATCAGTACCAGAATATTCCAGGAGGGCCTTGTGGAATTCATTGCGAGTCTTCTCATAAAGGTCGGAGTTATCTGAAATTATTGCCTCAGGAGTGCTTGGATCTTGCGTTGTTACATCAGTTTCAGGTGATGTACTGACAGCTGTGTCTGGCGGAATACTTTCTGAATCTCGTTGAAGCTCTTTTGTTACTTCATCTCTGATTCTACTAAGGACAGGTCCTGGGATCAAATTATTCTTAATGATTGACCTTCGCTGATCTGCAATGCGTTGTGCAGTGACTTTCATTGTTGGGTATTGCGTTACAATATTATTGTAATATAATATATAATATAATATAATATAATGTAATATAATATAATATAGTATTGCAATATAATATTGCGTTATTATTATTATTATTATTATTATTATTATTATTATTATTATTATTATTATTATTATTATTAAGAAATGTGATAGAAAGATAATTTTGGTTTGGTTGGCTGGAGTTGCAACTCACAGGTACCCTCATGGGATCCTTATGCCATTTGCTAGACACCAGGAGATCGCCAATTTCGAGAGGAGTACTTCACCGAAACTAAAACTTTTGGTACTCAGTGGACGCAGAATTTGATGTTCTACAACTTTTATATAATAAATTTTTCTCTCATAGTACTCATTTACAAGCTGCAGACTCATATATAGTAGGCTACTATATTACTGGCAAAGTTGGAGAAAATCGTCGTACTTTGACCGTGGTTTTCGACCATACTACCTGACCAAATTATTATGTTGTGGTATTCATTCCACGCAGAATTTAATGATCTTTAATTAGTTATATAGTAACTTTTTCGCTAGGATGCACCGTTTAGGAGTTATAGGCTTCCAAATGTTTTCCCGAGGTCGCCCGTGTTAGTATTTTTGTTTTTTACATATTTGTATCCTTAGCCTATATACAAGTTAAAAAGTAAAATCTTCTACACCACCTTTTGCAACATACTTCCCTGTTTCGATCCTCTATTGACTGGCCTAATAACAGTATGCATAGGTTTATATTGTCTTTTTACCTCTTGGCTAAATTATCAGTAAACTTCATTTTCTCTTCGGCATGTAGGGTATGTCGCTGATTTTCTGGGTGTCTGACAACCCTGGTCATATCGGATGCTGAAATAAATAAGTAATTATCAGTAGAGCCTGCATTTATAAGCAAAATAAAATAGTAAAATAAGGAAAGAAATAGGCACAAAAAATGTACAAATAAGCAAACAACATAAGCACGTCAAATTACATGAAAATAAAAAAAATAAAAAAATAAGTTTAGTAAAAAATCATAAACTTATTCACAGCTGTTTCAGTATGTAAGGATAGTCATATACAGATTTTCTTGTGCAAAGCTGCTGCATCTGTCAGAGAAGAACAATTTGTAAATTGAAAATGTTCTTTCAATATCACAGGACCTCACTGGCATAGTATGAAAAGCAACACAGTTTTTCTTCGATGATCCTCTTCAATATGTGTTCCTTCTCTGGAAAGCTTTTTAGAAATCTGACGAGTGTTTTATAACTTGGATCTTTTTAGTAATTCTATTAGCTGACAAATGAAAGAAAACCGGTTGTAATATTATTTGGGAGTGAAATAAGCACTTTTAATATGACAATTTTGAGTAAAAGTGTTATTTTAATTCAAAATCATAAAATAAGCAAGCAAAATCATTTCTCTCTCAGAATAAGCAAAATAAGCAGTACGGTATTAAATAAAGTAAAAATTGCTTGTCAATGAGTCTTAATATTTTTGCTTATGTTCAGGAGCCTGAAAATAAATATGTGTTTTGCTTAGAAATCTGGGCTCTAATCTTTAACTTTGCTATGAACACAAACAACATTACAGTTGACTCCCTCTAGTCCGGCCTCGGATGGTTCGCCGCCGGTTGGTTCGGCTGCCAGATGGTCCGGCCGACTTATTGGAATGAGCCATCTGCATGCGGAAGTGCTTTTCACGGCAGTAATCGACTAGAATAAGCATGCCTATTTAGTTTCCAGTCTTAAGTGTAAACAACTCACATCAGTTCACTTCACAATTGCGTTCATTTCAGACCTATGTCGAGCAACAGGCTACCGCAGCAGCTGTAGATGTAATTTTCATGAAGAAGCGGCATGATTATGCTTTCAAAAAAACTGTTGAACTAAAAAAGCAGAAGAATATAACAGATTTTTTTTTTTAATTTTGAGATTGTAATTGTAATACTGTAATTTAATTTTTGGGTAAGTACGCTTTAAAAAATCAACAAAACCATCTTATAAGTTGATTTTTGCTTTACTTTGCTTTACTTTACATGTTTAAAAGACTACCAGCTGGTCCGGCCATTTTTTAATCCCATCGAGGGTCTGGTCCCAGGGTGGCCAGATTAGAGGGATCCTACTGTATTTTCATGTTATTATAAAGTTCAATCCATACACACTGACATATCGTAAATAGGCTTCAGCTTTAGTTACTGGCAATATTTATAAAAAAAAAAAAAAAAAAAAATGTATGATTTCTTTAGGGACCCAAAAATAAATACAGCTTTGACGCTGATTTAACTTTCCTCGAATTGAGGAGGTCAGCACGACAGTGGTCTAAGCCATTTTTTTTAAATTTAAAGAAAAAGCAACTTAAAGTTCTTCACTTATAATTTTTCATACAATTTGAGATGTCCAGTTTTGTTGAGAGTAGAGTATTCTATAAAGCTTGGTCAACTTAACTAAAAAGCTATTTGCTATACTATAAAGTACATTTAGAGATAGATTAGATTAGATTTATTTGCCACAGACATTGTACAATGTATTAGCAATAACAATAGACACAAATGAGATAGAATATACAAGTACACATTTCACCAGATAATGTCATTGAAGTCCTTGACACTGTACAGGGTGTTTGACATCAGGTTAGATTTAATTTTCCTTTTAAAAGCTACATATGATAACTCCTTAATTTTGTACGGCAATGAATTAAATAATCTGAGGGCAACATATTCAAAACTTTTCTGGGTGGTGCTGAATTTACATTTATTTATATATAAGTTTTCTTTGTTTCTGGTAGAGTAGCTATGGACAGTAGAGCATTTATTATACAAGTGTGCATTCTTTTTTATATAGAGAAGACAGCTCAAAACAAACACTGATGGTAATGTAAGTATATTAAGTTCTGTAAAGAGTGGTTTGCAGGATGTTGTAGGCGATGCTCTAGAGATAATTCTTATTGCTCTTTTCTGCAAGATGAATATTTTGTTGGCATAAGGATGTCCTCCCCACAATAGGACTCCATAACTGAGATGGCTGTGTATATGGGCATGATACACTAGCAAGAGTGACTTAGAATCTATGTTATGAGTTAATACTCTCAACATAAATAGACCTCTACTTATTTTCTTGGCAACATGGTCAATGTGAGAATGCCACTCCAAATTAGTTTGGATATATAATCCTAAAAATCTTACAGGATTCCTTAGTAGGCTATTGGAGCGTTGAAGATTAATTGTCAATTCAACAGTCTTACTAGCATTAAGACTCAGGTTATTAGCATCACACCATTTAGTAATGTCAGAAGAAGCATTGTCAATACAGATGGAGTCATTTCTGTCACATGATACAAGTGCTATATCATCAGCAAAAAGATAGGTAGTGAGACAGTTCTCCTGTACTGTAGAGGGAAGATCGTTAATATATATTATAAAAAGGACAGGACCCATGACAGAGCCTTGAGGTACACCATACTCTACCAGCTTATAATCTGATACATTATCATTAAAGAGAACAGATTGATACCTGTTACTCAAATATGAACGCATAAGTTCTAAGCTAGATTCGCTGAAACCATAATAAACAAGTTTATGAATTAATATGTCATGGGAAACTGTATCAAAAGCCTTGGATAGATCAAAAAAATGGCTTACAACATGATCACCCTTCTCGATGCCTTCAAAACATTTTTTAATAAATGCAAGTACAGCTTCAATAGTACTATGTCCCATTCTAAATCCATATTGTGAGGGTGTAAATATAGAGTTGTTTTCAAAATACATGGTTATTTGTTTGCCTACTGTGTATGTACATTTTGTAATACAGAGTACATTCTTCTTTTAATTTATGGAGGTCATCATTGTACCACTCTTTGTTATTGTTTTTATGAGAACCTACTACATCATTTTGTTGGTTATACTACTGTTACACTGATTTTTATTTGAACTTTAAGAAAGTGAAAAAATTGTTTCAATAATTGCTGGAATTTTTTCACATGTTATGAAACATTATTTAATAGGAACAGCTGCATATTAGTTTTATCCATAAGTTCCAATGAATACTCCATTCCACAAACTGTCATTCTCAACATCGTCTGCCTTATCTATCTCAGTTAAAGAAATCAGTGTGTCATAATCAATCAATCAAATCTCATTATTCCCACAAACAATACAATACTAAGTAAATGATTGTTTAGGCATCGTCAATAAACTTAAATCTAAGAATTTATAGTGATCTCTTACCTAAAGAGGATCTAAATAGTACAATTTCTTAGTAATACACGTACTTAGTAATGATGATTATGATGGTGAGTGTTCTGCACGAAGGCAGGTTCAGACCTAAGGATGAAGCTGTGGGATGATGACCATGACTCGTCTGAGGTGATTCAGGCAAGGGTGATGCCATAAAAATTGCATTATAAAAACCAATATGGAATCAGAATCTTATCAGACATACTAAAATTTGTAATTTTGTACAAATTTGTAAATTTCATATGAATGGGTGGTACCTGTTTGAGAACATTTCACCCGTTTGTAAATTTTGGTTGCATTTTGTACAATAGGAATTTCATTTAAAAAAAAATAATTAGAGGCTTTAAAACTAGCTATACTAGATGTAATTGGTACACACCCAGCATAGGAAAATACGTCTCCCCAAGTGCTACAGAGTGACATCAATATGCAATTTGACCTGTTTGGGAGGTTAGATCACTGTTGCACTGGCCCCCTCAATTCACTATGGTAAATTATGACAAATATGGAAGAACTACTTAAATAAAGTAAGATATCAATCCAAGATAGCACAAATAAGAAATCATGTCCTGTTTTATACCAGTAACACTAAAATATGATTTAGTCTAAGTTGATGGTTAACACAAATTTTCACCATCAAATTTGATAATTGCTTCTATTGTCCTTTTCACATCTTGAAGGCACTACAGCTCTTATAGAGAATCCATGCGATGTTGCCAGTTAGGTCTATTTTCACAATATGACCAATGTAAAATAAGAACATGCATTTCTGTATGAAATTTTATGTAGAACATGATAGTAGATTTGAAAGGCTTATATTTTCATTTCGTTTTGTTTTAATAATAAAAATTGGGATTTTTTGTTTAACCTGTGAGTGGTCACCTGCGTGAATGCAATGTGGTCGCGTGTGAGATTTTTTCTCACACTCAAATGTTTACAGGAACATTTTTCCATAACTCTTCAATGGTACAATTAACAATTTTGAGGAGCTATGCATTGTGTTCCTTAAGAATCGGTTTTCAGTTTGACATGAAATACAATGTTTTTTGTACAAGAGTTCCTATACCTGCGGTTCAAGTTGCCAATCTTATTGCTTTATCTTGTACTTGGAAATCTTTTCACTTTTGTGCAAGCTCTCTTGTCACAAAACCTGTGTTACTTGTCACATTAACTAAGGATGAACATTAGGAAAAACACAGATGTCAAAAATAAAAATGCAAAGAATTAAGATAATATTAGAAAATGGAATTTTGTTTTCACAGCATAAGCCTACATGCTAATTTATATGTCACTCTTGCATTTTGCATTCAGGGCATATGTTGGACAAATGTTCTCTGCAAATAAATTTCCTGCAAGTGTTGCAATTATTCTTTGATCTTTGGTTTTCACACTAACAAACACAATATTTGGTTTATAATAGACCCCATAATAAAACAAAGCTATCCCATAAGAGGTCTGGACATACAGTAGTCTGCACCGCCATGTGCCCTCATATGGTATAAATACAAATAAATATAGGCCTATATAAAACTGTATCTATCTTAGCATATCCTCTACATAATAATAATAATAATAATAATAATAATAATAACAATATCAACAATAACAATAATATTTAATAATAAAACAACATTGTTATAGGCCTGATACATGCAAGATGAGCAGCCCTATTCTGTAATTTCTCGATTTTGGAATCGGCGAAGAAACCGATTTTTACATGTTTTGGTATTCTGTAACTCCATTCCGATTCCGAGCGATCGGAATCATTCCGATAGTAATGGTGGCTGATCGGAATCCTTGCCGAGAGGTCTCACGCATTCGATTGGGAATTATTAAGTCAAATAAATAACGAAGGAAAGCAATGCACAATGCCATTCTATTACATTTGTGTTATTAATGCATAAGCATAACTAATTAAAATATTTAAAACTTAATAAACTAACGAAAACATATTAAAATAAAATATGTAAAAATGTAGGGTTATGTTTGCCTTACAAATCATGGCCAGAGAAATATTAGTTGTAGTGTACGTATGTAGCCTACTAATTTTCTTTAATTGTAATATAATTTAATCGTTAATAACACCGTCAACCCCAATTCACTATCAGTATAATATGTTCTTGCCATAATTATGAACATTAAGTACAGAAAACTAACTACGAATAAAACAAACAGCAGATGATATTGTATTCATTCCTAAAATGTACTGTACATGTATTGAACCCATGTCAACTAAACTCCGAAATAAAGAAAAAAATAATATAGGCCAAGGGTGCCCAAATATTTCATATGAAGGGTCATTAACTATTTGAATTGTTTATGACGTGTCATATTTATACTAGCAGTAATTTACGTTTAAAAAACTAGACTAATCTCAAAGCAAACATATATCATATTTTTAATAATTTCTGTAATCACTGTTTTTGTTAAATTAAATGCAGAACTATAAACAAATACTGCAATAAATAGAACAGACGTAGTACGACAAAAGACTACTTTAGCAAATATTACCCAATAAAAGTCATTTAGTAAATGCTTTTAATTAGACATAATATAGTGTACTATGTAGTCAGCTTGTGCAAAAATAGTTAAGAAAATGCATGCGTAATTACCTGGCAATGAGAAGTGTATATTTTAAGACTACAAACCACTGATAACTGGATTCTCTCTTGTGGAGACGATATCGCTTGAAATAACACACATAACTATTTTCATGGTTTCACAGAATAATTACAGAACTATATTCATTGCAATTTCACTGTTCAAACATTATTAACTTTGCACAGACGCGATAAAACTTGCATTAGTGACAATATTACACGGAATTGTAGCCTATAGCTGCTGTAGACTACAAATGCCTGAGCCTGACTGCCGACTGCGAATTGTCAATATGGAACAAAAAATCTGAAAGATTGGGGACATAACGGTTTATGAGGGATGAATGGCCGCTGTCCCTCGTCCTTGGAGCATTTCTTTGAAGTGCAACCCCCAAGCAAGTTCACCTCCACATTCCTAACATTAGAATTAAGATCCAATGAATAGAATGTCGTCTAGCTGTTCATTGCAAAATATTAAAACCACAGCAGTACGTAGGTTTTATTATAACTTATTTGTAAGGCCCGTCATAAAATAAGCGGCCTATTCATATTAAGTTCTTTTAGTACGACTTTATTTTATAAATTGTGTGAGATATTATGAAGTCTCGTGAATTTTAGGGTTAGTTAAACCATTTTCATTATGGCGGGAGTGCTGTTTCAGACGACAACTCTTCACAGTTGAGATGACATCACTTAAAACTCTTGCCTCTCATTGGTGAACGTCACCTGTACGTCACTAATGCCTTGGCTACCTTCGAGATTTTGTTTTGAGATACGCAAAACGAGTGGATGATCTCGATTGGTGTTACAGAATACCAAACAAGCCAAAATTTTGATCGACTCGGAATGGGGAGATCCCGATCGGTAACATCTCGGGTCGAGCAGCTGGCAAAACGAAAAGTTACAGAATAGGGCTGCTGGTCTGACTTAAATTAATTTTAAATGTAAAACTTAACCTGCATTTTGCTTCAGTAGTGCATGTTCAAAATTTTTCTTGCTTGAAATGTCCTAAGAAAAGTAACGTCACTGGTCGCATGATGAGAGAAATTCTCACACCACAGTGCATGTTTGGGCAACAGTGTATATATAAACATAGTGAAATACATAAAAATAGCGAATATGAATATATACAGTCACATAAAAGAAAGCATTTCAAAAGTCAGGTAGACCGAGGGATAAGCTTATCCCTTCCACCAGATCTTCGTAGAAAAGGTGTGAACTTTTGTGTGAGAAGAATGCTCATAAGGCAACCACTCATGGATTAAGTGAAAATTTTAACATATTTTTCGTTGCAAGCTTACAACATATATTGAATTGAAACAATTATGACGAAAAGATCTAAATTATTCGTTTTTCTTTATAGGCAATGCTGATTCTTAGAATTCACCAATATTTAAAAAACCCTGATTACAAAAAAAATAAATTGTCTGGCAACATGAGAGCATTTTTCATTTTTGCACTGAAAAATGTCGTTGCTGGCTAAATTACGATCTACAGGTCCACTTAAAAACTTCAAGCAACAAAGTTTTAGGGAAAAGTGTGAAGTTATTTTTAATCATCATTCAAAAGTCCCCTGAACAACATAGCCATATAAGTATCCTAGTTGCTTTTTCTGGTGAACAGTGCACAAAGTAGAAAGACGTAACCTCACTGTAAGGTTTGGCTGTGAGCTGTAATTTTCTGTTCATTTAGCTTTCTGAGTTGTGATATCATGCTTCCCTTCACACCATCCATACCTTCTTCTCCTTCTTCTTCGTCTATTCTTTTTCTTCTTATAGTTATTATTATTATATTATCATCATCATTGCTATTATTATTACTGAACATGTTATTGGAAATTTCGTCTCGCTACAGCACATCAAGGGTCATGTAACCGCTGTATTATCTATCTCCATCTGCTGACTTCATTCTTAGATGGCAGGATTTGGGACTTGTTGTCAAATTGCCCCTTCGTTTGGTCATTATTGATGTTTCTTACCGGAGTCGCTACTTTATCAAATACTAATCAGTCATCCTTTGGAAGCTAATTAGTGATTTCAGAGACATTTAGGAAATACTGGGTATCAAACCCAAACCTGTATATCAGTAGTCAGGAAGTCAATACAAGAATTTGCTTATTATTATTATTATTATTATTATTATTATATTAGCCTTTAATCTTTTTATCACTTAACATTCTGGTTCACTGACAAATAAAAATTGAAAACATTCAATGCGGAGCCGATCCATTGCCACCTGAACTAATTACAGTAAGCCTAGTCATCTCTTAACGCACAAAAAGAAAGCCTTATTTTTGCAGCTTGATAATTTCTTATAGAGCGTGGGCTACTGTATACCCCCCATCCCCCCCCGTGGGATTTTCCGACACATATTTTTTTGTTGGTATTGCCATCTAGTTTCAGTTTTTAGTTGTTTGCCCCTTATAAATTACAGCATTTACCCGGAAACCCCGGAAAACTACGGAAATCCGGAGAAAACTAGTTTGTTTTAATTTTTCTTTGTTCTTTGCTCCTAATATGCCCAGGGAATTTCTGAATCACATCTTTTTTGTTGGTATTGCCATCTAGATTAAGTTTTTAGTTGTTTGCCCCTTATCAATTACAACATATCCCCGGAAAACAACGGAAATCCGGAGAAATTACTTTGTTTTAATTTTTCTTTGTTCTTTGCTTCTAATATGCCCAGGAAATTTTTGACTCACGTATTTTTTGTTGGTATTGCCATCTAATTTAAGGTTTCAGTTGTTTGCCTCTTACCAATTACAACATATCCCCGGAAAACCCGGAATACCACGTATTTACGGAGAAAATGACAATGTTTTATTTTTTTAATCTTTGTTATTTTCTTCTAATATTCAAAGGGATTTTCTGAATCATATGTTTTTTTTTTTTTTGGTATTGCCATCTAGATTAAGGTCTCAGTTGTTTGCCTATTATCAATTACAGCATATCCCCGGAAAACTCCTAAAACCACGGAAATCCCGAGAAAATTACTTTGTTTTAATTTTTAAAATCTTAGTTCTTTGCTCCTAGTATTCAAAGGGAATTGTTGATTCATATGTTTTTGTATTGGTATTTCCATCTAGATTAAGGTCTCAGTTCTTTGCCCGTTATCAATTACAGCATATCCCCGGAAAACTCCTAATACCACGGAAATCCGGAGAAAATTACTTTGTTTTAATTTTTTAAATCATAGTTCTTTGCTCCTAGTATTCAAAGGGAATTGGTGACTCATATGTTTTTTTATTGGAATTGCCATCTAGATTAAGGTTTCAGTTGTTTGCCCCTTATAAATTACAGCATATCCCCGGAAAACTCCGAAAACGACGAAAATCCGCAGAAAATGAGTTCGTTTTAATTTATTAAAAATCTTTGTTCTTTGATCCTAATATAACCAGGGAATTTCTAACTTACATATTTTTTGTTGGCATTGTCATCTAGATTAAGGTTTCAGTTGTTTGCCCGTTATCAATTACAACATATCCCCGTAAAACCCGGAAAACCACGGAAATCCACGGAATTTCTAGAACTCGGAACTTGTGATCTACAGTCACTGAAACCGTTATTGCGAAGTAATTCTGCTTCAGGTGTGTCCTTTGCAGGTTCAAAAGGGTGAGTATGTGGACTACGAGACATCTGCCATAATTGTGATGGTCACATGCAAAGAAAATGGGAATCATATATTCTAAACATGCCAAGTGTTAGTAAAAGTTTTTTCTTTAGTTGCTCGCTGAAATCTCAAAATCAAAGACACTTTGTCGATATTAACAATCCAAAATTGTGCTATTTTACCCAATGTCCCTTCTATAACTTCAGTCAAGAAAGTTTGATAGTGACTGTGGAAGGTTTGGCAAGATAAATTATCATTCACAGATGTCAAATTAGAATATGAAGGGTGTGCTGCCAGGTTTTCAATCGCTTTCATCCCTTCAGCAACAGGATTTTTTTCAGTATTATTTGTCATGCTGTAATTGGTAAGGGGAAAACAACTGAAACCTTAAACTATATGGCAATAGGAACAAAAGGTATTTGATTCAGAAATTCCCTGGGATTATTAGTATCAAAGAACAAAGATTTTTAGAAAATTAAAAAAAAACTCATTTTCTCCGTATTTTCGTGGTTTTCGGAGATTTCCGGAGATATGCTGTAATTGATAAGGGGAAAACAACTAATCCCTTAATCTAGATGACATTACCAAAACAAAAACATATGAGTCACAAATTCCCTTTGAATATTAGGAGCAAAGAACTAAGATTAAAAAAAAAAAAAAAAAAACAAAGTAATTTTCTCCGGATTTCTGTGGTTTTCAGGGTTTACGTGGATTTGCTGCTGGATTTGATAACGGGAAAACAACTGAAACATTAAACTAGATGGCAATACCAACAAAAAAACATATGAGTAAGAAATTCCCTGGGAATATTAGGAGCAAAGAACTAAGATTTTAAAGAAATTTTTAAAAAGTCAATTTCTCCGGATTTCCGTGGTTTTCGGAGTTTTCTGGATATATACTATAATTCTTAAGGGGCAAACAACTGAAACCTTAATCTAGATGGTAATGCCAACAAAAAAACATATGAGTCAGAAATTCTCTTCGAATATTAGGAGCAAAGAACAAAGTTTTAAAAAGAAAACATAGTCATTTTCTCCGTATAAACGTGGTTTTCCGGATTTTCCGGGGATATGCTGTAATTGGTAAGGGGCAAACAACTGAAATCTTAATCTAGATGGCAATACAAACACAAACACATATGATTCACCAATTCCCTTTGAATACCAGGAGCAAAGAACAAAGATTTTAAAAAAATTTAACGAAATTAATTTTTTCGGATTTCCGTGGTTTTCGGTGTTTTCCGGGGATACGCTGTAATTGACAAAGGGCAAACAACTGAAATCTTAATCTAGATGGTAATGCCAACAAAAAAACATATGAGTCACATATTCCCTTTGAATATTTGGAGCAAAGAACAAAGATTTAAAAAGTAAAACATAGTTATATTCTCCGTATATACGTGGTTTTCCGGGGATATGTTGTAATTTGTAAGGGGCAAACAACTGAAACTTTAAACTAGATGGCAATACGAACAAAAAATGTGTGAGTCAGAAATTCCCTGGGAATATTAGGGGCAAAGAACAATAAAAAATTTAAACAAACTCATTTTCTCCGCATTTCCGTAGTTTTCCGGGGTTTCCTGGTAAAAGCTGTAATTGATAAGGGGCAAACAAGTAAAATCTTAAACTAGACGACAATACCAACAAGAAAATATGTGTGTCAGAAAATCCCACGGGGAGGGGGAGGGTTTGCTATTGGTAGCCCATGGTCTATTATGTTCTGAAAGCATTTCTTTATGATTGTATCTTTTCTACAGTTTGAGTTGTGAAGGAGCAGACTGTATTGGTACCATAGGGAAGGTCTGTGATCCCATTCAAAAAGAAAGAAGAAAAAAATGAAAGAAATAAAATAAATGCCTGGAATAATAAGAAAACAATTGAACAAATAATAAAGCAAAGCTCGTAGCCTGTTTAAGAAAATTTATTGTAAAAATTAAATGAACTGAATTAAAGAAAAAAAACACCACTAATTGCACTGAAGTAAAGGCACTGGAAGTTATGCTTGATACTGTAAATACTGACACTGATGTAAATTATATGTATTTATATGAATTGTGATAGTTGGGAGAAGATGGAGAAGATGGCGAAGATTTGATGGGCGACAAAATAGTGTGTGTAGTGAAATCATCGCAGAAATAAGAACAAAAATACGCTGAACAAAAAAGAAGACAACACACAGGAAGAGGCAGATACGCCGAGACGAGGTAAATGTTAGCAAAAGAAGGGACACAAAACAAAACTAAAGAAGTGGAAAACTAAAACTGATCCCGTGTGCACTGTTACGTGCCCCACAGGCTTATTACCCAGGCCGTAAAAAATGCAAATAACTCCCAGTAATCCATCTAACATATGCAGGAAATAAAAGGATTTAGCAAAAATAATTGAGGTGAAATTCCAGAAATGCCAGTTTATTTTATAATTGATAAACACTATGGATGACACAACTCTTCAAATAGAACCTTGGCCAAAACAAAACTCCAGAATACATCCTGTGAGGGAGGAAGGCATGAGAGTACAGAAATTTCGATACAAATTTTTAAGTAGGTTAGAGCTGAAGGCTTAATATTGAGATGTGGTCAGTCGGGCAAGCATTCCTCCAAAAAAAAACTAAGCATATCGCAAAAAAGAGAAAACCGAAATGAAAGCTGGTGGGTAAAACAAATCAAACGAAAAATAAATAAACTAAAGGCCCACCAGCCAAACAAACTAACACGACATACCTGCTAAAGTTAGAAGGATGAGCAGAATTACATGTTGAAAATTAAGAACTGTACTGTAGCACACGCAACCTCGGAAAAGACTTCCAGCAGCTCCGTGATGGCCGGGAGCTCGACGACAGAAGTACCGAGGTCGGAGCGTGACTGTCTTGCTCTACGATCGGAAGGCTACTCACTCGTCCCCGCTCGGGACAGAAAGCTCCCTGCGAGACAACGCCCCCCAAGGTTAGTACCAACAAACACAAAAAGAGGGCACTGTCGAGCAGAGAGACCAAGAGTAACCACAGCCTGAAGGGCAATAAGAAAAACGAACTCGAAACAAAAGAAAGGAATGCTTGCGCACAGACGCAGAATATGTACGTAAACAAACATGAGAAGCAAATAGAATACGTAAAAACAGCAAAATAATAAGTAAATTATCTCAGTAAGTATAATAGTATAAGGTGCCGGAAAATAAGCGGCACAGCACTAAAGCCACAGCACCACCCAAGTCTGCGGAGTTGCCAAGTGTCACCAGCCGTACCGGAAGTGACGCGAACCCAGAGAACACAGGCAAGAACTAAGAGGAAGAAAACAGATTCTACAAGTACAGTGGTAGAGAATAACAACGCAATGGGCAAAGCATCGAATAATAAGAAAAGGAAGAGTAGAACCCCGATCAGATACGGAGGTTCAGATACAGAACAAGTGGAAAAAGAAAAGCCAAGCAGTAATAGCCCAGGTTCAGAACCAAAGGGAAACCTGGGGACCAAGAAGAGAGAGAGGGAAGAAAGAAACACGCAAATTTCAGAAAGTGACGAAGGAAACATAACTACAAAGGAGCTGAAGAGCATATTTACAGATATCCTAACAGAAATAAAAACACTGACACAAACAAAACGAGGAATTTAGAAAAGAGACAAGAGAGAACCTAATAGAGATGAAAAAAGAAATAAAAGGCCTAGACAAAACAACAGAAGACAAGTGCCAAGCACTAGAAAGTAGAATAAGCAATGTGGAAAACAAGAACAATGAACGGAAAAACAAGGTGGAGGAGCAAATAAAATATTTACTAGGCACAGAAGAACGCAGACAATGGAAAGAAAAGAAGAATAACATCATAATGAAAAGCAAACATTTCGAGAAGGACAAACAGACAGAAATAGACAACAAAGTAGAGTTGACCCTGCAACAGCTAGGGGACAAAGGAATGTACACCAGCCCACTGTTTATAGGAAGAGACACAATGGACAAAGGCCTAGTAAAAATCGAGTTCAAACACCTAGAAGACAAGATAGCGATCATGCAGCACAAACACAAACTGCAAGGTCAGGACCTATACATAGATGATGATATGACCAAGCAAGAAAGGGAAATCCAAAGTGCCCTGAGAAAGAGAGCTAAAGAAGAAAGGAGCAAAGGTAACAACGTCAAAGTCGGATGCCAAAAGATCTCGATCAATGACCAGTGGGTAAACTGGAAGGACCTGACACAACAAGGAGACACATAGAAAATGTGCAAGAAACGAGAGGAAATCCAACAAACCAGAAAGAGGAGAATGAAACAATCATCGGCACATCGGTACACTTAGAACAAAAGAGAGAGAAATGGAACCCAGTAATGCACTTAAATATATCCAATATGACATTTTAGGCTTGTGGGCAAAAAGGAGTGGGTTTTCTCATAAAAAGCGAAATGAAGAGCAAGATCAAAGAAATTTTGGGGATCTCAGAAAGAATAATGGTACTAATTCTAAACATCAACAAATGCAAAGTAACTATAATACAAGTGTACGCCCCAACACAGAAATGCAGCGAGGAGGAGATAGAAGAATTCTATGACCTGCTAGAAAGCTCAAGGGAAAAATACAAATCGCCAAGGAACATCATTCTAGGAGATTTTAACTGCAAAGTAGGAAAAAGGGCGCACATACACGAAGAAGCAGTGGGCACCTATGGCTATGGTGAAAGGAATGGCAGGGGAGAAAGAATGATGCAATTCGCCACTGAACAAAAAATGAAAATAATAAACTCCTTTTTCAGGAAACGACCAAACAATAAATGGATATGGAGGTATCCAAATGGGATAAATAAAAACGAACTAGACTACATTTTAAGCGACAGCTTATATGGAATCAAAGGCATCTATGTGGAAAGGAACCTCAAGTTCGATACTGATCACAGGACCATATTCATTAAAATGAGAACAAAGAACCAAAGGAGGTCCTTCAAGGAGTCACCAAAGCGAGACATAGAAAAGCTGGACAAGAACAAATATGTAGCAACTTTACAAGGAAAACTACAACAAAACAATAGCAACAGAGAACCAGGGGTACAAGAGGCAATACAACACACTAGAACAAGCAATAATCCAAGCAGCTAACACAAATCTCCAACCATCAGAACAAGAGGGAAGCACACACAAACTAACACAAGAAACAGTAAAACTTATAGAGAAGCGAGAAAAACTAAAATATGAGAGAGAGACAAATGCCGATAAAAACAAGAATACACGGAAGTGGATATACAAACCAAAAGAGCAATTAGGAGAGATCTAAGAGAAAATAGAGCACGCACGACAAGACAGATATTACAGTCAACAAAGTCAATCAGGAGAGCAAAGAAGGAGACTACTGAAGGGAAACAATGGATTTTAGGTGCAAAAAGACAGATGGCACCAGGAAAACAGCAAGAAAATATATCAACACAGCAGCCACATGCTTCTACAAGCAGTTATACACTAGTACACTAAAACACAATAACCAAAAAGGGAACACGAACATAGTAGGAGACTCACAGGAAACAGTACCCCTATAATACTCAGCGAAGTCAGATCAGCCATAGAAGATTTAAAGGAAAACAAAGCCCCAGGCGAAGACAAAATATTAAACGAATACATGAAGATAGGCCAAGACCAACTATTAATCCCAATCACCAAGATCTTCAATAAAATCATAGAAACAGAAATACTACCAACCCTGTGGCTGACAAGCACAATAGTAGGGCCTACTACTGCACAAGAAAGGCAATAAAGATGAGCTAAATAACTACAGGCCTATTAGTCTAATATCAAACCTCTATAAAATATTCTCCAAGATAATCACCAGAAGAATTACAAAACAACTGGATGACAATCAAGCACAGGATCAAGCAGCTTCTGAACGGGTTACAGCACCATAGACCACCTACCGACCACTAAACAGGTGATGGAAAAGTCAGAGGAATTTAACCTCCCACTGTTCATAGCCTTCATCGACTATACCAAGGCATTCGACTCTGTGGAGCACACTAGTGTCTTCCAAGCACTGTCTGAACAAGGAGTGGAGAATAAATACATCAGGCTACTATCCCAACTATACAGCAAATCACAGGCTAAGGTAGCAACAGAAAGAGTTGGACAACCATTCAAGCTTGGGCGAGGAGTGAGACAAGGCGACCCCATATCCCCAAAACTGTTCACCAGTCTTCTGGAGGGTATTTACCGGACACAAATCTCAGATTTGCAGATGATGTGGTCTTGTTTACAACAAATGCTCAACACTTACAGGAAATGATACAAGAACTGTACAATGCTAGCATCCAGGCAGGGTTAGAAATGAATATGACAAAATCCAAAGTAATGACCAACAGACAAACAACCCGAATTAAGGTAAATACGACAGAACTTGAATATGTATCAGAGTACGTATACCTGGGCCAACTAGTCTGTTTCCAGCAGAATATGGAGAAAGAAATTAGGAGAAGGATGGCCACAGCATGGAAAGCCTTCTGGGCACTAAAATTCATACTACTATACCTGGGCCGCTGTAACTTTGCACTTCCCAGTTTCAACTATATCCCTATTTACGTTGGCTGCACTGCAATTCTATTCACTGACAGACAGAAGCCATTCGGCTTCGAACATTGCATGCTTGTATTAGGGGATTCTCTCTCATTTTTCCGTAATTAATGTATTACGTCTCAGTATTAATAGTATTTATACAAATACAAACACAAATACACTATTAATCAAAAATCGTATTGTTCATATACAAAGGCTTATGGTATCGGAGAAAGCATAATGCTTTACATCCATAATATTCTCATTTTTTGACAAAGTTATAAGTGGTGTAATGGTTAAGATGCTAGATCGTAGAACGGGAGGTCCTAGGTTCAAATCCCTCCCTATGCTGTATTTTTTTTTCATTTTCTATATTTTTAAGATTTAAATGCAGTGTTTAATTTCTAATTTTTAAAATTACCTGCATTATACTTTTTGTCAAATCTATAAGGGAAGATCCATATTTCACGTAATTTGCACCCTGGGCAAAACTTTTTTAATAGCCCCTTTAATTTTTTACTTTTACCACCTACCCCGAAGTTACTGTTTTAGTGTTAAGTTTGAGTTTTACCGAAGTATAAACCAATAGTATCCCGATAGCGTTTTATTATTGCAAGTAATCCCAGGCTTCACAACATTTATTAAAAAATAAAAGGAATTATGTTTTGGAGAAAAATGCATGATTGCTATTGCAGTTTCATTTGAAAAACAATTACCTAAAACCTCTGACAATATATTGTATTATGTAATATAATCGATCTTTGAAACTTTCAAAAATATTTAATATAGACTAGGTTATTTGGTAATTATAAAACATATGCTAATTTAAATTAAGATATGTTTATAAAACATATGTATTACAGGTACCATATATTAAAACAAATATTTTAGAACAAAATAATTAATGATCCAAATGTTAAAACGAGATTTTTAATTGCGAGTTTGCTATGTTTGCGAAACGAGCCCTTTAGAGCGAAAGCAGCAATCCTACGAGCAAAATAAAATAATTTTTTCACGTGTATCGTACACTTTTTTTTAGGCAATCGTTAAAATTTGTCAAATAATAATAATAGACGCTAAATTTATGATAAAGAATTACGCCCTGTGGAGCCAGACATATTGGAAAGCAAAGACGACCTGTTACAGATTTTCTACAATTTCTGAGAACTTTCACATTTAAAAAGGCTTAGTGAATTTTAACATTTTTATCAAACTGAGTCTATTTAATAATCATATGTAAATATTTTTAACAAAAAGAGTTTTTCCATGTGAAGCAATCAAAGTTGGTTACTCTGGAATGTTATAATTTCATACCACCCACTAGCTTAATTTTCTCCTTTTAATTAATATCATTCGAGATTAAAAGTGCTTCTTTTACCGGTTTTCTAAAAAAAATATTACCTTATTTCTACTTTACTGAGAAAAGTACCTGAGCCCAAAAAAATGTTGTTTTCATACAATTTTCCTTCTCGAGCTAGGATGTTCACAGACATACACACAAACACACTGACACTCTCACACACTGAGACACGCACACATACATGTTTCCAAAATAGTATTTTTTGATTCGGGAGCCTCAAGACGTTCATTTATGTTAAAAACTAAAGTCGGAATTTCGGGATCGAAAACGACACTTCCTCTACATATAGTACCTATGGCACGGACAGAGGAAGTAAAGGAGTATCGTGCGAAAAATGGGACATCTTGTCCCTCTACCTGAAAAGAGTTTTAATAGGTTTCGCCGCTAAAGGCGATCTTCAAATTGGCCGAGGTTAAGGTTTCACTACTGATGTTTTATACAATACAAATTATATTATACAATAAAATATAAGACAGGTAATTTTAAAAATGAAAAATCATAAACTGTATTTGCATCTTGAAAATATTATTATTATTATTAAAAAAAATAGCACCCTGCCTAGGATCGAACCCCAATTTTCTGGATAACTATCCAGCATCATAACCACTGAGCTACGACACCACGAACCATTAATGTGAATATTTATCATGTGAAGGTGGACGATGTCCCACACATAGCAGGATGAATCTTTGTGTAAATGAACGATACGGTTTTTTTTTTTTTTTTTTTTTTTGAAACTATGGGTTCGGAATAATATTACATTACATAAATATCGAAAATTACTGAATGGAAGAACAGAAAAATGATTAATTGAGGGATTAGAAATAGTTTCGAATGTTCAAGGCCGAATACAGCCGAATAATGCCGATCGGCACCACCTTGTCAGTACAGAACGAAGTCGAGTAGTTCATTTGTCAATCTTTGATACTGGCAACCTAACTTGTAGAATGGCAAGTGCAAACTTACGACGGCCCAGGATTAGACAGATCTCTCAACAGAAGACTAAGGCTGGAAGCACTGGAAACAAGCATCTACCAACAATGTTATATGGATGCCAAACATGGAACCTGACGGAAGGACAGAGAAAACGGATTCAAAGCTGCCAAAGAAAAATGGAGAGGAAAATTCTAGGGATAACCTGGAGGGAGAGAATTTCAAATATATGACTTAAAGAAATGACAAAATCTAAGGACATCTCACAAAAAGCCATGCTTCTAAAATGGAAATGCAGAGGACATGTGGTATGCCTCAACAACAACAGGTGGGCACACATTTCAACAACGAGGGACCCCGGTAATGGCAGGTGACACCGTGGAAGATCAGATACCAGGTGGGCAGATGAATTCAAGGCGGAAGCAGGCGTACACTGGTCCACAATGGCAAAGGACAGAACCAAGTGGAGAGCAAAACTAAAGGAAAATAACAAGACAGTGCTATAAAAACAGTGGTGCAAAATCAGTGTTGTGGAAAAGACAATCACAAGACAGACTTCAAGTCAACCTTAGAAGGTTGAAGATCATATGGACTAGCCCTCCATATGTGATACCTAATCGAGGTCCCCCTAATTAGGAGGTCATAGCCCATCATGGGACAAATAAGGCTTATTCATTCATTCATTCATTCATATGAATTGTAAAAATGAAAAACACTATTGTGAAGACAAATTAATAAAAAGAAAATAACACAAAGAAAATTCTTATTCTATTTCTATTCTTCGGTTGACGTTTCTATTCTTGGCTTAATGGAGGTGGATTTCGAAGGGAATGTTGTTGAAGAATAAATAATAAAATAATAAATAATAAATAGAAGAATAAGGTCACCATGTCGAATGCAGTTATATGTGTACCAGCAATGATGATGACAATGTGGTATGTGTTCGTCTTCTTGACGATATTGTAGAATGTGTTCGTCCCCTTGACGGTAATGTAGAATGTTTACTTCCTTCTGACGATAAGGTAGAATGCGTTCGTGCTGTTGTTGATAATGTAGAATGTGGTCGTCCTGTTGACGGTAATGTAGAATGTTTACATCCTTCTGATGATAATGTAGAATATGGTCGTCCTGTTGACGGTAATGTAGAATGTTTACATCCTTCTGATAATAAGGTAGAATGCGTTCGTGCTGCTGACGATAATGTAGAATGTAGAATGCTGACGAAAATGTAGAATGTGGTCATCCTGTTGACAGTGATGTAGAATGTGTTCGTCCTGTTGACGATAATGTAGAATGTGTTCATACTGCTGACGATAACGTAGAATGTGTCCGTACTGGTGACGATAATGTAGAATGTGGTCGTACTGTTGATGCTAATGTAGAATGTGGTCGTCCTGTTGACGGTAATGTAGAATGTTTACATCCTTCTGATGATAAGATAGAATGCGTTCGTGCTGTTGATGATAATGTAGAATGTGGTCGTCCTGTTGACGGTAATGTAGAATGTTTACATCCTTCTCATGATAATGTAGAATATGGTCGCCCTGTTGACGGTAATGTAGAATGTTTACATCCTTCTGATAATAAGGTAGAATTCGTTCGTGCTGTTGATAATGTAGAATGTGTTCGCACTGCTGACAATAATGTAGAATGTGGTCGTCCTGATGACGATAATGTAGAATGTGGTCGTCATGTTGGAGATAATGTAGAATGTGTTCGTACTGCTGACGATAATGTAGAATGTGTTCATACTGCTGACGATAATGTAGAATGTGATCGTACTGTTGACGATAATGTAGAATGTGGTCGTCCTGTTGACGGCAATGTAGAATGAAAATGTAATTTTAAATTGGTGGTCTAAGGTTGTGAGTTGATTGTAGACACTGCGCAGTGTGTTGATAAAGAACCACGTGGCGATAGAACAATGGAAGACAGCTGGATAGCGGGGCTTTGACTGCTTGAATTGATGGACTGATTAAAACTGGCGCTCTACGAGGCGAGACTTAGCTTATACAGTGTGTTAATGAATAACACCTAAATATTTTACCTGTATATAGAGGGGACATACACAAGCAACTTTTATTAGGATATTTTTGCTCTATGACGTAAAATGTGAGTGCTACAGGGCATTACAGTCATTATAATTTGGTGCTCAGAAGTACAAATTATGCGAAATAGGGTTAAACTTTTCATTACAATGACTTCATCCTTCTTAATGATCCATAAAAACCCGATTCTTAATCATTTATCCACAGCAATTACATAATTTAGAGTTTTTATAATCTGCAAAATTTACAGACTAAACGCATGACTGGCCGTCACTGCATGATTCTTCTTTTATTCATAACTACTGACTACAGTGTTAACAACGAAGTTCCTGGGTTCTGCATTTTTTCTAATGTTAGAAGACAGTGACGGCCATGTACAGAGAGATTTTATGCTGTAACAGGAAAAATTGAATCCATAGAGCAATAATCTCCTAATAAAACTTGCTTATCTATGTCTCCTCTGTATAAGGGTAAAATATTTCGTTGTTTTTAATTAACACCCTGTATAGTGACTGACACGTGGGCATGGTCTAAAACCCTGATTGATTAATGAAAAGGCTTACTGGCCAATCGGGGCCAATTAGACGCCATGACAGAGTAGCCAGACAAGATGTGATAAAACAACCCTAGAGAGAAAAAAGGATAGTTTCCATTGTCCAGCTAGGATGGTTGATGAGTTGAAGACAACATATAGATAAGCTAGGCCTAATACATAGGTCATTTTGAGATATAAATTTCTGACTTCTGAGAAGTTCACAGAATATTTGAGAGTTTTATTATGAGGCGTACATAAGACGCATTTATAAAAAAACTAATAAAGACATGAATAAATATTTCTACAGCTATTTAATGCTATATTCAAAACGTGGAATAAAATATGAGCAAATAGACTAATTTTATTGATGATTCACAACACGTGCTGAGAGTTGACAGTTCCTAGTGAGTCTGGAGAAAGGTTCGTAGCCCTGTTTCTTGACCAGTCAATATCCATGGAGAGATCATAGCAAAAGATGGCCGCCTTAGTGGATGTAAATATGCGAGGATATTGCCAAATATGGTCTTAAATCTCATTAAAATATTTATAAATAGACAAAATTCGACAAACTAGAAACAGGTAGGAATATAGAAAAATAACTAAAAGTAAAACATAATATAATCCGGTAATACGGCCACGTGGATGTATTGAGGTTATGAGGCCCCATGTTTACGCGTGACGAAACAATCTGTTAAGCTGATGTCATTGTTTTTCAGTTGACTAATAGGTTTGAATGATCACTAATGACATGCATTCATGGACATTCAAACGACAAACATGCACAATGCAAAAGAGAGAAAACACTACAAATATGCAGCATCAGAATTCAAACTTATATGTTTGTTTTTTGAGTGGCACAATGTACTTTTCAAACGGTGGGCATAGCAATTTACTTACACTTCATAGTTCGCCATAGAACATGCCAATTGACCAAGGAACTGTGCACTGTAATGATAATTAATTAGAATTATTTAGACGTAGACCTAAAATGAACTTAAGTTAGCTATTATACTGCATTCTTCTATAATAATTGTAGTCTCAGAACAGAATCTTTGAGGGAGGAATTTGAAAATATCATATTACATTATATTGAAATCTGCTGGTGTTTATTGTGTACTAAGATTTAGCTTTAGGGTCTGTACATAAGAGTTGGGATTTGGAATTCCAGAGTGACTATGTAAGGAATTCTCGGGTAGAAAAATTGCAAACCGTCAGGTATATTTCTGGACATGGCAAGATGAGAAAACCCAAACTAGTAAGAAGTAACATTTATAAAATGCAGTATTATGCGATTTATTATAAAAAATGCACTGAAACCAGGCAAATGAACGCAATATGCAAGATGAATTCAAAATATACTTTATTAAGGCCCAGTTGCATAAAACATTAATCGAAGTTTAAGCACTGAAACTAATCTACAGTCAAGCTAAACTTAGAATTTTGGTTGTATAAAAGCTAATCCAAGATTAATTCACCTTGATCGAAGATCAGATTTAACCGGCAAACTTTCTAAGGTTAATCTATATGAACTTAGATTAGCTAAGATACGAAATTGCTTTTATATATTTTTAAAGTAAATAAAACTGAAATGGTAAGTCGTTTTGTATTTAATTACTTGTATACAGAATTTGTATGGAAATTTCGCATTTCAACTATTCGCTAAACGCATTGTTTCGAGCTTATGAGCTACACATAGGATGCATTTTTAGGTTATGTTATTTTTAGATAACTAGGATGGTTCATCCGAAAATGAAGGTTTTTAGTTTCCTCGGGACCCTCGTGTATTTCAACACAGAACTCAGTGAACACCACTTTAAAATGAGATTTCGATTATGTAAACATATAGTCGAGGAACTACAGTGCTTTTACTGTACGACTTGGCCGGCAATCGCACGGGCCGCTCCACCGTCACAGATAAACCGCATGCGGGGCCAGGAGCGTGTCATATCACGGTACTCCCGGCGAATCGTATATATTTCCGTAATGGTAATCACAATAAAATATGAAAATATGAAATATAAAATTAAAATATAAATTTACCTTATCACAGGAGATGTTGGAAATGCCGTCCATACGAATCGTACATAAACATTCTTTGTTCTAATGTATAATTATGTCGTGGCATTTTTAAAACACTTCAAGCAAAATTAAAAACTACTTTAACCATAAAAAAACACAAACACTGCTGTAATAATTATTCACGTGTGAACGCAATCAGATCACATGCTAGACTTCAGCGACGAGACAACGAGGCATCACTTGGGCGCTTGATGCATGAGTCACAGATAGTCGGCCCACGCGATTGCCGGCCAAGTCGTACAGTAAAAGCACTGTAGAACAAAGACTGCGTCCACAGCTAGAAACTCAAACTAAAAGAAATCATGCATCGAATTCAATGTTTATAATTCTGCTCACCCTGCGATTATTTGCAATGGTAGCTTCCGGATGGTAATTGGGAATATTTTCCATATGAATAAAGGAACTGCAAGTAGAACCATACAATAAGTAGCAAGAGAGATTGCAAATTTTAACCCCAGTTCATCAAGATGCCTACTGACGAGAATGAAAAAGCCGTGTAATGCGATGCTTTTATGACATGTGTAATTTTCCTGGTGTTCTGTTATCTATTTTCCTTTTAATAATTAGCTATAACAACAACAGACAATTACGTAACATTAACTGAGACAAAAGAAAATCGAACAGCGCAGACAACTGACATTCGATGCGATAATATTATGTATTTCCCTCGCATTTCCCTCGAACTTGGCGCTGTTGTCAAACGTCTTTCTGTGATCTTCGATTAGTACTAAACCAAATTCGTGTGATCTACGATTAGCGTTATACAACTCGAGCAGCGAATTAATCTGAGTTCAGTTCTGAACTTCGATTAAAACTGAACTACAGTTAGCGATTTTTATACAACTGGGCCTAAGTGTAAAAAACTACAAAGATGCATTATGCACAAAATTGTCCCTAAAAAGGCATGGAAGAAGTAATCAGTAAGCCATGACATGGATATTTAGGAAGTCTGAGAACTGTAACAAGCTTATGATATAAAAACATGCCTTCTAATAGAAATATTGGTTCTAATGTTCGCACTGTCCTGTGTGCATGTCAGTACAGTCAATAGTCAAGTAAATGATTGCTACAGAGTGGTGTTGTTTCACGGAATTAAACTCTGCTACCTGAACTGCACAAGGTTATTTTATTCACTGAGGGCCGATTGTATAAACATCACTGACTGGAGATCAATTATGATCTAAGATCAGAAAATGATCTAAGTTCAGACTGGAATCGTATTGTATAACACTGATCTAAGGTCAACTAATCGAAGTTCAATTTGGATCCTAGTTCATACATGAACGCTTGGCAACATCGCAGAAACAGCTGAGTATCGCGAGGCGAGAGCATTGTTACTCTGTTTTCCTTTGTATTCAGACCGTGTGCTATGCGAAAGGAAGGGAAAATATGATCGAAATTAAGCAGAAAAAGGATCGTTCCCAATTGAAATTGTCTTGGGAAAATATAAAGATATTATAGAATCCAAAAAGACGGATGCGATAATATCTGTGCAAGAGCAAAATGCGGTGACAAATGTTCTTGTAATTTCATTCCTGGCGTTATAAATCGGCTTAACAATTTCACGGCTAAGGACGAGAATTCCTGTGTTTAAGGTTAAGGAAGCTGCATGAAATGGCGAAGATTGATAATTTCGTATTAGTTGCAATCGTGGTGCAAGGGTTATTTTCGTATTATAGTAATTAGTGCAACATAATAATAACGTACAGGTTATACTGTAGAGTTATGTTACACTGCATTATAAGGAGCCTAAAACATAGCATATATACGCACAACTACTATATAGCTAGAAATGTATGCACAACTGCGTTATAGCTAGAAATGTATGAAGTTGTCTATTGTGTATTTTCTTTATATTTATCGTAACCACACAGGTAGGCCTAATATTATGTTTATAATGAGCTAATCTTATATCTCAAATACGAAAACAGCCTCTTGAACTGAGATCAGCTAGTTTGATCGGAGAAATTTCTCCAGTCAAAATTGATCCAAGTTCAGTGCGAATTGATCTCAGATTAGCGTTTATACAACAAAAATTTCCGAGTTCAGCGTGAACTGAGATCAGTTTAGTCTCTGATCCAAGATCAAACTGTTTATACAATCGGCCCTGAATGAAATAAAATATTACAACTCACAAAGCTACATGAACAGAAAATTACATCTCTCAGGGCAAACCTTACAGTGAGCTTACGTCTTTCTCCTTCGCGCACCGTTCACCAGAGAAAGCAATTAAGGATATATGGCTAATATTGTTCGGGGGACTTTTGAATGATGATTGAAAATAACTTCACACTTTTACCTACAACATCGTTGCTGGAAGTTTTTAATGGACCTGTAGAACGAAATTTAGCCAGTGACGACATTTTTCAGTGGAAAAATGAAAAATACTCCCAGCTTGTCTGACAATATATTTTTTGTGATCACAATTTTTAAAATATTGGTGAATTCTAAGAATTAGCATTGCTTATGAGGACAAACGGAAAATTGAGATTTTTCGTCGCAATTGTTTCAATTTTACTATATGTTTTACTGCTCTGAATGAAAAATATATTAAAATTTTCGTTTAAACAATAAATCCCAATTTTTATTATTTAAACAAAATGAAACGAAAATATATGTTGTTTTTAGTCTACCATCAAGTTCTTCGTAAAATTTGATATAGAAATGCATGTTTTTATTTAACTGTGGTCATATTGAGAAAATAGTCTTATCTGGCAACATCAGGCTCGAGCGAGCTTCATTCTCCCATTGTGCCTTCAAGATGTGAACAGCACTATAGTAGGTCATATGGACTAAACTTAAAGGTCCTAACATTTGACACTGTTTTCTCAGGGGTGTATGATTCCAAGAAAATATTGTTACAGTGGGATGAAGATAATCCTGTCGCAATGACTCCAAATGTACATATGCCTGAATTCTACATTTCTAATATGTGGACAAATAAAAACAATAAAACTGACTTCTATAGCTCTGATGACTTTGAACTCCGACTAGCATGTAAGTAACACCATTTTTATGAAATATTTACAAAGTTGTAATTGAGGTGCATTTTTCAAACTTAATTCAATGCAGGAAGTATATAATAATTTATCAGAAATACAATTTTATTTCTTCTGCCTATACCATAGGTAGTATAGGTAGAGGAAGTATTGATTTTGACCCCCCAAATTAGAAGTTGAATTTCTAACATAAAAACACGATTTGGCATCCTGTGAATCCAGAAATACTATTTTCGGAAACATGTATGTACGTAAGTCTGCGTATCTGGTGTCTGTGGAAAGCCTAGCTCCAGAATGGAAAATCATATGAAAACAAAATTTTGTATTTCGGATAGGCTTCTGAGGATGTGGCAAGAACATTGGTGACGACTTTCTCTTATCTTTAAAGGAAGAAAATGTTGTGTTTCTGAATACTTGCTCTTTGCAATATGGCCTCTTGTTCTATGTCAGAATTTGAAGTGAGAAAAAGTACTGGCAATGCCTATAGTAAAGAAATCACGAGAGTACATTAATCAGATCTTATTTGGGTTATGTATCCTTCAGGGATGCGATATGACGGAAACGGCATCTCTTCATTTTATAACCAATTTACATGAAGAGAATATCATACACATTATTATATTACACTAAGAGGCTAACTTTTATTTGGACAGAAGTAGTTATGTGAAATTCACATCAGATTTTTTAATTATTACCTAGAAACATGCATTTGAGGATTTTTTTTATCAATATTAGTATGTCCAATGAAAAATGAAATGTGCAAGTAAAATATATTGAGATTTAATTAAATTTAGTCATTATAATAATAAAATTGTTATGAAGAATTACATTCTTCTGGGTAGAAAAAGGGGGTTATAGAATTTTATGAAGATAATACATTTTTCTTACTTATGGCCTTCAGATTTTACTTTTAAGTGTATGTTACAAGGGGATTTAATTTAAATTACTGGTAACTATATTAGTTTGCATGATAAAATTTCTCACCTTGAAGGAAGGCTACCTCATTTTTTCCATGAAAGTCTGCAATTTTGAAAAATGAATTTGTTATTGCAGCTGGTAACTACAGTGCCTTGATGGTGACATTTCAACTTCGAAGACGAATTGGATTCTACATTATGGATTACTATATACCCAGCATGCTTTTGGTAGTCATCTCTTGGGTATCATTTTGGTTGGATCCTAATGCATTTTCTGGGAGAATTATATTAGGTAACATCATAATCGCTTCTTTTTTCTTAATCAACTACAAAAACAGACAGGTTTTAAACTAAATTTAATCTTCATGTAAACAAAGTGTTTAACTGCAAGTTTATATTGGCTCTAAAATGGATTTTAGGCATTGTCGATCATGTTTACTCAGGCCCTAATTATCTGGTGACAGTCGTAACAGTTTTTACTCCCATTTGTTTGTACAAGCGTCCCATCGTTAGATTAGCTCCATTAATATTAATGAAGGCGATTAAATTCATTCTGTAAGCTTCCGAAAACAAATGTTCACATCTAATTCTGAATGTTTGATTTTCACAATTTATTTCATACAATCAATATTTTTCATACTTCAACAACTCCTCCACTACCCCCCTTTGGGTGATTTTTGGAGCTTGAGAATGCTGTTAAACATTTCTCGGCGTTTATTCTGGCTGGCGTCCTGACAGAAAAAGATTATTTAAATGTGTGATCACAGGACGCCTATACTTTATAACAAATTACTCAACCCTATCAAAAAATTTGAACCCAATAAATTTAAACGCAAAGTAAGCTTATTCTTTAGTGTAAATGAATTTCTTCATTCCTCCTTCAAAGATTCATAAGTCGTCTAGTTTCTCCTCTGTCGCAGGATTCAATCACCATCTTTTATCTACTCCCATTCTTCTTGCTAGCCTTTTCCATGTAAGTTCTGTGATTTTACTTCACAATCCTAATCCAGCATGTGATTTTCAATCTAGTTTCTAATTTAATTACTTTTTCTCGTAATCTGTTTATGTGTGAAAAAATTATCTCCAGAATTATCTACGCTGTATTACACACTGATTTTCAAATAGACTTAGTCTTAGGATTTGGCCTATTTTTTAGACCTGATTACAGTAATGATGGTGAAACCATGTATTATATGAATACCAAAGGTGAATAAATTTATTATTATTATTATTATTATTATTATTGATATTTGATCAAAATCCGTTCTCAGCCAAACTTCGAAATTTGTCACCCTTCTGCTATTCTTATCGACGTAAATGGTATTCCAGTCCTTCAGACAGGATTGACAATGTAAAGATGTTTTTACATCATTGCTCTTTCTCCGGACAGTAAAAAACTGTAATTTATATCAAATTACCCAACCCTCTGGATATGCAATGATTTATTCACTCCGGATATGCGATTCGCATTGTCACCTTGAGTCTTACTATCATGTCATCATCGTAACTATTTCATAATTTATTTTCTAATTTTAAAGTCAATATAACTCCACATTTCATACAGACAATTTACTAAATTCACGGGTAACATATACCTTCACATTGAATTTGAGATTAGATTATTCATATTTTTAATTCCGTATATTTATCACGAATTTTCCTTTTCATTATGTACCTTACGGTTTTATTAATTTTTAAGTGTATTTTTCATTTTTAACCAATTTATATTAATTCAATTTATTATGAAAATGCGAATTCACTAAATTCACCAATTTCATTGAATTGCTAATTTATGTTATTTATACGATATGTCATCGTAATTTGAATATGAGTTTAGATACTTAACACTCTTAACCAGTTCAATACATGGTAGAAACGATTTTTATTATCACCTAAAGGTAATTCATAAATGCGTCTCACGCTTGTCATATATTTTTGTTTTTATTGCGAATATTCCATAAAGCCCACAATAAAATATTACAATATATATTTCATGTTATTATATTAAATACGGCCTACCGTTTACGCTATCATTAAAGCTTATTAAGGGCTACTGTTGAATAATAAAATAATTCTTTTGTCTTCCTTCGGTATAACTTAAGTGTAATTAAATTGTAATTTATTAATTAATATTAGATTAATTTTCTATTAGCCATGGCTGCATCGTCGCAAGTTTTTAAAAAATAACCGTCCAGATGACGTATAATTAATTCATGCGTAATTTCATTCTTTATATGCAATTTCAGGCATTCCTCTGTCTTGTCTCCATAGGCAATAGAAGGGTAAGCGTGCTAAGAGTGGAAGGTCATACAACTAAACTCCTGCCAAGGGCAGACAATGTTTTACTTAACTAACAATAATGTAATTATTATTATTGCAAATTTCTTAAAATTTCCATAGTCTTAGGGGAAAGTTCTCCTAATGAGGTTATAGGCCTCCTTTCTTCTGAATCGCTATACCTGTCTTATTTTTCCTTTTCATTTGATCTACGTATCTCACATAAGCCTAGCTTCCATTCTTCATCTGTATGCGCAATGCGTATAGAAGGACTATGAATGAACTGGGATCATTATGTGGGGTAACTTATATTAACACTATGATTAAGCTCATTGCAAACAAATTTAAAAAAAATGAATTGAACTTGATTTGTTACTAAAACCACATGTCTTGGCAAGACATCCACAAAAGCTCATTTTCCTGCCCTAACGCTGTGTCAAGTTATTCTCGCCAGTCAAAATACCTTACCGAGTTAAGCTCGAGCCCGGGACCTCATTCTTAAAATTCTTTTCTTACTGAATTGTATGTAAAACAGAATCATGATGAGTTGATCGACAAGTGTATCTACTTCCCGTGCTGTTAAGTTTACGACTTTTAGTAAGCTACACGTTGTTCATGTCCCTTTCTCATTTCGTATTTAACTAAATTCAATTTGGCTCACTTAAAAAATAAAACGTATTTAATATTAAATTTTTAATAATGTATACTAAATATCTAAATGTCCTATATGCTGTCGTTGACTTATTCCTGAATGGAAAATAATGTATTTTCAGAGAAGCAGCAATATCAACAAAATGTTAAGTATTTTACATAGACTATTTATAATTTTTAAACCTATAAAGCCTAATTTCGTCCAATTTTCAATCACATCCTGTGCTAAGCGAAATTAACATGTACATAAAAGAGTACTGAATGCAATTCCTTTTCCCTGTCTTTACTGTACAATATCATGCTATATCCATAAAATTCGCAATACCTAAAGCTGAAAAATATATATATATATATAGCGTCCATATGTCCACACATTTTGTATAGGGCACACCCTGGGTTAGTAACTCTGCGCAATTACTTTAAGTCTAAATCTATGATTTTAGTGTCAATAATCTATTAAAATCCTTGCTATAATATCTCCAATAATGATCCCTATGTCCACATAGTATTAACGCACCTCTCTATTTCTCACTTTCGTACGTGGATATTTTATGCGGCTTCATATCATCTGGTAATTCCTTATATTACAGCATATTTCTGAATTACCTTCCTTCTGATATCTGCCTTTTTCCTTAAATATCCGTTGTCATCAGCCAACGACTTGGCTACTTCGTTTAAATTCATTAAATAATTTACCCACACTTCTATATCTTTGGCAGGTACCTGAGTCACATTGTTCATTTTGGATGTTTCAAACTAGCTAAGTCTAAGTTAGATCCTTTTCTCATTATTATTTCTTCTTAAAAACGCATTTGACTTGTATTACCGACACATAGCCTAACGTATTTCGTGACTGCTATGCCGTAATATTCAAATTCTCATCGGTAGTAATAGTTGTTTACTTACTTGCAAAAAAATGATAATAGAATTAATGATAAATGTAAGGTTAATCTGACTAATTTTGTATACTGAATTGTCATGTAGCTACCTGACATAGCTACCAGCACTATTGATCTAATGTTTTATTGTATTATATTGTAATCGTTTTTTATTGTATTATATTGTAAGTTAATGATGAAGCTGAAATGCTACTTATAGCTGCCAGCACTATTGTTCTAACATTTTTATTATATTATATTGTAATTGTTTTTTATTGTAGTATATTGTAATTTAATGACGAAGCTGAAATTCTTAAGGAATCTACAGCTAATAATAAACTGAAACTGAAACTGAAACTTACATAGTATTACTGACACATAGCCTAACGTATTTCGTGACTGCTATGCCGTAATATTAAAATTATCATCGGTAGTAATACTACTCTCTTCCGCGGTGTCCAAGATGCTCTACCCTTACACATCACTTCCTTTATTTTACCATTCTCGTCTGATGGTATTATATCTACAGAAACGGACATCTGTGATTCGCTTATTTGCATCTCTGAGTTTCGGGATACGGTCGTCCATCCACTCACTGGAACATTGGAATATTTTGGGACCATTCATCCGTCTGACTTACTGACTAGGGACTCTGGGGAAACTGCAGGACACACAGTACTTAAAAAGGTAAACGTTACCTCCGGGGACTTTTCTCAACGCGAGGTATCAATTAAGGATACTTTACAAACACAGCGCTAGCGACTCTGGCGCACTAAAAATGCCCGGTAGAAACATGGCATCTACCGGTCCAAAAAACGACTACTTGAGGGACGGTAAGATTACCGCGTCCAGTGATCTTACCACGGACTATTCTCGCTGGCAGGGGTGGTAGCACTATGATTTCCGTTGGGACACCCGTGCATGCTAGTTGGTACTAACTTCTGGATTAGTTGGTCCCGGCTCCAGAACTGCTTCATGAGTGGTCATGAGCGATAGTGGCGAAGTCCTTTATATATCTACGATAAAAATTGGCCAACCTCAAAAAACTCTGTATGCCCTTAACATTTCTAGGAGCAGGAAAGTCCTTGACCGCACTCACCAATGCCGGGTCAGCACGCACACCGTCCGCCGATATCACATGGCCAAGGTACAATAACTCGCTACTTGCGAATTTACATTTCTCATACGATAAAGACAAATTAGCTTTTCGCAGCCTTTCAAGAACATTTCTCAGATGTACAGCGTGTTCCTCCATGCTTTTTGACATAATCAAAATGTCATCGATGAAGACTAGGCATTGATGGGGGTTAACCCTTTCAGAACTAAGTTCATTAACCTTTGCAAACATGAGCTGGCGTTCCTTAGGCCCATTGGTAATCGTACATACTCGAAATGCCCACATTGAAAGCAACTTTGTGCCTGTCCTGGGGATCTACTAAAATTTGATGAAAACTAGATGTCATGTCTAAACTCGAAAAAATTTTACACTGTCCCAGATTATCAATAGATTCCTTTATATCCGGGAGTGGGTATACGTCTGGCGTCGTCAATTTATTCAATGAACGAAAATCGCAAGTAAAGCGATATTTAGGGGTGCCATCCAGTGATTTTTTACTCATAATGACTACTGGTGCCGCCCAAGCTGATTCGCTCGGCTGTATAATCCCGTCTTGCAGCTGGTGCTCAATGAACTCTTGTACCACGGGTTTCAAATGGTGAGGCACCCTATAGGGTCTATGGTACACTGGCTTAGCATTGCCTGTATCAATGCGGTGCTGGAGTAATTCTGTAGCGGGCAAGTTGCGATTTCTAAAAAGCCCTGCATACTCTTCTAATACTGGTTGGATGATCCTTTTATCCCTTTCAGATAGGTGGTTTAGTGAATCATTGAAAGTTACATCCTTCCCATAATACACCCCTAACTCCTCTTGCTCTGTTTCTCTTAAATCCACCTCGGCTGCGTCACATAATTCATAGGTTGCCAATTTAGTCCCTTTAATTAATGTCACCTCAGCGTTACTGGAATTAACCAAATTAAGCACAGCTTCTGGTCCTCGGTTTACACTCCTGGCAATGTATATTCTTTTCAAATCCAATTCCGTATCCTGTACTGGTTCTATTAAACACAATTCTTCTTTGTGGGTACTATAAACAAATCGTCTCCTAGGTGGAAATTTTACAAACCATCCTGAATGGGGTGGTATTGTAATTTCTCTATCCAGTCTGAGAAATCCTTTTTCACTTTCAATTTAACTTCCGAAAAATTTTCTAATTCTGCTGTTTTCAATCCCAATCTATTGGGTCTTAGCCCAATTACTGCCGAATTATTACTGAGGAAATCCATCCCCAAAATTCCATCAAATTGATTTGTGACCGGGTCTGTGACATGCACCTTTAGGTTATATTCATGAAATCCAATCTTCACCCTGATAGTAATGGCACCTTTACTCTTCAAAGTCTGGCTGGTCAACCCTACAAAATTCACCTTATGACTCCCCAATTTACAAGATTGAAATTCTTTATGCCACGATATTGTAGACTGAGCACCGGTGTCTACCATGAAAAGCAATTCATGATTCCCGTATCTTATGGATAGTAACAATAAGTTATCTCCGGGCGCTAATGGAGTCCAGTTTGTCATTTTCATTACTGGGGTAGGCGCCTCGTGGCGTTCGCCCCCCCTTGCCCGTTTGGGTAAACTTTCTTTCCCCTACAATCTCTGGCCATGTGTCCCATTTTATGGCACCTGAAACACTCCACTTGATTTTTTCGAGGTGAACTGAATTCCTGTTTTACGCTCATTTCCTGTGAATTTCGGGGTGCGTTCTCCTCACCCGGTCTGAAATTTCTATAATGTTTCCCGTTGTCATGGTGGAATTTTTTCCTGATAGCTGCCTCTACTGTGTTTTAAACCGTCCTGATAATTTCCACGGGGTGCGCGATCCTGCGTGTTATCCGCCCTATAATACTGGGTTTTATTCTGCTTGCCCGCAAAAATTCTCTCGGTATCCACATTGCGGGGTGTCTGCCTATCAGCCTCCTGAATTGCGACTGCCTTACATATTGCTTCCTGAAAGGATTCTGGGAATTGGAGTCGGGTCATACGGCCCACTTCTCCTCTCAACCCACCCAGAAATGTGTCTAAGGCCGGCATGTCCGCTTTCTGTTTCAATATCCTATTGATTCCTGCGTCATCGGTTAACTCATATGTTCCAGCGTTTATCTTGCTTATTCTGTCCGCGAACCCTTCTATACTCTCTCCTAGATACATTTTTAATGTCGATAATATTTCCCTGTTGCGCCTGGTGGTAGTTTTATTCCTATATCTTTCTAGCAATCCGGCTTTAAAATCCTCATAATTGCTTGCTTCCACACATGTTTCATTTGTCATAGAAAAGTATAATGCCTGATCCACTAATTTCAACTTAACTACCCTCATCTTATCCTCCTCAGACCAACTTGAAATGATTGCCGCTTCCTCAATTTTGACAAAAAAAAGTGCGTATATTCTCATGGGGGCCTCCTCCGTAGCTAGGTATACTACTCAGCAGATTGAAACTGGCCTTGGGAACATTTACTAACTGGCTTAAAAGAACCAGGTGGGCAGACGTATTCAAGAAAGTGGTAGGCGATCAATGGTCGAGGAGAGCACGAGACCGCCAGGAGTGGAAAAAGCTCATAAGCGGAATCAGTGAAGTGCGAAAAGAGTAGTGCGAAAGTGATCTATGTAGAAACTGTGAGACGACCTAACACCCTCCTTAGGAATAGCACCCCTAAGGAGCTTCCCTAGCTATCCCTGCACTGCAGGAGGCCTTGGCCCTTAATGGGATGTTACAGGCTAATTTTATTTATTTATTTATTTTATTATTTAAACGTGTGTTCTCCTCTTTTAGCGCGTTTTCTCTTTGTTCTAACTGATCCACCCTCGCCAATAGGGCATCCATTGCTTCTTGCAGATTAACTTGAGGCACATTTGCTTACCTACCCGCACAGATCTAAAAATAAGTTTTTTTTTTCTTTGTTACCTGAGATTAGTTGGTAGAAGCTCCATATATGATGTTATTTTTCCTGGTGGACCACACTTCACTTCTATATTTTATTTTAACCTTCACAGAAATTTTCGTAACACACAGAAAAGGAAAAGTAAAAAAAATTAAAAATTTAATTTGGGTCATTTGCGAAGTCCATGACCTCAACGTCACAATCCTCTTGTCTCTTCATTATTATAGCGCGGCCTACAGAGAAAATTCGTAAGGTTACTATATCCCGAACTTCTGACACCATATGTAGAGTGCCCCTTCAGCACTCTACCAGGATCGAACCGATTACGGCCTCTTTTGCCACCTCTCGCCGCCTCTGTTCCTGAAGCTGAAGATCATGTAGTAGAATTTCGATGCCCCATTCGCTCAGAACCCCATATTATCCCTTCCGCCTTTAGGTTTGCCCTATCTATATATACACGTATGATACTGAAATAATGTACAATCAACTCTATTCTACCCGTTTATTCCTTCACCCTAAATCTAACATGTTACAACATAATAATTCCCTTTCTATACATCTTCTGGCACACCGGCCATACACACACTTCACACTACTCTACATCGCCTGACATGACTGCCCCGCGTTCCTTCCTGCCTCGCGCTAGCCCACGCTTGCCCCGTCAGCGGTTTTCGCCGTAACGGAAATACACCGTGAACCTTGAAACCAGGGATACCAATCCAGGCCTTACAGCACTACAATAAAAGAAACATTTCAAGACAGGCCAAACTCAGGCACTACAATATAGTGGTACTACCAGAAGCCCTCTACGCATCAGAAACAACCACAATTGGAGCATCAGGTATCATAGAGACAGATGAAATAGAACGTAAAATCCTCAGAAAAATTTTTGGAGCAATACACAGAGATGGCATATGGATGAAGAGACCAACAAAATAATTATACGAACACACAGACAGACACATAGCTACATAGAATGAACGACAACAGACTCACAAAGAGGATTTTTGATGTAGTTAACAGTTCAGGCAAAAAAACCAATTGGCTGCAAGAAATAGAAGAAGACTTAAAACAAGCAGGAATCAATAGGGAAATGATAAATGTAGGAACCGGGATGTTCCGGAAAGATAGGAGCAAAATGTAAGGTAGAATGTATAATAAATACTCTGGTAATGGACGACCAGCCCGCATAATACAGGCACTCTGGGAGAGCAAGAAGGACTTATAGAACTCAGGTCGTTGAAATCAGTGATCCTCGGATGCAACTGGGAATAAACCTTATACATGTAACAATACAAAATAACTCTTTAATCACACGATGTAGGTTAACTAATACACTGAAATGAATGATTAATAATCTGAATAACAAATAAGCAGATATAGGGTTGCGTAACTTGCAATGAACAAAGTACTGAGCTTTGGCGGGAAGCTAGACACGTGGCGATAATTGTTCTTTAATTATGCCAATAATAATTATTATATCAGAATGCTCGTAAGGATTGCTGTGTTCCTTTTAAGATTGTTTAACACTGATATCTAGAGAATAATGCACTGTATAACTGATTTACTAAGAACGCTTGGTTCCACAATACAATCGAGCTAAATACACGAGCTTCAAGACTGATCTTGGAAGCCGTTGATATAACTGAATCTACTGTAAATATTGTAGATTAAATACTCGCACACGATAATACTTGTAGCTGTAAGTATTATGTACTTATTCGCGGTTTTAGAGCAATAACTCCTGCAGCTATTGTCTTTCAACTGGCGCGAAACTAGAGTAGCGATCCACACATCTGCTACGTGTGAATGCCGAGATCTGACTAACTCTAACATGACGCCGTGCAAATATCACGAGGCGTCTCGAAGCACACCTGCTGTGGCGGGAGACCACAGAAAGGGCGGAATAAACTTGTATGAATGCGCTGAGATTGCTGGCTCAGCAGGAATAGATTTAGCGGAGCGTTTGAATATACAAACTTACGAGACACGTAGAAAAATGCTAGTAAAACCTATAGCTTTCTCCAACATTCTCCCCCGTTAAAGCATAAAGCTTTAAGAAAAATAAATAAAGAGAAAGCTATGACGAATAAAATACACTTGTATACACAACACTGGAAAGCACTGACTATACACTACTAGACTGGCAACACACGTAAGGTTGTGAAGGTCTATGTGAATGATGACTGGAATCCAAACCGTTGATGTAGCATCCATAAGTGAAGACTTCGACTTGTGCATAACAGCTGGATCAGGAACATGTAGGGGAGAAAATCAGGATGCTTGTTGAAATACAATTTGTAGAGATGCTAAGCTGTAGACTCTTGCTGAAGAAATGCATGATGATTTCTGTATATCATTCAGAGCACAGCTGATGATATTATGTTACTGAACAGAATTAACATCCTGGAGAAAGATCGTTTTTAAACATTTACTGTACTTTGTACACAAACAGTTCTTGCTGGTTTCCTTTTGCTATATACATGTGATGTATGTACAATAGCTTTCACCAACTTGAAGGCACGCAAGAATAGGTGTTGCTTCGAGATGAAGACAGACACTGCTGGGTGTTGTTTCGAGAATGTAAAGCTCTGTAGAAAGGATCTACTGTACACTTTGAACTTCCACTGTCAATTGTCATAAACCTTTCTTGACTGTTGAAAGATTCATTGTGAAGAGATGTATTCAACCGTTTGTTCCTGTTCTTGAAGGAGACATAGTTGTTGCGAACTGGTTTGACCGCTGCACTGGGTCTATTTCTCTCGAAGCGTTGGCTCTGCATGTGACGAGATGCCTTGCTTGAGTTGCTGCGAATTATAACTTGTTTAGAATTGCTATGACGTGAAGTACTCTGTTGACTTCGACTGATATCAAAGCACGTAAAAGCATATGCAGTTGAGTTTCCTTGCTTATGTATGAAGTGTAATAACTTGCTGTGTTTTGAGCTACACTTGCAATGAGAAGGTAATTCACATTCTTGTACTTTATGTTCTGAAGAGAAGCAATTAAAGCACAGCTTATTTGATCGTACACAGCTCCATCGCTGCTGCACTGTGAATTTGCGAAATTTATTGCATTTGTGTAAAGCATGTTTCAGTTTACACAGAGGACAAACTTGCTGTTGTGTAGATTTGCTCATTACCACAAAAGAATGCATTTGTGGCATTTCATCTGTCGTAGAGATAGAATCATCCTGGAGCGAAACCCTATTCATGTCATTATGTAATAACTGACTGTGAATTGATTCTTTGCAATTACAAAATGACTCTAGTTTGCACTGGTGTACCTTATGATTCGATGAGAAGCAGTTTACACACAGGTGCTGAGACTTGACGAAATTCCATCGCTCGTTGACTGGAATTTGTCGAAATTCATCACAATGGTAAAGCTTGGGATTCTCTTGACAATAGGTACAAGATACTCTGGTTGTACCTTCATACGACTGTCGCGTTTCATGGACAGTGTGTTGTGGTGTTCGCAGCTCAACCTTTCTTGCAGGTGATGGGCTGGACATGTTGCTAGAAGTTGCTAAAACCTCTAATGCATGTGCTTTAGATTCTAGGAACCGTATGAGCTCTTGAAGAGACGTAAAATGCTGCGAGTCGATTTTACTCTCAAATTCTTTGCGAGTGCTGTCTGTTAGGCTTTTTAATAGAAGCTGCGTTAAGAGAACTTCATGTAGCGGAACTTCTAGAGATAGAGCTTCTACTGCGTTTAGGTTGCTCTGAAAACTGTTAAGAAGGTTCCTCAGCTCTGTTACACTCTCTGTTTCCATTGCTGGTAATGATAACAGCTGTTGCACATGTGATGTAGCTATTAATCTTGTGTTATTATAGCGATCACAAATCAATTTCCAGGCTACTGGGAAATTGTCACTGGTAACAGGAAGATTTTCGACTAGCGCGTGCGCTTGCTGTTGAAGCGCGGCTAGGAGGTAATGATATTTCTGTACTGCATCTAGCGATTCATTATTCACAATGAGGCTAGTAAACGTATCATGAAAACGTTTGAATTTTGTGACATCTCCATCGAAGATGGGTAATTCTAAAGTCGGTAGAGGGATAATTCTGCTCTGTGCATTGCAAGAATGTGAGGTGTGATGTGATATATCACTGTGATGAGAATTTGCACTATGCATTGGCTGTTCATGCTGATGTATAAGAGCACTAATTTTAGCTTTTAATACTTTGTAATTGTTACTCACATCTTCGTCGTACTGTGCGTGAATGTCTAGTTCACCTTCAGCCTCGATGAGAGATTCAATTTGAGTTTGTATAGCTTCGTAGTTTTGCCACAGTTCATTAAGAGTGTCATACTCAACTTTCAGTCGAAATACATCAACTTCTTCTGTAATGCTGTCACAGTACTTCTGTATGTACGTGAATTTTCTTCTGATAACCTTTCGTTTCTTCGTAAGTGATTTCATCTCTTGTTCCATGCTGGATGTAGGAAGAAATACTTGTGAATGCTGAATGCTGTGATACTTCGCTGCTGAAGAATCTTTTTTACTGCTCTGTTGTTATTCTGCTGCACTAGTCACCGCTGCTGGATGATAGCTTAAATCACTGCACACTGCAGCCTTCTCTGAACTTGTAGGACTGGAGCCTTGTAGTACTACTGCTGACTTGGAGTGGCTTGGGCACTGCCAAATTGATGACTGTTGTGAACTGGAATCTTGTGTTTGCTAATTGGAGTTTCTGGCACTGCCAATTAGAAGATACCATGGACCAAGAATCCTTTGTTGACCGTCGCGGAAGACCGATAACTGGAATAGCTCGTGTTTGGAGATTCCGAGAAGCGAAACCGTACATGTGTGAGAGTGAGATTTATCCAATTACATCCGGCACCGGTATAAGGACCATTAAATACAAAAACGGCATATATCCGGACCGAGAGGAGCAAATGAAAAGCGATTTTCACTTGTTTGCGAAAACTATACAATCTGTGATCTCACACGATATAGGTGCAATGAATACACTTAATTGAATGATTAATAATCTGAATAACAAATAAGCAGATATAGGGTTGCGTAACTTGCAATGAACAAAGTACTGAGCTTTGGCGGGAAGCTAGACACGTGGCGATAATTGTTCTTTAATTATGCCAATAATAATTATTATATCAGAATGCTCGTAAGGATTGCTGTGTTCCTTTTAAGATTATTTAACACTGATATCTAGAGAATAATGCACTGTATAACTGATTTACTGAGAACGCTTGGTTGCACAATACAATCGCGCTAATACACGAGCTTCAAGACTGATCTTGGAAGCCGTTGCTATAACTGAATCTACTGTAAATATTGTAGATTAAATACTCGCACACGATAATAATTGTAGCTGTAAGTATTATGTATATATTTGCGGTTTTAGAGCAATAACTCCTGCAGCTATTGTCTTTCAACTGGCGCGAAACTAGAGTAGCGATCCACACATCTGCTACGTGTGAATGCCGAGATCTGACTAATTCTAACATGACGCCGTGCAAATATCACGAGGCGTCTCGAAGCACACCTGCTGTGGCGGGAGACCACAGAAAGGGCGGAATAAACTAGTATCAATGCGCTGAGATTGCTGGCTCAGCAGGAATAGATTTAGCGGAGCGTTTGAATATACAAACTTACTAGACACGTAGAAAAATGCTAGTAAAACCTATAGCTTTCTCCAACAATAAATGAAAGAAACAAATTCAGAAACAAAATTATGAACGCAAAATTTGAAGTAAAAGAAAGCAAAAAAACAGGTAAAATATGGACCGAACAAAGGAAAGAGGAACACAGTCAAAGAATGAAGAGATTTTGGGAAGAGAAAAGGAAGAAGAAACAAGAAGGAAGTGTATAATCATGTAACATTCATGTTCAAACACTGTCTTAATGGCAAAAATGTGTAGGCCTAATAATAATAATAATAATAATATATATATACTGTATATATATAAGTTACAAAAACCCAGGCCTTCTGCATAGGAAATCTGAGTTTTGACATGGAGCAATCAAACATAAGTTAGGTGATTACAAACCATTCTTCAGCAATATGCAAATATGTTTTGGATCTGATTGGTTTCATCCTCACTATGCTGATTTTAGTCTTGTGTATCAGGCGCTCAGCCTCAGCTTAGACAAATTCATGCTTCACAAGTTTAATCATTTTGTTCTGTCTAAGGGTGTAACTTACCTGAGTGTTACTTTCTCATTCCTATGTGCCACTGAAATTGAGTGATTGGCGTAAAAGTTACATCGATAGTATTAATATGAATTTGTGAATGGTTACAATAATAGTAATTTTATACTTACAAATTATATAATTTTTTATTTGGAGTAACTTTATATAAGTTTGTAAAATGTCTCAGTTTTCAATGAAGGTCTAAATTATTTATTGTTGAACAAATTTTGTGTATGCTGTCAGCTTATTGAAGCTAAGTGCAAAAATATTCAGTACCGGTATGTTAAGAAAACATTTTATACCGGTATATTATGATTCTGCTCAATGCACACTCCCAAAAAATGATCCACCTACTTGAAACTAAAGTTACTGTAATAATCAGTTTGCAATAGACTTACATTCTGGAGAAAACTGATATTCTTGAAAAATGTGCTCTAGATTTTATTCACGCCTTTGTTTCGATTTGAGAATAGAATTTAAGACAGATATTTCTGAACATGATTACCTTGCCTCAGTGGCGGTTTCTCCTATGTGCTGCAGTGCTGCAGCACACAGCTTGTTTTCTGCTCGTCGTATAATGTTATTTTCAAACGCAATATTATATTTTCTTTTGCGTAGATTTTGAACATGGCGCGTCCACGCGAGAATTTCTTAGCTGGTAGCTTGGGAGTCAAGAGTCGGTAATGTGAATATTATCTTTCCTGCCTCGTGAATGCAATTTGTGAACAGCGCAGCGTTCGTAGGGTGTGACGTCATGCTCGACCTTGGCTGCTTGGCGTATATGGGAGTTTTAACCTGCAAAATGCGCTGCGGCAGCAGGCAGCCAAGTGAGATTCTGAGGGAGGTTCACGTCTCGCCGGCGGGCGAGCTGTTAGTTATGTGAGAAGATCTTCCACCATCTGACGGTAGGGGACCGTGATGTAGCGAGTAAGCAATGCTTTTCATCTTCACCGCCAAATTCGAATGTGTTAAATTCAGAAAAACCCGGATTCCACAACCCCGATTAAGTATTCTGTCGCAATGGGAACACTAAGCGACTTCCTCTACCTCGATCATTATAAATACTATTGTCTCGTCTCTTATTCCATTTCGGGAACTCTCACGCGATTTTCCCTACCCTAATTATTATTATTATTATTTATTTATATTATTATCATTATTATTATTATTATTATTATTATTATTATTGTTATTATTTTTTTTATTTTAATTTTTGCTATTTTCTCTCGTCACACAACTCACACAACGTTCGACGAGACGAGAGAAATTAGCAAAAAAAATAATTAGGGCAGAGAAAATCGCGTGAGAGTTCCCAGAGATGGATTAAGAGACGAGCAGTTTAGATAGGCCTACTAATAATTTTTAAAAATATTTTAAGTTTGCTGTATGAAATAGTATTTGCAGTACACTTTCGTTTTGAGCCACGAGCCGCTACTGCCTTGCCTCAAAATCTATATTCTATAACTAAAGGGTTATATTATTTTCTGTTTTTAGGATGAATTTAAAATAATTGATTACTTATTGCAGGAGTAAGTACTATGCTGACCCTCATTGCTCTATCATCTAAGACCAGCAGTGCTGTGCCCAAAGCATCATATATTTTGGCAAGTGAGGTGTGGTTTATTGTTTGTACAGCTTTCATCATTGGATCTCTGGTAGAATTTGCATTTGTTAATGTCATTTGGAGAAGAGAGTAAGTATTGTTATTAATTTTATAAAAGCTCATTTATAATAAATTATACATTGCAGTATTACATATATTTTTTCTTACTGGCATGGTCAGTATGTAGTAGGCCTACTATAAATTATACTAATACTGTAAAATGGGGTGAATAGGAAAGGTGGGGTGAATAGGAACAAAACTTCTTGTAATAAGTAAAAACATCGCCCTACTGAAAAATATTAGGCCTAGGCCTACTCTCTATAGAGATGTTTAATTTTTTCCTTTTGGCTTACCTGATTATACATTAGGAAATCAAGTTTTGTGTTGTTTGTCTTCCCTGTTTTCGTATATACAGAAATGTGAATGTGAAAAACAAATACTAACTGTGATGCCAATGATTTGTGATCTGTAGGTGAATAGGAACATGATGTTAGAATTAAAAATAGGCCTATTCATTACACTAGTAAGATTTTTACACTTTAAGCACGCACTGTCAATACTTTAACAAATCTAATCTAATCCAATCTATTAAAGAGGTCACACACAAGAAATCTGCCATATGCATAGCTGGAGAGGTTTTTGTGTTCTGTTCACCCCATAGATATCAGTTGTGTTTTTATTCCCTTTATTTAATTTATTTCATGATGATGGTGTGTTCCTTTACATTTCTCACAGTTGGTGCTCATTTCAATTGATTCTACACGTGTAGAAATAGGAACAAGCAAAACATTTAGTAGGTGTTCCTATTCAACTCTGTCTGTGGAGTGAATAGGAACACCACATTTTTATGTATTTTTTAATATATATTAGGTTTAGAACTTTCTGATGTCTTGGTAACAAGAAAGTAAGACCCAAATAACTAACTACAATTCTTTTATTGAAGAAAATGTTTATTGTTGTTTTCTTACTTTTAAAGTTGAAATTCGTTCCTATTCACCCCAGTTTATTATGGTAATATACATTAGTATTTAGTCAAAATTTATAACCAGAGCTGTGCCAAGGTGAAAACAGAAATCGAAGGTAAAACATTCCAGCTCCATATAGGAGTACGTCAGGGAGACCCAATATCCCCTAAATTATTTACAAGCGTACTAGAAAGCACGTTCCGCAAACTACACTGGAACCAGGACTGTGGAATAAGTATAAATTGTAGCAGGTTAAGTAATCTAAGGTTTGCTGACAACATCGTACTGTTTGCCAAATCACCCAGTGAACTTCAGTCGATGCTTCAAGATCTATCTAACTCCAGCAGATTAGCAGGCCTCCAGATGAATAAGACCAAAAAACAGGTAATGTCAAACGGACCGGCGACACCTATAACTGTAGATGGCACAGTACTGCAATATGTATTGGAATATGTGTACTTAGGACAAATAGTATCATTCCACCAGAAGACTGAGAAAGAAGTAAAAAGAAGGATTTCTCTCGCATGGAAGGCTTTTTGGTCCCTCAAGTTCATCCTCCTGGAGAAAACTCTCAGCAGAAAACTCAGAACCGAAACGCTAGAGACCTGTGTAATGCCGGTATTGTTGTATGGTTGTCAGACGTGGGCTCTCACTTCCAAACTTCGCAACAGTCTCAAAGTGTGCAAAAGAAATATGGTGAGAAAAATCCTAGGCATATCGTTGAGGGACAGAGTTACAAATGAAACACTACAGAAGATGTCAGCAGTTAATGACCCTGCACTGCAAGCCACCAACACCAAATGGAAGTGGGGAGGCCACATCGCAAGACTCAAAGATGACAGATGGACATACAAGGCCACAATGTGGGACCCTCGTACTGGAAGAAGATCCCCCGGAAGACCAAGACAGAGATGGGCTGATCTCTTCAATGAACTTGTAGGACGACAGTGGTGAACCAGAGCAAGAAATAGGAATGACTGGAAAGTCATAAGAAGACAAGTGAACAGTGACTGAAACCAGTGCATATGCGACCGGTCTTACGAAGACAAGTGTATAGGACCGTAACAAGTGTAAGGACATAAACTACAATGAAGTGCACAATGACCCAGACTAATGTAAGTGGACAAAGACCAGGAATTGCATAAAAGCCCAAGAGCACAAATATCCCTCATGTGGAATAGCTCACCACATGTAGGTGTATTCGAGCTTACCCTCTTCGAGGAGGCCATTGCCCTCAACGGGACATTAGGCTAATCATTTCATTTCATTTCATTTCATTTAGTCAATACTATAAACATAATGAATAGAGGAGAAAGTGTGATGACTGAGATAATTCATTGGATCTGCGCTAGGTAGCAGTTACTCTGTTTAAGATTTGTGGAAACAAGGTTACTACAGCCGGTATAGGAAAATTTGAAACAATCTTAAACAAAATAATACATTAATCAATTTAAAAGTGACTTACCTTATCTAAAATCAGTTGTTAGATACTTTTGACAATTTTCATGCTGCTTACACGTCTTGGAAGACCTCATCTCCATCTCTCTCTGTAGTCATCAGTTTTACAACTGGTTTGATGCAATTCTCCAGTTCTTCCTATCTTGAGCCAGTCTCTTCATGTCTACATATTTATTACATCCAAAATCGCCAATAATCTGTTTTGCATATTCTAATCGTGGTCTTCCCTTACAATTTTTCCCCTCTATTGTTCCTTCTAATATAGTGTTGACCAAGCCTGGATGCCTCATAATGTGCCCCACTAGTCTGGCCCTTCTTCTAATGAGTGTCGTCCATAGACTTCTTTGCTCCTCTATTCTTTCTAAGACCTCTTCGTTAGATATTCTGTCAGTCCACCTGATTTTCAACATTCGTCTATAGCACCACATCTCAAAAGCTTCTATTTTATGCCTTTCACTTTTTCCTAAAGTCCACGTCTCACTGCCATAATAATAATCTTTATTGTTCATTGAGGTTCTACATAGTAGAGTTCCTATTGAACATTGTCATAAATTTTCAAACAAAATGCTTCGCTTCAGGGAAGTTACAATTATAGTTGTTTGGAGAGATTAAGTTCAAGTCGATCCCTTGTTCTAACAAGAAAAAATGTATGTCAAGTTTATCTATTAAAAACTATTAACAGGGTTAAAAATAAAAAAAAAATATATTATTGAAGTATTAAGTTATTTGGATTAAATTCATTCAAGGAATAATATGCATTAGTTACTAGTACATGTCGTATAGTTCTACAGAACTTGATTTCGGACAAATTCTTCACCTCATGGGGAAGCTTATTGAATATTTTGATTCCCATAGCAATGGGACTCATTGCTGTTATTTGAAGATTGTGCTATGCTCCAAACATATAACTTTAGAAATGTTTTTCTGACTTTTAGGTCAATATTTGACACCAATAGACTTTTCTTGTTAAATAAAGCCCTTTTTGCTTGTAATATCCTGCTTTTCACATCATCTTTGCTTCGTCCATCTTTAGTAATTTTGCTCCCCAAGTAGCAGAATTCATTCACCTCCTGTATTTTGTCATTTCCGAGTTTAATGTTCTTCATGTTGCTTATGGCATTCTTGCTGCATCTCATCACTTTCGTTTTGTTTTTATTAATTTTCAGTCCAAAATTATTTTCTAACAGTCCATTCATACCATTCAATAATTCACTTAGGTCTTCCTCATCTTCAGTTAGCAGAACAATATCATCAGCAAATCTCAGCATTTTTATTTTTTCTCCATGAATTTTTATTCCTGATTCAAACATTTCCTTTAATTCCTTCAGTGCTTCCTCAACATATAAATTAAACAGAAGGGGAGACAGACTACATCCCTGTCTCACTCCTTTCTTAATTCTTGCAACCCTTTCTTCACCTTCCACCTTTATTACAGCTGTCTGATTCTGATATAGGTTGTGAATGACTCTTTTATCCTTATATTTAAGACCTGTCTTTCTCATAATTGTAAACATCTTATTCCAATTCACATTGTCAAAGGCTTTTTCCAAGTCAACAAAAGCCATGTAAGTGTCTTTGCTTTTCTTCATTCTTCCTTCCACAATAAGTCGCAGTACTGTAATTGCCTCTCTTGTACCCTTGACTTTCCTGAACCCAAACTGGTCTTCATCAAGGATTTCCTCCACTTTTTTCTCTATTCTCCTGTAAATGATTCTAGTTAGTAGTTTTGAAGCATGTGTTGTGAGACTTATTGTATGATAGTTTTCGCATTTTTCTGCTCCTGCTTTCTTGGGAATTGTGAAAATGATACTCTTCTGGAAGTCCTGAGGCATCTCGCCTTTATCATATATCTTGGAAATAATTCTGAACAAGCTTTCAGTTCCTGTTTGCCCTAAAGATTGAAGCAGTTCTGATGGAATTTTGTCTATTCCCATTGCCTTGTTCGAGTTTAAGTCTTTTAAAGCTCTATCAAATTCTGATCTTAAACAAGTGAACTATTGTGCTGGGCCAGAGATGTGCTGTGGCTATGTGTAACAGTAATTTCTCAGATTGCAAAAAGCTTGACTGCAATGTTTCGTTCCACATCTTTTAAAAAATCAAAGATGTTCACAAGCAACGGACAATAAATTATATAGCCTAATATAGGTATAAAGCAGCTAAGGGGTGATTTGATCTAATATTTTGTTGCCTAGAAAATATTCCTCATTCTAGAAGGTATGTTAGTTTAATGTGACGAAAATTTGTTAAAGAATGTAGGCCTATATTTGCATAGAAATTACACCATAAAATAAGGATAGAAAACAGCTAAGGGATATTTCTATAAATTAATATTAATATATTCATGGGCGTCGGCATCCTGGATTGCCTTATGGATTCATTTATTTGTGGTAGCATACTCTTTGTCAACCTACAGTTGTAGCATGGAGAATAAAAATAATAGAATTACTTTATAATGAGTTTAGCAAGCATTAACTAATTATAAATATAATATGTATTTATAATAATATCTCACCAAGGCCATTGCTCAAAAGAGCGTATTCTGTTAACTTAAATCTTTGTAGCCTCGTCGAATTCAGCTTGGGTTCATCCGGTTAACTAAGTGAATATTAATGTGTTTAGCCTAATCATTTGAAATTGAGGTCCGAAATTGATTTTGCCCCCCCTTAATAAAATTCCTGGCGACGTTGCTGATTATATTGTGTAGAAATTGTAGAGTATGGGTAAGTTATGTAGGTGAAACACAGTCAAAAGTGTAGATCTGTATATACAAATTATGTGACAGAGATAATATTATATAGGGATGGTTTGTCAATTGCAGGGCAGGGAAACTTTCACAAGCAGCACTACAAAAAGAGGGTGCAAGATCTTTAAAATTGGCAATCTCAACATCTGATAAGCACACATTTGCAAAAATTGTTTTGCAATGCATTCTACATATGAGGCTCATCCACAAAGTAAGTTTCCCTGGGTCCCTTTACAGAAACAAAAGACAATTTCAAGGAAATATTTATTGCAACAGACACAACCAGCGTTCAGCTATTTTTCAACATATTTGCCACCAGAATTGAAACATTTGACTTACCATGGCACCAACTTTTGAACACCTGTGTCATAGAAGTCTGCTGCCAGGTATTTGAACCACTGTGTGACAAACATCTCCGCCCCTCTGTCATTCTCTGTCATTCTTTGTCATTTCTTTAGGTATAGGAAAAGATGGAAATCACAGTGAGGTCTGGGCTTATGTCTCATGTCCTGAGACATAAATATTCCACAACATTATAAAAGGGATTTTTTTCCAGCTTTTCTTACACCTATACATGATAACATCATGAGCAGCCTGGGGAATGTTTTTGAAACACAGAATGCCAGTGTTTGTAAATTAATTCAATGTACCCCTCAACCTTATAAATTTTCTGTGTATCTGTTTAGCACTCCTCGTATTGTGACTATGAACCTCCTGGTTTATAGTAAGGTCATGGTAGTTAACCTTTATGTTGACAAAACATTCTTATGTGTACTGATTTATGACTGTGAGAATACCTAAGCTGATGAAAATAGGTTTGCAATGATCATTATATGAAGCATGTAAGATGATTCTGACTGCCTTTTTCTATAGGAACAGGATCTTCTGAACAGAGCTTCCATTGCCTCCGAGTAAAAGTCCATAACACAATATACTGTGAAAAAGAGTAAAATATACATTTCTCTAGTACAATCTAAAGATGTAGTCCCTCAAATGTCTCAACACATAAATAATTTGAGCTAGTCTCCTACTGACATAATCAATGTGCTCGTGCCAAAGTAACTTCTTGTCTACCTGTAGTCCTACAAGTTTAACAGAATTTAAACTATAAATATCATTTTTCAATGAGAATGTTATTAGTTGTATTTTATTCTTGTTAATCATCAAGTTGTTAGAGGTGTACCACTGTGAAGCTTCTTCCATAATCCAGCTCATAAAGATATTCAAATTCACTACAGATCTGTCAGTAGAAAAGAAGGTTACATTGTCTGCAAACATAATAGATCCAAGCAGGGACATTTGCCTCTAGATCGTTGATCATGACTAGAAGCAATAAAGGGCCAAATACTGATCCTTGGAGAACCCCATGTGGTACACTGGTGACGTCCGAACCAGCTTTCATCTCCAGTCACAATACTCGTCAAAAATTCATCACCTTCATTTGAAATCTCTGAAGAAGGTTTTACGCAATGGTTCATCTCTGACATTTGCGGTCCTTGGTCAAAATCGTGGGACCCAACGGGCACAAACCTTCTGATAACCTAAGTTGTGAATCATTTCTTGCACCGCACTATGTCCAACTGCAAGTTTTGCAGTGATTTCAGTGTCTACGGGCAGCTGGAATGGAATTCTATTGCAAGGGTATTTTCAAACTTGCAGAACGATGGGAAACATGTGTGCAAAAAAATGGAGACTATGTGGAAAAGTGAAAGAATGATCTGTAGATTGAGATGATACTCGTATACTTGGTTTCACGTACAAATAAAGATTAAGGTTGTGAAAAATGTTGCTCACAACTTTCAGTATGCCCCTCATATGTTGAAAAATAGCTGAATGCTGGTTGTGTCTGCTGCAATAAATATTTCCTCGAAATTGTGTTTTGTTTCTGTAAACAGACCCAGGGAAACTTACTTTGTGGATGCACCTTGTGTATCACACAGTATTTCAAAGCATTTTTCATTAAAACATACAATCCTCTTGCCTGACTACTTGTACCGGTACCCACTACTAGAGCCGACAAGTATGCTCTTAAAGCCTCGGTAAGTTGCCACCCGCTTTAACTGGTATATGTTTTTCTGTTGTTACATTATATTATAATATCAAAAAGCGTAATAAGATTTTAAACTAATTAAACATAAAAATTATTAACTAAAATGCATAGAAAATAAAGTAAATAATCCAAAAATGTCTAAATAAAAGTAGTGCAGATTTAAGAAGTTAGGAAAAAGCTTGATTAATTTTTTTCCCCAGCAGGTTAATCTTTCATCATGGGTACAAGTAGTCAGTTAATATAGTTTTATTATTGTGTATAAGAATAAAACATTTAAGGATTTTTACGTTATTTCGGGTATTTTATGGAAAAGCAGCTTGCTAATATCTCAGTACCGTTCCGATAGCTTTAGCGTCTGGAGCAATTACCATTCTAATAGTTGTAAACCATTGAAGATTTAATGGCGGTACTTAATAAAATTAAAATATGTAAGTAAAATTTACATGCTTGATCTCTTTCTGTACACAAAAATAAAATAAAAAAATGTCATATATTCAAATTTGCTTCACTGTTGGCATTTCACGATCCTCCCAAATCATTCAGAAAGCTGTACCGTATTTACTCGTCTATAGCACCCCCTCACCTATAATACCCCCCCCCCCAATTTTCGACAACGCCAAAAAAAAATAATTTTTTTTTAAAGTGATCGGCATCTGCAACATTCCTGCTAACGGTAAAACCCACGCTTCCCTGCCACCTGTGTGTTGGCCTTTAACTCTCACCTCCCCCATAGATTTCTCAATGCCCTTCAGGTTTCTGAGTTCAACTTCCGCCATACGCGTGTATTGTGTTGTTGCCTGCCTGAGAGTTAGTAAGCACGTGAAAAATGAGTTGGAGAGCAAGTTTCACAGCATCCTTCAAGTTGAGTGTGTTAGAATATGCAGCCATGTATATCTTATTGGCGTAAACAGAAAGACAAATTATCAGGAGCAAAGAAAATGTTGAAATCATTCCATGGTGTGAAGAAAGGGAGATACGATATTCAGGCAGTTGCTGCCCAGTTGAATGACAACATTGCAATGCTGAGTTAACCTTGAACACCACGCGGGCACGCGCAGCGTTTAGTCACGTGACCCAGTCAGCTGCGGTAATGCAGGAGGGAGCTACACCAAACTGTTTAAAACTCTAAAGTTAAAATGACGTGATAATTTAACTTTTTGTAAATAAAAAAAAATGGATTTAAACTATTTTGCGTGTTGATTTAAAGACGCTAAATGTGTCTTTTTCTGTTTTTAAAGCATGACAACCCAACCTATGTCATGTGAAAATTTTCACCTATTATACCCTCCCCTATTTTAGAAGTTGAAAATTGTGAAAAAAGGGGGGTGTTATAGGTGAGTAAATACAGAAAATAAAGTAAATAATCCAAAAATGTCTAAATAAAAGTAGTGCAGATTTAAGAAGTTAGGAAAAAGCTTGATTAACTTTTTTCCCCAGCGGGTTAATCTTTCATCATGGGTACAAGTAGTCAGTTAATATAGTTTTATTATTGTGTATAAGAATAAAACATTTAAGGATTTTTACGTTATTTCGGGTATTTTATGGAAAAGGAGCTTGCTAATATCTCAGTACCGTTCCGATAGCTTTAGCGTCTGGAGCAATTACCATTCTAATAGTTGTAAACCATTGAAGATTTAATGGCGGTACTTAATAAAATTAAAATATGTAAGTAAAATTTACATGCTTGATCTCTTTCTGTACACAAAAATAAAATAAAAAAATGTCATATATTCAAATTTGCTTCACTGTTGGCATTTCACGATCCTCCCAAATCATTCAGAAAGCTGTAAGTTCCTGAAATAATTACCACTCAATTACTCAAAACTGTTCAAGATATAAAGGTGGTACTTCATTTAAAATAAAATTCAAATATTTCACTATAACTTTCATGCTTGAAGATTTTTCAGGAAATAAAGACAAAAAAAAAATTTTGTATAGTCAAATTTGCTTCACCCTCCTTGAATTTTGTATAATTGGTTATATTTATAAAATTAAATAAAAACATTTGTTTTTATTTTCTTAAGGCTCTACTTTAACCAACAGTAATGCTGTTGTGTGTAGATTATTTCTGAACAAATTTCATAGGAATCTGGCCAAGGGTTAATTAAAGGTTACGAGTTTAATCATAAGGTGTGAGCATTTCTGGAATGAGTGAAAGCTGCTATCAAATTATAGACTTATCCATAGTTTTGCAGCGCATATACGAGTATATTGCTATTATTGCATCATTGCATTACATTATTTTACTGTCATGTATATATTTTTACTTTCCTGGTACCGTAAATCATACATATGAATGGTTTATATTTCATGTTATGTCAGTTTGTTTTTTGTTTTTTTTTTTTAGTTTGAGAGAAGTTTAGCAAAAAAAATAAGAACTGGTAGCAAAATTGCACAGCGCTGCGTCTGATGTGACAATAATTGGTGCTGCTGCAAGAGGGTTAAAAAGGCTTAAGGATTGTTGTCTACACCATTCTCAGGTTTTGGATCTTCCAATTTAATTCAATACCACTACAGTATTACAGTCATGATACAGGAACTGAAAAATATTTCCAAGATGAATTAACTGTTAGAGAAATGGTCTGACATGTGCAATGAAAGAAATATCTGGGCAGAAAGTCTGTCATAATTGTTATACTGCTCTCAGTTATATGTAATGTCTTGAAAACTATTTTTCTGTGTTATATTGAAATAAGAAATAAGAATGATGATGTCCTACCAAAAAGTTCAAGTATGATTGGGCCATTACTGCTTATGAAATTTCTTGTGTGAAAATAGCCATGGAATTTATAACATCGTAACTTTCACACATCATGTTTATATAACTAAGTTGGCATTTTATACTGTCATTATATGGGTACTGAATTAATACCGGTACCGCACTTTTCTATTTTTAAAATTGTTGAAAACAGAATCAAACCTCTGTATAACAAAGATTGATATAATGATAACCCTGCATTTAGCAATATTTTTCACAGTTCTGGCAAATTTGCTATCATTATAATGTTAAATGTCACTCACTACAATGATGAAGTTATTTTAGAAATATCCTTTTAAAACAATACTTTGAAGTTGAACTGTTATTGCAAACCAGTGGATGGAGCAAGACAGCAGATTAGTGTCCTTCTCAGCCAGCAAAATCATTTTCTGCAGGCCAGATAATTGTTACATTTTTTAGAAATACTGGGAGAGAGAGGATCAGCAGGGGGAGGTGAATAGGGCCGAGGGTGAAACATTCCTTATTATGTGTGCAAAAACGTACAATGAGTTGGGTTGCTACTTCAGCATGCACAGTAAGTGCAGTTAAAATACCTTACCAAGCAAATGGTTTTAGTTTTGTCTCAGCTATATGTTGCAAATTTGCTTTTCTTTTTCCTCCCTCTTCCCATCCTCTACAAGTTTGAAATGTATGGCTCATAGCCTGTGACCTGAGATAGGAGTAATTTTTCACTTTGGGGTGTAAAGTTGCAAAGGTTACTACTCAAAGGAAGTACATAAGTTTTTAGCAGTAATTATTTCTTATTTTTTTTGTATATCTGCTCTTAGAATTATCTGCAGTTATCACAAATGTAGTACATTACATTCCTTCAATATAACCCTCATAATTGTAAGAGTACAATCTGTTAGGACCCATAAATATTGTTGTACGGAGCTTACACTGTAGTTCTGTTTCTTGCAAATTATGCATTAGGCTAAATACAAGTTCTAGAATTAAAAAATATGACAAAAACTACTGGTATAAGCCCTGATAGTGGGTGTTTTAAAGTGAGGACATTGCCATCTAGCAGACAAAAAATGAAAAAGATTCATTCTTTTCTTGGTTTCTTCCGTCCCTAATTCTCTTAAGTTTGGAGGGTTAAGAGGAACAAGTGGTACTAGCCCAATTTATTACTCTCAAATTTCCTGTAAATTCTGTAGAGACATGTTTCCAAAAGCTGATCCTAATTACTCTGTATTAAATTTCAGTGAAAAAGTACAATTGAAGAAAGCTAATAGCAAGTATATTCTGAAATCAACACTTACGCCAAAGATTATAAGAAAAGAGTTTGACCAACAGAAAACTGCTGTAGAGAGATCTATTTCCAGCCCTCCTCACTACATACCAATGAGAAACAGATTACCAATGCCCTTTACTGCTCAGGTTAGTAAAGGTATTATTGTTATTGTTATTTTGTCATTGCTATTTGGTCATTGACATTTTGTTATTGTAATTTTGTCATATTGTCAGTGTCATATTGCCATAGTCATATTGTCACTGTAGATAGATAGATATTTTATTCACCAGTGGTACCGGTATTGTAATATACATGGCTCCATCAATTGTGTGAGTAATTGGTTTTAAAAGTAGGTAGGATTTAAGTTAAACAATTCTAGCCCTCTGTCATTTATGCCACAATATTCCAGTTTCAGCAAAAGTAAGTCATGGTTGACACAATCATATGCCTTGTTCTGATCACAGAAGGTGGGCCATGTGTTGATTCTCAAATGCATCTAGTATAGGCCCATGCCTATCACTTCACCTCCTGCATCTACTGTGCACTTGCTGGTCTTGAAACCAAACTGCTTGTTAGCATAGGCTATAGCTTGTTAGCATATAAGTTATATTATTTTCTGCAATGTATTGGCTCAATTGCCTTTTCATAATTTTTTCCAATATTTTTTTAGAAAGTTTTGATTATCAAAATTGGCCTACAGTTTCTAATGTCTAACTTGTTACCATTTTTTAAATACTGGTATGACTTTAGCTAATTTTAATGATTCTGAGAAAGTGCCAGTTGTCAGACATATTTTTAATGGGTATAAAATGTACCCAATTATATTTTTGACAGAGTTGTTGGATAATCCATAGTAATTGGCTGTATTAGAGTTTGACATATTTATCACCATATTTAAGCGTCTTCCAAACTTCCTTCCCATTTTAAAATTGTCTTCGGTTGTTCTATCTTTTTCAGTAGGAGTTCTGCACTTACTTTTGGAGGGGTGATTGTAACTTACTTCAGATCTGGTCTGCTATGTTGATGTTGTAATTATGTACTTCTTCATGGATCTTTTGTTAGTGGATCAATGCTTGTTGTTCAATGAGGAAATGCTTGTTTTAATTAGGCTCCATGCTGCTCTACACTTGTTCCCTTGAGTTTCTATGCATTTGCTTCTTTTTAGCTTTTGTATTTCTAAACTGTATTCTTTTCTACATTCAAATCTTCTTTAACTCTGTACTTTCATAGTTTGGAAGATTGCAATAGTTTTGCTTCACTTTCCTTAGATCTAGAGTAGACCTATACCACTTTGGCTTATTAAGTCTCTTCTGTGGGTGTCTGAGATTTATAGTTTCTTCAGGGAAGTACCTATCAAAGAAGTTCATAAAGCATATTTTGAAATCATCAAGTAGGCAATTGCCATTTCCATTGCTTATGCTGATCAGTAAAGCACCCCAGTTTGTTTTCTGTAAAGTGCAAAAAAATGACATATGCCCATGGTGAGAAATCTTTTCTCTAGATATAGTGAGTGTCATATTGTATTATATTGTCAAGCTGTCATTTCCATATTGTCAGCATCAGTAGCAGAGGACGTGCTACTTATAAAGCTATGTGTTCTGTAGATTGCTAACGGGTGGCCCCCAGTCACAGAGGAGACACCTGCTGGAGTGCTGTGATTGGTCGGCTGTGGAAACTGGTAGTCTCTGCATCTGTCTGCTACATTTTGGTGCCTTAGAAGGGGGGTGCCAGATTTTCAAACAGTCCAAGCCTTTATCCCCATTAATATTCTTGGGTTGTCATGCTATTTCTCTAGTCAGGAGGTGGGTGTTGTCAAATCAGAAACAACAGAGCTCCTACACTCATTTTCTGTTATGTCTTACCAGCGCTGAAGAAAGCAGCTACATTGCAGTAGAAATGTTTGCAAACAACACTCGATGTGGCACCATCTGGACAGCCCAGTTAGACATAATAGTGTCATTGTTATATCATCATTGTCATATTGCCATTGTCATATTGTGAGCATCATATTGACATCATCATATTATCATCACCATATTGTCTTAAAGTCATAATTCTATTGTAATCATCTTATTGTAGTCATCACATTGTCATTGACATATTGTCATTTTCATACTATCATTATCATACCATCATTGTCATATATTCATTGTCATATTGTCATTGGGGGATATGCACAAAGAAGTATATGAAGATCTTACTGGCAGATTTCAAGTTTGTACTTGCAGTTGTATGCATAAAAAGCCTATGGACTCCCCACCCACTGTGCTCACATGACAAGATGCTCTTTGTACTGTGTTGCTTAGAGCCCGCTTCAATTCCTCATGCAATACGACCAAGCAGCGGGAGTATTAAGTAGGAAATTTGTGAGCTACCAAAACAGACACTCACTTCACTCACTGCATGCTACTTGGGTGATTCGTGCAGAATGTATGGACATTCCAGAAAGAATGAAAACTACAAATAACATAGGGACAGCCCCCTGGCATTGCAGATGAGCCGGAAACAACCCCTGTGGCTTTTTATAACGAAAATGTATGAAAATAAAATACTTGAATTTTTATTTTTAATCCCTCTTCCAGTACTAGGTAGTTTAAATTTTGTAATTGAGGTGCTTATGCTAGGAGCTAAACTTTTATTTCAAATATTTTTTTCACAAAAATTCTCTGATGGGTAGTTACAAGGCAGGCATCGCTCATAGAAACTCAATCTTGTCTGGTGAATGATAAAGCTTTCCATCAGGCTAATACAACTGAATACCTACTCTCTGCAACACAGCCTCTTATTCTATATTAGAATTTGAAGAAAGGTGTATTGCCACGTCTAGGTTATACAAAAGTATGCGAGTGCATTTATTAAGATTTTACTTGGATTGTGTATCCTTCAGGGATGCGACACGAGGTATGGCAATGACTTCTTTTTCATTTTTACAAGCACTTTATTTGAAAAAAATTTAATTTTACTTAATTTTCTTGAAATAGCTTTAACAATTTTATGGGCTTATTATGTAGGCCTACTATAATGTATTACACTAAGAGCTAAAACTTTTATTTGAAAAACTTCTCCCAAGAAATTCTCCAATACAAGAATAAACCATTCATTTTATACATTGACTTGGATTTTTTGGTCTTGCCTTGCGAATAATGCGACTTGAAAACGAGGCTGATACAAGTGAATGCGCACTATTGCAATTCAGCTGTGTAGTCTACACTAGAATAGGCTATATTAAGGGCAGAGGGAGTTATATGAATGTTTTATATCACATTTTAGAAATACTAATTATATATAATGTTGTAATTATGTTATAGTGAATTTTCGTTAAACTAATTTAATCCTAAAATATTATGGAAATAAATATTTTCATTTATTATATTACTTCACTTAAAGTTTCTTTTGAATACTTGTATTATAGTGATTATTATTGCAAACTTCTAAAAACTAATTCTTGCATATTAGGAAAACAATTATCTTGTTTATATTGTACTGTTGAAATTTGGTGGGTTTGTTCCCGGTTTTCTTCATATCTATTTTGTTTTATATTCTGGTGTTCATATTTTGGATTTTTTTTTTGTACTTGTGTTTCTGTTAGTTTAAAATTAAATTTTGAGTTTATGCATGTAACAACTGTTTTCATAGTTTCTGCTTTTTTTTAGCCCAACTACTGGTAACTGGGGTTTTGTAAAAAAAAAAAAATTTGTTTTGTTTCAAAATTTCAATGAAAACTGAATGGAATTCCAGCCCTTCTTCCATTGCGGTACGTAATATGATGTAAATGACCTTTCTATGAAGTCCCTTCTTTGTTAAACTTCAAGGAGATCTGATCAAATTAATTTTCTTCCTCTTCCTTAATGCTGATGTGGCTGTGATTTAAATGCCATACTGTGAGAAGACCCTTGTTTGTTTTCATAGCTTTGTTTATGCAGGTGCATGTTTCGTGTGGGTTGCCTGAGTAGAAAGTATCTGCCTTGAGTCGGACCTATTCTGTCATTGCGATGTTTTTTGCATATGACTTGTGAGCGACTACACTTCTCAGCAAGAAGGCGCTCATACTTTATGCTTATTTTTTTTTGCATATTTCCCAATGTCATATTGTCATTCTGTAATTGTTATATTATCATTCTGTCATTGTAATATTGTCAATGTCATTGTCACCATCATCATCACTGTTATTGTTATTTTATTGTCATTATCATCATTATTATTATTATAATTATTGTTAGCTACTGAATTGATTATTGCTATTTATTGTTATTATTGGTATTCTTCTTGCAACTTTTTCACAATCTATGCTCTGGTTATTCACCTTGTTTTTAAGGAAACTTTTCATTGATTTAAAATTCAATTTGGTTACTATTAAAATATCTTAAATTACTTGTAATATATTAGATTTCTCATAAAATGAATCTTGTTGCTACGTGAATTCTAACTAGTAAGTAAAAATTTATTATTATAGGTAATACACTAAGGTAGTTACCAGTTCACAAAGTCACAGTCTTCAATTTAATAGGGAATAAGATATTACTGTATCAAAACAAATGATCAGTGTATTGAAGTTATTTAACTATCAAGAGAGAGGGAGGTCCTCAATATAGAGGCATCAACTTAAGAATAATGAAGATTTCTCAGCCCCTCTATATAGTCCAAATGTTGAATTTGTTGTTGATTCATGGATACTTAATAAGAACTGAAATGCTGTTTCACAATGTTATTTGTATACAAGGGTTGATATTTTAGTAGTGGCAACTATTTTATTTCTCCATACACAGCATATGTACATTTTCTAATTTTCGATTTAATCACTACCATTGCGGACAACATGTTCCCAGCGATGTGGAAGTCTTTGGTTCCTGTTGGCACTGTCTAATCTATTGATGGTGCGAAGAGAGCGGTTGGATGCCTGTAAAACATGATTGGGATGGTGTGATCTTAAAACATACCATTCCACCAAGGCAGAATGTTACTGCAGAGTACTACTGTTTGGTTTTGCAAAAAAATCTGCAAGCAGATCTAAAAAGAAAACTGCAACATTTTATGGATAATCCACCCATCATTCTGGATGACAACGCTAGGGCACATAGAGCAGGAGCTGTGTCTGAACTGTTCCATCACTGGGGCTGGGAGGTGCTTTACCACCCTCCATACTGTCCAGATTTAAGTCCTATAACTTTGATCTAATCCTGAAGATGAAGGAGCCATTTTGCGAGATTCGCTTTCGTGCAGCTGAAGATGTTTTACAGGCAACTGACCGCTCTCCTTGCACCATCAACAGATTGGCTACTGCCAACGGGATCCAAAGACTTCCGCATTGCTGGGAACATGTTGTACGCAGTGGTGGTGATTACATCAAAGACCTATAAAACTTAGAACCATGTATGTATGCTATGTATGGAGAAATGAAATAGTTGCCAGAACTTAAAAAAACCCTTGTATGTTTGTATAAATCTGAACTTTTATTTGAGAAATTGTAATCTACTAAAATAGTTGGACAGCATGCTTTGTCTGTATGACAATCCTCCCCCCTCCACAATGAGGAAAGCTGAAAGATTGTCTTTAAAAATAAATATATAGGCCTACCATACTTTTAATTCTTTGCTTTTACTCCCATGATCAACAGGGTCCATCTGGACTTCTAGACATACCCAAACTGTTGTACATACAGGATGAAGAACTTGAATATGAAGGAGGCCATGTTATGAGATTAATATCTGAAGATGAAGAAGCAATCACCAGCAGTTTCACTACTATGACTTCACAACAGATTGCTAACTGGATTGATAGAAAGAGCAGAATTGTATTTCCTATTTCATTTTGCTTGTTCAATATTATCTACTGGGGTGGTATGATTTTTTATGAAACTGATCAATTACAAATTAGTTAAATATCAAGATATTTGTATGATGGTCTGCTTAGGATTATCAGATATCCATATTTAGCAGGACATGTCCTAAGGTACTACAGTAAAACCTCGTTAACAAGAACTCGCTTACGACGAACACTCTGTTAACAAGAACAAAGATTTGGTCCCGGCAAAGATGTATTGTTTCTTATGAAAGTTTTGTCGGTTAACACGAATTTCGGTTACCACGAACTGCGAACTGTTTTTCTGTCCCTTGAATCTTGAAATGTCATTTAACACAAACTTCCAAAGCTTTTAAAATGGTTATTTCCTGTTCTTCCTTCGGTAGGTATGCAAGAAATGAAATTAAACGTAAACCTTTATTAAATTCCCGGTTACTTATGTGAATGGCTACGAGTAATTGGATTAACATCAACGCTGGCTGGTGCAATCGCTCGACAATCGGGAGTTGTTATTGTTATCCTATGCCGGTACGGCTGGTCTACAGGATTGCTAAATAAATAAATAAAGCATCGTGCCGCCAACAATCGGGTTATAACGTTTCTTACTTTATTTTTCTGTTCATTCAAACATAACCAGTACGATTTCATCATACGTTGCATTAAAACTTGTAACCCACCTGCCAGGAAGTGTTTGCCGCCATAGCCACTTTATAGAACGTTTGGGATTTGCTGCAACATCCGAATCATCTGCTGGGTTTACTGAAGCTGTGAATACAATTGGCCGTGAAGTTTCCCATCAGTGAGAGCGCAACTTACTTGAATTTTACATCAGGAAATGATCTTTTTTAAACGGTAGGCCTGATTACATAGCCTACTTTTGCATGTAACAGTATTTTCTACGATAGCGTATAACGTAATTGGTTCATTTAAAAAAAAAAATTAGTCCCCGGTTAGCACGAATTTTTTTAACACGAACCCCTCATTTTTCGGTCCCTTGGAATTCGTGTTAACGAGGTTTTACTGTATATGAAAGATGTTCGTTTTTTGGTATAAACAGTTTCTGTTTATTAACTGAAAAAGAAGCATTGTGTCACATTCTAATTTCTACTGAAGTCGTAATCTATTTGCACACTTGTGCCCATTTCACTTTTGTTATTACCAGTACTAATCTCTTTGTTTCTTTTTGAAGAAACTTTCGAATTTAGATTCTCTTGTTGCATCTTGTTGGTAGTGAAGATCAGGACGTTATGGATTATTAAGTACCATAGTTTGCTGTGAGCATTGGTGATTTCTGTTAAGGAGCACAGGAGCAGTGCACCACTTAACTTCGCAAAATAATGTTTATTTTAAAATAATAATAAAATTATTAATAATTACATTATTACAATAACTTCATTTTAATGTAGGCCTATATGCCATTGTGTGTGCAATTTATTACAATAAACCTTTCTCGCGCTGAATATTCAGTTGGTATTGGGACCTGACCCCTGGGACATATGTTTCCCATTCGACACCAAAGGTGCAGTGTTCCAGTTCATGCATGCTCAGTATCAGCTTTTCACCAACTGCATCAAGCCTCCATGGTGGAGGAAAGATCTTCTGGCAAGCGTAGCATGGAACACTTTCAGAAATGCTCCGATGCAATTTTTGTTCAATGAATAGTATTGAAAATATTCTAAGCAGACCATTTTCTTTAAGACTTTTGAATGAAAAGATCGAAATTATGAGGATCATGGTAGCAAAGAAAGTCTGTGATGTCATTCTTTGCTAATCCAAAGAAATTCTGGCCTACCCATTCTTGGATTCAAGAAAACTTTCACAGAATTAGGGGTGATTTTCTGCAGGAAAGAGTTCTGTCAGATATTAGGATATATAGGATCATACTATAAAATAATCTATTTGAAACTTTTGGTGAATGTGTGAAACTTCTCAAACTGATTATCACAATACCAATGACCACATCAGAGACTGAATGATGTTTTTCAACCATTAATGAGTAAAGACATTCCTCAGAAATTAAATGCTCCAGGAAAGACTCACTGCCCTCTTCATGTTATCAGTAGAAAGGAAATTTATTGCAGGAATACCAGACTTCAGCAACAGAGTTATCAAAATTTTTTCGAAAGCCAAAGAGAGAAGAGTGGATTTTTTTGTACAAAAGTGTATGTAGGCCTACTTACTGAACTGTGCTGAAAATGAAATAAAATTATTTGTCAACTTACTTATGTTAACTGTTTATGAATTTGATGCTAGCACATTTTAATAAGTATAAGTTATACCTATACGGCTCACGTTGTATGAAAGAAAATCGGGTGGGGCTTTAGCAGGACCCGCCTTTGCGGATAGTGAATGATAGTGAGGCAACTTTGTCCTGTTCAGATAACTCCATGCCTAGCAGAAGCAATATGTTGTGCAATTTCAAAACCCATATTTTTACGACACGTGGTTGTTGAGCTATGATGTTTTTAATGAAAAGTAACATTGTTGATCAAACACGCACCTCCTGGAAATTGTCATAGGAAATTTGCACTCTCTTTCTTTCTTTTGGCAAGTGCGGCATCAATGCACAAAGAGTCAGCAGGTATTGGCATTCACCATTTTCCTTCGTATAGCATGAGCTGTATAGCTAGTTGTAGTAATGGAAGCAGGAAACTAATTAAAATATGGTAGCAGTAGCAACAGAAGCATTGGTAATAGTAACAATACATTTTTGTACAGCTGAATTAGTATTAAAGCTATCATCACCATCACCTACATAATCATTTTAAATACAGTATTTTCTGCACCACTACCAATGTTTACCACCACAAGCCACTGGCTGTGAGTTTTATTTTATGGCTCCAGTTCATAGGCCTAAGTGAGGAAAAGTTTACTGCTCAGTTGGAGATGAGATACAAATGCTTATAAAAAGTGCCGTTCTGATGAAGAAGCCTAGAATTCATTTGACAAAGCTGAGACATAGGTCTCTGCTGCTAACCATAGAACACTTGATGTCTGTGAAGTTCAACTTGAAAGAATTAACATGTTCTCAATTTTATGATTATTTAAAAGCATAAAAGGTCATCAGATAAATGAATCGGCACATGCTAAAAGGGCATCAGTCACAATAATGGCAAACTGAGTTAAGCATGAAAATCGCATGTTATAGGATAGCTTCAACTATCTATGCTAAAATGGATTGGGTCACATGGGTCACCTAATATTAGCTAGGGAAATTCTTAACGTACGCTAAAAGTTCTCAGTCCGTGACTGGGGCCCTTCTAGTATACACTGGTGGCAACACTGCCTGACTGTTTCATGCGCTTGATCAGCTGTCATACTTCTCATACTTGTTTGGTATTGTTATTTGTAAGCTACTATTACTTAGGAAGCCTGCACTGTGTGTATTGTGTTATAAAGAGAGTTAAACGTTTCTTTCACTGTGGTTTTATAAAACATTTAAGTTTGTTGTACTTAACAATATCCATGGAAGATTTAGTAGAGAATAGTGTCAGTATTATTGATTAAATAATAATTATTGTATGGTTTGCCATCTCGCCGTATAGAAAGATGTGTATTTTGTTCCCTTTTACGGGCTTCCTCGAGGTGGTTCAATAGCTAAGGGGTAAACCCCTTAGTAGTGCATTTTGCATTACCTGAAGTTAGCAGGGGCTCTGCAGCTAGCATGGGTCACAGGATCACACGTCATTCGTGATCACGACCTTAAGAGGGCAGCATCAGGCAACGCATCTGATTTTTCCCCCTTCAACTGAAGACGGCAACATCGGTAAACGCAGACCTCTGTGGCACTACTGTTCTCTCACATGTTTTTCTTACCACCCCACCATCTCATCGAACTTGCTAGGTATCAGTGGGAATTGATTTTATTACCCATCCATCTTCCCTACCTATACAGGTTTGCATAGTGATGTCGCATTGTCACAGCTCAGAGTGAAGCTTTGATTTGCTGTTTATTTCCTCTGCATTCCATCTTTTATGTCACAAATACCTACATCAATATGTCATTATTATTAGTAATAAATAAATTATTACTTCAGTATATTGATACATAGCCAAACAGTGATTTCTCTTTCACCCTCAGCTGGAAGGTAATAAGTTGCAACACAGTCTTCTATCCCTGTCTATACTATGTGTTTTGCTCAAAACTTAGTTTCTTCTTTTAACAATTAATTATTAAAAAAATAAATCTGTACAATAACACACATTTGATAAAAAATAAATTTCATTACACTTTTAATTTCCAATGGTTTATGAAAGGTGTAGGCTACATTTAATGTAACAAAAATAAATTTTATTTTAACAACAAGTGTTATAATAATTTACATTAAGCTTGTCCCACCAAATTAACTATGCTGAAGGCCTATAGATTATTATTGCATTTCATTAAAATTTGATTGTAATTTAAATGGGACTAAATTTGTTTATGTTGTGAAGACCAGTGAGGGAAGTGAGGCGGTATGCACCGGTATGGAATACCATCACTGGTTTTAAAGGTTCAATGGCATACCGTCACTGAAAATCAATTAATACAAATTGTTTATGTTCCTTTAAGTTGTCATATAATAATTCCTTTTCATGATTATTCACCAGTTAGTACGCTTTCATCGGTAGCCATTGTCACTATAACTTGTGATGGTCTTCGTTGCCATCTTAATGACTACACCACTAGATTCTATGTTTTAAAAATATTTCTCGGTAACAAAATGATGTGACTTTTATATTCGCCTTAAATACTTTTAAAATATCTTTATTGAACTAAATAAACTAAACTCAATGACTCTACATCCCTGGCCTACCACCCGACCGCTGCTCATCTACCATAGATGGTAGGATTGGGGGCTTGTGGTCAGCATGCCGACACCCACTGCTGTTAATGATGGTTTCCGTGATGTGAAATAAAGAAAGGTCTGTCAATCGACAGTACATGATGTTCTAGTCTTGTGTTGTGGTCCTACTTGGCAATCACCTGTAAAGCAGGGTTGGTAATTCATGAAAGAAGTTAATTAAGAAACACATATCCTGCATATCACATTATTATTTTGTAAAGGAGGGAATGTGGTTTTTTATTGAGGTATGTTAGGGGAAAATTTTGGGATAGCATACCGCCTCTGGATTTTTCTCACTTCCTTCACTGGTGAAGACTACAGACAAATTACACTCTAAAAACTAGGCTGCCTACTGAGCCTAAGGTACAGGAGATTAAGAAAGGGCCAACAAAAATCCTCATAATCAGACTAGTAATTACACAAGCTGTCTACAAAGCAAGCATAATGGCGGACCAACGCCATGCCATGAATGGACAATGTAGGCATCCTGAAATTAAGGATAATAGAAAGGACAAAAGGAGACCAGGAAGCAGAAGAAACCCAATCATGACAGCGAACGTGAAAATATGTGTACTTTTGGGGAAAGCCCCTGTCGGAGGGGAAGCGGTGTGGCTCATGACCCAAACACCCCAGTGCGCTTCTGGTTGCCTACCCTACAGGGGCAGTGGGCAGGATCATATCATCCAAGATGGCGGATCGCCAACAAGGGGTGCACACGAGAACATCTATGCCACCTGTTGGACATCGACCTGTGTGTTTTAATTTTTGAATTTGACTTTATATTACATTCCAAATTTATGCAAGATCGAAGCAACTACCAATTTTGAAGTTTTTGACTGCAATTTTTATTTTACTAGCGTGTAAGTTAAAATCAATTTCCCTAAAACAATAATTTTCACTATGGCCCTGGGGTCATCTTAGCCTCAGCCGTAGCGTAAACCTCAACTGTGGTCTATGGAGGGAATAATATACGGCTTAATGAATACATTAATCATTAATCATTAATCATTTGCATATTGGTTTTGTAAAGTATATTTATGAGGAAGTGAGCAAATAATAAAATTATTTTTAAAAGTGAGCGATATAGTATTGTGGAACTATACTAGCCTTGTCTCAATGCACTAGAGATTTTTCCTTAGTTATGCGGAAGCATGCTAACCTTCAAAACATGCGCTGCAGCTAAGATTATGGATAGTGTGACATAAAATCCTTATCAGGTGCTCACAAATAATACCACTGTTGCAACTCCTTTCATGAGAGACTTTAAAATTCATTCATTATCACATATTGTCCCTTTAACATATTGTCTGGTAGTTATGTACAATTACGCATTACCTATAGCGAAGTATTCATATTTTTATGTAATTGTAATTGTAATTTATTCTTGTATCAACCAATTTACCTCCTTGGCATTACACTGTAGGTTTATTGCCAAGCAAAGTACTCTGTACAGACAGTTTTCCTATAATACATTGCAAACTTGGTGGATTAAAATAATATGCTTATTGTTTCTCAAGTTCAATAACATGACACTGATCCATTCACACGTGCTGACTTTGCAGATAACCGATCCTATTCAGCTTACTGGTCTCTCGTAATATTGCAACTGGAATTGATGTTTATACTGTGGTAACATATTATTACCCTCACATGTGCTACATATTAGTGGAGTAAAAAGTTACTACTAAATTACTATTAAGTTACTAATAAGGAGTTTAAATTTGTTCTTTTTATATCACTCTTATTTAGGTCCTATTTGGGAACTTGTTTAGGATATCAGTGGCACGCACCTCTTGTTGACACGTGACTTATTTATCTTTGTGTACACTTACTTACCTTGCACACTCTATCCTAACATAAGCTCTGTGCAGTAAATTATATGACCTAAAAGAATTAAAATCTACCATTATAGCATCTTTACTCTTTCATGACTGGGGGATTAGTCTATCATTGCCTATAGCTTCCTTCTCCGTATTTCATATTATACTTTTATTTTAGCACCCTTAGACTTGGGAAAATCAGCCCTAGACCTATTCTCAAAGCACTGAACCTATTTCTTCGTTTTATTTGATAGAGAATCCGAAACAGTGAACCAGTTTCTTAAATTATGTGACTGATTAACTCTCTTTGACCGTCCTCTACGCAGAGAGGCCGAACTGTCTCGAGGTGATGGGATGTTCTCAGCTTCCCTCTCTATATGTCTTATGCCATCGGTCTTTTCTGCCGCTTCCTCTGTTCACTGGTCTCGTGTGTTGCTAACCGCTGATGTGGGGGAATTCCTCTCCTGGTGCGATGAACTCGTATTGTCCGGCCGTGTGTGCTGTATAAGCGTTTCGCTGTTCTGTCTCCTCGTTTCCTGGATTGTTGTGTTCGCTGTATTCACTTCTATTAATTTATTAGAATTTGAGTCCCTGTTGCTATGCCTATTTGGGGCGAGCCCTTTGTTGTTTGCTTCCCTGGTCAAAGTTATATTTTTTCTGCAGTAGTCAATGTCAAAGACCTTCTGGTCTATACGGAGCCTATCCTTCACTAACACAGCAAATTTCCCTTCATTACGAGCCTGTATCATGTAAGGGAGTACCCGAACTTCTCTGCTGTAATCTTGCGCAAACCTCACTCCAGTCCCTCTCAGCATCTTAGCCCTGCTCAACACCATGTCTTTAGTTAGCACACTAGTAAACTTCACTAATATTGGTCGGTTCTTTCCTTTTCCTAGACGGAACACATTATCAAGATGGAGTTCGGAAAGTTCCATTTGAAGTTCCTTGGTAAAAAGATTAAGCACCTGTCCACAAGTGTCCCGTCTTCTCTCCTGGTGGCTTTCCTCTAATCCGAAGATGATGATATTCCTCATCCTTACTTCTCTCTCCAGCTTCTGTGTTGTCCATTTAATTTATTTTAGTGTGGCGATCTCATTTTTTAATTCGTTGTATTCCTCATTAATATTGATGATCCATCCCTTTACATCTTCCAACTTACTGTTGATTTCGTCGAATTTATTAATTAACTTCTCGTCTAATTTGGTTATCAAGTCCGTTAACGCAGCTACATTCCCACTATCCGCACTATTTTCACCGCTCTTGCCTGGTCTTGGGCCAGGATTTGCCTTGATGCCTCCAATTAATAACAGTGCTGCTATAATTAGGCCAAAAAACCAATTATTGACAGAGGGACCATGTACCTGTTCGTTGACGTTAGATGATTCTGCTTTAAGCCTTCTGTGAAGGCCTATTCTCGCACAGTAAGTTGTCAGGTCAATGCCCATCTGTATTCAGTGCAACTCCGCATAAAGCGTCTAACCTCTTCCACCTCTGATACAAGACTGATATTTTTATGTATAATACTAAACTGATGTAACATTCCTGTCCTATCTTTATGTACAATGCTTTTACCGTGAAATAATAACATCAATAATAATAATAAACTGATGTATCACTCCTGGCGGTCACTCCTCTTACAAATGGTGAAAATAAGAAATGGCTTCAGGCGCAAGAGTATAATTATGATCAAAAGACTTATAGCGAAAGATATGAAATAGTTAATATGTTAATATTCTTATGAGAGAGTTCTGTTGTGCGTTACATTTCTCAGTAGAGACCGGATGTCTCATATTAGACAATGTTGACAGTTTTTTCCCACTTTTGTCACGTATCATATCTTGAGCAGGTGTGTTCAAGGTCATATGTCTCACATTATAGCTGGGTCTTAAATCCTGTTCACATGTGTTATGCGTGTCATATTACTTCTGAGATGCGATGCAGTTCTTAAGCATTCATGATCTCATTGGTGGACTACATTTATCCACTGGGCGTGGACAACTTTATAGCGTCACTATATAAAGTGATGATATCACCGCATTACGTTCACTTCTTATCAGGACGTCATCGACTATGCATCATGGAAGTCTCATAATCCGTTGTGTACCAGTGTGAGGAGCGTGCCTCCAGATATAGGCACTAGAAACATCTAGTCAGACACGTAAACATTCATCATAAGGAAATGGAGTACTAGTGCGACACCTGTGGTGTATTATTTACTCGCAGAGACGTATTAATAAGACACGTCTGTGAAAAGCATTCTGGCGCTGTCTTCACCTGTAACAATTGCTACCCCAACTTCTCCTCATTGCGAAAGTTAAGTGATAACCCGAAGAAGCACCATCATCCAACAGCAAGGGACGATGCCAATCGCGTGGGATTGAATCACAAAGCAGCCCTCTTGTATTTCCTTGGTGAAGTCAAGATCTCCGGTATTGGAGCCGAGACCTCGAGGATTCCCGTGCACGGTGTTGTTCAGAGTCAGGAGCATGACCGATTACAGGTATGTTTTATATTTATATTATTACATTATCACATATGTTTTCAAAATTTAAATATGCATATGTTAGTAGTGGTGTAACACTTGTTTTCATTTTATTTTTATAGGTCGGAGTGGGGAATGGCATGAGTCACAATGTATTCCATGCTATACACAGCAACACTGGTCGCTTCCATCTGCTAGCGCATAGCGAGGCTATAACACCCCATCCACCGATGCTGGGAGAGGAAGCTGGGCTTTCTGGTGTACAGTCACAGGTTCGTAGTGATATTATTATTATTTCTTATAGTTCACTGATTAAAAAAGACATAAAACTTAATATTATTTTTTCCTCATTACAGTATTCTAGCCCTATTCCAGAGGCAAACAGACACTCACATCCTAGCGTTAATATTCATACGCGGGTTATTCCACAGGTATAGTATCCTATTATTCCATCAGCATACTGTACGTATGTCTCGATTGCTTTTGTTGTTGTTTTTCGTTATTACAGAAACAAGTTGGAATGGCCCTTACCGCTGGAACTGCCTCAACGTGACTTCAGCAAACATGTGAGATTTTACCAATTGAGACGCATTAAAGTCCAGTTGAGCCACATACGCTGCAATAAATTTTTCCACCGGTGATATGAAAACAATCAGGTCAAAATCAAAGTTAACATCCCTAAAGTTCAATATTTTCGTAAAAAGTGAATTCGAAAATTTGGAATACAATTCATGTTCGCGAAATTTAAAACTAAAAACAAAATTTTGTTCAGAACCTCAAAAATTCACGAATTAGTAGCCTATCTAGTGACATGGCTAAAATACAAGCAGAAATAGAGGAGTGCAACATGCGGGGCTCTGGGTGGTTTTAAAAGCAATTACATAAGATTGAAATAGGCCTAGCTGTATGTTTGAGTGTCCATTCTTGATTGCTTTAACAAAATTTTAGTTTTAAATTCATCACTTGACAAGCAAACTTAGATTTACCTTTGGTAATCCGGACGGCTGTTTCGCACTACTTTAGTGCATCATCAGCGGTTTTCGAACTGCCACTGGTGGTTGCCTGTGTTGTACGCCTAGGTGGTGTGGGTGTTGCGTTGGTCTTGAAGTGGGAGTGGGAGTGGGAGTATTTGGCGGTGTTTGAATGTCAGGTATCGTGTCAAAAAGTGTTTGTGATTTGAAGTGTAGTTGGTCATTCAGTATAGATGTGGGGTGATTTTTTGTGTGTTTATATATTTCTAGTTGTTCTATTGTGTTTAGTTTGCGACTTTTGTGGAGTGTGTGGAGAATTTCCATGTTCGTGTCTATGATAGTGTAATTGTGGTTTGTGTCAAGTAGGTGTTCTGCATAATTTGATTTTCTGTTGTGGGGGTATTTGAGTGCTTTTATGTGTTCTTGGAATCCTGTTCTAAAGGATCTGCCAGTTTGGCCTATATAGAAATTGGGACAATTATTGCATTTCAGTTTGTATACTCCAGTTTTGTGGTAGGTGTCCATTTGTGTGCTTTTCCTTGTTAGGTGTTTCTTTAGCGTGTTGTTCGTTTTGTAGGCTATGTTGTACTTGGGTTTTTTGAAGGTTGATGCTGTTTTGTGAGTTTCCTTACCGTAGTATGTTAGTGTGATGAACTTCTTTTTTGGTTCTTGGGTTTGTGTGTGTTCTTTTAGCTTGTGTTTAGTGTTTCTTAGCAGTGGCGTCTCCTGCATAGGATCACATGAGCACGTGAACCCCCTAATAATTCTTATCTTACTTAATTTTGTCAGTATTATTGAATAAATAATAATTTTTGTATGGTTTGCCATCTCGCTGTATAGAAAGATATGATTTTTGTTCCCTTTTGCGGGCTTCCTCGAGGTGGTTCACTAGCTAAGGGGTGAACCTCTTAGTATTGCATTTTGAATTACCTAAAGTTAGCAGGGGCTCCGCAGCTAGCAAGTGTAACAGGATCACACGTCATTCGTGCACCCGACCTTAAGAGGGCAGCATCGGACAACGCAACTGATTTTTCCCCCTTCAACTGAAGACGGCAACATCGGTAAACTCAGAGCCCTATGACACTACAGTTCTCCGACGTATTTTTCTTACCACCTCTCCATCTCATCCAACTTGCGAGCTGCCAGAGGGAACTTGTTTTATGACCCATCCATCTTCCCTTATTATATAGCTTTGCACAGTGTTGTCGCATTGTCACAATTTATTCACAGTGAAGCTTTGATTTGCTGTTTATTTCCTCTACATTCCGTCGATATGTCATATGCCATTATTATAATTATTCATGAATAGATAAATATTTACTTTAGTACATTGATACATAGCCGAACAGTGATTTCTCTTTCACCTTCACCCTCAGCTGGAAGGTATAAGTTGCAACACAGTCTTCTATCCCTTTCTATACCATGTGTTTTGCTCAAAACTTCAAAATATATATTTTTTTTTCTGGCCAGCAAAAATTAACCAGTGGGTGGTAGCCTAGGTGGTATGCTGTTCCTGTTTGTAGTAAGGGGTGCGAAGTTTACAGTTACATCACAGTATAAGTATTAATACAGTAAAGAAACTGTGTGTTAAAAGTCCTATGACAGCATGTTGACTGGACGACACTAGCGCTCCATGCGGAGATTGAGTAAAGCTACATTCTCATCATATGAAATGGCTTGGGAAAATACATAAACACATCGCAAAATATGTTATGTTAAAAGAGAAAAATACAGAATATTTTTATTTAATGCAAATCTAATTTTAAATTTAAGAAATAATAAAACAGATAATTATATTCTAGTTAAGAGGTAAACAATACCTAAATAGGCTACTGTTAAGGACTATACCTAGGCCTAGTATTTTTCCTTTAAAATCATTGTCCTTTAATATAATTTATAATTCAAATTACGATAATAAATAGCCTACATATTAATTACGTAAATGATATTATAGGTCTGTCACGTTGTTCATCCTGCACGTCATTGTTGACAGTGTATTTTGATTCTTTGCCTTATACTAACAAAATCTACAGTTTGGAACCATAGATTTCAATTGAACCTGACTTCTCACAAAGAAATTGAAAATATAATCAAGTCTCTCAAAAGTAAAAGCTCGTCTGGATGGGATGAGATAAGTGGTAGGTTATTAAAAAGTTGCTCATCGGAACTCAGTAAACCTCTTAGTCACATATGCAATTGTTCATTAGAAAATGGAATATTTCCAGAAAGACTGAAGCATGCTATTGTTAAGCCCCTCTTTAAAAAAGGTGACAAAAATCTACCATCAAATTACAGACCAATATCGCTCTTAACCTCATTTTCAAAAGTTTTTGAAAAAGTCATGTACAAACGCATAATACACTGTCTTAATTTGAATGACATTCTTACTTCATCTCAGTTTGGATTTAGAAGTGGCATGTCCACTGAGAATGCTACATTTCAACTTACTACAGAAATACTGGAAGCGTTAGATAAAAAGAAATATACTCTGGGAATTTTCTGCGACTTAGCTAAAGCGTTTGACTGTATAAATCATGAAATATTACTTCAAAAATTGGATCATTATGGGTTCGATAATAATTTAACACTTAAGTGGTTCAAATCATATCTTTCTGATAGAACTCAAAAGGTAATAATAAATGGAAATGAATCTAACTTAGGGGTTGTTAAGAATGGGGTACCTCAGGGATCAATACTAGGACCTTTGCTCTTTTTGATTTTCATTAATGACTTGCCCTATAACTTAAGTGACGAATCAAAGGTATTGCTCTTCGCAGATGATACTAGTGTACTTGTAACAGGAACGTCACAAGAACATTTATCAAGAATAGCTACAAAGGCTTTTCACGAGTTAAACACATGGTTTCTAGCTAATAAAATGACACTTAATATTGATAAGACCCATTTTATACAATTTAGAACAAAAAACAGATGTATCTCAAATCTTGAAATTAATTATGGAACACAAATCATACAAGAAATTAGCAATGTAAAATTTTTAGGACTGCAAATTGACCAAAATCTTGACTGGAAGACACACATAGAAATGATAGGTCCAAAACTGAGTTCAGCGTGCTTTGCTTTAAGAATTTTGAATAATATATTAAAACAGGATGCATTACTTATGGTATATTTTGCATATTTTCACTCGGTAATGAGGTACGGGATCATATTCTGGGGCAACTCTTCCCATAGGGAGAAAATATTTAGATTACAAAAGCGGGCAATAAGAATAATATGTGGAAAGAAAAAAAGGGAATCTTGTAAACCGCTATTTGAAAAATTAAAAGTCCTCATACAGGGGAGTATATATACTCTGTTATGTGTTATGTAGTGAATAATATTGATAAATTTCAAACTAATTTTAGTGTACACGGACGTACTACCAGAAACATGAATGATCTACACAGACCAAATAACTCATTAAAACTCTTTCAGAAGGGTGCTTATTATTCTGCAGTACAGATATATAACAAGCTTCCAAACAACATTAAATTATTATGTATTCAAAGAAAGAGCAAACCTTTCAAAACAGCTGTCAAGGAATTTTTAATAACTCACACCTTCTACAATTTGGAGGAATATTTCCAGCGTGGATAAATTTAGCAGCTTACAGTTTCTGTAGGCCTATATTATTGTTATAACATGCATGTATTTTTTGATCTGACGTGTTCTATATCCTTGAGCCCCGCTCAACACAGGATCTACAGGACGAGATATCTACATCTACATCTACATATGGCAATATACGACTTCAATTTATTGTAGGTCTATGTAGCGTCAATTACTGCAGGATGGACTTAATTAAACAAAACAAAAAATTCAGGAGCATTTGGAATTGAAGACACCGTGGGTACCGCAGTTTTAATTAACGAGTTTTTATAGGATTTCATAAACTGTCTGTTTTCGGCGTGTGTCAAACAAAGACGGTAATTTTCACTCAAATATTTTACATATTTTGTTACTAGGTTTTCTTGTCGACCATTAATGACCTATTTTATAGCCTACACCAGAAATCATTACAACAGAATAACATATAAAAATATGACATTAAAGTAACTTGAAACATAACCACACCAGAATCACGAGTAAGCCAGTAGACCTACAATAAATATTACTTATTTTCGTTCTTACCTTTCTGGATGTTTCAAGAAAGTGAAGAAATGCAATTCAGGATTTTGTCTTTTATTATTACTGAAATTTACAGCAGAGTAATAAGGTCCTTTCGAACATAGCGTGTTCTAATAAATACAACACTCCTATTTATTTACATACTTCCCGGAGTAGTTTCTGTAGTCTTACTAAATGGCCGCTACGATCGCTAGTAAATGCGCGCGCATGCTCGGCTGGCAGAAAAACGGGTTGAGTTTCTGTACTGTATTAATACTTATACTGTGGTTACATCATTGAGCTCTATTACATACTGGAGGTAGCACTGCATGATGAAAAATCGTGACGGCAGGGTTCGCGGTCCGCCATGAAAGTGAACGTATAATTTAGCTCCTATCCCGTATCTCCTTCTAACAAACTCATGTGTATTAATGGAATTATGAAGATGTATTGGCGTTTTTAAAACACTTTTATGAATGAAACGTTTCAATATAAACTACTCGATGCTTTTTAAGTACATAAAAAAACTAATTTCATATCGTAATGGTTTGGTAAAAATATTTCTTTAATCTCAATCAGGCGTGAATGTACATTGGTAAACAGTTCTAATCACTCGCATTTTAAATATTAAAATAACTTCACAATAGGCCGTCATTTTGCGATATTATGCTTGATTTCGATATATAAAGAGAATAGACAAAATATGTTCTAAATGCTTTGGAAATGTATAAACCGTGACCTTCAACTTTACCGTTACTGTACTGGATACAAATCACATAATTTTTTTTTTTAATAATTCCTGTAGACTAGCGCAAAGGGAAGCCACTGAAATAAAATTTCAAAATACTTTAAGTCAGTAGGCCTACTTAGAAGTTCCTTTTCTTCAAATCTGAAATTTAATTAGCCATGCTATTTATCTTCTTGTTCTTGCGACAGACAATCGTCTATAGCCTATTGTTCTTTCTCAATTCTGTTTTGATAGGAGATGGTGGGAGATCATCTGTTTGTCTGTTTATCCATTTTATCCATTTTCAGCGAGGTCTTATACAAAAACATCTGCTTCCTCTTATTTCTGCAATTAAAAACTAGAATGAAAAATTTAGGCCTACATGCATAAGAATACTATGTTTACATGACTGACATATTGCATAATTTATATTCCTACATGGTACCTAAAGTAGGGCTACTAGTAACCACATTACGAACCAGAGGTGTAACGAGTGGGTCTTTGGGGGGTTTGAACCCCCCACCCATAAGTCTGCTTATAAATTGCTTAATACGAGTATAAAGCGTGGGAAGCTTAAAACTCGTTATTGTGCATCTTAATTTTTAAAATTTTCCGAGGGAGGACCCCCGAACCCCCCTCTCCCTGGGGGGTGGAATACCCCCCAGATGTTGTAACCCCGCCCATATGGTCGGCCTGGTTACGAACCAGTTGTCTTTTTGGAACAATAATTTTTTGAAGGTGTCCTGGAAAATTGAAGACTGATGGTACATCATCTTTTAATAATTTTACAAGTGCACCCCTTGACTGATAGCAATCAGGTGTAAAGTGTCTGCTGCTTAATGTACTGTACGCTGTGGGTGACCAATATTCTCTGCGCATTGCTTGAACCCACTTCTTCGGAATATCAGGCCAAGAAAATGGAAACCTGTACAAACAGGCAAGAAAAAGACAATCGTTCGTGGCTATGCTACGCTTGAGGCTAAGTCAGATTTGGCCAGTATCCTCAAATGTTCCAAACAAAAATAACCTACTTGTGAAACTTAAGTCTACTTCCATTTCTCTGGAGCTCTGTGCAGCCATATACCACGCAATATTTGACCATTTTGTCATGAAAAATAATAAAAACACATTCATAAATATATGTTTAACATAGGAAGCACACTTCACCAATACGTACGGTGTAGCCAACTTAACAACAAGTGAACGCCACGATTTATGCAATTCCAAAGCACAGCTGTTGTGTATCCTGTTTATAAATTGAGATCACTAGGTTACATGCTCTCCCAAACAGCAATAGGGATGTAGCTCGCCAAACTTCTCCGACAGATAGCGTGGGTGTACTAGCCGGTATGCGCTAGCCGTTCGTCACTTGTTTTTCCAGTTTTCTTCTGCTGGCTTCATGCTTTTAAATGGCGCTCCAACTTCTCAGTCCGAAAAATATGTTCGTAATTTTATATTTTTATAGAGGACATGAGGCTACTATACGTACTTCCTTGTCTACTGGGCCCTTCTAGAATGTTGAAGTGTCAAAAATACGAAAGAAAAATCACAGCAGATAGGCTCTAAATAACACTAAAAAGGAAGGATTAACGAACAAATATTGTGAGATATTTCCGATACAGACGACATTATTTTGTACTCGACTTGCAGTAATATGTTATTAATGTGTGAATATTTATATGCAGTGCGGCGATTGGATATTCTTTAATTTTTATATTAATATTAAATTTGCCGTGAGCATCGAGAAGATGTTATGGGCCATTTAAAAATAGAGTAAATTACAATAAATAAATTAAAATTACCTAGTAACGCAATGATAATTACAGTATAGTGTTCGCGCTCAAACGATACCCAGGCGGCAACAAAGGGAACGGCCCTCTTTTAAGTCCGACCCTCATCAGTAGTGATTATTAGGATCTACCCACCCCTAACTATATGCGGTTGCCCCTGCCACTACCTGCCAACCAAGTCAGGCGTTGTTGCAATGTCATGTTATTTCCTCGAGTTAGCAATTGTGCTTGTTCTGCATTTCTTGTTAAATCTATATCTATATCGCCATACAACTTGTATGTTTGTATGTATGTATGGGGGAGAGGCGTGTTGGGAACTACCCTAAGCACGTAGGCCACTTGATACAACTTAGTGTTTGGCATTTTATAATTGGGTAATTGGGAATGTGACACGAAGATTGGCGACGACTTTCTCTTATTGTTTACATTACTTTACACTAAGAAACATTCATTTTTCGTGCTTTTCTTGAAATCGACTGGAACGATTTGACTTTGCATATAAGGTGCTTATATCAAGATATAAAACTTTTATTTCAAACATTTTTTCAAACAAATTCTCTGAAGAGTAGTTATAAGTCAGGTACGTTCATACAAAGTCAGTCATGCCTGGTGAATAATAAATCTTTGAATCAGGCTGAATCAACTGACTATGCACTCCTTGCAATACCGGTACGATCTTTTATTGTATATGAAGTGAGAAAGGTGTATTGCCCATGCTTAGAGTAACGAACGTTTTTGGATTGCATCAAATTAGATTTTATTTGGATTATCCTTCAGAGAACGACGTTCTCTTTACTTTTTACGACTTTTCCATGAATAGAATTTCGTTTTTCGTAATTTTCCCGAAAATGGTATTAACGATTTTGTTTAAATTTTCTGCATGAATTGTATAATACTAGGAGATGCCCGTGGCTTCGCCCACGATAATTAATTTAAAAATTAAAAATTAAGAGTATAATAATTATTAAAGCATTATATTTATTAACACTTGCACGCGAATCATTCATAAACTAAGCCATTAATAATATTAATGAAACAGCTAGAATTCGGCTTCAGAGTACATTCTACGATTTATCAGAATCGATTATACAGTTCCAAAGGAACCTGTGAACACATAATACGTATTGTTACTCAACTGTTTATTGACATGAATATGATGTGAATTTTATTTGATCAATTCAGTGTAATTTTCAGAAATTATATAATGTTTCAAGGAGAGGAATGGTTTGTTTCGATTATTATTATCAGCGATATTTCAAGAGTTAAACCATCAATATTTTACTGCTGGTGCCCCCGGCTTCGCACGCCATTATTCATTGACTCCAAGATTTTTAAGAAATTTACACTGGTAGATTATTAAAAATGTTTGTGGTTCAGAGCTATGAAAATTGTAAGTAAAAATAAAATTAGAATATTTGTTCATTGTGTTCATTTCACTTAGGCCTTATATAATAAAGAAACGGTTTTCCTAATTTTGTAGTCGTCATGAAAGTTTACACTGCGAGAGACGAACATCGCCGAGTATACCCGATGTCTCACGAAGCGGGCGAGCGAGCAAGCACGCTATTTAGGGCCGTTGAATTGTATAAGAGTAGATACATAATATATTATATACGGTAGGCCTACACTATGCATTATATTATGCTAACTGCATAAACTTTCACTTGAATTTTTTTCCTAATAAACTCTGAAGGATTATTAGCTACTCATTTCATACACAAATTTGCCTCACGAATAATGCGATTTTCGAGACTATTGAACTACCTAGCATTTCCTGAAAAAGTCTTTATTTTTCACCTTTCTTTTCTTCACATCTGAAGAATATATACTGCTTCTGTTTACATCCTCTAGAATTTGGTTTTACCACATTCTCTGGCTGACATAAGAACAAAAGAAATAACGATTTTATTACCCAGCGTACAACAATAATAATAATAATAATAATAATAATAATAATAATAAGAAGAAGAAGAAGAAGTAGAAGTAGAACTAAAATATACCGTCTTTATATTAATGATATACTAAAGTAAAGTAAAGTGTTCCCTATTACAGGCCATGGAGGCTCAAAGAGTTCCAGGAGGTTGAGGCTCCCAGATTTTTAGACATTCGACACAGGAAGGTGGTAAGGTTGTCAGCCTTACGCACCGGCCGTCTTTACCCCCAGGATTGCTCCTGGTACTCATTTCTGTTAGAGGTTGAGTCGATTAATGATACACTATCAGCATAAATAACAAACCAACCAAACCATTTCTATTTGTAGGTAGGCCTAAGTGTTCCTTGCAAAATTAATGCATCTCAGCGGTATTTATTGTGGAACTTCTAAATATCTTATGACTCTAGGATTATAACTTACTAACATGCATTTGGGTTCTTAATGCAGAATATTACATTTTCACAGTTGGTTTCCAAAGCAGTTGTAACACATATAATAATCATTATGCGACACAGTTACTTATTTATTATGACTATTTCATACTTTTGGAAATCAGCGCCACTGTGGCAACAACGCACATCTTAAGGCTTTGGCACGTGCTGCACATTTGCCTTGCCTCCTTTTCGGCTATTGTACCCCAAGATGTTTATGGAGGGTGGGTCGGTTTGGGATTAGGGCACTGAATTAGACGGTTGCCGCCTGGGGTTCCTTTGGTAGAGGCTACTATACATTGTGTTATTTTTATACCTTTGTTAAACTGTATATTTCGTGCCCCTTTATATTTAAAGACCACTTCCCTGTTTAATTTATTTAGTTATTTTAGGCCTATTTATTTTACTTTGCTGTATAAATATGTGTATATTAGGCTACTGTAGCCTTCTATTGCATCTGATATCAAAATATAAATTCTGTGATTTCTAAATAGCCAAGTTAGATTGACGGCCTCGAATAAAAATTGTGACAATAGCGTTGCCAATTTAATAGGCTACATAACTTAACGTATGATAATTATTAAATTCTGCCTTTATAATCTGCTATGTCATGCAATGAAATATTCTTAACAATATTCTGTTTCATAACTAGAAATGAAAATCATGTAACGATGGTCTAGCATAACTTACCGACAATAAAAGGAATAAGAAAGAATGAGGAATGAGAAGAAGGAAAAAAAAGGCCTAATCGATTCCCAAGTTCCCATCTTTTTTAACTACGAGGGACAAGAAAGGTAAGTTTTCGTGATGTAAACATATTTTAATATTTTGATTTTGAATACGTTTTTAATATGACGGTATAGGCTAAATATACATTTGATATAGAAAATAAATATTATTAAAAATGTCTGCGAATACACACCACATAAATCAGTGTTTATCACGTATATCAATTAGTATTTTACTGTCTGAACCCTAGAGGTATATTCCTTTAGTTACTTTGAATCATACCCAATCGCCAAATTAGCAGTACTGTATATAAATGTTAGTTGTTAAATTTTCACTTGACAAGCAAACTTAGATTTACCTTTGGTAATCCGGACGGCCGTTTCGCACTATTTTAGTGCATCATCAGCGGTTTTCGAACTGCTACTGGTCGACCAGTAGCAGTTCAAAAACCGCTGATGATGCACTAAAATAGTGCGAAACGGCCGTCCGGATTACCAAAGGTAAATCTAAGTTTGCTTGTCAAGTGAAAATTTAACAACTAACTTTTGTTAAAGCAATCAAGAATGGACACTCAAACATACAGTTGTATATAAATATTCATATCTGCATAGCATTTTGTACGTCGGGAACATAGTAATGTAGTTAATAGCGGGCATTTCTCACAGTATTTGTCAGCTTATTCTTCTTTCTTTTCGACTTATATAGCGTCTATCTTTTGCAATTTTTCTTTAAGTTTTTTTCACGTAAATATATTCTGGAAGTGTCCAGTATACAAAGAAATGCGCCTAGTAGCGTTTTACCCGCTACAAAAAAAGAAAAGTTCGAACGTATTTTTCAGTCTGCTAAGATGAATCGCCATTTAAAAGCATGGAACCAGCAGACAACAACTCGAAAAACAAGTGACGAACGGCTAGCGCATACCGGCTAGAGCAGTGGATACATCTGTTGGTTCTAGTTCGCTACATCCCTATTCCGTATCAGTTCAATTGGAATTCTCACGGCGTGATGTCGCGATTGTTTGTTTAGTTTAGTAGTGTATATATATTAATAATTCTAGCCTAGTTTAAGGAATAGTTATAGTAGTTAAAGAGTAGAACAGTATATATAGTTCACTACTATAACAATTTGGGAAAAGCATTCAAAAGGCTAGTTCGTTTTCTACCAGTGAACTTAAAAGTAATTTTGTTTATTAATGTGTGAATACCGTGCAGCACTTGGAATGCTGGCAATGGAGAAACGTCGAGTGCGCGAGAAGAAAGACTTCAACTTTAAAGTTATCGAGAAGTTCGCTGCACAGAAAGAAAGAAGAGTACATTTTCTCTACAAGTGATAAGATACGTAAGTCCTGTATTTTGTTTTTCTATTTTTAGCCCCATGTGAACATCCAAATATTTTACCCACGTGACGCCACTGTTTCTTAGTATTGTATCTACCGTGCTGGGGTTGTAACCATTTTCTTGGGCTATGTATTTGATGGTATTTAGTTCATTTTTGAAATCTTCCATCTCCATTGGTATATTGAGTAAGCGGTGAACCATGAAGTGGTAAGCTGCGTGTTTGTGTTGTGCGGGGTGGTTGGATGAGTTGTGTATAGTTGTTACTGTGGTTGTGGGTTTCCTGTAAATTTTGAATTTGTGTTTATTGTCTGTTTTGGTGATTGTGACATCTAAGAAGTTGATGGCTTTGTCTTCTTCTGTTTCCAGTGTGAATTTCATTGATATGTGTATCTTATTGATGTATGTGTGAAGCTGTTCGACCTGTCTTTTGTTCCCATTGTACATCATTAGGACATCGTCGACATACCTGTACCAATATATGATTTTGTTGGCATGTTTATTTACTTCTGTGTTGAGTATGTACTTTTGTTCAAGATTGTGTACATATATTTCAGCTAGTATGCAGGAAATGGGAGACCCCATAGGGAGGCCTTCAGGCTGTTTATAGCATTTGCTGTTATATGTGAAGTAGTTTTGTTGTGTAATAGTTCGTGTGATGTTGATTATTTCGTTTATATGTTCTTGAGGAGTCTTGTTGTCTTTTAACATTTGTTCCAGTATTTCAAGAGTTTCTGTTATGGGGACTTTTGTGTATAGGTTTGTGATGTCAAATGATGCAATTGTTGCGTTGTGGGGAATTTCAATATCTTTAATGTTGTTGACTAGTTCAATGTTGTTTTTGACAGCTCTGTGGTTTTTGAATACAATATTTGATCTTATTATGTTTTCCATGTGTTTAGCTATTTTGTATGCTGGTGCCATTGTGTAGTTGATAACAGGTCTGATTGGGACCTCAGCTTTATGAATTTTCGGGAGGGCATTGAGTTTTGGTGCCTCGGGCTTTATTTGTTTGAGATAAGGTTTTTTGTTGTTTGGTATGGTATGTGTACTCTGGTTTATGATGTTCTTTATTGTTGTGTGGTATTGTGTGGTATTGTGGTACCGCCTAGGCGTACAACACAGGCAACCACCAGTAGCAGTTCGAAAACCGCTGATGATGCACTAAAGTAGTGCGAAACGGCCGTCTGGATTACCAAAGGTAAATCTAAGTTTGCTTGTCAAGTGATAAATTTAAAACTAAACATAAGATTGAAGTTCGAATCAACGAATACGTTCAATTTGGTCACATGATCCTCCTTGAAAAATCCGCCACCTGCACTCTCTTATCAACATTGATAACGAGGATGACTACAGCTTTAAGTATTGTGTATTATCAAAATTTATAGAGTCAGATAAGGATTTGTGGGCTAACTACCTTATTAGATCCGAATTGTGTAACAAGTACGATTGGAACATCGTAAGATTCCCCGTTTCAATTCATGATATTGATAAGTTTTCCTCCTCCTCCTTATTCTTCTTCTTCTTCTTCTTCTTCTCCCCCCTGTGCCTCACGGCGTCGGGTCTGCCTCGATCCATTTCCCCCATTTTCCTCTGCCCCTCGCCATTCTTCTCAATTCACCCATTCCTTTCCTTCTTCTTGCCATCCGCTCTATATTGTCTAGATAGGTTCGTTCTGGGCCTTTCTCTTCCTCTCCAAGATACATAGAGCTATTGAATTTCATCAAAGCTGCTGGTTGAAACCCTGCATTGATTTCATGCCGCCAAGCGGAGGGCCGTAGCCAACACCTTTGAAAAATACTTTTTTTAAATTGATAAATAATGCAATTTTTGGGAAAACAATGGAAAATGTAAGAAAACATCTAAATTTTAAGCTTCTTTGAAATGAGAAAGAAGTTTGTAAGCTTCCAGCCAAAGGTAACTTTATGGATATAACCATTTATGGCAAAAACTTGGTTGGCGTCCATCTTGCCAAAACTAGCTTGGCGTTTGACAAAGCAATCTATGTTGGTGTTTCTAATCTAGAAATTTCAAAAACCAGAATATATGAATTTCCTTACGATACGATGAACAAATATTATAAAGAAGGTTTGAAATTATGCTACATTTACACGGAAAATTTTATCTATAAAATTTAAAAGGATGATCTCTTCCATGCATTTCCAAGATGAGGTGGATTCTAGCGTTTACCCTCCTGACCATTCTTTGTATTCAATCGAAAACAAAGCGGTGGTCGGAAAATTTAAAAATGAAGGAGTTACTCCATAAACGCGTTCGTAGGCCTGTGAGCGAAAATATACGCCATGAAATTTAACGATAAAGAAATTGAAAGGAATCTAGAAAAATGTCATTGACAAAGATGTCAAATTTGAAGAATATGTTGGCTTCTCCAGAGTGGACAATAAACATTCTCGGTAAATAGATCCATCAGATCATACAAGCATGATGTATGTTCCCTTTGTATGAATACATTAACTTTATCTGGCAAGCCTGATAAGCGGTACATTTTGGGAAACTGTGTGGACAGTCTCACTTACGGACACTACAAAATCAGGGATGATGAGGATGAAGAATCACTAAAAAATTAAAAAGTTTTAATGCATATTTGTATAAATGCTTTGTGAAAAAATATATGATGTATGATACAATATATGATGTGCGAAGCAATAAAATCTTATTCAGATACAATATTGTGACAAAGCCAGAAAAGCCTAGAGCCTGATAGGAGGAGTAAGCCAGAAAGAACTAGAACGACGGAGTCTAGAAGGATCGCGCTCCCCTAGTGGAGGGACGGCAGACGAGCGCCAGTGGGCGTGACCGCAGCACGGCTATTGGAGCCGCGTGCCGACGGGTGCGGCCTACTCCCTGGCACGGCGCGGTGAGTGACGGCGCGCGCTCGTGGGAGGGGCCAGAGGTGGAGCCACGCGCTAAGGGCTTGACGGCGCACCGCGCGGACATTCTAGACCATGCGCGGGCGGAGGGCTTTCCAGACCTTAACTCTGGAACTTTCGTTAAGGCTATATAAGGAGTGCGAGCAGCCGAGCCGAGTCAGTCAAGGAGAGTTCAGTACAGTGAAGAGTCAGTACATCAGAGGAGAGGCAGTCCGTGAAGAGCCGGAGGGTCAACGAGGGAACAGTCAGAGAGGCAGTCCGTGAGTAGCGGCGAGCGTCACCGTCAGAGGGTGAGCTGGACGGAGATGAGTGATCAGCGCGGCCTCAAGTGAGTGTGTCTTGGGAAGCTGAGGAGCCAGTGACCGGAGGGACCCGAGAGCGGAATAGCTAGTCAACGGGGAACTAGTGACCGGAGGGAAGGGTGAACGGAAGAGCTGGTGAGCTGATCTGGGCTGAGGCAGTGCCGTCCCGGGGAACTCTGCGCGACGGGTGGATCGCACAGCGGCAGCGAGGACTGTGGAGTTGACCGGCGCGACGTGGGATGATCTGGATTGGACTGGAACAGTGCTGTAATTAGGACTGAGCACAGTGAGAGTGAGCTCTGAACAGGACAATGAACTGGCGAATAGTCTGGAGTTTTCTGGCTGTATTGTCAATTGTTGTAGGAAATAAAGAAACCTCCATCCTTCAATTATAAACTCGGTGTTCTCATTTTGAACCCCGACGAGCCCTTGTTACAATATTGTTATTATGTATGACACAATATTTGTAATTTGTGATATAATATGTCGTATACAATCTATATATTGTAAATAAAGTTTGGTCATGAGGGATACAAATAACAAAGTCACAGAAATGTTTATGTTTTTCATTTTCTATACGCACAAGCCCTAGTCAGATACAATAGCCATGAATTTTTAGAGTCTGAAAATCCCAAAAAACCTTACATAAACCTATTTCCCACGTCGTTTTAACATTTTTTCAATCAAATACTAGTCTAGAAACTCGTTCCTCGTTATAAAATACACCTTCATAGTCAGTTCCTTTCAAATTCTAAAGCAGATAAGTGGGAGGGTATGTCGATTGGATCTTCTGTATCTTGAAAATCTCCGTGTGACTCCCTCCCAACCAGCGCATCCAGTGACATCAGTCACAAAAGCAGACTACTACACACTGCTTCTCGTGTTGCGAGCAGTTTTGAAGGTTGGAATGATGCTGATTCGAGCTCTGGTCGATGTGGTACATTTATTATAATATAAATATGTTTTATCGTTATAATATAACCACTTAATGTTTTACAAATGATCATATAAATTTTCAGACCTTATTTACAGCTGGTTACTGCCAGGAGCGTGCTTCATTTCTGCACAAAAGGGCAGATCTGAATGAACATCGTGGAGATCGTCTGCATACTCAATGTCTACTTCTAATATGTAGCCTGATTTAGAATTTGACCGGTATGGACATGATATCAAAGGATGCGATTTCAGCTTTGTCGAACCAGCGAAACTCACATGATAGCAATGCCTGCGACGTTGCATAACCGTAAAGGTTATTTGCATCGACGTAATAGAGGAAAGATTTTCTCTCCGACTCGACATAATCACAAAATTCATTGTTTGCGGTAGCATTCCTTGTAACACATTGGCATATGCCACCTCTTATACCACGCTCAACCATCTGAATCAAATCCGTATCGGTCAGCAGAGGTAATTTTACCTTTGTGAACTTTAGCATTGCATAATATGCGAAGCCTGGAACAGTTCTATAATAATAATAACAATAATAACATTTATTAGTCATTAAGTATGTTATACATTGCAATAGGCGTCGTTATATTAAACAACCTAGAATACTATATTCAGGCTAGTTAAATCCAAAAATTCATTAATATTATAAAATGGTGACTTTACCAGATAATCATATAAAACTGTTTTAAATCTATTAATATTTACTGTATGTGCTTCACATGGTAGTTTATTAAACAAGGTCACATACATAGATTTGCACCAGTGTTTAGATTTACTTAATCTGACATGTGCTTCATTTACTAAGTATCTATTTCTAGTATAATGTTCATGTATTTCACTTCCAACTGTATGATCCTTTAAATTCATTTTAATTTTAGGAATACAGTAATATATATACATATTGACCACTGTTAAGATAGATTCTTTAATAAAAAGAGGTCTACAGTACTCATTGTAATTTGCACCCGTCAGTATACGTACAGCTTTCTTCTGTACACATAAGATTTTATGTATACCATTACCATTGCCCCACAGTCGATTACCATATAGGAGAACACTATTAAAAAAAGCATAATAAGCATTTTTGACATAGTTTCTTGGAATGAGTTTTTTTAAATGCCGTAAGACATATATCACTCTTGACAACCTCACACACAATGCATCTATGTGAGGTGCCCATGTTAGTTTATTATCTAGCGTAATCCCCAGTAATTTTATAGTGTTCAAATCACTAACATTTTTCAGTGTAAACAAAAGTTTTTGTGTTTTATCTACATTCAAGGTTAGCCCATTTACTGTGAACCACTCAGAACCTTCCATTACGACATTACTATACAAGGCATCAAGTAAATTATCCTGCTCAGTAAAGTAGAAAGTTGAATCATCTACAAAGAGTACTGTCTTACTATAGACATTTGCTGCTAAGTCATTAATAAAATTTATAAAAATAAGTGGGCCCAATACAGATCCCTGCGGGACACCACTTTGTATCGGAAGTACATTGGAATATTCACTATTATAACATACAGTCTGAACATGGCCACTTAGATATGATTTAATCAATCTTAATTCACCCCCTTTTACCCCATAATATTCAAATTTGGCGCCTATGATTTCATGTGACACCACATCAAACGCATTTTTTAAATCATGCAATACTGCTACTGTACCTTTATGTTTTTCAAATCAGGAAATAACCGCAGTGACTAAAGTCTCTACTTCATCCACCGTCGATACTCCCTTTCTAAAGCCATATTGGGCTTCAGTAATCATATTATTACTTTCTAAAAGTCTGTTAATTGATTTTTCATCACTGTCTCAACAACTTTCGAAAAAATTGGAACAATTGATATCGGTCTATAATTTCCCGGCTTCAATGGATCACCTTTCTTAAAAACCGGTATAATCTTTGCCACTTTTAGCGATTCAGGGTATTTCTCCTCCTCCAGGCATAAGTTAATACATTGCGTAAGGGGTACTATAATATAACTTACTATAGATTTTAGTAAAGCATTACTGATGTCATAGATGTCTTTTGAATTTGAATTTTTCATATTCATTACAATTTTGAGAACCTCATTACAGGTTACCATTCTCCATTTAAAACTAACCTCTGGTATCTTAAAATTCTGTAGACAACCTATTACATTGTTGACAGAAAGGTTATCTTTCGTTAACTCCTTAACAGCATCTATAAAACAGTTATTAAATTCGTTAGGGGTAAGATCATAAGTCTGTTTATTTGTATGCTGCTTTACTGCGGTATTGATTATTGTCCATGCTGCTTTCACTTTATTATTTGCAGCGCTAATGTAGTTTATATTATAATTTTGCTTGGCCTCTAACAAGAGCCTTTTATATTCCTTTCTAGCAATCGTATACGCCCATTTCGTTTGCTCAACATATACATTGAATCGTCTAGCACACATCATACAATTTCTTAGAACAATCACACGTTCTCTCTTTTTGGAACATCCCCTGGTATACCACTTCAATCCTGCATTAGGTAACCTCTTTTTTTATATCTCTACGGAAAATGTATTTCTATTCCATAACAAAATATAGCTAAAAAACGATCAAACTCAATATTAAGTATATTTGACCAGTCCACAGCAGCTAAATACTCCGCAAACTTCATCTTGTTAGCCTCATTAAAGCACCGGTATTTTATAACGGTTTGTGGCCCTTTACTACATTCTGTGCCATTTAGTTCATTTAGTTTGATGCTTAAAGCCTCATGGTCAGATAGCATAGGGTTGAAGGTATTCAGTGATATTGAATCATCCCATACATTAGTGACAGCATTGTCCAGACATGCTTTTCCCCTTGTTGGGTCAGTATTAAGACAACGAAAATTAACCGTTCTCAGAACATTTAAAAACTGAGCAACCAAAGGCGCATTAATATTATTAATATCTATATTAAAGTCACCACATGCCACTACAGGCATGTTAAAAGAACTTAAATAGTTTAAGATCCTCTGTAGCTTTTCCAGAAACAGGTTTATGTCACCCCCAGGTGGCCTATATAAGGACATCAATAATATTTTCTTAGTACTTCCTATCATTTCTACTGCCACTACTTCAATAACTTTTTCCACACAAAAATTATTAACCTTTATCACCCTAAAACTATTCTTCAATTTTAGGTATATAGCCACCCCACCATGTATACAGGTGGACCTACAAAACATGGCCGCACAAACATAATCTTCTAGTTTAGCTAGATCACAGTTATACACGTTGCACCAATGTTCGCTCACACAGAATGCTGCATAGTCGTGATTTGTTAGTATAGATTCCAATTCTTCAAGTTTATTATTTATGGACTGCACATTTAATGACATTATAGACATATTATTTTCCGAGCTATTCCTATGATCTATAGCGTTTGTTACACTCGATTTATTCCGTGTAGGCCCCGCTAACTTATTGGCATAGACTTCTGGTACTGAAAAAAACGTCTGATAAATACATTTTTCGGCCATTTTCCTGAGTTAAGCACCGATTGAATGTTCTCTTCATACACTGTTATCTTGAATGATGCATATATATCCGCATTTTTTTATTCTAGTTTTTCACATCTTATTTCCGGATAATCACCTTTTAGAAAATCAATCATCTGATCCACAGTTGTGGTTGGTAGTAGTCTATAGACATGTAGGGAACACTCTTTTGGAACACCTTTCAATATAAGTTTATTTGTTTCGTTACTCCCATTCTTTTTACAGGCCTCGATGTTACCCACAATTACGGTACTTCTTGGTCTTCTTTTTGCAACTTCCGACCAGGCAGCCTCTTTGCTGGAATTATTTACTTCAGTCTTATCGGTTGTACCGCTAAGTTCAGGTTCATTATGAGCAATACCTTGCCTTGTAGTTTTACTTAGGTTATGGTTCACGTTACCCATTATATTTGCTTCGCTTGTCCTTGACACACAGGCACTGTCACTTTCCACCTGTAGCTCAGAGTTTGTAAGTTTCGTAACTTCCTCATCAGCCCCACTATTCCTATTATCACACACTTGTTTACTAGTTTTAACAGAATTAGATAATAATAAGTCTATAATTAACTCCTGATCTTTCAATCTTCTTTCCATCTGTTGATTTAGTTTGGTTACAAGTTCAACCTCTCGTTGTAACGATGCATGGAGCTTACAGTTTTCACATTTTGCATCACTAACACTTGGTGTAAACGGAGTCATCTCCATTAATATCAACTGATATAAAAATATTATAAATAAATTAATTATGGAAGATCATAACATTTAAACTAACTATTCAATATTATTATAATTTATATGACAAGAATCAAAATAAATTAACAAATAATATTAGATTAACATGATATTAGTATCATCAATACAGTAATTAATATTAATGATTTTATAGTAAGAAATAAAATACATCAGAACTCAATAGAAGCTAGCAGACGAAATACTAGGAAAGATACAATACGGCCGGAGTGAAATGTATAGCAACTCTGTTGGAGATAGGTGCCAGTCTTTGTTAAAACTTTACTCTGCTATTCAGTCAGAAAGTGGAAGAAAGGAAAGAGTACGAGCTGAATAAGCACTTCACGAGAATGTACAGTGGGAATTGCAAGTTGTATAGAGGGTCCAAGAATTAGACAGTAATTCGGAGAATCGCCTGAAGGTAGAAGCAGTAAAGCATCACTCTCTAGCGAAAGTGAACGCTAAGTGGAGGAACCAATAGAATTTAAGTTTAGTATAGAAAAAAAACAGAAATTAGCTATAAGAGTGCATATGATTGGTTTTATGTGATGATGGTAAAGAAGTGGCAGTTGGAGGGACGCTAGTATCACGGCTTTTACGGAAACTCACTTGTGTCCGGGACTCTGTGACAGAGACTCGTGTCTTGTGTGTCGACGAGTGGAGGAGCAGGTCACGTTTCCTGCGTGGCCCCACTAATATTACACACATCGTCGTATTGGCATTGTGGCCAATCCGACAGTTTATATAAATATAACTTCTTTAAATAATCGAAGTATCAAATCTGTGCAGAAATAATTCTTGCAGTAAGAGCCTTATTACAGCTACTTACAAATAAAGTCAGTGACTGTATTAAGTACGATTGTGACGATTACGTCATAGGCATCAAGGATTACGTGAATATAGCGCGTCATCGAAAGGTAACATTTACCTAGAAGTTGTGAGTGCCAGTACTAAACTCCCTTCAACATACCTTCAATAAAATTAACTATTTCAATTAATTAACATTTTATATTAATTAATTTGCATTGAAGAACTTAATAAATTCACAAGTGTTTTAAGAACATTTTATTATTTAAAAGTATAAACTGTAGAACCACAAACACCCAAATTTCCCCCGAGAAATGAGAGAGCAACTTGTAGTATACGCTGAGCTAACCGAGGTATCCACCAGGCTGCAGAAGAAGAATTCGCAGTAAGTACAATATTGTGGAGGTGGACCACAACTCAGATTGCAGCATACTTAATGGACTCCAAAACTACAGGGCATTTTAGTGTGAGAACTGCTACATACTTTATGGCGCCCAATTTCGTGAGGCCATATTGATACGAGGAACCGTATCTGTTCATATTAAATAATTTATTAAAGTAATTCATCACTAACTCAGTAACCTCCGACGGAACACTTTTCGTTAATAGGATTTCCAGTATAGTCGTTTTATTTAGCTTATTAAACTCATAGTACAAACAATCCATCCCGTACGTATCAAAACACATTTGTCTAATATTTTCAAAGACGTCGGTTAAAATCAATACAACAGTTTTCAAATAGAAGTCCGAACAGTCTCCTAAAAGCTGATCAAAATTGAATTCCAAACATTTTTCGCATGAGAATAGTCCTGGTCAAAGACATTCATCATTGACCAGTATATTGTAAAATGCCTCTTTTGGTGGTAATTTCTTCTCCCAGAAAATTTCAACGGAGGTGACATAGTCGTAGGAAACACACCCTTACGACACACCAAATCGGCGTTTACACCAAACACTTTCACGGTTTCAACGAAATCATCCTTGGGTAGATTGTTTGCTAGCTTTTCCAGGCTGCTTGCCATGAACCAAAACGAGTCTACAAATCTCAACTCCATACCTGCTCTTTTGAAATAGGAGGAAGTAATGAATTTTGGAAAAGTGATATACTTTTCTTGCGTATTGCATATGATGTTGATTCGGTTTGCATTGAAACCAAGTTCTTTTACAATAAAGAGACTGTCATAATTTGAAAATTATACAATACTACAGGGACAAATGTCTGATTCCTATAGTTCAAATTACAAATTTCAGTGAACAGCTCCTCTGAACCGACCGCTGACATCGGCAAAGTTACGCTGGCCACATATATTACAGATGTGTACACTATATTCATCTTCTCTCGGGGAATGATGGGCTTATTTACACCATGTAATATTTTATGAATTTCTTTTAGATCAGCGAAGAGCAAGAGCATAAACTCGCTTGGCATCCTCCCCTCTAAACAGTCTCCATTGAGAAAATGTGCCCTCAGCTTATTTAATGAAATAGCAACAACTAAATAGTTTATGTCTCTGATAAGGAGAGGTCCAACCTTTCTGCGGATCCCCGGAACCTCACTGAATTGGTTCCAACAGATACTCGAAATTAGCATAGATTTCAAACCTAATCTTTGGCGAATTATCGGGTTTATTGAATACAACTTCGGGATTCTTGGGAATTTCGCATCTGGATCGGCTGAACAAGGTGCATAAAGCTAAATTTTTATTCAACCTTTGCCTCCCCAGGGGGACGTCGCCTTATCGAAGCACTGTCCGTGCAGGCGGGGAGGTTTGCGTGCTTCAATGAGGCGGAGAGCTATACCGAAGGTAGCTAGCTACCAGAAGGGTCACCCATGTCGGGAAGGTCTCACACGGAGAAGCCTGACGAAGGCGTCCTGCAACGGCCTATCTTCCATATCCTGTCCTGTTTCCTTCCCTTTTCCTTACCAAAGCTAAGGTGGGAGGCATCGTGCTGAGGGCTGAATGGCACGAGGGTTAGATGGCGTTGCGAACGATCCCCTTGGGGAACCAGGTCGAACCCCATGGTATTCAGACCTTCTACTTCTGGGGGGGCTCCAGGAGTAGTGACAGATATTTCCCCCAGCTCGTGGGACCATTATTGAGTCTAGCAAGCTATATCATCCAGAGTGCTCCTTAGCAGGGGACTCAGATACCATAAACCTTGATAGAACCCTGGCAATGGAACCCGGGGGACTAGAGCGCTCCACGGGGGACTCAGTTCCCATGGGGAAAATTTCCAGGGAACTTATAAAATCGGAAGGCTCCTTAAAGGGGGACTCCAATGACAATCTAGAGCTCTCCTTAATTGGGGACTCGGAATGGGTAAAGTTTGAGAGAAATCTGGCTGTGGAACCCAGGGAACTAGAGCGCTCCTCTATAGGGGACTCTGTTTCTATGGGTTACTGCGCCGGGGAACTCAAGAGATCAGAGAGCTCCTTAACAGGGGACTCCAAAGATAAAGGGATCGGACCCGACATAGCCTCAGGGACCTCACAACAGCAGGAACCTGAAGCTAGAAAGAAGCTCTATTTTTAAGGCATATGGTGAGTACCATTAGGGTTATTTACTGTCTGCAGGCTAACCTTCAACACAGTTTTGTGGCCTCTAGGGTTCTTACCCGACGGCTACAGACTGGAGGGATACATATCGCCCTGATACAGGAACCATGGACTCGTGAGGGCCGTATCATGGGGTTGACTGCAGCAGGCTTCTCTACTTTTAGTGCTCGCACTACAGATAGGCCTAGAGTATGCATCCTAATTAAAGGTATGAATGCATGGGCACTACCGCAGTTCTGTTCTCAGGACGTGGTAGCTGTTCTTGTGAGCTATAAGGAGGGAAATGCAGAGCGGCAATTAGTTGTCTGCTCTGCATATTTCCCTTATGATTCTGAGGATCCTCCACCCCCAAGGGAGTTTGAGGACCTTGTTACTTATTGTGGACGGGAGGGACTTGACCTGGTGGTTGGCTGCGACTCTAATTCCCATCATGGGATTTGGGGTAGCACCAACGTTAACGCCAGGGGCGAGGCTCTTGCGAACTACATAAGTACAACGGATTTGGAAATCTTGAATAACGGCGAACCTACATACTGTAATAACAGAAGGGAGGAAGCTATAGACATAACACAAGGAGCCATAGGAATCCTGGACAAGGTTAGTGGTTGGAGGGTCAGTAGTGAACCGTCCTTTTCCGACCACAGACACATAGAATTTCGGTTGGCAGGCTCCCTTGATCCAAGGACCTTCAGGGACCAATTGGGACTCTTATAGGGATGTCGTGTAAGGGTATTATGTAAAGGAATAAGATAGATAAAGTTTTGTAATAATTTTATTTTAGAGAATTGCCCGTAGAGATTTTGTGATAGAATATAAATTTAAACGCAATGTAAGAGTGCCAGTATTGCACGCACTGATCGGCATGTAAATGACTTCCGCATCTCTTGCAAGGAGAATGAACTCTAAGACAACACATCACTTTTCAGCAGATTCCTTTTCTTTTCTTAATGTTAATTTTAAGGCAGTAATAATAATTAAACAAGCAAATTCTTTGCTGAAATAACAGTTAAGCTTCCTCCGTCTCTCTACCCACACCGAAAATATGCTGTTTTTGTCACGTACTAATTGGTATAAAAACTCTGAATTTTTGTGACTGCGGGGGCATATAAACTTGAACGTCGAGCAGGCTACAACTACTGTATATGTTATTTGGAAATAAACTACAGCATTCTTATATTATTCTTTACGTAAATATATTGTACTCATTGATCATCCTCATCCAGACTACAGCACAGAATTAGACTTGATCTACAAAGGAAAAGCTGAATTTTCAAGAGCTTAGCTTTTCTCAAGGGGAAAGCCGAATTCACAGAGAAGAACAAAATTTTGAGGTAACATCGTACTTTCGCTACCGGTACGATTACACGTCATGGTGGCAGCGGCGTTGGATATAAGCTCATTGATTTAATTCATCAACTGTAGATAGTCTACACTTCAACTTTACAACTTTTACCTTCGCTTAGATGGAGAGAAATTTTATACCTGAAGAAGCACCTGTCTAAAGATCCTCCCAAGATCAGGATCTCTGACTACATTTGGACACCAGATAGAAAACAGAAGACTTGCGGCTGCAGGACAACCTCCACTACTTGGCAGAATAGTTGGAAGGAGATCAACTACAGAGAACGGCGTAAAGATAACAACTATAGAATACCTATAAAACATTTCTACTCTTCACTTCCGAGGACTCTTCTACCCGAGGGACCAGGAGACGTCTTCACTTCTTTCCGCTTGGTGATACCCGAAACCCCGGTATTTTCCAGACGAAGGCATCAGTGGCGGACACCTTTCACAGCCGGAGCCATTCTGAGGTTCGAGGACTAGCAACCAGAGTGGTGGCCACTTCGGTAAGCAGGCTCTATCCCGCCTGTGTGACAGCGCTTTGTCCGTGACGCATCGAGGTCTTCTCTTCATTTTTTCACCAAGTAAGTAATACAGTAGATCGACATAGAATCCCCCATTGGATGTGCGATCTGCTTCTGCATTAGCCAATTTAAGAAATATTAAGTAAAAAATAGTAGTAACGTTCATAATAATAATTACATTCATAATAATAATTATTAAATAAATAAATAAATAACTAAATAAAATATATTATTTATTTCATTAATCACTTTTTTCAAATATGGAAGGACAATTAGAAGAACAGGTTCCTCCACAAAATGCAGATAGAATAGAATTGCTGGAAGCACAAATTCAAACAATCTTAAGAGCTAATGTGCATAGGGACTCTTTAACAATAACGGCAGCAGGAAAATTATTTGATAAAGGCTTTACGGGAGATCCGAAAGAACTTAATGATTTCATTGATAACGTAGAGTCAGCATACACTTTGGTAGAACCGGCACAAGAGAGAACATTACTCCGATACGTACTTGCAAAGATAACAGGAGAAGCAAAAAGGATATTAAGTTTCAGAAATAACGATGAGTTGACATGGAATGACGTCAAGCAGAAACTAGAGACACATTATGCGGTTCAAAGAACATTTGCTTACTATTGTAATCAGCTGTGTCAGGGAAGGCAAAGGCCAAATGAGGGTGTGACTCAGTGGGGCACTAGAGTAGAACAGTTAATAGCAAGTGCATTAGAAAGCACTAATAAGTTTACAACAACATGGAGCGCTGACGAGAGGTCAGGAGGTCGTAAAATGATAATCAGACTAGTAGTTGTATTTTTATAAATGGTATCCTTAATGACGCGGTTAGGGAGGCAGTTAGGCTAAATTCTGACGATATTTCAATGAAAGAAATAATTGACAGAGCTAACGCAGAAGAGAGTGAGCGCAGATCCAATGTCAACAGTCTCAAACCAATACAGAAAGGATACGGAAAACAGTCAGTTGCAAACGCAGCAGTAAAAAGAGAGAATGTGAATGCATTAGCTATACAATGTCATAAGTGCCAAAGATTTGGACACGTTATGAGGGATTGCAGGGCAATCATATGTAACAAATGTAAAAAGATAGGTCATCTCACTAAAGATTGTAGGACTCAGAGAGTCCAGGGTTCCAATCAGGGAAACCGACAGTAGGTCTGACTGTGCAGTCCAGGGCAGACCATACTGACGACTGCAGTAAAAAGAAAGAAACTAAAGGAAGCAAAGAGAAAATAGAAAAGAAGGTAGAGAAAGATTTAAATCCTTTTTCTTTTTACGCAACGTCCGAGGACTTGCTAAACGGAATTGGATTAGTGCTTTTTGACACAGGTTCAGTGGTGTCACTCGTAAAACGAAATAGTCTCGTAAAACAGAAGGGAATAAATAAGAAAGATAGGTTAAAATGTAATTCGATTACAGGAGAACCATTTACGGTAGAGGGTAGTGTGCAACTAGAATTACAAGGGAGTGACCCGAGTAAATTTTATGTAATGGAAAAATTACCTGATGAGTATGATATAATAATAGGGCAAGATTGGATAAAGAACAATAATGTAAAAGTAACTTTACCATCAACTTTTTGCACAAAACTACCAGGGTATTCAGAAACTTTTGTACAGTTTCCTACCATAGAAAAGGGAGTTAGATATTGTGAGAAACAGATGTTAAATGATAATGTATATTGTTGTGAAGGAGTAGTGTTGTGTGAAGAGGAAAAATTTAGTTGTCTATTACTAAATTTAAATGAAGACGAATGTGATTTAACACAGATTCCTAAGTTAGATAAAATATCTTTGAAAGAACATTCAATTTTCAAAAACGAAAAGGATAGATGTAAAGCATTAAATGCGCAGTTAAGATTGGCTCACATTAAAGAGGGAGCAGACGAAATTAAACAAATTTGCGAGAATTTTAATGATATTTTCAGATTGCCAGGAGACAGATTAACAGAAATAAAGGGTTGTAAACACCATATTGTACCCCTACCGCGAATGACATGCGACCTATTACTCTGAAAAATTATAAAATTCCTCAGCATCAACAAGAAGAAGTAAATAGGCAAGTTCAAATGATGTTAGACCAAAATATCATTAGAAAAAGTAATTCCCCATGGAATTTTCCTTTTTTAGTAGTTCCCAAAAAGCTAGATGCTTCTGGAAAAAGAAAATGGCGCATTTGTGTGGACTTTCGGAAATTAAATGATATTACTGTAGGTGACAGTTATCCTTTGCCTAATATTCAAGAAATTTTGGACAAGTTAGGAAGAGCTAGATACTTCAGTGCTTTAGATTGCGCTAGCGGTTATTGGCAAATTCCCTTGGCGGAAGAAGACAGACATAAGACTGGATTTAGCACCCAATTAAATCATTTTGAATTTTTGAAAATGCCATTTGGTCTCTCCTCCGCACCAGCCACTTTTCAAAGGGCTATCAACACGATTTTGGCAGAAGCCATAGGCTCTAGATCATTTGTTTACCTAGATGAAATTATTGTCATAGGAGAAACGTTAGAAGAACATAATAATAAATTGATAGAGATTTTTACTAAATTGAGAGAATATAGAGTGCAGCTGGAACCAGACAAATGCGAGTCTTTAAAAACTGAATAGTAATACCTTGGTCATTTAATTACTCAAGACGGTGTATCGCCTGATCCAGAAAAGACCAGAGCAATCAAGGAATTTCCAATTCCCAAAAACGTAAGAGAAGTAAAAGGATTTTTAGGTTTAGTAGGTTATTATAGGAAATTCATCCCTAGTTTTGGAATATTAGCCAAACCTTTAAATGAACTTTTAAAGAAAGAAAAAGCATGGGAATGGACAGAAAAACAACAAGAAGCTTTTGAAACACTACGTAATTGCTTATTGACAGAACCGGTATTGCAATTTCCGGACTTTAGTCAAAGATTTATCCTGATAACGGACGCTAGTACGGTAGCTATTGGGAGTGTACTTAGTCAAGGTACATTAGGGCAAGACAGACCAGTAGCATATGCCAGTAGAATACTTAATAAAGCAGAGCAAAATTACAGTACAACTGATCTTGAATTACTTGCAATAGTGTGGTCATGTAAACATTTCAGGACATATTTACTAGGTAGAAAATTTTTAATAGTCACAGATCACAAACCATTAAAATGGATGATGAATGTACGCGATCCAGGATCTCGTGTTCTCAGATGGAGAATACTGTTAGAAGAGTATGATTATGAAATTTTACACCGTGCAGGTAAGCAACAAAAAAATGCTGACGCATTGAGCAGAATAACTTTAGCAGCAACATTTGCAGACGTAGACGATCAGTCAGTTCCTTCATATTCATTAACTACCGATTCAATTTCACCTGAAAGAAAATTAAGAATTTTAAGGGAAATGCATGAATGTCCAATTGGTGGGCATATGGGTATACAGAGAACATATGAGAGAATTAAATTATATTGTAATTGGGAGAACATGTTTCATGATGTAGAAAATTATATTAGGAATTGTCCTATTTGTCAAGTAAATAAACAAATAACTCCAAAAGTGAAGTTACCATTCGAACAAACAGATACAAGTAAATTTCCTTGGAATAAAATAGCATTAGATCTTGTAGGTCCATTTTGTTCCACAGAGCGAGGAAATAAATATTTACTCACCTGTCAAGATAATCTCAGTAAATACATTGTAGGCGTACCGATTCCAGATCAAACGACTGAGACGGTATCACAAGCCTTAGTGAACGAAATTATTTTGAAATTTGGAATATCGGATCTGATCCTTACAGATCAGGGTTCGCAGTTCATGGGAGAACTAATGAAAAGACTTTGTAAATTATTAAAGATAGAATAAGTGAAAACTAGCGTTTACCATCCAGAGTCAAACAGTAGTTTAGAGAGATCGCATAAAGTACTAGTTGAGTATTTAAGATGTTTTTGTAATAATAGACAAGATGAATGGGACAAGTGGGTTCCTTTCGCAGTATTTACATACAATACCACTCCTCACACAAATTCAAAATACACCCCTTATGAAGTTATGTTCGGCAGGAAAGCTAACCTACCGGGTGTTTTACAGAGAAAGCCAGAAATAGTATATAATTACGATGACTATGTTCGTGAAGTAAAACAGAAATTCCAACATACTTGGGAAGATGTTAGGAATAATCTGATAAAGAGTAAAGAGAAAACAGTAAGTAAAAGTTAAGAACGTGCACGTTCAAAGAGAAAAAGATGGGTGACCATGTTGTGAGGGAACAACGTTCACCAGAGTATAAGTTGGGAGACCTAGTTTTTGTTCAAAAAGAGCAAAGACGGAAATTGGACCCAATCTACATTGGGCCATTTCAGATAAAAGCCATTAAAGGGACCAACCTAGAGCTAATAAAGGTGGGAACTAATGGTAAGAAGTTAATGCATACACACATTAATAGGACGAAACCTTATGTTACAGGTTCGTGCCAAAATGAATAGATACATCTCTCTGCTGTTATTGGTTTGTCTGTTAAATGCAAGTTTAGTACATATAAGACCTAATCCTGAAAAGGATATTACAATAAGCCATTCAACAATGAAGCCTGAAGAACAACCAGAAATACAAATGTCAACTATCCAAGGTCAAACAGGAGTTTATTTTGATCAATTAGGAGAACTTTGGTTTTCACCATTGCAATGGGAAATAATAACTTATGTGGATATAGAACAAATTTTAAATGTATGGCAAGGTACAAAAACACAATTAAGAGATTTTCGTAAGAAATGTACGCTTATGTCAGATCAACCATGGTACAGTTTTACAGATTGTGATCAAAGTTTGTTTTATTTTGATTCAAAAAGAATATTAATAAATAGATTGATTAAAGTTTTTAGTGAAATGGCAAACATTCCTTACAATACACACAGAAATAAAAGAGCTATTTTTGGTTTTGTAGGAGAAATACATAGAATATTATTTGAAACAGCTACAGAAAAAGAAATGAAAAAATACGCTGAGAAAATTAGAATTTTAAAATCTAGAAATGAAAATATATTGCAATTGAATATTGAACAAATGTCAATAGTGAAATCCGCTATTTTTGCATTAAATACTTCGGTAACACAATTAATGAGAAATGAGATGGAATTAGAAACACAATTCAATGCATTTGAAAATAATATTTCAGCAGCTTTTGCTAACAGTAAATATGAAAATGAAATAGTAGCTATGTTAAACAACCAAGTAAGGCATATAGAAATAGGATTAAACGAATGTCAACATAGTTTTGATTTATTAATTGAAGCATATCTACATGCTCAATCAGGAGTTATTCAACCTCAAATTATAACTTATCAAAAGGTCAATACTATATTACATGATATAGGACCACATGAGTATATAATACCTCCTTTTGTACCGAATCAAGCTATTAAACTGTTAGAACCAGTTATTTATTTTCAAGAAAATAAGTTAGTATATGTGATTCGAGTACCTTTACTAGATCAATCTCGTTTTCATGTTTTTCATATTATTCCTTTTCCAGTGGTTATGGATAGTAACCTTACAGCTCAATATATTCAAGCAAATCAAGAATACATTGTATTAGATCAATTAAAATCCAAATATGCATATATACCATCAGATAAGTTTACACAGTGTAAACAACCCAATGCTTTAACGTATGTTTGCAAAGAGAACGTACCAATATATAATTACATACCAGAAAAAGAGTGTGTATCTACACTTATACATCCTTCTACACAAAAAGTACCAGAAGTATGTTCAAAGTCAATAAAATATTTTCCTATAAGTAGTACCTTATGGATACCTTTATCTGGAAGCAATGAATGGTTATATGTAACATTTAAAGATGAAATATTCACAGGAATATGTAAGAATAAAAAGTATGTTCAGAAGTTAAAGGGACGAGGTAAAATGATGTTATCAGAAAATTGTAAAGGCGTCACAGCCTCAGGGATAATTTACCCCCTTCAAAAGAAAACTCATAATAATTCACAATTTGATGTGATTCCAATTGCTTCATTAAATACGTCATGTTGTATTGATTTACCAACCCAGGAGCTTATGGTTCGTAAATCAATTGAATTACCATTTCCTAATATCCTATCCAATTTAGATGACCTAAAAAATACAGGTTATCGCATGGATGAATTAACCATGCTTATGAAAGAAGAACGAAAGAAATCGATGGAAGAAAATGATAGAATGTATTTTGATTCCATATGGTTTTATTTTTATATTGTAATAGGCATAATAATTTTATGGAATTTATTGTGTTGTTATAGTAACAAATGTAGATCATGTACATTAACAGTTTTTCATGCAATGCAACCTAATCTTTGTATGAATGATTTTTGTAAAAAACGTGACCAGCAGAAAAATGTTAAAAATGAGCAAGAATTGTCAAAACATGTAAATGAAATAGAATTGTCAACTATTTCATCTTTTTCTAAAACAAAAACAAATGAAAATGTAGAAAATGTGTTTGTAAAGAGAGAGGAAGAAGCAACCACATCCAGTGATACAGTTTTAACTCCCAAAAGACAACTTCATTGGTCAGAAGAAAAGATTTAAAAAGATTCGAGGTACAGCAGCCTCAAACTTTTTTTTTTTATGGAGGGAAGTGTCGTGTAAGGGTATTATATAAAGGAATAAGATAGATAAAGTTTTGTAATAATTTTATTTTAGAGAATTGCCCGTAGAGATTTTGTGATAGAATATAAATTTAAACGCAATGTAAGAGTGCCAGTATTGCACGCACTGATCGGCATGTAAATGACTTCCGCATCTCTTGCAAGGAGAATGAACTCTAAGACAACACATCACTTTTCAGCAGATTCCTTTTCTTTTCTTAATGTTAATTTTAAGGCAGTAATAATAATTAAACAAGCAAATTCTTTGCTGAAATAACAGTTAAGCTTCCTCCGTCTCTCTACCCACACCGAAAATATGCTGTTTTTGTCACGTACTAATTGGTATAAAAACTCTGAATTTTTGTGACTGCGGGGGCATATAAACTTGAACGTCGAGCAGGCTACAACTACTGTATATGTTATTTGGAAATAAACTACAGCATTCTTATATTATTCTTTACGTAAATATATTGTACTTATTGATCATCCTCATCCAGACTACAGCACAGAATTAGACTTGATCTACAAAGGAAAAGCTGAATTTTCAAGAGCTTAGCTTTTCTCAAGGGGAAAGCCGAATTCACAGAGAAGAACAAAATTTTGAGGTAACATCGTACTTTCGCTACCGGTACGATTACACGTCAGGGAGGACCTGAGGGGCAGGATCGCTGGGGGAATGCCTAGAAATTCTTATAACAAGGAAAACTTGGGGGACTGCATTGATTGGATCAGTACGGCCCTCAGATCTTCCTTTGAGGATAACTGTCCACCTAGAGCAGTTAGGACAGTAAATGGGAGGTTCCGCTGGAGCTCAACTTTGAGCAACCTTCGGAACTCCACGAGACTGCTTTTTAACAGAGCTAAAGGTAATCATGATACTGAGAGCTGGAACCTGCATAGGGATTCACAGCGCAAGTATAAGCAAGAACTGAAGAAGTCCTCCAGGGAAGCCTGGAGAGACTTCTGTCAGAGTATCAACAATCTACCAAGTAGTTCTACGGCTAGATTGTATAAAATCCTAATGCGAGACTCTAGAGCCAAATTGGGCTCATTAAGGACCCCCTCTGGGACATATACTGGCTCGGAGGAGGATACTTTATGACTCTTGCTTGGGACGCACTTCCCTGAATCACAGGTAGTTAGGCCCGTATTCAAGAACGCGACTTTGGAAGACGACTTCCTAAAGTAGACTTTCAAAGCAAAGTTCAACTTTGGTTAAAGTCGAATTCATAGACGTTAGTTGCGAGACTTTGACCGTGACTTTGGAAAGTCGAGATTTGACGATGTTGTTGTAACGTTGGCAATCGTATCCACTGCCTTTTAAATGAATTATGTGTACAAACTGTTGAAATTGCTGTACGTCTAGGAGGCGGTGGGCAAATCTCGAACAAAATAACATCGATGTGCGCATTACACTCAGCCATTTTGCAAAAGCGTAATTGTATTGTGATGATGATGATAATAACAATAATAATAATTCTTTATTAGCTGTCAGGATACAATGTCCATTATCTTCTTAATTCTTTAAGCATATTTTTGGTTATTACAATACAAATAGCGACTGAATAATTAAAATACACATTTATAAATTTCTTAAACTGAAGTATTAAGATTTTAAGATTTTATTTATCTGGATAACATGACATTTATCTTTAAGGCAAAACAAAGATTGCTCCCAGAATATCTGAATGAATTGTTATTGAGAAATGATATAATTCATTCGCATTACACACGGAGCCACGATCATTACCATTTAGAATATAGACGTATAAAATCTCCTTTTGTGTTAAGCGTATCAAAATATAACAAGTTGGACAGAATAATTAAGAACAGCAAAAGTGTCAGTGAATTCAGAAGACGGTTGAAAGACAATTTAAATGATAGTGTTAATAATTAAATTGAAACACTGACTTCACATTATATGTTATTAGCACTCAGTGCTACTATAATAAACAACAACAACAACAACAATATGATCATTGTCAGTATTTTGTAAGAATGTCATGTAGGGTTCTGATTAAATTTCCACAGAGTTAAGGAATTCTTGTACATCGTAAAATAAATAATATTTTAGAAGTAGAGTTTTAACTTGTTTTTTAAAATGTTGAATCTTTGGAATTTTAAGATTGTTAAGTATATCATACATAATAAAACCTATATGAGAAATTATGTTCAAGCTCCTGGTTGTTCTAGACAATATAGGGCCTAAATGAATATTGTTAGCTGTTCTTGTCTGGTAGTGATGTATTTGTGAATTCTTCATGAATAGGTTCCTAATTTTGTGTATAAATGTCACAGCTTCTAATATATAGAGGGATGGTAGGGGCAAGATTTTTAATGTTTCGTATATCGGTTTACTTGGTGTCCTGACTGGTAATTGGAGCATAACTTTTAGTAGACCTATTCTTTTTTGCAGTTTGAATATTTGCTTAGCTTTTGTTGAATGTCCCCCAAAAGAAATGCTTAACTTAATACTGATTGGACACAGCTGAAATATGTCTTTAATAGCCTACATCTATTGTTGATACCTGAGTATATGAATAGCATAACATAACTGGCTAAGTTTGTTACTTAAATTTGCTATATTTGGTTCCCATGTAAGATCCTGGTCAATCCATAGCCCAAGAAATGTTGTAGTATTTATTTGGCCCAGTGTTGTGTTATTAAGTCTAACTTGCAGGTTGCCTATAAGATTTTGTGAATGAAAGAGCATAGGCCTATGTATTGTCTTATCGGTATTTAGAAAGGGTTTTTTCTCTTTCAGCCAAAGTTCTAGGCTACTATTTGTTTCATTTACCTTTTGCTGAAGTGAATGGAGATCGCTGTCACAAAACTGGAGTTTCAGTTCTCTTGTCATGAAATATTGTGAATTATTCTGAATCATGAAAGTCTCGAAGATGCCACCAATGACTGACTGTGAACAGTGATCGAAGTGGCTCCATCCGGCATTGAGATTCAAGGTGCACAGAGGAATGAGCAGGTGGGCCTGTTTTCTTAAAAGAATAGGCCTACTGTCCAGAAGCTACGCGAGGTGGCTTCACAGTATTTAGAAGAGAGGAAACAAATTGAAATAGAGCAGCTGAGAGAGTTCCATGCTGCAATGATGAAGCAGTAACAAGAAATACATGATCTCACTTTGCAGAACATGAAGGAATTGCACCAAAAAGCAATGAGAGATTGATTTCCTTTGCCAGTAGTTTCCAATTTTATTTCATTGTCCACACACACATTATATACCATACATAGCCTACATAAAATCAAAATATTACATACAGCTTTCCAATTCTGGATTATGCCACCCTGAAACTGCTCTTTTAAGTAGCACTAAAGAGGCTCTGGTGATTGTTTTTAATTGCACTTTTTAATAGGGCAGTATAAAATGCAGCACAACAGTGGACTGCATTACCTACGTTGAGCAGCTTGCTAGGGGAAAGGTTACAGGCAGGCGGGAAGCAGCCATCACCATAGCAATGTGCAGCGGTGAGTGGAAGGAGGGCCAGAGTGCAGCAGGTATTTGGGCATAAGCTCACAAGCTCCCCTTCCACCCAATAAAAAAAAGACCATTGCACCAAACATAATATTTCACAACTATGTTCTCTCTACTACATTTCTTGCCAAGATATGGGAGGTGTTGTATGCTTCCTCTGCAGGTGTTGTGGGGTTGAGGAGGGGCGTCATCAAGAATGACCTACAAGCATAAGCCACTGTCGCCAACAAGGATTCCTTGTACTAGGCCCCTTTCAAATCTCACTCAGTTTCTACTGTTGTTGAAGATTCTGTTATCATGGGTGGAACCAGGCCATCCAGTAATGAAATCAATAAATTTCCTCTCGTGGTTGACGACAGCCTACAACAAAATACAATTAACATGAGCATGATAGGCTATATATGATTTGGGTAATACACATCAAAGAAAAAAGAAGTAAAACATTGTGTTCCACAAGGATGTCTTATTTAAATTACTCTTCTTACTTTCTTCTTACTTTACTTTACTTCTCAATGATCTTCCAATAAATACCAGATATTATTCTGTTTGCAGTTGACACAAATGTTTTAGTTTCAGGAGAAACAGAAAAATAATCCAACAAAGAAGTGATAGGCCTATGTTGTTAAATGACTTGTATAAGTGGTATTGCATTTTTCATCAAATTTAAGAATTCCTTGACCAACTCAGGCAGGCAGCACCGATAGGGATAAATACGTCCTCACTATTACAGATTTAATTACATGCAGACTGAACTCAACAGATGGTCGAATAGACTACAGATTATAAATGACAGGCTGATGTGTTCTTTCATATGGGATAATATGATGGTACATAAAGAATGATGAATATCATCTTGTTCATAGGAGTTACTGACATTTTTAACTTGTAGGCCTATGCTAGGTTAAAGAAATGTACCGTACCATAAGCAAGTGTGTGGATGTTTTCCTGAATGTGTGAGAATAAGTGAAAATATAGGCTAGGTAATACTTAGCATTTAAGATCTAATGTGTCCAAATAACTTGTATACTGTAGGCTACATGTATATAAAGTATTGGATGAATAAAAATTAGGCAAAAGACAAATTTAGGTTGTGCACCAGCGAAATTCCACCTCCATAGGATGGGATTGCATGGCACTGCAGCTCACTAGTGTACCCTTTATCATATACGAATAAAAATACACAAAATCACAGCGTTATGAAAATGACCCTTGCAACATATCAAAAGTATGGCATTAATAGGCCTAAATATTTCAGGATGAAGCCACATATGCATCATAATATGAAATATTATTACAGGAAATGGGACCAAAGCAGGGAAAGAAGAAGTAAGAGGTCGTGTTATGGTATTGTCCAGCGAAGAGTTTCAGACTTGATTGGTATGCCACCCGCTAGATGACTTAATTAATGCTGCAAAAACAACCCTTGCACCAAAACAGCTCTTTCTAGAGCCAACATAACATTTCACAATGATAAAAAATTAGTACACGAAAGCGGCTATTTCTCATGTGTTAAAGCTCTCTAAACTTAAACAGAAGAATTTTCCCTTCACCGCTCAGCAATTGCAATAGTGAAGTGGTTAAGGCTGCTGGTCACGGTTTCATATACCAGTCGATGTGAAATTTATGGTTAGGAATATGTCCCACATAGGCAGGTAGGGCAAAGAGAAAGCGAATGAAAGGAAAGATAAATTGTTTAATTTTTCCCAGTTCCCCTTTTGCATAACAGATGGCGTAGCTAGTAGTTAAAATGGTGAGACATCTAGAAGGTGACATTTGAATCCTAAACCCCAGTTTCCCCTTTGGCACAATAGATGGTAGTTAAAATGGTGATATATGTAGGAGGTGACATTTGAACCCTAAACCCCTCCTACCCTGGCGGACCCCATTAGAGTTGGTGGGAGGAGCCTAGTTCGCAACCTAAAATTGCTTTTCACATAAATTATTTGGCTACTCACTTGGCAATTGAGACTGAAGATACTTTTCCGGTTACGGAATATTTCAGCATGTTCACCATCAGGATTCATTATAGGAACATCGATGGCTCCCACAACCCCAGGAAACCTGAACCTTTCATACACACGCTAGCTGACACTCAGCTTGATCCAGGAACTTGACAAATTGTGACCTTTTCCCAGCAATTAGTTCAGATATCTTTCTTATAATCCTGCTCACAGTTGGCTGGCTTTTTCCATGCATGTCTGCAGAAACTAATTGAAAATTACCTGTAAACAATTAAGGAAAACAATAACTATTAGGGTCAATTTATATCATAACCTTAAATGTTTGTAAGACCATGTAACATAACCTCTATAAAATGAAATACACTATAATATATGAATATGGCCTTTTATCCTTACCTGTAGCATAATATCGTAACGATACTAGTAGTTGTATTACTGGCGGGGGAAACAGGTAATTATTCGACTAAAATTATTCAGTCCATCTTCAAACATGGTTACGAGGATATCCAACACCGTCTGCTTATCAAACCTAGGCATCTAGCTTTGAATTCGCTATCCAAATTCAATTGGGTTTTGCGCTTCTCTAATAATACGCCGAGGAACAGGTGCAGCGTCGATAATTTCCTGGATGCCACCAATATTCTCAGCAAATTCAACAACTCTCAAAATGTCAGCCATATTTATTGACGTGAATACGCGAAAGTCAAAGTCAAAGTCTAGATTGCCGGTGACTTCGAAGTAAAGTCACAATCGAAGTTTACTTTCATCAAAGTCTCGACTATGAATACGAAAATGGCGACTTTGTTCTTTGTAAAGTCGACTTTCATCCAAAGTCTTGTTTATGAATACCAGCCTTAATGAGGAGGCTGTATCTAGTCAGGCTTACCGGCCTGCTATGCAGGACTGGCGGACTGCCAAAGATATTGTCACCTATAAGCGAATAAAGTGGGCAATTCAATCATTTGCCCCTTTTAAAAGCCCAGGGATGGATGGGATTTTCCCGGCCCTGCTTCAGCAGGGACAGGATTTACTCATTCCAAACCTGGTAAGAATTTTCAGATCTTGCCTGGCGATGGGTACACTCGTCGTGGAGGCAGGCAAGACTAGTTTTTATTCCTAAACCCGGTAGGAGCTCTTACCTTGGGCCTAAGGATTTTAGACCTATTAGTCTGACTTCCTTTCTTTTAAAGACTTTGGAAAGGCTAATAGATAGATATATCAGAGGACCTATCTTAATTGAAAGGCCTCTAAGTGCTGAACAACATGCCTATCAGGCTGGCAAATCCGTGGAGACGGCGCTTCATCAGCTGATTTCAAGGGCTGAAGAAGTGCTTGACCAGGGAGAGCTAGCCATGGCAGTGTTTTTGGACATAGAGGGGGCCTTTAATTTTACTTCATATGGCTCTATCTATAGAGGGTTGATTAGACATGGAGTTAACTTGTGTGTAACTCGATGGATTATGGCATCCCTGGAGGGCCGCCGGGCAATGGTGTCTCTTAATCAGTGCAAGCTGATGTGCACTATGCCCAGAGGCTGCCCTCAGGGAGGGGTTCTATCCCCACTTATTTGGTGCCTGGTGGTAGATGAATTACTTGCCAGGCTCAATGAAAGTGGAGTATATGCCCAAGACTATGCAGATAATATCTGCATTGTGGTCAGGGGCAAATTCGCTGATACAGTTTCGGGCCTTATACAAGGTGCCCTTGAAACTGTTGAAAGATGGTGTTGTGAGGTAGAATTGTCGGCTAACCCTGATAAAACTAACCTCATTGTGTTCACGAGGAAGTGACGGCTTGATGGTCTACATGAACCTACCTTCTTTGGGAAGAAGCTGATTCGATCTACGTCGGTCAAGTATCTGCGAGTCATTCTGGATTCTGGGCTGACTTGGAAAGAGCACATTGAAAACAAGGTGACTAAGGCCTGCAATACTTTGTGGGCCTGTCGGAGGGCCTTTGGTGTGAGGTGGGGACTTAAACCACGTGTGGTTTATTGGCTCTATGTCTCCATCATTAGGCCTTCCTTCACCTATGCTTCGGTTGTGTGGTGGCCATGTGTTAAGACACAGGCCACCAAGAATAAATTAAATAAAATCCAACGCTTAGAGTGTTTGGGGATTACTGGAGCCTTGCGCACCACTCCGCTCAGTGCCCTGGAGGCGCTGCTTGGCTTACCTCCTTTGGATCTAGTTATTCAGGGAGAGGCCGGAGTGACTGCTCATCGTCTCTGGAGTTTGGGCTGTTGGTCTTTTAAAAATCCAGTTAAAGGACACAGAGAAATACTTAGCAGACTTCAGAAGTCGCAGCCTATCCTTGCGATGGGCTGTGACAATATGAAGCCAAGTTATAACTTTGACTCTATATATAGGGTCAGTATTCCGCCCAGAGAGGAATGGACTCGTGGGCCACAGGCTCCGGAGTCTGTCAAGGGGCTTGTCTGGTATACGGATGGCTCCAAGATGGACGAGGGGACTGAGGCTGGCATCTATGGGCCTAAGACGAGGCTGTCGTACTCTTTGGGAGGTTATACTACAGTATTCCAGGCTGAAATATTTGCTATTTTGGCCTGTGCTTATCATATTTTAGGGATGCTTTGGCTGCAAGGTCGGATTAGCATCTGTTCTGACAGCCAGGCTGCCCTGAAGGCACTATGTGCCAGTACAACAAGGTCTAGGTTGGTACGAGAGTGCCAAAAAACCTTGGATATTCTCTGCTCCCGCTGACCAGTACAGCTTTGCTGGGTTCCTGGGCATGCTGGAATCAGAGGAAATGAACTAGCGGATAAGCTAGCAAGGGAGGGCTCGGCCAATGTCTTTATTGGACCGGAACCTGTCCTTGGTATTACTCCAAGAAGGGCCAGACATGAGGTCTTAGACTGGATGTCTCATCAGCATGGCACTTTCTGGAGTAATCTCACTACTGCTAGGCAGGCTCGAGCTATGATCGAGGGACCTAGCAAGAAGAACAGCAAGATTCTGTTAACCCTTAACCGGGTACAACTTAGAGGTGTAGTTGGCCTGTTAACAGGACACAACACCTTAAAGAGACACCTACATGTGATGAAGCTTAGTGCGGATCCCACATGTAGGAAGTGTGGTAGAGAAGATGAGTCCTCTCTACACATATTGTGCGAGTGCGAAGCACTTGCTACAATCAGACACCTTCTCCTGGGCTCAGATAAACTGAGACCAGATGACATAAGGAGAACAAACCCAAGATCTATCCTGTCCTTCTTGAAGGCAACAGGACTTGAATGAATTCTCCAGTAAGAGGGGCACAATGGGCCCAATTATGTGGCCTACGTGCACGGGACTGAAAGGGCCCAACCCATTCATTTTCATTCATTCATTTATTCAACCTTTCATCAGGCCCCTAGTCAGCGTACGCTTAGAAATGCGTAAAACACTGTTTATGCACTCTGATTTGATTTTTGCTAGATGTTACAAAAGCTCTTACGAATGCGTCAAAATCAGAAATAACAACATAATGTGAAGTTTGTTCATTGCAAACCTAAAAGATCTCTATGATCAGCTAGCTACTTTTCAACAATTTTGATGGGATACACGTAATCCGAAGTGTGATTCTCTTCGCGTTTTCCTCTGATTGAAATATTATTTCTTTTGGAAAACTTATCAATATCATAATTTGAAACGGTGAATTTTATGCTGTTCCAATCGTACATGTTACACAATTCGGGTCTAATAAGGTAGTTAGTTCACAAATCCTTATCAGACCCTATAAATTTTGATAATGCACAATACTAAAAGTGGTAGTCATCCTCGTTATCAATGTTAAGAGAGTGCAGGTTGTGGAATTTTTCAGGGAGGATCATGTGACCACGCCCCACAAATAGAACGTATTCGTTGATTCGAACTTCAATCTTATGTAATCTCTTGTAAAACCAACCAGATCCTTGCATGCTGCATTGCTCCATCTCGGCTTGTATTTTAGCCATGTGCATGAACGTTTGAGGTTCTGAGCAGAGTTTCCTTTGTAGTTTTAAAATTTAGCAAGCAAGAATTGAATTTCGAATTTTGAAATTCACACTCTACGAAAATGTTGAATTTTATGGATGTAAATTTTAATATTCTCTCTGAAAGGAGGTTCTCAATTTTCTTCTTGTACAATGATAGGATTGTTTAAATATCGCCGGTGGAGAAATTTCTTGTATCGTTCGTGGCTAATCGAGAATTGAATGCCGACTCAATTTGTAAAAAACTCATATGTTTGCTTATGTGATATTGAGGCAGCTCCAGCGTTACGGGCCATTCGATCTTCATTCTGTAATAATGAAAAACAACTTTAGCAATCGAGACTTACGTATGCGGATGGATTAATAGGATACTAAGATATTTCCTTCTACTTATCTGTGGAATATCCCGCATATGCATATTAAAACTAGGCCGTGACTGATGGTTGGCCTCTGGAATAGATCTAGCATTCTGTAACAAGGCAAAAAAAAAACATTTAAGTTTTATGTCTGGTTTAATCAGTGAACTATATAACATTATATTTCTAGATTCTTAAATAACTATTGCAGTAAGGTGTACTAGAACGTGTATTGTTGTAACAGTCAATCATGTAGTATTACTAATGTAATGGGACATGATGTTTAAAAAAAAAAGAAAACACAAAGCCCAGCTTCCTCTCCCAGCATCGGTGGATGGAGTGTTATAGCCTAATGCCGGACTCCTCCATCCTCGCTATGCGCTAGCAGATGGAAGCGACCAGTGTTGGTGTGTCTAGCATCGATGACATCGTGACTCATGGCATTCCCCACTCCGACCTATAAAAATAAAATGGAAACATGTGTCACACCACTACCAAAATATGCAGACGTTTTTACATTTTGATAGCATAATATGTGATAATGTAACAATGGAAATATAATAAGGTACCTGTAATCGGGCAGGCTCCTTGCTTTGACCATCACCGTGCACAGGAATCCTCGAGGTCTCGACTCCAACCGGACGTCCCGGCGTCAGCAGGGAAGTACAAGTAGACTCGTGAGAATGCTTTTCGCGGATGTGCCTTATTAATACGTCTCTGCAAGTAAATAATACACCGCAGGTATCGCACTTATACTCCGTTTTCTTATGATGAATGTTGACATGTATGACTAGATGTTTATTACTATATCTGGATGCATGCTCCTCACACTGGTAGACGACGGAATGCGAGCCTTCCATGATGCATAGTCGATGATGGTCTGATAAGAAGTGAATGCAATGTGGTGACGTCATCGCTTTATATAGTGATGCTATGAAGTTGTCTATGCCCACTGGTTAAAAGTTGTCCACCAATGAGATGCATGAATGCTAAAAACTTCTGACGTAGCATCGCGTCTCAGATGTAATATGATGCGCATAACACGTGTGAATAGAATTTATGATCCAGCTGTAATGTGAGACATATCTATATATATTTACTGTTTTAATTTACATAAAGAATAGACAGTCAGAGTTGCAGTATAGAAATAATATTCACTCCCACGATACTAGGTCTAGTAGTCATATATACATTCCGTTCCAACGATTATCCAAATCTCTGAATAGTCATGAATTCATAGGACATAAACTGTTTAATAAACTATCTGTATCTACTCAACATACTCATATCATTGTATTTAGGAAAAAATTACATAATTGGTTAGTTTGTAACCCTTTTTACACCTTGGATGAATACTTCAATTGTAATAGTGTAATTTAGCTTAAAATATGTGTTATTTGTAACTTAGTAATTTAGCTGAAGTTTTATATTAATTCTATTTTTAGATTTGTATTAGACTTTGTCTATTGCTGTAATGGCCTAACGACAATTAAATTTATTATTATTATTATTATTATGACCTTGAACACACCTGCTCAAGACATGATACGTGAAAAAACGTGGGAAAGAAACTATCGATATTGTATAATATTAGACGTACATCCAGTCTCTGCTTTGAAATGTAGTGCTTAACAGAATACTCTCGTAAGAATATTAACATATTAGGCTAACTATTTCCAATCTCTCGCTATAAGTCTTTTGATCATAATAATGTTCTTGCGCCGGAATCCATTTTGTATTTTCACTATTTGCAAATGGAATGAACACCAGGAATGATACACGAGTTTATTACTATTGATGATATTATTTCACGGTAAGAGCATTATACCTAAAGATCAGACAGGAATGTTACATCAGTTTAGTATTATACATAAAAAATATGAATACATGGCTAAAGGTAATGCTTCACAATGTACATCACTACGAGGCAAAATGTTAAAGGGATAATATTTATTAATGAAGGAAGTTTAAAGTCTCACATGAAAGGAGATGTAACAGTGGTATGATACATGAGCACTTGATAAGAATTTTACGTCACACAATATCCGTATCTTATCTGCAGCGCATGTTCTGAAGGTTAGAATACTTCCGCATAACTCAGCAGAAATTTCTAGTGCATTGAAACAAAGCTGGTACAGTTCCACAATACTATATTGCTCACTTTTAGAAATAATTTTATTATTTGCTCGATTCCTCATAAATATACTTTACAAAACCAATGTGCAAATGATTAATGTTGTATTTATTAAGCCGTATAACATAATATCATTCCCTCTATAGACCATGGTTGAGGTTTACGCTACGGCTGATGCTGAGATGACCCCAGGGCCATAGTGAAAATTATTGTTTTAGGGAAATAGATTTTAACTTACACGCTAGTAAATTCATAATTGCTTTCAAAAAATTCAAAAGTGGTAGTTGGTTACGTGTTGCATAAATGTGGAATGAAATATAAAGTCAAATTCAAAAATTAAAACACATAGGTCGATGTTCCACAGGTTGGAGTAGGTGGTCTCGTGTGAACTCGTGGTTAGTGCTCTGCCATCTTGGATGATGTCACCATCCTGCCTGCTGCCCCTGTAGGGTAGGCAACCGGAAGCACGCCGGTGTGTTGCAGGTCATGATCTCCACCGGTGTCCCACCGGTAGAGGCTATCTACTAAAGTACACTACTGTGAAAACATCACATCACCAAACAATTTATAGAACTAGAACTGAAACAAAAGAGAAAACACACGAGTTTGTTAGAGTAACTCACAACATGATTGGTCCCATCATGCTGACTACAGCGAGAAGCCAAGCACGCAGTAACTCTTTCTTTGCCTCATAATGCCAGGAGAGGCAGGCGGAGCTATAACATGGTGAACGAACAAGCGGTCTCTAGCAGGGGCCTGTGGAACTGTTCCCATGTTCAACCAGGAGTGTCATGACAAATATAATAACATTTATCTTTTGTCATGGTACAAGCTACTCATCACAACAAAGCCAATATAAAAATACAACAAAAAACACTTCTGTTACTGCATTTAATAATTCATTATAATGTACTACATTTAACATCAAAAAATAACCGAGTATTACATAAAAATTCATTGTTATATACATTTTTTACAGATATATGTCAGTTCTTGTCTTCCTTACAGTTGAAGTAAATTCTGCAAATTCTATTTGGGCCACATTGACACTGGATGTACCTGGAAGATAATGAATAAGGTATTTGAATTTATTTACTTATTCTATTTAGTATTCTTTATACAGTGGAAACTTAATAACAGGATAACAGTGAGCTATTGTTGCCTATGTCCGCGAGGTCAGTGGTGTCACAGTCTTGGTAGATTCATGATAGTTAGCTTGCTTATTGCTTATCATCAGGGTGACAAGATTGTAAAAAAGAAAATCCGGGACACCTTACTGAACAAACAATACAATATTCCAACTTTCCCAGTGTATTCTTTATTTCAGCATATTATTCATAATAATAATAATAATATTAATAATAATAATAATAATAATAATAATAATAATAATAATAATAATAATAGCCTAATAATAAAACCAGATAAACTGATAACAAAGTGCCAGTATGTTTTTATTGAATCAATTATAATTACAATTATGATATGCAGAAAACAAGTTTGTCTAATCAGATTAAAATTGAACGGCGTCAGCAGAACTACAGATTTGTGATACCTTGACAATCGTGCTCTCACATAAAAATAAAAAAAAAAATTAAAAAAATCCATGACAAATCGACCGGCTCCGATATTTGATCCAAGACGTTACCATTTGGCCAACTATTTCTTGTATCATTCCACCCTTAAAATAATTTGATTGGCTATGTGTTACGTCGTCGGCTGCGGTGGTCTAGAGGTAGCGTGCCCGCCTCTAGATCCGCAGGTCGCGGGATCAAACCCAGCCGAGGTCGATGGGTTTTTCAGGACATAAAAATCCTGGGCACGGAGTCCTCCAGGAGGGACTTTAAGTCCATGTCGTAAATTTACGGCACGTAAAAGAACTTCAAGCCTAAATTAGAGCCTCTGGACAAAATTTCTCAGCCCTTTCACGTCCAAGTACTACCTTAGTTTCCTGAGGGGGGTTGAGAGGCGGATGGGCTTACCGCCTGTCCCTCTGCCCTCTCTCAGAAAATAAGTATAACAAAATTAGTAAAAGGTACTGAAACCTCCACTTGGAGGCCCCTTCGCCCCAACATAGGGGACTATAGGGTTCCAGATGTGTTACGTCAGTCATCTCCTTTCTGCGGATAACGAAAAATTTTTAGTAGGCCATGTCTCCTTCCATAATAATCTATCCACGAAGGCTTTCAGCTGTTGTTTGCATTAAAAACAAAGACATGTTTATTTGCTTAAATTTGCTTATTGTATACCACCTGTCATTCTAAATATGAGATGCGAACCCAGTGGCGACTTACAACCTGTAAGTACTTTAAGACCCGGGCTTCATAGTAAACCACTAATAGGTCACTGGGATTGTGAGTCAGTTGGAGAACTTAATGTTGTACCAGCACGTTGCCATGGTAGCTCAGTTGGTTAGAGCATCGGCAGAGAGAGCTGAAGATCCTGGTTCAAATCCCTGCTATGGCATTGAATTTTTCATTCTGACTTCACCTTTCCATCTTAGCCTACACACAGCCAGTGTGAAAGAATTATCATTCCAATTAATCAATATTGTTAATTGTAATTTTTCACAATAACGGTTGATCAATTGTTAGTTGTTATGGTGACACTTAACAATTAATCAATTGTTAATCTTTAACTGTCTTTACAATTAAAATGTGCCCCACACTAATAAAATTGAGTTTCTACAATAATTTTTGGGGAAAAAATGTTACAAATAAAATTTTAGCTCTTAGTATAAACAACTCTTAGCATATTAGTACAAAATTTAAATAAAATCGCTTGGGTTGTTTTCGAGAAAATCACGATAAACAATTTTTTTCATGTAAAGTTCCCTGAAAAATAACAGAAAGTAATTTCCAATCTTCATGTCACATCATCAGATGGTACCTAACCCAAATACAAAATTTTCTTTTCATATGATTGTCCATTCTTGAGCTAGGATGTTAACAGACACACACAGAAATGTTTCTTAAAAGTAGTATTTTTGGATTCAGGAGACTACAAAACATGTATTTCTGTTAAGAACTTAACTTTGAATTTGGAAGTCAAAAGCAATAGTTAAAAAAATAGATCAGCACATAGTCTAAAAACCCAAAAAGTTGAAAATTAAGGTCACCAGCAATTTGTAGTATTCATGTTGGGACTCCAGAGAAAATCTATGTATTCGATGGAGATCTCCAATAAGGTAGAGTTGGTACAAGATCCCGAACCAAGTTATCTTATATAACTTAAATTAACAATCTAACAAAATAATAATTTATGGTAACATTATACAATCATATTTTAAATTTTGGGTATTGTAAACATGGTTAACTGCTTTTAAATAATTATTTACTTTTTATGATGTGTATTTTATAAATAGACTGATGGCATAGTCTTGTGGTTAACATCGCTGACTACAGTTCCGTTGGCCCAGGTTCGATCCCCAGTACCTCCTCGGATTTTTATGAGGTAGGGAGCACTGGTAGGACTGCACTCAGCCTCGTGCTTCAAGTTGAGGAGCTACTTGATAGAGAACTAGTGGCTCCGGTCATGGAATCCACCATTAACAGCTATGGGTGTCGGCATGCTGACCAAATGCCCCACAATTCTGCCATCTGCATATGGTAGAGGATGCAGTTGGGTGATAGGCCTTGTCTCTTAAGGGATGTAGCGCCACTGAGTTTAGTTTTTAGTTTAGTATTTTGTAAATTTCTGTTTCTCTAAAATATTATTAATAAAATAAATAATATTACTAAACACGAGCTTTACTCATCTGGGAGAAAATATTTATTTTGTTTCTTGCAAGAAAATTGTTGTATACGTACATCTGTATTTATGTAATTATAGGTCTAAATAAATAAATAAAAAAATGTTTCAGAAAATAGAGAAGCAAGAACTGGTACCCGTCAAATAGAAAATAACTGAACAGTCACTAAATTGAGGAAATTTTATACATCTTAGACTCCTTGAAACTTATACTTTATCTTAAAAATGGTATAGAAATAATTCTTGACTACATTCTTGTTGGAATCATAATATTATTATGTAATAGATCTAACTGGACAAGCTTTGAGAGTGATATGTAGAGCTTCCAAACCTACAAAAAAACATAAAAATGTAAAACAATTTCTAAAACAATAATCAAATATCATACCTTTTCTGTCCTTGTCAGGTTATCATCACTTGCAGATCTTCTCATTCCATGCACACTGAAATAAAGAATGTGCTATAGTTAAGGAAATATTGTATTTTAAATAATCTGTAATGGGAAACCCAAAGAATTGGAACAAATTGACTAACATATGATATAAGTCTATAAAAACACATTCACTTAAGTTCACTTTCACTTTCATATTCACTTCATTATAATTTAAATCTTAGTAGTAACTTGTTTTTGAGAGGACTTTCTCTCATCCTTAGCTACAATCAACTGCCAAACTTACGTCTTGTAGTACCAAATGTTGCTGCTGTGACTTCATGAGTTTTCTAATTAAGCCTATCTTATTCTACCTTAGGAAGCGATAATTTTGAAGGTGATTCCTGTTTTTCTGCATATAGAACTTCTCCAAAATGCATCACATGATGTGGATTTTAAACAAAACCGCTTCCTTGGCTACGTTGAGATATTGTGACATAATCAATGAAGTGCTCCATTATCTGATTCAACTGACCATATGGGGGAAGATCTATACACAGAAAAACAGAAATCACCATCAGAATTTCAACATCCCAGGGGAGAATTAACTAGGTCTAATTGGAATAGGCCTACTCGTAAAACCACAGCAGCAACATCTGATGGTATAAGATGGAAGTTTAGCAGCTGAGTTTGGAAGGAAGACATGTTACATATTAAATAAGTTCGTAGGCTTTCATGGCAGTTGTGATATATAAACTGAGGGAAAATAACACATTACGACCCGACCGAGCCCCCCACCACTACGAGAAACCTAGCGGCGGCATTAGAACTACTAGGAAAGTAGCGACGGTGGCGACATCTAGTAAGGAAATGGTGAAAGAGAAAAATAACTTATTATTCCTTTATTCTCTTCTTCTCTTCCTTTCCCTTCTCTTTCCTCTCTTCCTCTCACCTCCTCTTCACCCTACCTACCTATTCGAGACCTATTCCTAACAGTAAATTTTGGATCGAACGCATGACCCTTAGCATCGTAGCCAAGAGACTTAGCCGTTATGCTACGAAGGACAGTTGAGCAGTGAAGGAAGTTCCGGTATATTTTAGTTATCTAATTTAGTTGGCGCTAGCGAGTGTTAACGCAAGAATCGGGTTTTCTAATTTTGAGATGGTTTGTTTGTTATGAAAAGAGTAGTGTTGGTGCAAGGGAATTTTTCTGCATCAATTAACACGGCGATTTTTAAAATTGGGAAATATTATGTAAATTTCGATTTTTTATATAATGTGAATTTTTTTTTCTTTCAAATCGGTGTTTAAAGATCGTGAAATATGATGTTTGGTACAAGGGTATTGTTTTAATATAATTCGTGAAATTTTATTTTGTTTTTATAATCGTTTTTAAACATTGTGAAATATTATGTATGGTGCAAGGCAATCATTAGAGTAAGCTGCATTACCGGCGCTTAGTAGCGGCCAGCAGCGGGGTAGATGCGCGCGGGACGATGCGCGGTAGGCGGAGGGGAAGCCTGCCTGGCGGAGAAGGCGACCGGGCCGATGGAAAGGGGAGCCGCTCGGGTCGCAAAGTGTTAACTTGCCTAAACTGATTGTATTGGCTATCTGGGTTGGATCACGTTAAAAACACGATATGGCCCAACCCGGACAGCCAATACAATCAGTTTATACAAGTTAAATATTAGGTGATACATTATAATGAATTTGTGTGTACGTTTTTATATATTAGGCCTACCATAATTATGCAAATCTAATGTACACCTTTTTTGTCCATTGTAGCATTCAAAATAGGAAGGTGTGTTAGATTCAAATGGTACATTAGATTTGAATGCAATTTTTTTTGTAGATCAGCAGTAACTTTATCACTTATGTAACAATGCACTGCTGAAATTCTTGATTTGGTTATGTTTATTGCTGGCCTGTTACAGTATGAACAAATGAGAGCTGACACTCAACCTGAACACCAAGTGGTAGGGTTCCTTGTGGAGGTATTTGTCATCCCACACTCTCTTCCCTATTCTTTATACCAACCTTTATTTATTGGCATTCACAAATCCATTGTTGTTTAAACTAAAATGATAAGATAAAATAACAAATAAAATATCTAAAATAAAATAAAATACCCTACCAATGATGTGCATTTGCCAACAAACACTTTTTAAAATGATTTTAAGTTTCAAAGTTGGGTGTACATTAGATTTCATGGCACATTAGATCAGGGCCGTCGCGTGGTTTGTTGGCGCCCGGGGCAAGATTTCGTCAGGCGCCCCCCCCCCCAACTCAATCCCACGTGCACCCTCCCGACAGTCCACCTATCTGTAGGGATTCAAACACAAAAACACAGCGAACGACATGACGCGACACTATCAAATACGTATAAACATAATGGGGTTAAACACGCAATGAGCGACGCGACTTGGGGCGACATGGACTGGACAAGTTCCAAGCCGCATCGTGTCCAGTCGCTGGTTAGCAAAGTTGCGCGTCAGGTTGCTTCGCTGTCTGTGTTTTTGTGCCCAAAAGTGACACCTAATCGGATTACCTTACAAAAATACCAGAAATAAAATTACTTAAGTTTTTTAATAAGATTGTATTGAAAATCAAATTAATACAAGTTTAGTAATCTAAGAAAATTTTAAGAATCATAAAAAATACTATAGGCGTTATTAATGGACTACAAATTAATAGTGTGGGAAACCTCGTTACATACATTGAATAGAATATAGAAAAGGGAACCGTGTTTATCAAATTAAGATAAGGTACTAAATATTAAATGGCATTCGCCTAGTTTTTGCACGAGCAAATGTCGTTAGAATTTCCATCAAATCTATTTTTTGTGCTTCATCGTTTTCAATGGACAAGAAGGCCAGCGAATTCAGTCTCTCCAATGACGTAGTTGATCGTAAATATGTATTTATAAGCAAATATTTATTTTGGGATAACTTAGCAAATATAGGCCTAAAGTTATTGGTGTCAAATATTTATTTGTTCAATAAAAACATACAACGCAATATTCAAAATTCAGTTATACCTAACTTTAAAAAATATGTTATGTACATCCTACTTATTTTTTCAAATCATGTTGTTTTATTTTTGCCGTTGCCACGGCGCCCCCTGGTCGCGGCGCCCGGGGCGATCGCCCCGCCCACGCGACGGCCCTGCATTAGATTTAAGTAATTAAAATATTTTATATTGTCCATACATATCCATCTATGAGGTTGAATAATTAAAAAGTAAGGTAAAATCCAATTGTAGAGGACCTGTATTTTAAAACTGAGATTCACTTTATAAAACACTTAATATTACACGTATTTTGTTATAGATAGTTCTTCGGAAGATGTTGTTTTGGTTAATGATTTGGTCAAACCCACCCACCCTAAATAATACATTTTCTTTTATACTATGATCTGGCAAAAAGAAGCATGATTTCCACCATATTTCTGTCCACGAATATTTAAGAAACTCATGATTGGACGTTAGAAGTGTAATGTCATACTGCTAGAATTGTGGGGGTCAACAAACCTCGCAGGAGATATAATATGGCACATTTTCGGAATGGGAGAATTCAGTAGGTTTATGCCCTACTAAAGTACCTATTGACTCAGTTTATGTTACATTATTCTACAAATGTGTTTGCACTCCACTATGGCTACCACCTCCACTTTGCTTGCTTATTTATGTGGACAGTATTATGCATTATTTAGACAATCTGTATGATTAAGATTATGCTACATTACTGTTCAAATGCATTTGTGCTCCACTAAAGCTGCCACCTCCGCTTCACTGGCTTGACTATACAGTGGCGGCTCGTGGCCGGAAAATTAGGTGAAGAGGAAAAAAAATGCCACATGCTTACGTTAATAACCGAACTCACCTAGGCCTATGTCTTGTATAGCAAATCAATCCTTCGATAGTCCTTTATGGCTGCAAATTTGTCGGTGATATCATCATAGGACGGCTGCATTTCTTCTAGCTGCAGTAAAGGTTCTTTCTGAATTGAAATATTCGCTAAACAAGATACTTATCTGGCAACATTTTTGATCCTTCATTAAGTAGGCCTACGTCGTGATCTGACAGCTGGCACAATGATGATTTGATTTTAAACAATGCGGGTAAGAATATAGTTATTATTAATAAAATCTGATACATTTTATTCATGGAATACTCTTAATAAATCCCAATCGGGATTATGAGTTTCATTAGATAAATTCGATCCTGCTTTTCCGCCGCGAATCTATTGATGTTTATCGTAATTATTATTCTCCTAATCAGATTATTTAGAATATTCCATTCATGCGATGCGGACTTGAAATTGACTAATAATCTTTAGCAATGCCTCGGATATCGACCAATGACTGTTGTTTATCTTATAAGTTAATATGCTTGCAAGGGTCGGAAAGATGCAATTTTATCTGATAAACTTCAGCTCGTTACTGGTTACAAGGCATTAATATGCAGTGATTAATATGTCACATGTCGTATGATTGCCTATGAAAAAATATGCATTGTAGGAATGAAACGTCGTGATTCAACGTTGTCGTCCTATGGCGTCCTATCGGTGACGATCTCCGAAGATGGTTCAGTGTTGTGACACGTAACAGTGGGCTTTCATCACAGTACACAGTAGTCTTGGTATATGGTGACACACATTAAATAAATTAACTTCTAGTCTCATCCTTATGCCTCACTTTTGTGCTATAGAATCGAACGCCTATGATTTTTTTTCCGTTAATGATATTTAATTTTATGAGAAAGAATCCAAGCTCCTCTACCGTTCATACTTCAATGAAGTATATGGTTGTTTATAAACACCTTTTAAATAATTAATTGAAAATTGTTAAAAATAAAAATTCTAGCTCTTTAGCGTCTATGCAAATCGTGTGGAAAATTTAAAAAAATTGTTAGTTTTTTTTTTATAAAATCGTGAAGAATGAAAGTCTGTTCTAGCCTCGCCCAAAGATGTAAGACTTAAAAGAAAAAGTCGTCAATCTCCCCAGAAGATATCTAATCCAAATACGTTTTATTTATACACGATGTTTAGTTCTCAAGCCACACAGACACGTTCCTGAAAATATTATTGGACAGAGGAGAATTCAAAACAGGTATTTATGTTAAAAACATTGATTTCGAACATTTATTACCTTTGGTACGGGTAGAGGAAGTGAAATTGGTGCTTTGTTATTAATGGAGCTAGCAGAAGAGGAGTAGGTATGAAACCCGCCACACACTGTCATAGTAGCAGCTTTCTGTGGTAACCGCGCGGCGCGCGCATCTTGCAGCCGAAGAACGACACCTTCGTGGGTAGTCTGATCCCTTCAGCATGGACGTGGGATAAGCGAGAAAAATGCTGCTTGCAGCAACAGCTAGCATCATTTTTAGTGGACCAGACTACCCATGGAACAGGGGAAGTGAATCAAGGCTGCTTCGTGCTTCTTTGCAAGACTCGAGAGCTCTCTGGCGCCTCCTCCTTTAACATCACTCGTGGCGGGCAATACAAAATTACATAAATGCATTTATAGTAAAAACCAACATTCGAGATATGGGAAATAAACTTTAAAAATACGTATTGTAAAGGAAAAATACTGGTGAAGTGCTACTTCACCTACTTCACCTGAATAGCCGCCACTGTGACTATATGGATAGTATTTTGCATTATTTAGACAATCTACAAAAATTCACTCTTCCTAACCCAATAGTCACTAAACCGGAATATGTCATCTACTGCAATGGTACTGATAAGCAATGTTCAAGGAGGATAGTTGGTCATCCTGCTGAGTCGGGCGTTTATGCCAATTCAATTGTTTTATGTAATGTCCAGCAGAGTAAGCAAATTAAGCAAATATTCAAACTGCAAAAAACCATACTAAAAGTTACTACCAGTTACCAGTAGGACACCTAGTAAACCGATATTCGAAACATTAAAAATCTTGCTCCTACCATCCCTTTATATATTACAAACTGTAACATTTATACACAAAAATGGGAATCTATTCATGAAGAATTCTCAAATACATCACTACCAGACAAGAGCAGCTAACAATGTTCATTTAGATTTGAAGCGTTTTTAAATGTAAACAGAGTATTTGTGGGCTTCTTTATGAATTTCTCGTGAGCCGATGTTCTTTTGTTAGCACATGCGCGTAGGGGCGTGGCTTTTGTTTAGCTGAGCGGTACCGCTGTTTGGCGAGCGCAGTGTGTCTCGCAGCTTGCCTTCACAATGTAACTAAAAGGTGGTCCTTTCAGCGCAGATTTCTCCGGAACTAGGTCGGTGAGTGAGAAAAATGAATTTTCTTGATAAAGATTTTTAAGCCCCGTCTGGGCATAAGTGCCTTCAGCACGAGTTGGCCATATTAGACAGTATTTAGAAGCTTAATTAAATATTACCGAATATTTCGGAAGTATATTGTACTTAAGAAGAAAGCCTTACAGAATATGGTGTGCCTACTTATAACAGTTATTCGCTTAGGTTTTCCCCTATTAGCGTGGTTATGTTAAAGCTAGTATTCCAGTTTGGGTGCGTGCCAAGGTCTGTGATCCCGCGATATATGTAGGTCATGTTCCATATTACTGGATTTCTATTATTATGTTATTTATTGCGCCCTGTAATTCATTCAGTATCGCGATGTTAAGCGAGTCCATATTATTCATTGATATTCAAATTGCTGTTTGCGGTATATGCCATCATTCTGTTCTGATGCAGTGATATTTCTAGTTGAAGATGTGGGATAGAAATTATGCCGGTTATTTATATGCTCTTTTCTTAAGGATACAGTTTTCTGGGGATAAATTCCTTGGCATTTGAAACTCAAATTTATTACAGTTCTGAAAATAAATTCTTTAAGGTTATAAAAATCACATTTATGCTATTTTGCGGCCCTGTTAATGTTGTTAGTTAAATATGTGGCCGAGTTATGTCCTTGCATTCTTATTTGCTGTGCTGCTGTGCTATTTATAACCTGTTGCTATCTGCTGAGTACAGTAACCTTATGCGTGTTTATGATCGTTTGCCATTTGATATTTTCGGCTTTCTCCTTCAGAGATCTTTTGGGCTATATTGTTCATATTACATAAATTATTTCTAAAACTTATTCTAGCCATTATTTCAATTCCTTGGGGGAGACTTAGTACTAGTTTTCCTCTGCATTTTGCGGTAGTTATACATGGGAATTTTGCTTATTATTGTAGTTCTGTGTTTCATTTTCTATTCACATTATTGTGTAGTAGGTTGGGTATTTAGGCTGTATCCTGCGTTAGGTTCAGGCCGCTAGCTATTCTGATTCATGTCTATCTTGACTACCTTATTTGCCTTTGCCAGATTTAGATCTTATTATATATAATCTTGGTTAGGTGCTGTCTGCATAGGTAGGCCTATTATTAATCGTAGTACCAAAATTCTTAATATTCTTAAAACAAGTAATTGTCTTGTAGGACATTATCTTAAATTAAATTAATTTATTAATTATAATTAAATTATATAGAGATTTGTATTTACATTTTACATACATACATTGGTGAAAATATATAATTGTTACCCTGTTTACAATTGTGGCTAGATCATTTCTTATTTTGATATCCTACCTCACCTTGCATTGTTGGTTCGATCTACTCCTCCGGGTCCAAACCCAGTATTGTTCGCTTCCAGAGTTTTTATAGGTAGCAGATTTGAAATATAATATAATTGATTAGATTATTAGTAAGATCCTTGCTGTTTATAATTATTTAATAATATATTCTTGTGCACTGAATTTAATGGTATTTATATTTAGAGTATTTCTCCCCGTTGTTTATGAAAGAATTAATTAATGACTATTAGTATCTATTATATAACCTAACAACATACATATATACAGTGAGACGAAGTTACGCAGTGCAGATTGTCATAGAACTACCAGGAGTTTGATCAGCATTTTTCATATAGGTTTTATTATGTAGGCTATAATAAACTACCCAATAATCTTAAAGTTCTAAACACTCATCATTTTAAAAAGCAAGTAAAAACTCTACTTCTAAAATATTTATTTTACAATGTACAAGAATTCCTTAACTCTTAAATATAGTCAAAACCCCATATGACATTCTTATAATATATTGAATATGTATATATTAATATTTAATTAAAAGAAATGTATAAATGTGTAGGCCTATATTAATTATTGTGTCATTATTATTGTGTCATTAATTATTAATTATTATTCTGTCATATGCATTGCATACCATGATAAAAAATCATGCCTATAGAATTAAGACGACTGACGAAGCTATGGACATTGTATCCTGACAGCTAATAAAATATATTAACAATAATAATAATAATTACTATTATTAGTCAGTCAACCTTCCATTTTGTATGTCTGGGTAAGGTGGTGCTGCCTAGTAGCGAATGGTGGCAGTTTCATTGGTTTGTGTATGTGCTCCGTAAATAGCTGCTATCTGGCGGTGAGTTGTATAAGTTTTGTTTCCTGGCTAGAAGCCTACGTCACATCCTGCATCTTTCTCTCTCTCACAATGATCGCCATGACTGTAAGTTTGTTCCTTGTTCTGGCTGGCAAGGCCAGGGCTGTAGCATAGGGTTCCTTCTGCTTTAAGATCCCTAAAAATGCGTTAACTTTGTTTCTCATGAGCTGTTGTTAATGCAGAAATGTTTGTAATGGTTTCTGTAGAGTATGAAATTCAACCGTGGCGTGGGTCACACTTGGCCATGCTGCCATTCTAAGCCATAGTTGTCTTCTCTGTTTGTATTAGAATTTTGTTTCTATTCCCATCCTTGCTTTTATGGCTGTTATGGCTTTTGTTTTTATTAAAACTAAAACTAAACTCCGTGGCACGACATCCCTGAAGGATCAAGGCCTACCGCCCGACCGCTGCGTCATCTACCTATAGGCAGATGGTAGGATTGGGGGCATGTGGTTAGCATGCCAACACCCACGGCCGTTAATGGTGGTTTCCATGATCGGAGCCGCTACTTCTCTATCAAGTGGCTCCTCAATTTGAATCACGAGGCTGAGTGCACCCCTACTTTGTTTTTATTGCTTAGTGATAACTGTGGTAGCTTAGGTTGAGTCCGCTATTTCTATTTTCAATCTAATAGTAGATTTCCGTTTTCCCGCTACTCGGCATCCATCATTGATTTTAGCCCATTTTGTGTAGTTCTGGTTTAATTTCTTCAAACATTTCTGCATTACCCTCGTTTTATCAAGTCACATAATATTATAATTTCCTGCCCCCTTAATTTTTTTAGATTTTTAGTCAGTTAACTTACTTTTCATTCTCAGTTCCTCCCCTGATCATTGTGTTTGAGACCTACGTGTTGGACCGAGAAGGCAGCCCAACCGTAGTATTTTCAGCATTTGTCTCCATTCTAATTTTCTTCTTGTTTTTCAGGACTAATATGAATTTGTTTTTGATATAATAAATAATGTAAAATATACAAATTTGTCTTTCCAAAGATCTAAGTTCATTATTTTAATTTGAGGCCCTTCAGGTGAATGTTTTACTTATGTGTATCCAATTTCCAAAATGTCTCAAGCTTTAAGTAATCAATCTATTTTTTTTTACATCGTCATTAATTTTAGTGTGAATATTAATTTTTTATTTGTTATGAATTTAGCTTAATGTAAATAAAATTGTAACACTCCAATTATTCTGTACATTGTATTATGAAATTTAATGTATTATAATTTTATTTTGGAGACTTAGAAAAGATATAAAAAGATGTTCCATATCAAATTAAATTGAGAAAAACAAAATGCTGATGTCAGGCTCAGTTATTTAAACTTGTCCCTCCCGGGGAAACCAATTAATCTCTGGGCAGGCCCATATTTAATTTAGGCTAGCTCTTCCTAGGGTGAGAACCTGCACTTTCCTTCCACATTTCCCATAGGGGAGTTCACTGCCTCGCTAAAAAAATAAAAATAATAAAATATAAAAAAATTTAAAAAAAACATCGTCCGTGTAAATGTGCATATCACATGAACAGGTCCTCTACACTTGGACTATGCCAAAAATAATATCACACAAGAAGAAATACCTATGTCAAAATAACAATTTGGAAAGTTCCACTATGTAGCATTCAATTTATATTTCTGTAATCAAATAAAATAGAACTAAACTTACAATTATATAGAGAGTAACATGGAACTCTTTGAGAAGTGTTATTGATAGTGTATTAATGTTTTAAGGTGTAACTTATGTGGTAGGCCTAAATATGTTCACATTTTCTCATTTTCCTTGATACTTAAGTTAGAATAAAGATTGTCTTTTCATAAAGTAATCTTACACATAGTTCAATATAGTACAGAGCTTGTAATGGTGGTTATGAAACCATGGAAACAAAACAATGCTCAGAAACACCGTACAGTTGTAAGAGTGGATTTGTTTGGTTGGTAGGCTATACATAGTGTTCTGAGAGTAAGATCAATAGCTTGTTTCAAATGATAAGTAAGAACATATAAATTTATTTTTATTTCTTATTTCTTCAGGAAGATAAATTTCTCAAGAAAGAAGCAATAACCAATTTGTTGGTAATCACTCCCGTCTGTTGCAAGCTGGTAATCACTCCTGAGAATCAAATGTTCATTGAAAACAAAACTATTTGAGACAAAAGTGTCATTTTTGTATCATATGTGTGGAAGAAAGTCAGATACCTAATAACTGGATATTTCATATATCTAACAATTCAAGATTTCAGAATTCATTAAAAATATAGTCTACATATTTTAATTTCAAGGGAAGCCTGAAGTGTTTGTATATTTTGAGAAGTTCCTAGTTATTGCAAGCATTTGCATTCACATGGCAGTATACCTAAAGAATCTTACTTTACAGTGAATAAAAATGTTAAATTTTGATCCCAATTTGATTTATTTAAATGCTATTTCACATAAAAACAAAATTTCAGTGTTTTTTCATGTTAAAACCAAATAGATTTACAGCTCATGTGGTGCAAAATATAGCATATTTCTGCAAAAAATATCAAATACATTTGGATCTTAGGACTTTCATTTTCTAGATTTTAACACTTCTTACAAGTTGACTATTAATACTTCCTGTATTGTAGATAACTTAACATGTGCAGATATTATACTTATGCCACATTCAATAAATAGTCTATATTACTTAAAGGTCAAAAAAACATTTTCCAATTAATTTTAACCCTTCAATGCATATTTTTCTCTGAAAAAAGTCACCCTTTTAGAAAGCACAAAAGTCAGTTGGTAGCCATCTTGCTGGCTAAACATGTGCACAGTTTGCAACATCATAAGCAAACAAAATTGACAGTGTTGATACAAAAATATTATAACAATGATTAATTGCATCATTACTCACGTAAATTGATTACAATAAATTAATATTTTGTTAATACCGGTATGTAATTAGTTTTGAAATGGCTATATTCTGTATGTAGGCCTACCGGTATTTCATTTTATTCTTTATTGGTAGCATATACAGTAGAGTTCCGCTATTCCAAACTAATTGGGACTGAACACTGTTCGGTTTAGCTGGAATTCGGAATAGGCGGATTTCATGAATAATATCAACGTATTGACTTGTTAGGGTGTAAATTAAGTGTGGGGAATTGTATAAATGGAGCTGACGTGTGCTGTAAGTAACCAGCTTTCATTCCAATTTGGTTTCAGGCGTTTTCATCAAGCTTAGGCTCTATGTATGTCTCTATTTAACTTCTTTGTATTACAATAAATGTACGTTTTTTCATGAACGTCTTTTTAATTTCACCTATCTTTAAGTTAAGTTATCTGAACTCTGTTCAGAATAGGCGGATTTTCGAAATAGCAAGGTTTGGAATAGCGGGACTCTACTGTAATAACTTCATTGTTAATGTATTTTTATGTTAAGACACATCTGCTGAGAAACCCATCTTGTTTTTTCAAAGGGAATATTACTTTACAGGAAATGAACGAATGAATGAATGAATTTAGCAGATCAGATCCCATGAAGGGCAATGGCCTCTTATCTAAGGGAAAGCTCGTTCAATGTCCTCATGTGGTGTGCTGGTCCACATGATTTTAATCTATTTTAATCTAGTTTTTTCCTTTCGAAAGTGCATATTTGATAGTCACTACACTTAAAAGATTTGGCACTAAGTAATCAGTCTTAGATTTAACTATGACTAGGTTGGTATTAGTTTCTTCCATTTTTCTTGTCTCCTTGCTATCCTGGATCAGTGTACCCCCGTGAGGTTCGTAAATGCATCTGTCCATCTTGTAGCCGGTCTGCCTTGCAGTCGTTTTCCAATGCGCAGGTCCCACATCGTTGTTATCTATGCGCATCTGCAGTTATGTAGTCGTGCCAGGTGACCTCCCCATTTCCACTTCAGGGTTGTCACTCGCTGGGCTACGTCAGCTGTATTTGCCAAGGTTCTTATCCTGATGTTTGGGATCTTGTCTCTCAGGGATATGCCTAAGTTTTTACGTTCCATTTTCCGTTGGCAAACCTAGATTTTTTTTTTCTGTGTTTCTGTTAACTTTCAGGTTTGGCACCCGGCACCTGTACAGTGCAGGATTCTAGTGCTTCAGATCTTAGCTTTCGGTTTAGGTTTTTGTCTACTAGGATGCGTTTTAGTGACCTGAAATTTCTCCAAGCTATGGCAATTCTCCTTTTCAGCTCTTTTTCCATGGTCTGCTTGAAAGAGACTAGCTGTCCCGGGTAGATGTATTCTGAAATGTACTGTAGTGTTGTGTTCACTGTTATTGGGAAAGGATGCCGGTTGGTCATAACCTGGGTTTTGTTCATGTTCATTGTTAGTCCTGCATCTTTGCTCGTGTTGCTGAGGTCTTGGAGCATTGCTTGTAGGTAGTCAGGCTTGCTTGCTAATAGGACTCCATCGTTAGCGAATCTCAGATTTGTCAGTCTGTTGCCATCTATGTAAATCCCATATTTTCCCTTTCAATTCAGATTTTGAAATATTTCTTGCAGTAGGCTCGTGAACAGTTCAGGTGAGATTGGATCTCCTTGCCTCACACCTCTTTCAAGCTTGAATGTTGGACCTTCTCTTTCTGTTGTTATTTTTGCTTGAGCTTCGTTGTACAAGATTTTTAGAATTCGTATGTATTTATGTTCGATTCCTTGTCTTTTTAGTGCTTGGAGTAGGCTACACTTATATGTTCCGCCTTGACGAAGGCTTTCTTGTAGTCCACAAAGATAAGGGTAGTGTAAATTCTTCTGCCTTTTCCATTATTTGGTTTACTGTCTGCAGGTGATCAACCATGCTATACCCCAATCGGAATCCTGCTTGGTCCTGTGATTGATTTTCGTCTAGTTTCTTTGTGATTCATCTCGTGATTATTTGCATACCTAATTGGAAAACTTTTCAGGTAGAACGCAGCAATTTGTAGACTGTCTGACAAACGTGACATAAATGAAAGATAGAGATTGTTTTTGTCTGAAAGGTTGTATCAATTTGTGAGAGCATAGACTTCACAGGTTTATTGCTTGGGAATATCGTGTTTGCCAAAACGTTAGTATAAGCAATAAATTATAGGATATAAAAAACTTATTAAACAAAATCAGGTAAACTGATGTAACAAAGTGCAAGAATGCTTTCATGAATCAATTATAATTGCAATTATGATATGCAGAAAATAATTGTTTTTAATCAGATTAAAATCGTCCAGCATCAACAGAACTACAGATCTGTGATATCTTGACAATCACACACTCACGTAAATAAAAAAAATTAAAAAAATCACGTAAAATTGGTTGACTCCGGGATTTGAACCAGGAACCTTCAGAACACAAGACCAAGACATTACCATTCGGCCAAATCTCTCAATTTTATGATCGAGTTTGTGAAGGAATAGTAGGCTATTATTTGTCAAAGCTAAATGTATTGCAACTTGAAATTCTTAAAATATGTCAACATTTCACAAAATTCAGTGTCAAAAACTCCGTTAATTATTTCACAGTAATATATCTTCTGTGTATAACAGTATTCATGTAGTACACAATTTCAACTTGATCAACGAAGAAAACAAACATCTGACAGCATTGCAGTCAAAGTCCTCATGATTAGAAATGTGGCATTGTTGTATTTGTATTGTAGATGTGATTTAAAAAAAATGTGACTTTTAATTAGTTGTTACTTTAGTACAGGTCAACTGTTTTTGTCCAAAATAAATAGCTTCTTTCCATGGATGATATAAATGTGTATACCAAGTTTCATGAAAATCTGTTAAGCGTATTTGAGTTATCGCACCTTTTGTTACATATTACCATAAAAAAGCACTAAATTGGGCATTATAACGGTACCGGCCAACCGATTTTGTCCAATATCAACAGATGTCTTCCCATGGACATTATAAATGCGTATATTGAGTTTCATGAAAATCTGATAAAGCGTATTTGAGTTATCATGCCTTTAAAATAGACACTAAATTGGGTTTTACTCTGGTACCAGTCAACAGATTTGGTCCAATATCAATAGGCTTCTTCCCATGGACATAGGAAACCAAGTTTCATTAAAGCGTATTTGAGTTATCGTGCATATAGACACACGGATGGATAGACAGACGGACAGACATTTTCCCATCCCCCACACAATCTCATAAAGTACCATACTGGCACTTAATAATACAATAGGGGTATTGTCAAGGTAGAGATAGAGATTTGGAAACAAGTTAGGCCTACAACAGAGCATGTATCTTAGGGTACAAAAGAAAAATGTAATAATGTTAAATAAATTGCTAATTACACAAATCTAAATAGTGAAACCAAGGTGATCGCATATATTTATGCGAAATCACATATAAGGTACCTGGCATGAGTGACACTGAAAATTAAGATGTGTAATAATTATGCAGTACTGATCCTGTTGGCTGGAATGTTAGTTACGTTGAACCATTTAAGTAACTTAAAAGTCATGTGACTAGTATATACCGATTAAACATAAGATATAAGGCGAGACATGTAATTAAATAAGCCTATTTTTACCATTTTCACAAATGGCAGATGTTGAAAACCAAAGTGCAAAGTGCAAAGTTCACAGATATTTCCCTGAGGATGACCCTTGCAGGAGTTTAGGTATGCTGAAGATGTACTTTTCTTCTATAAATCATACACTTCCTTTTAAGAATTTTGTTAGGATGAACTCCCACTCAATAACCACAGAAAAAAGTGTATTGAACAAAGGTAGTGTGTGATAAGTTCAGTGTTGCCAAATGTAGTTCAGACAAAAGCTCTAGATTAGTAACAAGTGCCAATTTAAAATATTAATGAAAGAATGCATTCAGTGTGCAAAGAACTTCAATATTTATTCATACTGGAACCAGGATCAGATTTAAGAGTATGCCGCCTATAGGCTAAAATCCATTTGCCGCACACTCTATAGTTAATATTTCCTTAATACGTTTGTTTTATACAACAAAATGGTTGAGTTCATTGGTGTTTTCATCTTTTTTAAACATAAAGTTCATTTAGTTTAGATAGAATTAATTAATTAATTTGTTCTTGGAGATCAGTGATCACTATTTTAAAATTATTTTTATATTTTAATGCTAATCTTTTGCATAATTGAACTGTCCTATATGGTGAAATGAAATAACATAAAATGTAGTTTTACTGGTTTATTTGTTTTCTGAAGTTCCTCCTCATAAAATGCACCTTCTACATAAGTTCAAAATCCTGAAGCAGATAAGTGAGTGAATAAGTTGATTGAATTTTTTGTTTCGGTGGTCCATGATGGCAGGTATCCTTTTTTAAACATTTTCCTACATTTTGACACTCTTACATAGTCGCCTTCAACAAACTTTGGTTCCGTATAGCATTCCTTGTAGCAATACTTTATTTTAAGTAGACTATCATAATTTACCAGGTTGGGTTTCATCTAACTGGTTGAGTGATATGTCATGTTGTATTGTCTAATGAGTTCTGGTAACATATCCATCCATTTGTAACTTCCTCTTGCAGATTCACGATACATGTTAGTTTTAAGAGTACGTAGAATAATGATTAATACCATATATTTTTTTAACGCTTCAAAATAAGCGTTTTAATACTTCGTTCCCATGTCGGTTTGGATATGCTTGGGCGGAGTGTTAAGAGTTTTGCATTGCAGCGGTGACATCCTAACCGTTATTACTTTTCAACGGTCATGCATAAACAAACTTGGAATACGCATATATAACTACCAACATGTACTTAAAACCTCTGTTTTCCCTATGATATGGAATCATTTCAATCAAATTTTTTTGTCAAGTCGTGCAGTATTTAGCTGGTAGTAAACTCATAATGGCTGCTTTATGTCCAGCCATTAGATAAGTTCTTTTAGATGAAGCAGCTTCTTCACATATTCAGTTTCTTAAAAGTCATAGTAGGGGAGGGCGCCCCCACACATGCCCCCCTCTGCATTCTGAAATGTCTTATGGTCTCATTAATTTGTTGGTACTCTATGCCTCTGTCAACCTGCAGTTGTTGCAGGGAGAATAAAAAAATATGTTTTTATGAAGAGTTTAGCAAGTATTGTTATAACTGCATCAGTATATTTATAATAATCCATCACCAAAGCTGTTGCTTGAAAGAAGGTTGCAGGAGAGGGGAAGTGTACACTCGCTTCCACTATGGTTCCTACAAAATACCAACCGCTGTCCACTACCACTCAACGCATTGGTAACAAGTAGACCACGTTTAGGTTCAATGGCACGCTGGACAAAGATCATTTGTGCCCCTACAACAGTGTACATTGCCAGTTTTGGTTCAGGAGGGAATTGTCCTCTGACCTTCTCTTTAAACAAGGATTGTTCCAATATCCACCATCTGTGGACCCACCGAATGCCAGCATTGTGTTGAAAACTTAAAGACCATGGAATGATAACTCTTTCACACTGGCTGTGTGTAGGCTAAGATGGAAAGGTTGAGTCAGACTGAAAAATGCAATGCCATACCTTGGATTTGAATTGAATCTTCAGCTCTCCATGCCGCTGCTCTACCGTTAAGCTACCATGGCAATGTGCCAGGACAACATTCAATTCTCCAACTGACTCACATATTCTGATATACCACCAGGCGTTCTCAATATGAGATACCAACCCAATGGTGATTTACAACCTGTAGGTAAGCCTACTTAAAGGCGCAGGCTTCATAGTAAACAACTAGTAAGTCATTATGGAATATTAACTCTTTCACATTGGTCGTGTGTAGGCTAAGGGGGAAAGGTTGAGTCAGACTGAAAAATTCAATGCTTCAGTATAAAATCTTCAGCTCTCCATGCTGGTGTTCTACCATTTAGCTACCATGGCAATGTGCCGGTACAGCACTGAGTTGGTATCTCATATTGAGAACATCTGGTGGTATACCAGGATGTGTGAGTCAGTTGGAGAATTTAATGTTGTACTGGTATGTTGCCCTGGTAGCTCTCAGGAGAGCAGCAGCATGGAGAACCAAAGATCCTGGTTCAAGTCCCGACTATGGGATTTAATTTTTCAATCTGACTCAACCTTTTCACCTTAAAGACAGTGTCACACTGCCTTGCAACTGACATTCATTCACACAGAGCTTACCTTAAACTATAAATGAAACTACCTAAGATGTGTTCCTCATAGCTTTGCACATAACATGCCAAATCCAAGTGGCACCCCGCCACATACTCCTAAACATTTTGCAGCCACAGGGTTGTGTGTCCTTGGGCACTTATCCAGTCTTTCCATTGGTAAATACAGGTCTGGGCCAATAAATTCCCTTGATTGGCTACGTAGCATTTTACACTTAAGTTTTGAAACCACAAGTGCGTTGTAAATAGGATACAACAAACAGCACTTCATTTGCACAGAATTAAGATTTAAAGTAGACTGAGCACACATAGTACCAACGTTCTTGGCTTAGGACTGATCAGAAAGCAAGACTATTTCCCTGAACAAGGGAGGAGCTAGAGAAAATCTTGCCACATCTTTCAGTCTAATAAATAAAAATAGTTGTAGATATTTTGTTTATGTTGTCCAGACATTCTCAAGGATCGTTGTGTTTGGAATTATGTTGAGTTCCCCCCCCCCTTAATAAAGTTCCTGATGACGCCCCTGCAAAAAGTTCTGAATATTACTCAGATTTGTACAGAACATTTTTTACATGTGATATTCCTTATATAAAACTAAAAAATCCAGAGCTCAAAAAGTTCCTTAAAAAATACACAAAATTTGTAACACTATAAGAATCAACAGTAAGAAAATTGTATGTCACTGTGTGTTATGAAGAAATGTAGAGTGTTCCTTCTCAGGGTTTCGTGCATTTTTCCGTGACCAGAGACTTCAGTTTGTGATGAAAAACTTTGAAAAAGTTTTCATTGTCCACTGCAACAATGATATACCCCCAGCATTGTCTCATTATACTTTACATGTATAAAATTCATTCATTTCATAATATTGAAAGAAAATATTTTTAAAATTTTTATACATATTTTTCCAGTTTTTGGTAACGTACATAAGAAAATAAATATTTTCAAGATTTTTAGCACATAAACATCCGCTAGCTAGTCATGAACCAAAATCCTTTAGGCTAAAATCTGTACTTCCATCAATGAGGCAGGAAGATCTGATAAGTAAAGACATAGTAATGAGTAGCACAACATTGACATAGAATAAATAAAAAAGGCAGTATTTTACATCATGCCCTCATAATAACTTCCAGGGTTTAAATAATAACATCAATTTGGTACACTGAAAAGCAAAAGAAGAAAGGGATGTTTATGTCTGGATAAAACCACAATAAGAAAACAAATTTTTTAAGTGAAATAAAATTGTGTTTTAGTTTATTCTTTGGATTTATTAGTGTGTTGATTATTAAAAGCTAAGATCTTACTATCATAACACAAACCTCTAGACTGCACATACCTGTGCCTTGGGAGTGGACGAGGTAAGCGTGAAGCAGGCACACCATTTTTTCGAGGAGACTCATCAGGATTCACTGCTTCAGACCTGTTCATCAATATAATGTCAATTAACTTGTATTGATTAAGTGATTCCAAGACAAATGAAGTACAGTAACTCATTTTTATTGTTTGTATAATTTATATTCTACATCAGGAAGGATAGTTTTAATTCCATTTTATAATTTTTTGGTCTGAAATTGTGTTCATTACTCTATTAAAACTTAATAAAAGAATGCAATATAAGGTATACCTGAAGCAAAATTGTGTTATGTAAGGAGAAAAACAAACATTTAAAATAAGGACAAATTTGAATGGGTTAGTGGGGGATTCAGAGTAATTCAGAGTAAGTTCCTATGAGTGATTTATAGGAAAAGGACAGTCACTAAGAAGGAGACTCAATGCTGTATAATTATATTAAACTAAGTTTTGGTGAAATGAAAGAAGTTCACTTCTAGCAGTTTAAAGTGATACATGGCTCAGGGAACTGATAACCCTCATTTTCAAAATTCAAAATTATTCAGACGGGTATCAATCAGTTAAATTGAAGTGTTGTTATTGAAATCAATTACGGGAATTTGAAGAAGCATGGCATGGAATTATGATTTTACAGGCATCTGTTCAAAATTCTTGATAGCAGTATTATTTCAATTATTATTATAATTTTAAGCCTTTATTGTGTTTTTGTGTTATATTCTTTTTAGTATTATCACATTTCTCAACAAAATTTAATCTTCATTATATATTTTTTTCATTTTTCCATACATCCTCTAACTTCAACTTACATTGTGGAACTTGCTCTACAATTTTGCTTGATTCCACCCCTCTACAGAAGCAATAAACATCCTTATAGACCTAATTGGTTTTATTACTTCTTTCTCAGAAAGACTAACAGGCAGGCCACAGGTATATTATTGTGTAAATTTTATTTTTTTATGATAATTGGTAGCATGTAAATCATTAAGACTTAGAACCTACTGGTCTGACTTATTCAAGGAAAAAGTAGGCAAACAATTGTGTATTGGATCCCAGCAGCGAAATTTTACTAGAAGCTGCAATATATTTCATCAGACAATAGCTGCACATTTCTCGTAGTTCTGGAAGCACCAACTGACTCCCAGCGCCTTCAACTTCGCGAGGCTTCTACTTCTAGAACATCCAGCTCAGAGACTATATAACCACACTCAACAGCAACACCTTCAGCCAGTCAGTCAGTCAGTTAACCCTGCAGTGCTCGCGCGCTGTTTCAGGACATAGAAGCTCGCGCGGTGTCTGAGAGACGCCGTTCATGTTTTACGTTGTTTCTATTCTTTAATGTTGTTTTAAGTGTTCATTTTGTTTATTGAGGGTGGTCGTAGTTTATTTAATATTATTGAACATGTTTTGCGTACATTGCTTAATTAAAAATATGTGTATTAAGTCAATTTACAGAAAATGAGCATTTAACTAACCATATTGGACACAAATCACTATTAGCACATTATGACTTTAATTAATTAACAATAAAACAATGTTGTTAGGCATGTAACTTTTTTAAAATAATTTTCAAATATTATTGCCCTAAGACTATGTAGGTATAACAACTTTTACTACTAGTTAGTGATCTCTTCTTATTCCATTTAGAAACTTTGTCCCGCCCTACGAAATATTTAGGCCTATCACATTCACTACAATCATTATCATCATCTGCTTCTTGTCCCGTGTCCGTAGACTCACTTCTAGACTCCGCAATGTCTTCTTTAGGATCACTATCGCAATCAAGTTCAACATCATCAGCTTCTTCTTCTAGCAACTTTGCACTATCTTCCAATCATTTGGATCAGAAAGATTATGATATTTCTTCTCCTTTCCACTCATTGCCAAGCCTAAAGATAAATAATTTCCATCAGAAAAGATTGGTATTGTAGGTTTCTGATCACTAGTTTCTGCAAGAAATTTGTTTTAAACCAGTAACTTACCATGTAACAGTAAAGCTCGCGCGGCGTCTCGCAGACGCCACCTACATTTTCGCAACAATAACTTCACCCCACCCTTGCTAGGCGAAAACTGGAGGGTTGCCGTTTGGATATGTTATTTAAGAGTAGTTGACCGAAAGGTAGATGGCAGGTCAGCACAATGGCCTCATAGGTATTCTAGATATAGTGAAATGAATCTGGTCTGGCGTCTGTCAGACGCCACGCGAGCACTGCAGGGTTAACAGCTGGCGTCCTAGTGTGAGTACAAGAACAACTGGAGCTCATGATGCTCATGTAGTGTTAAAATGCAATAAAAAACAGTACTTTAATCCAGCCAGTGTATTGTTATTTGTGAGTAAACCCACGACACAACAGTGATGTTAGAAGCCACAACACAACAGAACACATGTGGCAAGAAACAGGATGGAATGGAAGACACTAGAACTAAACTACAGTAGACTACCCTAATGTGCAAAATGTGTTAAAATGTAGAATACAAATATAAGTAGTTTCAAAGGACAGAACGTTCAAAGACCACCACCAGAAAGAACAATAGTTTCTAGTAATAGTTTATAAGTCTATTAGCATAACAGCCCCAGGAAAAGAAGTCTAATAGCCCCGAGAAAGGAAAGCGAGAACATTTTAGCTTGTTAAGAATAGCTCACCTAACAAGCAATTCCATAACTAACCCTATGCAGAAGCAGTCAGTCAGTCAGTCAGTCTGCCCTTAAAGAGATTATTAAAACCATTATATTTAATTATTCAATTCATTAAACTGTAATGAAAAATAACACAATTAAACAAAATGACATGAATAGTGATAATATTGTCAAAATTTTAACACAATGTAGACTTCATATTAAAATAAATAAAGAAAAATTGTTTTGAACGGGTTTTGAACCCAGACCCATAGCATAAAATCTGAGAGCCTCAACCTCCTGGAACCCTAAGGGCCTTCCTTCATTGCCTCTATAGGAAACAATGTAGTGATATATACTACGAGGGTGGATTGAAAAATAACACAGAATAATTTTTTTTTACAAAATGTTTAATAGGTACAAATACAAACAAATGCATACATGAAAGGAAGTCTTTCGTCTATTTTCCTATATAGTCGCCATGTTTCTCAACACATTTCTTCCATCATGATACCAGTTTCAACATACCCTGTTCATAAAAGTTCATTTGGTTAGAGTATAGCCATCTGCGGACTGCTGTTTTCACTTCTGCATCTGATGCAAAGCATTTACTGGCCAGGAATTTCTTCATGGGACCAAACAAATGAAAGGTTATCACGGCCATCTTCGAAGAATGCACACCACCTGGAGACATTGCAATGATCCATACAGTCGTCCCCATACACACCACACATGTCCATGTTAATTTCACTTGGGTTATCCCCTTTAGCCCATAAAATTCGCACTACATCTTGCTAAAGAAATTCCTAGCTGGTAAACACTTTGCATCAGATGCAGAAATGAAAACAGCAGTCAGCAGAGGTCTATACTCCAACCGAACAGACTTCTATGAACATAGTATTTTGAAACTCATATCACGATGGGAGAAATGTGTTGAGAAACTTGGCCACTATATAGAAAAATAAACAAAAGATGTCCCTTCATGTTAATGAGATGCCTTTGGTTTACCACCAATGACTAACTGTATTTTATTGAACACTTAGTTACACAAGAAAAAACACAGATGAACCACTAGTTTGAAACACTAAGGAATAACACCCCCACTTATCAAAATAAACATGTAACTGAACTCAAGATAACACTAAATAGATACAAGTCCTAGCAAGTTCATAAATTTATAATGTTTCACTGACAACAAACCCTTTGTCAATAAGTCAGCAATTTTAAGGCACTCCGATTATCACAATGTAACACTATCCTACATAGCTTTCCAGTTATTTCATACATCAAGTACCTCAAATAAATTGCTTCCCTGGATGCCTCTGACAGCGCTACATATTCAGCTTCAGTACTGTTTAAGGCAACTGTTCTCTGTTTTCTGCTCTGCCATGAGATTACAGAACCTGCCATGGTAAAGCAATAACCAGGTAAGACTTTCTGTCAAGACTGTCACTTGCCCAGCTGGCATAAACAAAACCTTCTAGCTCTACACTACCTTTACAAAATTTTAAGCAATAGCTTTTGGTCTTTTGCAAGTACTTTAGAACTCTTTTAGCATACACAAAATGATTCTCATTGTAACAGTTATTGAACTGGCTTAAATAGCTAACAGCATATGCTATATCAGGCCTTGTCAACACTGCAAGATACATTAAACTTCCTATCAGTCTTTGGTAAGGAATATCAGTTGCACAGGTTTCAGACTTTTCAATATTGAGCTTACATTCTACAGGTGTATCAACAGATCTGCAATCAGCCATATTGAATCTTTTCAAAAGTTGTTTGATGTATGACTCTTGATCAACAGAAATTGTGTTATTATCTCTATCCACATTAATTCTCATGCCTATATCTCCTCACTGAACCTGGATCTTCAAATTTAAACTGAGAACTGAAAACATCTTTCAGTTTTTGAGTTTCATCAGCATTATTCGAAAAAAAATCAAGAATTCGTCAACATACAACGTTATTGCAATTCTAAAATTTGCATAATTTATGGTGCTATTTTTATAACCCATGTTACATAGCAAATTTTTCACTCTTTCGTACCACATCAAAGAAGATTGTTTTAGGCCATAAATAGCTCTCTTAAGTTTTAAAACTTTACCAGCACTATTATTTACAAAGCCTTCATGACATGTAAATGTTCTCTTTCAAATGTCCATTTAAGAAAGCAGTTGCTACATCTATACTTGGATTCAGGGTAGGAACATAGTGTAGGAGATGTACCTGCAACTCAACGTTGCAATACACAACCCCTGTCTCACTCACTCCCTTTCATTCTGTAGACAAGGGATGTGGAGAGCCGGCAACCTGCCTGAGAACCAGTTGCCGGCTCTCCCCATTCCTTGTCTACAGAATGAAAGGGAGTGAGTGAGACAGGGGTTGTGTATTGCAACGTTGAGGTGCAGGTACATCTCCCACACTATGTTCCTTCCATGAATCCAAGTATAGGTGAGTAATGTCCATACCCATCTGCGCACTTATTGCAAACAGCATCCTCAATGTGGAATGCCTGACCACAGGGGAAAAAGTATCCTCATAGTCTATGCCACGTTTCTGGGAAAAACCTTTTGCCACTTTGTAATTGATGTCTAGCTTTTTATTAAACACCCATTTATAGTTCACTACTGACACATCACTAGGTACATTAACAAACTCCCATGCATCATTGTCCTCGAACAACTGCAGTTCTTCCTTCATAGCTTGCTTCCACTGCTCAGCTTGAGGACCTCGCAGTGCATCTGAGAAATCAATTTCCTCAACATCTTGAGCTGAACTGGAAAAACAAATGTTTGAATATCCAAATCACTGGGAAGAATATCCATATCGCTGGGGAGGTCTTCTTGTCCTAGGGCTTCTACAACCACTGAGTTGTCAATCACTTCACTGTATGAAATTTCAGTATCTAAGGGGTCATTGCCATCTTCATTCTCAGAATTAGTACACGCTAATAAGCTTTGACTTGGACTGTTCAAGTCAACATTCCCCCACTGAATCTCTGCATTCTTCATTGCAGTTCAAGGGTTCTGAGAAGTTTTCTGAATTTTCCACCACTGAAACTCTATTCATTTCATCATCTTCTGGTAACTTACCTCTTCATTCACAGGCCAATTCATAGTGTTTTCTACATCAGGATTCTCTATACCTGTCCTATCTTTCATCACAATCACATCTCTGCTGATTGGACTGTATTCTTTCTTGTTATCATATACTCGATAGCCTTTCAAATTTTCAGAAAATCCAAATAGAATGTGTACACTGCCTTTTTGTCCCACTTGAGCCTTCTTTCCTTGGGAACATGGATCATTACAGGGCTTCCAAACAGGCGGATGTGACTTAAATCAGGTTTCTTCTTCTTCTATAGTCAGTAGGCCTATTAACTTTGCCTTGGTTTTTGCGTCATTACTTGGCTTTGTTTCTGCACCAGAAACAGGCTTTATGTATTGAACCATGCCTTCCAGCACCAACAAGTTTTCTGCTGCAAAACTCCATTCTTCGTAATTTTCATGCCCTTTTAGCTTTGGCACACTCGAAATGTAGTTCACAGCCAACGTCCACGGTAACACCACAATATCTTTAACTGTAATTATTTTGAATTACTGAAAACCTTTGAAACCTAAAACCCTGAAAACCTTTTGAATGACTGAAAACCGCACCTGAACCCATAACCTATTGAGATGCTCTGGTTTACCACCAATGACTAACTCTCTTTTATTGAACACTTAGTTACACAAGAAAAAACACAGATGGAACCATTAGTTTGATACACTAAGGATTAACACATGTGTGAATTTGTTTGTAATTGTACCTATTAAACTTTCTGTAAAAAAAATTGTGCATTACTTTTCGATCCACCCTCATATTTAGTGATTTTGTGTCTCAGTTTCCATTGTTATTTTACAGTAACATTTTTAATTATTCTGAAGTAATGTTCAACTGAAATTTTTTTTTTGTGGTTTCATGAATGAGAGGCAAATTTTTTCTACAGGAGAGAGGTTAATTTCCATCCCAGAAAGTGTATTTTTGTAGAAGTATTATCTCCATAACAGCCGTAAGAAGAAAATATTGGTGATATTTTTAAGGAAAATATTGTTAATCTTATGCAATTATAAAATACAGTTTTTGCAGCAGAATTGGTACAAATAATAAATGTGAACATTTCTTACACTAAGAATTCCAGAATAACTGGATTTTGATTTTTTGTTTGTATAATTCACCAAGTTTCAGTAGATTTCCACATGAGTGCCTCTAGTTTCCAGAGCAATATCAAAATGGCATCCTATCACTCTCCAAGTATTGTGCAGCATTTGAGGTGTGACGGATGCACAAGTGACAAAATATCTGCTGCTGAAGATCAGCCAGCGAGTCTCTTACAGGTAAATAATGGTTTTAACATAAGTTACCCCCAAAGAAAGAAACCTAAGGTTTCAAATCTGGAGACCATGCAATAGGACCTCCTCTTCCAATACATATTGGCATAGTGTGGTGGTACTTCATCTTGTTGGAATATGAATCAACCTGGTATCGGAGGAAGTGCATAATTTTCCACTATGTTTAGGTACAAAAACGTAATTCTGCCATTTTCATTTCCATCATCATATTCCAATCATACACAGAAGCTTAATAATATCATTCTCACTAAAACTTGTAGAATTTCTGTACAAGTGAACATGGAAAGCATCCTCGTATCTTGAATGGTTGAGAAGATACTAACATCAATTTTTTATTGGTAGTGATTCTGCCAGACACAGTGTACATGAATAAAGGACTGCATGCTGCTTGTGAGTAAAAACTGAAAAGAATATTATTACGGTATATCATGGGTATTATTTTGATAAGGATGTATTTATTGTTAACATTAACAAACTTTTTGTGGATTGAGGGGTCTGTGGTACTGCGGTATCATTCATCAACAGTGATAACAATGCTACAAACAAATCACACAGTGTAAAAAAGTGAAAGCATTAACACCAAACTGGAATGAACAATAAACATGCAGCTATTTCTTTTTCAATTAGGGAGGGGAATACACCATTGATAGTTGTAAAAAAGTAACTTTTTATTATTTCTTTCTTTCAACAATGGGTGTTTCTTTTCATTTAAGTGAAAACATTATCTACATATCTTACAGAATTATGGCTTTTAATGTGAGAGCCAGTCGGTTGTGTTCTGACCTTTCAGTGAATGCACACTGCTATTTTATTTATTCCTTTGGGTGAAACTTTTTTTCATGTTACGAGGAAATGCATGCCTCACAGACATATATGGAACATAAAATTAAACTTGGGCATGATGAATTAAATGAAGAACAAAACAGGTGTGAGGCAGCTGTTCCGCACAACTTACAACACATATAAGTTTTCATAGACGGTGTCTTTTGTAAATCAAATAGATGTGAGTATGCAGTTGTGTGACTTTGTGACATAATGATTATCTGCCTAAGCCTGTAAGGTAGGTAATCAAGCATACTTATTGAGGAACACATGCCTGACAGCCAAGCAAGTTTTATGAAAGCTAACTTATGCAAAGCTGGAGAAAAGCTAGCAGTCAGCAACCTTCTCTATGCAGCATAAGTTACTAGGATGCACACGTTCCTAGCAGTGCACGGGGGCCAACTAGTGGTGAAATGAACATCCTACCATGACTGACAGACAAGTGTTCCATTCAAAGGTTTAACATTCACTTTATGAATGCATTTTTCTTTGTAAGTTCTTAAATGTTTGTGATAATCTAATGAATTTTTGTATGTACATGGGCTTCTCATGGGCTAAAAGTATGACCAACATTCTTCCCTGTGAGAAGTACAAATATTTTATATACCAGTAATAGAAAAAAATGTTGTAATTCAGATACTGAAATATACGAGGGGAGTTTTTTAAGTAAGGTCCGTTTTGTTGTAGACACTAGTAGTTTGCGCACATACTGCAATGAGCGCATGCGTCGTGTACCCGCATGCCTCAGGAACAACTGTACTCAGTTTCAGCTCTGTAGCTAACCTGTACGGTTCTGTTCTGTGCTTTCAAAATGTTTAAGACTATCAACTCACCCGCCGCACGTGAGGTTCGCTCAGTGATACGGTTTTTGTCAGCAAGGAACATGTCTGCTGCAGAAATTCATTGACAGATTTGCGAAGTGTACGGTGATACTGTTATGAGTGGAAGCAAAGTGCGTAAGTGGGTACGACAATTCAAAGATGGCCATGACAATGTCCATGATGAGGACCACTCCGGTCGCCCTTCTTCGATTACAGACGATTTGGTGGCTTCAGCTGAAGCGAGGATTCGTCAGAACAGGCGCTTCACAATAACAGGTCTCTCAAACGAATTTCCTGACGTGTCGAGATCAGTGCTTTACAAAATTGTTTCTGAACACCTAAAGTTTAGGAAACTTTGCTCCCGTTGGGTCCCGAAACTCCTAACAGAGGACCACAAAACCCAAAGATTTGAGTGTGCGATGAAGTTCTTGACTCGTTATCGCGAAGAAGGTGACGGCTTCTTGAGTCAGATCGTGACTGGAGACGAAACATGGGTTTCGCATATCACGCCCGAATCGAAGCAACAGAGCATAGAATGGAGACATACACACTCGCCTGTTAAGGTGAAGGCCAAACAGACTCTGTCCCGGCGCAAAATCATGGCAACGATGTTTTGGGACAGGCATGGTGTTTTGTTGGTCGACTTCATGCAACGAGGAACCACTATCAATGCAGAAGCCTACTACCTGAGAAAGCTATGCAGAGCGATTCAAAACAAAAGACGCAGCATGCTGACAAAGGGAATTGTCTTTCTCCATGACAATGCCCGACCTCACACTGCAGGTTGGACCCGCGATTTGTTGGACAGTTTTGGCTGGGAAGTTTTAGACCACCCACCCTACAGTCCTGATCTTGCGCCGAGCGATTACCATCTGTTCCTCCACCTCAAACAACACCTCGGTGGCAAGCGTTACAATGATGACGATGATGTGAAAGCGGCAGTGAACTCTTGGTTATCGAAGCAGGCGGCAAGTTTTTATGATGAGGGTATTTTAAAATTGATTGATAGGTATGATAAGTGTTTAACACACTTGGCAACTATGTCGAAAAATAGAGTAAAGTAGTATGTACTTTATGAACATAATTTTACTTTTTTGAAATAACCTTTCGTTGCGTACTTATGTTCAAATGGACCTTACTTAAAAAACACCCCTCGTAAGCATAGTAATCTATGATAATTATCATGTGAACCAATGCAGAACTGTTCTTTACTGCTATCACAGTATAGTATAACAGTAGCAAAGCTCTAATGAAAGGAAAATGCATCCTTTTAACAGATCGGTACGACACTGGAGCTTTCTGGGGACTGAAATTCATCCTGATGGACAGATCATTAAACAAAAGACTAAAATTAGCGGCACTAGAATCCTGCATCTTCCCTTCACTTCTGTATGGATGCCAGACATGGAGTTTGACATCAGCTCAGAAGAATAGCATAAAAACTTGCCAACGGAACATGGAACGGAGGATAATGGGGATATCTCTCAGAGACAGAATTTCAACAGAAAGACTGAGAAAGATGTCAGGACTAACCGACGTGGCCCAGCGCGCATGCAGCCTGAAGTGGAAGTGGGGTGGTCATGTAGCGAGACTTCCAGGTACCAGATGGGGAAGCATCTCTACTGTATGGGACCCTAGGATCGGCAAAAGGGAGAGAGGAAGACCAAGAACGAGGTGGGTAGATTTCTTCAGAAGGCGTGCCGGGGTACACTGGTCCAGCGTAGCAAAGAACAGAGATGTCTGGAGAAGCCTACACACCGAGTTGCTGGAAGAAGTTTAGTGAAAGTGAAGTGTTTACCAAGCTCATATGGACCAGCTCACCATATGAGATTCTAACCGAGCTACCCCTCATCAGAGGGAGGCCCTAGCCCTGAATGGGACACATGTGGCTCATTCATTCATTCATTCATTCATTCACTACTAACACACATTTGCACTGAAAATTCTGACAAATAGGAAAACTTAATAATTTCAATAACCATCTAGTAGTAGTAGTTCAGAAATTAGGGGAGGAAAGTAAAGTTCTAGACTTGAAGCCCAATATGGCCAATATCAGATGCAATAACAAAACAGTTTTGTCTTTTTCTTCATTTTATTAAACATGATAAATTATTGAAAAGTAAAGAATTATACACGTTTTCTTTATTCTGGACAGTTTAATTTTGTTAAATTCAATTAAATAGGCCTAACATAACCTCGTGTTAAAATATTTTCAAAATTAGTAGGGTCAAGTGGGGTATTTGTAAATGGGCCTATATATTTAAAAACTTTTTGCTTCGTTAGGATTTTTATTTCTGATGTACATATAAAAATTATTAATTACATATAAAGAAGATTAATAAAAAATTCCTTAATTAAGTTCTAACTCACTTTATGGGTGTCCAGAAGGTAAACGAAAATTTCAACGAAACCAATATTTAGTAGATTTTTAAAAATAAAATGAAGCAAAATGTTAAATACCGTATTATAGAATTGACTGAGTTATATTGTTTTTATGAAAACACTGATGAGGGGATAATTTTAACATTTCCGACCCCCCTCTAATATTAAAAAACAATAGAATTGGATTTTATTTTCTACATGTACATCTTATGTACAAAAATGATATTATATTATTATACAAATAATTTAAATTTTTTTAAAAGGTCACTTCTTCTAACATTTACAAGCCCTTTTCTGCTCCTGAAAGTAAAAGAAATAGGAATAAATACACCAGTATGGATGCAAGCATGATAATCACGTTTGCAATTTAATTTAACAAATAGGCCCTAACGGTTTTTGCTTAGCTCTTAGGATCTTTAGGGAACCTGATGAAAGATAAATTGGGAGAATTCCATTAGCTGTTGGTGCAGTTTATAGCACCAAAAGCTTTTCCATAAAATATTGTAAACATTTTTCATAAGAAACACATATAACAGATTGTGTTGCCTCTTGCTCACCGCTGCAAGCGCTGCAGTCATGCCAGTTGAAGAAAACTGTATGGAGCTTCGCTACTGTTATACTATACTGTGCTGCTATAAAGAGTTCTTATTTACTGTTGATAGTTGTTAATTATTATTGTTACAAATTGTTAGTACCATATCTTAAAGTTGATAATGTTTATTAAACACACTAATTCTTAAGCTCTTGTAGGTTTTGTGGTTTCATACTATAATATCGTGACTCTCTGGGAGGCACTGCATCTTGAGTTTTAAACTGACATTTCTGTCATCATGCTGTGATTTACTTCTGGGCATGCTATTTCATGTAAAAGAGGAAGTGCCCCCCACCAGGCCTCAGGAGTTTGTAAAATCCTGTGTGAGTGCAATCAGGTCTGCTTAGGGGAAACTAGATGCACAATACAGGAAAGACTGAATTGACAGATATGATACTGCAAAAACAACAGTCAGAAGTCTCCTGTAGCTCTTCATTCCATGGAAACAAGATACTCCACTCTGTTTGACCAGGTGGCCCTAATACACAGAGAAGATCAATGATGGCCTAGGAGAATGCAGAAGGCATGGGAAATTGCTTGGCATGACCTGATCTGGAATGCCTCCACACACAAAGCATGACCCAGCGGCTGACGAACCACAGCCAACCAACTGCACAGTACAACATATAAAGCATTGATGATAGAACCACCAACTCAGTCTTCTACAACCAAACCAGAAGAAAGTCACAACACGATGATCAGAAAGCCAAATGGCTGAGTAGGGCCTAGTTCATAGAAGAGAAAATACATTTTTTAAATATAGCATATTTAACAGAGCTTAATGGTGTATCTCCTCCTTATTCTTAATAAACAATAGTGTTCTGTAAAGTTGAATCATAAATTTTATTGTATTAGAAAAGTAATACAATGAACACCGCTTAATGTAGACATGGACAATATTATCAATCAGGTAATGTTATCACTTTTATGAAGTCCCATATGGATTAATACCGGTACTCATACATTGAAAAAGTGTTGTTTATTGTGATCAAAGATTTGGTTTATGTTATCTCATTTTCCTTTTTGCAGCTTCATTTCTAAGTAGGCCTATTGTATGTCATTCAAAATTTTGTTTTAAGGATTTTGTTTCAAACTCAACAATATTGTGTTGTATTGGAAGTGAGGGTAGTGTTCCCAGATCATAGGAAGACCTGTTCGAGGGGTTGGTAATCCCGAACTTTCTCTTTTAAGCAGTAAAACACGTTTCACCCTTCAGTTTACCTGTTACTTTTGTTTTGTGAAGATCACAGAGATGACATGCAATGATGGTTATTGTAAAATGAAAAGACTTGAACAGACAGGTGTTAGATGTTATGTTAAGCTGTGTTCCCCACAGGTTAGTAAACATCCAAAAAAAATTATGAATTTAAGTATTGGTTAATGGACTCCAAAGGGAAAACAGATACAAAAAACCTTTCATTGATTGCAAAAATAATTGCTTGCAGTCTAACCCTGTATTATGAGTGGTTGATTGATTCACAGTTGCATATTATCTTGTTGTATGAAGAAATAGCTTTTAATTCTGTTCTTGTAGTGTATTATCTGATGTATTAATTCTTCCGGCTACTGTTATCAATCGGTTAATATTACCAGATTAGCTGCATTCTAAAGTGATCGCAATAAGCAGCATGCACTGTAAATGAAACAAGTATGGGTTTTTCTAATTTGTTTCTTTGCTCAGTGATATGACTCAAAATGAAAAGTTATTTAAGTGGTAAATTAATAGGCTACTTTATTTGCTGCAAGAACATCATTTGTGAACAAGACAATACAGATGACAGAGAAAGAAAATAATAACAAACACTGAAACACGGAGAATTACACATATCTGCTGAGATACCTGGAAGCATCATGAAACCCTTTAGGAGGGCCAGAAATAGGAGGGAAGAGCACAGCTGGTGGAGGAAGAGAAGACAATTGTCCTAGACGACCCATTCCTGCAGTTCCAGGAATTGGTGGAAGAGGTGAAGGTATGTAGTCTGATCCTGCAGAACTAAGCACATCAAAATAACAAAGTTTTAGTTTTAAATTAGTCTCCAAGAAATTTTATGAGCTTGGCTAAATAAATTTTTCAGAACTGGTATAAATCATTTGTAAACAAATCTAAAATTGCAATTTATCATCTTATTTCTTGAAATGTTGACTGTTGCAACAAAAAATTATATCACATCTGACCAGCATAAAAAGAACTGGTGAAAAATTTGTTTAGACAAGCCAACTTTAGGGCTGCACCAAAATTACTTAATTTTGATTTGTACTAACTTATCCTAGTTGGTTTATCACTTAAAAAGAGCACCCAAAAAGACTATTATGGTAGTAGTATTTAGAGTTATCATTGTTTCATTGATAGATGTTACAAACAATTTCAAAATACTATGACAAATACAGAGAAATATTTGTTTTAAAAAAATATAGATTTTGTCCCAATGGTTACATTTCAGTGAAAAGAATAAATTGTAAGACAATTATTGAGAGAAAGCTCAGCTGACCTGCAGATTAGATGTAAGGTTCAGTGAAAGCACATGAGAATGCTCAGACTCTTACATCAACAGTGGCATGCAATCCATGGAATCAAGGGAAGCAATGCTTTCTCTAGTTAACACACAAATAAGAATTTGTTTATAAAGTAAATTTCAATAATAATAACAAATATAATTTTATTTTAAAACTTTCATTGGTGGGGGGCAAATTCTTTCTGCATTACTCACCACAATGTGGAAGTATTGCTCCACTCGTCCCAGGGTTTGAAGGGGACGAAATTAGTGCTTTATGTATTTTAGCAAAATATATGAATGTTTGAATTTGTGGATACCTGTGTGAAAATGTGAACACATTGAAAAAGCTTTTTTTCAGGAATTTAATGTTGAAACTATAGTGTTTCACATATTCTTATGTGCTCTAAGCTGTGTTCTAAAACCATAACACTATTTTAACACGTTTCCAAGTTACAAGTTTGGCCTAAATATAATAAATGAATCATGTGTCGATGTGTGCTAAGTGCCTCTACAAGCACAAGGGAAGCAATCGCCCTATTGTTTGTTCACTGCTGGTTACTGAATTCACTATAATGTGCTGTATGAGTGAGGGAATATGAGCTGCCTGTAATATCTTCTTGTTGCAACTTTTACTATCCTTGCATAATAAAGGGTGGGAAACATGGCAAATATTTCTTGTTTACAAAATTCTTAAGAAAATGTGTCAACTGGTTCTTACCCCACAGCCTGGACAAGACAAGTATTTTGCATACCAATGCATGCTTCAATTCTTCAGTGGCAACTAGGCTTTGGCTGAATGTGCTGTGAAAAGTAAAATTTTATTGTATGTGATAAGTTTAAAATAAGTGTAAATTGTTCGTTTGATGATGATGTCACCATGTGTGGAGTGAGGGTGAATTGCAGTAAGTTAATCTGGAAACAGGATTATAAACAATGGAATCTCAAACTTTAGAGTGCAATTGTCAAATTGAAAAGCTTTTAAGGCATGCATTTTGAAAAAAATATTTCCAGACATGTCTTCTAACGAAGAAATAACTGAACCTCAGATCAAACGATCGTGGCTGGATAAAGTAGGAGATATTGAAAAATGCTTCAGAAAAGTATATTACTAAAGTTTGGATATTGTAGTCAGTCAAATTAAAGTAACCTTTAGACACAGAAGAATTAAAATTTCTTGAACTTAATCCTAACAACGAGTGTTAAAAGGTGTTTCCTGAAATTGCTTTTTTATCATTAAAACCCGTTTATGGGCAACATCTCGATTTCCTGTTTAGGAAGTGAATTGAGTGTCTATTATTTCATCGAAGAGTTGAAAAATAAAATTGCAAGTGAACTTTTAATTCGCTTTTTTAAACTAATATAGACAGTGCACTATATGAGCTTACAAAATTGTGTGAACTGATAGTTACAATTCCTGCAAGCAGTGCTTGGGTTGAACATTCTTCTTCTGCACTAAAAGGATTTAAAAACTTACATCAGAAATTCCCAAAATGAAGAGAGAATGAATTCATTGAGTCCTTATTTTCCACTGTTACACTATTATATAAAACATAGACGAAAAAGGTTACTTACAGTGGATAACCTTCTCCACAAATCTCACAACGTTTCGACCAAAGCCGTCTGGTCTTCCTCAGGTGAATGTGCCTCAGCATGAACTGCCAAGGGTTGACATGTGACAGACTATCAAAGCAGCAATCATCCAAAAAATTTGGAAGAATCGTTGAAAACCTTAATTCGAAAATCTTGCCAGAATACCTGAAAGAGCATCAGTCATTCCCCGAACTCCATACCGCTATATACTGTGCAGAATTTACCGCAGTTCGATAGAACAATGAGAAACCAATCCTGCTGAGCAAAAAACCTATGAAGAAGAAATTCAGAGAACCACCTTGGGCAAAACGGCTGAAAGAACGCATCATCCAAATCCGCCAGGATGTTAATCGCTTGCAGCAATATAAGAATGGAGTAAGAGGGAAACATCCAAATAACAAAGTAATTAGAATTTTGAAAATCAGCACAAGGCAAAGTATGGAGGATTTTGGAAATACAGTAGCCTACTAGAAGAAACTCTTGCAACATTGAAGAAAAAACTAGCTGCACTATCCAAGCGCCTCAAAAGTATCAAAACACCACAGAGAGAAAAATACAGAATGCTACGCTTACAAGAAATGAGAGACAGGTTTACAGTAATCTCGAGGAGAAAAAGCATAATACAATAAGGAAAGAATACACCCAAAGAGAAAGAAATTTACAACTACTGATCTGGAATATGGTTGAACCCAATAAAGCACAATGATGAAGCCCATTGGATCAGGGAAATGAAATATACAACTAATGAAGTTAATCAGATGGCACCCAAGGATGTTGAAATAGCAGAGGTACAACAGATCATCAAGAAATACAGAATTGGAAGGCCCCAGGTGTAGACCGCATACACAACTATTACTATGAGAAATGTACATGTAGGCCTACTCACTTCCTCCTGGCTCAACATTTCTAGAAATTTCTAGATGATCCAGTATCGTTCCCAGATTACTTATGTACTGGTATTACATATTTGAAACCAAAAAGTGAAGACCTGCAAAATCCAGCTAAATATGGACCCATAACATGTTTATCTACAATATATAAAATATTTACATCTGTAATAGCAAATAGAATTCTGACACATTGTGAGGAAAACTACATCATTGCTGAGGAGCAGATGGGTTGTAAAAAGAATACTAAGGGATGCAAGGGCAATACAATTGACAATGTGTTGCTAAAACAAGCCCATCAAAAATCCAGGAACCTATTCACGTGTTTCATAGATTATAAAAAGGCCTTTGATTGCGTACCCCACACTTGGCTCATACATGTCATGGAACTATATAAACTCGATTTCTCGATCATCAACTTCTTGAAGACTGTGATGACAAGCTTGAATACCTCACTTCAAATTTGTCAGGGCAACATAAATGTTAGACCCATACCATAGGCGTAACCAGGCCGACCATATGGGGGGGGGATTATAACATCCGTGGGGTCTGGGAAAGGGGGGTCCGGGGGTCCTCCCCCGGAAAATGTTAAAAATTAAGATGCAAAATAACGAGTTTTAAGGAAAATTTTAAAAATTAAGATGCAAAATAACGAGTTTTAAGCTTCCCACGCTTTATACTTGTATTAAGTAATTTATGGGCAGACTTAAAAAAATTATACAATTTTCCTTTTTTTAATTAATGGGGGGGGGGGTTCAAACCCCCAAAATCCCCCCTCGGTATGCCTATGACCCATACCAATATGACGAGGCATAATCCATGGGGATTCATTAAGTTCTTTATGGTTTTGCATGACTTTAAATCCATTATCTACACTATTGAACACAAGTGAGTATGGATTTAATATTAAGAGCAAGCAAGAAGAACCATACAAAATCAGCCATTTACTTTATATGGACGACATTGAGTTGTATACCTCTACCAAATCCCACCTCGAACACCTCATTTCGATCATGAATAGGGGAGGATGGGGTTCATTGTAACATGGGGCACAGTGTAACATTTTGAATTTAGCGCCAATGAGTATGTTGGTAAGCCTGGTTCTACACTAGTTCCGGTCTGCAGTGGTTATGTTTTCATAACATCATATGTTGGATGCATTTCCTGCTCTGCTGTTCACAAGGTCGAACTCAAAGTGATTTGCGGTAAGTAAAGTAAATTTTTATGGTTGTTCTTTATAGTCAATATCTCGTAAAATATAATTGATTTGTTCCCACTTTCTTTTTGGGTGAAATCGTCATATATTTGAATAATGCTGTGTATTGTGTCAAAACTTTCTGCCAATAATTGAATTCGTAACATAAACGGAAATGGAAAATGGTACCACGGGGCACAGTGTAACAAGTTAACATGGGGTACAGTGTAACAGTGTTACATTGTACCCCACTATGAAATATAATTTATAATAAATATTACACAGGTAGTTAAAGCTGTTGAATTATTATTTGTATATTTTAGGCGTGTATATTAGTAATTTTATTTATATATAGCCTAGTATTTTCTTTATTACAGAGTGTAAAAATGGTGCGGAAAGAAAAAAAAGGGACATTACTTTATTCAGTAAAACTGATATGAGGCTGCAGCTTTGATAAAATGTCAACTATGGAACTCTTTCTAGGTAACCTATTTTGTGCTATATTACCTTGTTATTTCACATAGGCTTATTGGTACATGTGATATTAAATAAGTTTTAATGGAAATGTGGTTTAAAAATAATAACAAAAACAATTTGTATTGTTTCAGATATGTTAAAAGAACCCAGAATATGGAAGGCATTGAAATAAAAATGTGTCCCCAGTATGACATTTGCAGAGTTTCTACAAATAAGCAAGAAAATGCTTTAGTTCTATATTTGCTGCAGTGTGCTAAGATGTGATATGGACGAGACTTGTACTACAACTGCACAGACCCCTAGGAAGGTATTTGCACCAAAAGGGAATAACCAGCTTAACAAAGTAACAAGTGGAGAAAAGGGCATGCTTGTTACTACAATTGGTATAATAAGTGCATCTGGTGTTGCCCTTCCTCCAGCAATGGTTTTTCCAAAGGTCCATTTCAAGGACCGTTTGCTAAAAGGTGCTCCGCCAGGAACGCTAGGACTTGCAGCATCATCTGGATGGATGAATAGTGAATTGTTTCTGCAGGTCATCGAGCATTTTGTGAAGCACTCACAGTCATCTAAAGAGAATCCTTCACTGCTGATAACCATGATAGCCATTTTGCAATTCAGGCAACTTTAATGTTTAATAAAAGTGTTTTCTTCATTTAGACTCCTATTATGTAGGATTATTTAGGCCTGTATTTTAAAATTTTGTGTTTTGATATAAAATAACATATGAAGCCATAAAATGTTATGTTTTTAATGATTACCTGACAGTAAATTCACTCAGTATCCAATGTTACACTTTACCCCAGACCTTGTTATAAGGTACCCCAGTACTGGGGCACAGTGTAACAAAGTATCACATAAAGAATATACTCAATTTAAGTACATTAATTGCGTAATTGCAGGGTTTTGGTCATTGCAAACTACTGTCTGATAATGAAGGAACAATCCTACCTCAAAACAAATTTGATTTTAATAATATATTTGTCAAAAATGATAAAAATAACTTTTTTGTTACGCTGTGCCCCACCCTACCTTTTATTCCAATATAATTAAACAGAAATGCGCACAAATTGTGCAAGTTTTTAAGAGTTATAACATCTTACATCTTACAAAACTCCACTAGGTTCTTATGCCTTTGTTTGCACGTGACGATGTGATATCTCTCTCATAGTTGATCGCACAGTTCGCATACACAGTTACTGTCAGGGTCGTGATAACTCTTAGTTTTACATATTTTATGGTGGTAACCATGCACTGCTAACGAGTTTACCAGGCGTCGGAGTTCTTGGTTGGTTCCTGTCCATGTTCTGCTCGTCATGGCCTCCGTCGTGTAGAAGCTGGGCCAGATCTCTTCTCTCTTATTTTGTCTTTCTTGCATCAACCTCTTCCAGCTGTCCGTGGATGGTAGGGCTAACTTAATTCGTAGGTCTTCCATGAAAAAAGGCTCTTTGGCAAGTTCGTAAACTAGTCTGGATCTTGTATGCTTTGATACTCCTAACGCAGCTTTCAGGAAGCGTGATTTGACAGCTTCCAATGTTCTTAGGTCTCTAACGCTTAGTTTTTCCCATACTATGTGTATTGCATATGTGGCGATGGGAACTATTTTTGCGTCGAATAACTCCATGGCAGTTTCTAGTGAGATTCTGGATAGTGCTGTGATGTCAAACATGGCTTTCGTGGTATGCGTTCTGAATGACCTGCCTGTGGTTTGTAGTGTCAGACCAAAGTATTTGAAGGCGTTTACGCTCTTGAGGGGTTCTGGTCCTAATATAAGTATGCAGTTTGGAATGGACAAATGTAGAACCCAAACTGTCACCAGAGGTTCTTACTCAGCACAAGGGACAAGTTTAAAAGATGAACCCATAAAACCACTAGAGGAGGATAAAATGTACAAGTATCTTGGATTCAATCAGAGCACTCGTATGAAACATGCCGAGATCAAGAGAAATGTTACACAGCAATACCTAGGACGCCTCGCCAAAGTACTATCATCAAAACTGAGTACTGTGGTTTTGTGACTGACATCACAGGTGGAACCGGAAGCGGATTGGCTGGATTGGGTCACGTGACAGGTGGGATCGGAGTGGAGGGGGAAGGCTTACATCACGGAGGGGAAGGTGGGACCGGAGGAGAAGGTGGGCGTGGCTATGATGTCACAGCTTATGTCAGTGGTGGATCCACTCCCCCTTCATGACGTCATGACCTACATCATAGTGGGCGTGGCTATACGAGTAAACCCACGTGATTCAAAATGACTGACCAAGCGCACAATTCAAATTTGGAAATTCATATTGGCAGTAAATTTGAAAACTTTATATTACAAAATGAAAATGGCAACGTTTCTGGTTCCTATTTTAAAGGCGGGATATTAGAAAATTAAAGATGGTTGAATGTGCACGATATTACAATTACAAATGGCGGAAGGAGGGAAATTAAAAAAAAATGTATATTGGTAGAAGGCAGGAGATTTGAAAATGGCAAATGGTTGAATAAATAAATTTAACTGTCGTTAGGCCATTACAGCAATAGACAAAGTCTAAAACGTATCTAAAAATAGAATTAATTTGATATGCGTTGATATGAAATTGGATATTGGTGGAAGGTGGGAAATTTGAAAAATCTCAAGATGGCGACATTGCTTACGTCACGGAGGGGAAGGTGGGACCGGAGGAGAAGTGATGACTTCACGGTTATGACATCACGGAGGGGAAGGTGGAATGCTTACGTCATAAGTAAATATGCCGGATTTCAAAATGGATGACCTACCTCAACGGTGAAACAAGAGGGGAAGGTGGAATGCTACGTCACGATTCAATTTGGCGGATTTCAAAAAATATATTTCAACTTTATGTCGTATTTGCATGAAAGCAAAGCAGAAGCAGCAGGAAGTATATCTCATATTACTTCTTTGTTCACACAACGAATTCTAAAAGATGCAACGATAGCAATATTTTAAGTCATCGTACATTTTTATAATTGTGACAGCGGTCGATTTTTAACGGGTGGAATTATACAAGAGTTTTATGCCGATATAAGCTACCACATAAGACGTCTATTTCCCTAAAACATCGTTTTTTTTTCTGGTTCTGGGCTCGACTCATCCCAGGCTATGTTACCAGCGTATAATATAAAACAATAAATTTACTATGAGCATTCCAAGGTGTACGTTGCGTAAGGATGATAATCTTACATGTCGAATGAGCCTCAATCCCTCGGTCTATAGAGGGAATAATATTACTGTATTTTATACGGCTTATTAAATATAGCACTAATCATATGCGCATCGGTTTTGTCAAGGAAGCCAGAAAATAATATACATGAGTGATTTAAACATATGGTACTATACTAGCGTACGGAGATTTCTGATGACATACGCAGAAGTTTCATCTCGCAACACTAGATAATTTTGCTGATACATGATATTCACATAACACTGTACAGAGATTTAACTTCATTCATTATGCCTTGTATATCATAACATTGCTACTACAGACCTATAGCGATTTCTATGTATCTAATATATAAAATCGAAAGTGTGTGGGTATGTATGTATATGTGTTCCTTATACAAATCTACATTTCTTTACCAATTTGTATACCCAGTTAAGCCCGGGAAGAAACGCGGTCAACATTAAAATTCAAACAAACTACTCCATCCCTTGAAAATTATATAATTTCTGAGAATATTATGCAGAAAAAATGAAATACCATTCAGTTGTCATTACAACAGTGTATTGTTTACAGTGATCACATAGGACTTCGGTAACTACATAATCCTAGACTTTAACGAATTATGATTCCATCGATGTAATATATTGGCAAAAATAATTACTGAAAAATGAAATCCACGAAAATAAAGCACAGTGTGATGCAGTCACATAACTTTCTCTACCCTCAACATAAGAAATATTTTCTCACTTCACATTTTGATGTAGAATAAGAGGTCGTATTGCAGGGACAACTTAAGTGTGTGAGTATGCTATATCAGAAGTAGGTAGATAATCCTTTCCGCTTATAAGTTATCCATAACTGTAGGCTATGTATTAGTTGAGAAATAGGGATGTTTATTATAGCCCCTAAGCATGGGATGGAACATTTTGAGTCCTATGCTCGCAGTAAATTATGTCCCGGGTTTTAGGGAAGGAAAGTATGAAAGTGATACTGCATTTCTCTTTTATTTCAGCCCCGAAACGATTGTATGGTAACATGAAAATGAGAAACAAAAATTTCCGTCAAGTCAATACAATCTTATGTAATTTATGTTTCTTCTTACTTCAACCCCTCGCAGGCATGATGTGTAGAAGCAACGGAATGCAGCATTCGACATCCTCTTTGAGCCATAAAAAGCTATATCTAGCGTTTTCTGATGGAATAGTTTGTGTGTGATATATATATTTCTTCATTTCAAGTTCTACATACATTTTGTATAAGGACCTAGAGTTTCAAAATCGAAAGTCCTCCATAAGTTAATTTCAAATTAAAAAATACAAAGTCCGGGCAACGCCGGGGCCTTTTCAGCTAGTACTATGATAAAACATTGCTTCATCTCCGATCGAAATTATGCCCCATAAGTTACCATGAAATATTATTAAAAAATCAGGTAGCATCGAGACTGTATATTAAAAAATCATATAACATGTCACAATTGACAGCATTTAATGTGAGAAAATGAATATTTTATTTTCGCGAGAGAATTTCTACAAGTAAGCAAAAATCGTAGATTTCACCGGAAGAGATTCAGACACGCCTCGAGAAAAGTCTATACTACATGTGCCGTTCGGAATCGAATATCAAATTACTGCCGATTTCAACGAAATGTTACTGAATCATCAAGTTTAAGCCTTCTTTCTCCTTATTGGTGAAATATCCTGCGAGCGAGGCTAGAATTCATTGCATCATCATCATAAGCTTCCTTTTTTTTCATTGGCAGAATAATTTTTTCCCATAGCGAAGCTATCTGACAGCGTCACTATTTAAACCAATGACATCACGGCATGATACAATGCTCACATGTTACAATATGATGGACCAAGAGCACGATTCGAAAAGTGGTTTACTATAATTTCAAGATGGTCTGTGCTAGGGCTTGTTGCGTGAATATGTCATCATCAGATCCAACTAAGTTTTCACTTTTGCATCCGTACGTATGTAATTTCATTGTATAATCTTCATGTTCATCTACTTGCTAATTACTGTTAAATCCACTGGATGTTAAATCCATTAAATCCTGTTAAATCCATTATAATGTTATCGTTAGATCAAGTGGATGTTTTGTCATTTTGCCTTTTTGTATTGCTTTGTATAATATGACTGCATCCTCTATCTTAATGATAATTACACTTAATCTTGTTATTAAGTACAATGCTTCATTTGACATAGCTCAGAAAGCTTTAGCAATTCGTATGTTTATGAGACTTTACAATCTCCAATACTTTGCCCAGTACTTTACCAATACTTTATCATTGCGTCTATTCGAAACTGGAGTTCCATACCCATATTGATTGTTATTTATAAGTACATTTGATAATACATGAAGTAATATCCCGTTAACTAGTAGTTTTCTAAGAACTTTCACTGGAAAATTTAGCAAGCTTATTGATTGAAATTTTGAGACTTCACTGCTGTTTTCTTTTCCCGGTTTTAATATTAGGATTATTTTTTCCTTTTTTCCATAGTTTGGAGGAAGTTTCCATTAGTTAAGCATCTGCTGTACATCGCGGTTATACCTAGTAGATTTTGGAAGATTTCAAAAGTACATAGAGTAGTATCTTGCTTGTTATACAAACTTCTCCAGGAGCGTTTATGTTGTCATTATGAACTAAAACATTCCTAATTTCTGATTGTGTAAATAACTTATCATCTTCGATGTTTATCGGTATATTAGTTTCTTCTTCTCTTAATCTTCTATGGTACTTTCTTCTTCTTTATTGTCAGCCGTAGAGAAGTAGTTCAAAAGATGCATCATGATATCTTCTGTACTCGTTCCAGCGCTATTATCACAGGTCATCATTATTATGCATTTCCTTATTTTCCCAGATGTCAGTTTGTGTATTTCATTACATGGATTGCTTGATGTGGCCATGTTACAATATTCTTTCCATGAGATAAATTTCTATCTTCGAATTATTTCCTCCTAATTCCTTTTTGCTTCAAAGTATTGTACTTTACACATTTCTCGCACTAAATCATTATTCTTTGTCTTCTGGTACCTACTCCTTAGTGTACCAATCACTCCTTAGTGTACCGGTACCAAAGTCACAGATTCTTATCTAATATACACCTTCATGTATAAATTATTATCTTAGCTTTCCGATATTGTTTAACTTATCCCCACTATTTTCCATCAATTTATTCTTGCTATCATACTATTTACCTCCATAGGTTTATTACCAAGTGAGGTACTCTAAACATACAATTTTTCCTATAATATATTACAAGCTTGATGACTAAAATAATATGCTGATTGTTTTTCCCCAAGTTTTATAACACTGCCATTTAACTCGCCTGTAAAGCATTCCAGTCTTAGACCTATGTTTTATACGCACTTCACAAAAGTAACATTTTTACAGGACCTTTATAGTAATTTACAGAGCACCTAAGCGTTTATACCAGTTGTAATAATAGTTATTGTTAATATTGTTTTAAATTCAAAGTCTTAACATCCATAGAATATGAATAAAATATGTATTACAAAGAAATCTTTTTCGCTATATCTTCAACTGAATTTTTTAAACTTTGCAAAAGTTCAGTTTTAACCTTGAAGCATATTCCGGATCCATGTCCTCATCATATGTCATAGGAATCTACCATCAAGATGATTATTTATTTATCAAGCCATAAAATATAATATTTATTTCCAAAAAGTCAGAATTTTAAAAGTACATTATTCTGGTGAGAAATATTAGTCATATCACAAAACGTTCACACGAGGTCTTAATTACTCACCAGAGTACATGCGCTATCATATCTGGATTAAATACTCTATCCCTATACACCATCAATAAGGAAAAAGAGGTCGTTCATAAATTTCATAAGAAATGTATGTTTTGTATGCTTCTTCCCTAACGCTACGATTATAATATTCTAGTAGACATGAAATATCATAGTTATCTTACTATTGTAATGTTGGGTTCAGGTTTTGCATTTCTATCACGTTTGAAAAATGCAAATAAGACTTATATATGAGTTTCTTCATGTTCTTACATATAATACACAAATTATTTCAAAGAATATATCAAGATGTTCGTGGAAGTCCATCAGACGTGTACTTTTTCCCACAAGAACTTTCCATCTTTTAAACATCATACCAGGTATTGGATGACATTTTGAAAATAATTTTTACATAAAAAAATGAAACTATTTTATGTTTTCATTATTTTCAACAGGATGATTTCATAAATAGAACCGTGGTTATATTCCTACATTAGTAATGTTTTGAATTATCTATTATTCAATTAGTTCATATTCATGTAACACTAATTTGACAAATTATAATAACAGGATCTTTATCATTATTTGCAGAACACACATCCGTTTACCCCCGTTAATATTGTTTTAAATTCAAAGTCGTAGCATCCATTAATCTTCTTTACTTCAATATAATTTCATTTTACTTTTTCGGTTATGTTCGCCACATGTATTCTACACTTCTTCGTATGAGGCTTCTTTGATCAAGGCAATTTTTCACTTCGTTTCTTTATCTCATCCACTAAGAATCCTTAGGAAAAGTATTCTTTAAATCTACTATCTAAATTTCCTTCTCTCTTCACATCAACCGCTTTATTAGGTTCGCTCCAGTCATTCTTATTTGTTTCATAACTTTCCATAGCTGTCATAATTTTATAGAAATACGTGCTTTTTTGAAAAAACACAAAAATAGTCTTCAAAACTAAAAAATTATATCACTTATCGCATCTATGATTATAACGGTGTTAAATTATCTCACATAAAATTTGTTCTGTGACATATTTTCATCCACAGCATATACTCCCTCCGTAAATTTTCACCCAGTTGTGGTTGCGGTCCATAGTATTAAATTTAATGTTTACAATATTACGCCTGCTTATTTATATCCACTCTTAAAAGTATTCAGAGTTATTTAGGTTCGGTCTTCATATTTAACCCATGTGTTTTATTCCTTAAGTATAATTAAGATAATATACTAATATATAGAGTCTTAATTTTGTTAGAATCAGTCTCATACAATAAAATAACTACAAATTTTACTTTAGAAACACACAAAGAAAACTGTAATAGCATTTAAGGACCTATTAATTATTTATTACTTACTCTTCACGGTATTTATAAGAAAATATAGATACCTCTTAACAATCTTATTCATCTTATTCTTATTCTTCAGGAAATGTGTGTGAAGTTTGTTCTTCATCATTCCCCTCTTCAGGAAATAATTTCTTAATGGTGTGAAGGTATTTGTTAGTATTGGCTTTACTCTTTCTACATAAATTCGCTATAAATATTGAATTTCCAACACAAAATTGAGAAAAATAACTAATTTTCTGCATAAATTCACTATAAATATTGAGGTTTCTACATAAATCAGTGAAAATAGCATAGTTTTTATATAAAATAACTATAAATATCCAAAATTCTACATAAATTAGTAAAAAATAACAAAGTTTGTACATAAATTAACTTTAAATATCGAATTTTATACATAGAATGGCAAAAAAACGTATATACACAAACACACATACATACACCACAATTTTAGGAGACTGGACCTACATACAATTAAGGTACATTTCGCACTCCTAAATGCTACTTTCTTTTATACGAGTAACTGGAGGAAATTAGCAAATGTGTTTGAAGTCTTCAGAATGACGTCAATATTCTGGAGATGTAACACGAAACATACTTGCATAGTCATCAGTCTTTTAATAGGTAATATTCTATGATCTCATTATTAATTTTTAACACAATTATATAGTAAAAAACCTAAGTTTTTTTATATAAATAACTCTAAATTTGGTTATTCCAGTATGTAACTGAAATATTTAAGCGGTGTTATTCCATTCTTGACACTGAATAGAGAGGGTCTCGACTACAATATGTATTCATAAATAAACATTTCATTATAATTTTCATAAAAATACATTTTTTAAAAAAAAAAAACATAAAAATAGTCTTCAAAACGAAAAAATTGTATCATTTAATAGCGCCTATGATTATAACGGTGTACAACTATCTCACACAAAATTTTGAACAAAACTAACTCTGTATTGCATGTAGCAATATTTCATTAAAGCATCTGGAAGAACAAGAACAAGAACATTATAGTCATATCTGGAATGAAGTGATACATGGCTTGGTCAGCCATTTTAAATAACGGGGTTTTTATCCGTGTCATAGTGACGCCCACCTTCTTCTCCGGTCCAACCTTCCCCTCCGATCCCAAATGTCCCGTGACCCAATCCAGCCAAACCACTTTCGGTGCCACCTGTGACGTCAGTCACAAAACCACACAACTAAACTGACAGCTAAAAACCTTACCAAAGCAGTCAATACATATGCCATACCACTACTTACATACCGTACTCTTTTGGCAGTATAAAATGGTCCCAAACAGAACCTTAACAACTACAAACGAAAACAGCAGTTCCACTTACCCGACAGCAGCAGGCATTATCCTAAATCTGGAACTGAGCGTCTAACTCTTCCGAGATCAGAGGGTGGTTGGGGCTTTTTATCCATTGTAAATCTACACAACAAGCAGATATCATGTCTACAAGAGCTGATGCGTCATGTCTTCACCATGCGGTATGCACAGCTGACATAACATATACACCACTCAATTTATCGCCACTGGAAATGCCCATCCCTGTTCCAACTACAAAGGAGACAAATGTGGCAGCATGGAAGCAAAAATCTCTCCATGGGAAATATCCTTACACGCTGGATCAGCCTCATATCGACAAGTCTGCATCGCATGCTTGGCTGACCTATCCTGGTCTTTTCCCAGAAATGGAAGGATTTGTTTTGGCCATTCAGGATCAAGTGATAGCCACACGGAACTATTGAAGATTCATCATGAATGATCCAACAGTTGTCACCGACAAATGCGGACATTCTTCCAGAGCTACAGAAAGTATACAGCACATTATATCTGGCTGCCCACACCTGGCTAACTCTGATTACAAGCACAGACATGACTAAGTAGCTAAAATGATTTACCAGAAACTTACTGTAAAATGTGGATTTGTTCAGATACCACCAACTGTATATTGGAAATACACACCCCCACCAGTTCTTGAAAACTCTTCTTACAAGCTACTATGGGACCAGGATGTTATAACCGATGTCATGTGCAGGAACAACAGGCCTTATGATTTTAATCGATAAAGTAAAAAGATCTGCATTTCTCATAGAAATTGCTTGTCCAAACACTTCCAATCTACAAAGAACAATAGCAACAAAGATATCAAAATACACAGAACTATCGATAGAAATACAATCCATGTAGAAGCTAGAATCGGTTACCACAGTCCCAATAGTTATATCATGCACAGGAGTCATTCCAAAAAGCTTACACAGCTCCCTGGCAGCACTGAACCTGCAGCACCACACGTTCATTGAATTAGCCTACAGAAAGCTACTCTCCTCAGCACATGCCACACTGTCAGAAAGTTTCTAGGAGCAACTTTCATACTATATCAAACTGTACAACATGAAGATCCAAGCCCCAGTTCTGTTGGAATTGAAGGACAGAACCCAAAAGAAGTAGATGAAGAAACAGAGATAATTTGTGTAAATGTATACATTTATTGTATGTGTTCTAAATGTTGCAAATATTTATAGATGTTGGCAATCATATAGTTAAGAGGGGGACCCCTTGCTTAGGTTGAGTCTGCCCAATATGTTACCGGCATAAGGGGAGCCTACCTAAATGTTATTAATGTTAATAATAATAATAATAATAATAATAATAATAATAATAATAACCACAAATATAGTAATAGTAATAGTAATAATAATAATTAAAGTAATAACATTAATGGGGTACGCCATAGTGTAGTGGTTGAGGCGCTTCACTACAAACTGGAAGGTTGCGGGTTCGATTCTCGATGAGGTCGTTGAGATTTTTCAATTGGCCTAATCCTTCTGGTGGGGTCAACTCAGCCTCTAACAGAAATGAGTACCAGGAGCAATTCTGGGGGTAAAGGCGGCCGGTGCGTAAGGCTGACAACCTTACCACCTACATGTGCCGAATGTCCAAAATCTGAGAGCCTCAACCTCCTGGAATCCTCTGGGCCTCCATGGCCTTACAGGGATCACTTTACTTTTTAAATAACATTAATAGTAATAGTAGCAATGATAATAGTAACAACAATATTAATAACAATAATAGTAACAATAATAATAGGCCTAGTAATGAAAATAATAATAATAATAATAATAATAATAATAATAATAATAACAATAATAATAATAATAATAATAATAATAATAATAATAATAATAATTATTATTATTATTATTATTATTATTATTTTCTTAAAATATAGAAAAATACCTTTACCTATTTGGAGTCCTCATGCTAATATCACTTCCAACACGGTCCATGTCAGGGTCACCATTATACCTCATAGATTTATGAAAGAGAGGCTCGGCACTACAACAGAAAATGAAAGGACAGTAAAAGTTCTGACAGAAATTCAGTTATACAGATAAACAGAAACCTAAAATATGTATAAACGTTAAAGTACAGTACTTTGTTCTTCTACATACCCTGGATGGATAGGTGGAAGTTTGCTTCGATCTCTTGTGTAACTGCTAAAAGGAACTCCAGCCTGGAATGAAGCATTAAAAGTAAACTTGCATTATTTAGTTACAAGAAAATTATATTTATCCAAAATCTCAGTAGGATTGCCACCACCCATGAATAAAATTACCTGGTCTGGTCAAAATAAATAAGTTACCAGACATTACTGAGTATGTGTGTACCATGTAAATATATAGACCTATATATAGGCATACATATATACACACATACACACACACATACTCTTCACAAATTGCATTACCATATTCGATTTTTGGATATTCTTGTATGAACACAAGGTCTTCAGATAAAGATAGTTTTGTTAAAAAAAAAAAATTAAACAAAAGAACAAGTGCAGGTGAACTTAATGTACATGTAGATATGTTAGCCAGATGACTTTAACTAGAAAGATTGACCAACTATACATCTGCATAAATAAAAAATTAATTCAATTGTCTGAAGAATATCTGACATTTAAAAGTCAGCTACGACATGTCTTCACAAGGACATCAGCCCACGGATTTTATCATAGAGTATGCACGCAAAGAGGCTACCACCCCGCCTCGGAGAAGTGCACCTGCACACTTTGTGGACACAGCTGTCGGCAATATCATCTGCTCACCTTCTCAGCAAGGACAAAATCACTGACGTGCAATGCAAAAGAGGAATAACTCTGACAAACACTGTATCAACACCCTGTACACATTGTGTTCAATAAATAATTTATTAAAAGTCAGATTTGAACATGTAATTGTACGAAATACCAAACCAGACAGTTGGCAACCCTTAATCTGAATTATAAATAGATAAGTGCGTGGGCACCCTGTGGGCTAGCTTCCATCTCTCCGTGAAGCAGGATGCCCATGCAACCTGCCTGTGAGCCTCATGGACTTGGTGGCTATAGTTCAAACTTGAGCTATGAAGGCTAGAGCCCTTACGACCTATGCCATCCCTAGCGAACATCAGCCCATCAGATAAGCCCAAGCAGCCCCTGGCACTAACCTTGTATGTAGCTGTTGTTTCTCAATCTCAGCTATATGCTCATACTATTCTTTCACAAACACATTTACAACTATAGTAGCCTACTTCCAAACATTCGTGTGTTAAAAAAATAGTCAGCCATTTTGCCAACAAGTAATGCAGTTAATAGAATATATTCCTTCATTTTAAAGAAAACTAATATATTTTATGTAATAGGATCCTATCCAGGTAATTTTAATCTTGCAATAATAAGCTTTCTGATTTTTTAAAAAAGAGATCAACTGTAAAAGTAATAGCCTATGAATAGAAATAAAGAAGTTTTTTATAGAACAAATAAATGGAACAGCAATTTGCATGCACTCATAAGGAATTAGGCGAGTTTAAAGCACTGAAAAATGGACCAACAATTTTTAACATGTAATTCAAATAAGATGTTTATGTATGAGATGGTTTTTAGTTTCTCAGCTTGAGGGTGCGCATGTTAGTTGTACGGTACTAGATTGCACATTCCTGAGGTTTCCTAGCTGCTCTTATTTGCCCATTAGAAGACTTGACTTGTATCTTCGATAGCAGTTGGGCCTTGGGGGGGAAGTTTCCCACATCCCCCCCCATGTATCCGCCCGTGATTTAAAATCATAAAAATCAATTCTATCAGTAGGCCTACTTTGGAAATTTTCTTTAAATAGCTTTTGAAATGCATATGTCATCAGCTCTTATTTTAAATTTAGAACCTCTGTTGGAAATACTAAAAAGAAGACAGTGAAAACCACAAGCGGTTGGAAAATATGGAGCTGAACTCCAGTTGGCCAGAAATCTCAGTCAGTCAATCTCAAAACAAACCACCTTTAACTCAAGTTTGTAAAACAATGAATAAATACGGGGAAGCATTTCCAGGGTTTCAGCTTTTAGTTGATATGGCGTTGACTATTCCAGCTAGTAATACTACAGTAGGAAGATGTTTTTTACATTTCACATCCTTATTAGGACCACAAAGATTTTCCATGTCACATGAAAGGAAGGCGGCACTTGTGCTTTTGAGTTACAACAAAGACTTAACAAAGACCCTGCATGTGGATCAATTTGTATTATAGTTTGCAAAATCAAAGTAAAAAAATTAGTTTGTTAGGTATTACGCTTGTCTATTCATAATGTTCACCAGTAAAAATGTGTTCAATTCTTCCACAATCTTTTAAAAGTAGGTCCTATATAATTTGTTGTAATTTTTAATATCTTAATTTCAGTGCCTGTAATTTGTGTTAATAAATTACTTATCTGGTGGAATGGTAGTATCCATACTTAAGATTCAGTTCATTTAGTTTTGGGGTGGTGCTATTTATAAAAGACATGCTAAACCTTGACAACCTCCTCTGAAATTTAATTTGCCCCTTGGAAATCTTGACCCTGGCTACGGCCTTGGTTTCAATCAAATTAATGTTATAAGTCATTGTTATAGTTTCAAAAACTGAATACATTACTCATGAATGCATTACTCTGATGTTTGAAATAGTTTTGGTTTTACAAAGTTGCCGCTCTAACCCAAAATTGGCTATGCAATTGTGACTCTGCAGAAACAAACCTATTGTTAATAATCACTGCTACAGCTTATTTGATTTCAGATGCAGATGCAAAAACACAGCGGACATCAAGAAGATAGTGGATAAGTCAGATTTTCTTTCTAGGGAAATATACAGAGATTTATGAGATGTTCTCACTTGAGGAGGTACGTTTCAAACTGTATTAAGTCCATCCACTGCAATGATGAAAATGAGTTTCATATGATTTTTTATAGTTCTGAGTGTTCGTATGTGTTTTCATGTCTCAATTTATTTACTCTTTTGTTTCAATTACGTGCCATCTGGTGCATTGTGGATATTTGCGATTCACGCCATTTTAAATGTAGTTCAGTAATGACTCTGGTCATGTCAATGTGTAGCTGTTGTAAATGTGAAGCGTGTGGAGATTGTAACTTATGCTTATTCCAAATAAATTGATTATAAATGCCTAAGAGGTTATGGGACCAGGACAAGTGCCAGGACATGTGCCAGGACTAGTGTAATTGGAATAATTAATAATTGCTCGAAACAGATTGGAACTGTGACTGAACATTTTAAGCGGCAATATGGCGGGAGAACCGTTAGAATCGGGGATGGTAAGTATCCCAAAACTAGCAAATGGAAATTATCTGGCATGGCATCTCAGTGTAAAAGCATACATGATTGACAAGAATTGTTGGAATGCAGCTGATCCTGGGTTCAATGTTCCATTAAATCCCGATCAGCAGAGATTCAACAGGAAAGCACTTTCAATCACATATTGAACTGTAGGAGATGATTTTTTGTTGGATGTAGAAGATTGTGAATTAGCAAAAACAGCTTGGGAAATCTTGGAGGAAATACATACAACCTCGCTTCATGCATTGCAATCTTTGAAAGAATTGGTAAATGTTACTAAAACCGAAGATATGAGCATGCAGGAGTATACTGCTTGCATACAAAGATTGAATAAGAAAGTGAGCAAGGGAGGAATTCAGTTTTCTGATGAAATGATAGCAAACCTGTTTCTGGCTGGGTTGACAGCAAATCAATATGAAGTGTTTATTCAAAATGTACTCAAGGAAGACAACTTGACATCAAGACTGGTGAAAGGCAGAATGCTTGATGAAGAGACAAAGACATCAACAGGTATCGTCAGAGACTGAGGCAATGGCGCTGACAGCGAAGGACAGGACTAGCAAGTATTTAAAAAATAATCAGATCAGGAAAAATTACCACAACAATAAGCCTAATAAGAGCGAAGGAACTACAACAAGCAAGATCTGTTATAAGTGCCAATAGCCTGGTCACATAAGGAAATATTGCCCAACAGTTAACCCTGCAGTGCTCGCGTGCTGTCTGAGAGACACCAGACCAGATTCATTTCACTATATCTAGAATACCTATGAGGCCATTGTGCTGACCTGCCATCTACCTTTCTGTCAACTACTCTTAAATAACATATCCAAACGGCAACCCTCCAGTTTTCGCCTAGCAACGGTGGGGTGAAGTTATTGTTGCGAAAATGTAGATGGCATCTGTGAGATGCCGCACGAGCTTTACTGTTACAAGGTAAGTTACTGGTTTAAAACAAATTTATTGCAGAAACTAGTGATCATAAACCTACAATTCCAATCTTTTCTGATGGAAATTATTTATCTTTAGTCTTGGCAATGAGTGGAAAGGAGAAGAAATATCATAATCTTTCTGATCCAAATGATTGGAAGATGGTGCAAAGTTGCTAGAAGAAGAAGATGATGATGTTGAACTTGATTCTGATAGTGATCCTAAAGAAGACATTGCGGAGTCTAGAAGTGAGTCTACGGACACTGGACAAAAAGCAGATGATGATAATGATTGTAGTGAATGTGATAGGCCTAAATATTTCATAGGGCGGGACAAAGTTTCTAAATGGAATAAGAAGAGATCAGTAACTAGTAGTAAAAGTTGTTATACCTACACAGTCTTAGGACAATAATATTTGAAAATTATTTTAAAATTGTTACATGCCTAACAACATTGTTTTATTGTTAATTAATTAGAGTCATAATGTGCTAATAGTGATTTGTGTCCAATATGATTAGTTAAATGCTCATTTTCAGTAAATTGACTTAATACACATATTTTTAATTAAGCAATGTACGCAAAACATGTTCAATAATATTAAATAAACTACGACAACCCTCAATAAACAAAATGAACACTCAAAACAACATAAAACAATAGAAACAACGTAAAACATGAACGGCGTCTCTCAGACCCTGCACGAGCTTCTATGTCCTGAAACAGCGCGCGAGCACTGCAGGGTTAAATGTAAGAATTGTGGTAAGATGGAACATTGGGCTAATGACTGTGAAAATGAAAAACTTGGGAAAAATAGTGATGAGCAAAACCAAAAGAGTCAAGTGGTAACGTGCATCAGTGTGTGTGCTCTGTTGTCATCAAGTAAGCGATATCAGTGGTTCCTGGACTGCTGCAACCGAGCACATCTCTCCAAGGAAGGAGTTATTTGAAAACTTTGTCCCTTTGAGTGGTTATGTTACTGTTGGGAAGTGTGCAACTGTTGTTGAAGGAAAAGGAACTATCACTCGTGCTAACCAATGCAAATGGAGGATGCACCTTACAGATGAAAGAGGTACATATGTACCTGAACTTAGATTTAATTTAGTGTCTGTGTCTAAACTTACAGCACATAATATAGATGTGTGTTTCACGTCAAATAAGGCGGTAGCCACAAAAGATAATGTTACTATATTTTCTGCATTTAAGAAACATGACTTAGGCCTATACGTACTTGAAAGTGACAACCTTATGCTGGATGACGAAAAGGTAGCAGCCATTGTGACAGAATCGGAGACTACATGTGAGACCAGTGATGATGGAATTGAAGCCATAGCATTGAGGAGTGTAGGTACATGGCATCGTAGACTAAGACATGTACATGTCAATACAATTGGAAATATTCCAGGACTGGAAAACGTGAAGACTGATAATGAGAAACAGGAAGAATGTTCTGTTTGCATTCAAGGTAAACTTATTAAAATAACTGTACCAAAGGAGAGTGAAAGAAAAGATGAAGGACCCTTAGAATTAGTTCACAGTGACCTAATGTGTTTACCTGTTGTGTCTAATGGTGGTGCACAATATCTTATGAGAGTTATTGATGAATACAGTAGATATGCAGTTGTGACATTGCTGAAAATAAAAAGTGAAGCATTCTCTTAATTTAAACAATACAAAGTAGAGGCAGAGTAGTTGCACAGTAAGAAACTGAAAGCCTTACAAACGGACAGTGGAAGAGAATATTACGAGGGTTGTGCAAAAAGTAAGTTTCCCTTATTTTTAGAAAAAAAAAAAAACTACAGGAAATATAAAAAAAATTATTTTATTTTTCGATTCTTCAACTCAAGAATTATTTTTCTACATAGTCACAGTTTTCTCAATGCATTTTTCTAACCGTGGTACAAGCATTTTCATTCCAGCCTCATACTCCGCTTGCGCCACCTCCTTCAGAAATTGGTTGACTTCCATCTTGAGTTCGTCATCGTTGTGGAAGCGCTGTCCACACAGGTGAACTTTCAACTTCGGAAACAGGTAGTAGTCACTTGGGGCAAGGTCTGGGGAGTAGGGTGGATGTGGCGGAATGTCCCAATTTAACTTTTCAAGCAGCTCAACTGTCTTTCTAGCTCGGCACCCAACGTGCACACACTTTTATCATTCCCAAATTCTTTTTTAAGATGTTAGCCACTGACCTGCGACTGATTTCAATGTGGGGAGGTAAGGCAGCAACAATACCATCGAGGGTGAGGCGCCTATCATGTTCAACAGTCTCTGAACCACACTGCACACTGTCCCCCTCAGTGGCAGTCGAAGGACGATCGGAGCGCGGTTCATCACAAACATTCTGATGGCCCTCTGCGAAAGCAGAACACCATTTTCGCACCATTTGGACGCTCATCGCACCCGCACCATACACAGGAAAAATTTCTCGGTGGATTTCAGTTGAATTTTTGCCTTTAGCATGGAGAAAACGGATCACAGAACACAATTCGATGGCGGAGTGAGAGAGTAAGGGTGTCTCCATGGTTAAGAAGCTACTGATGCCAAACTAATTGTTGTAAAGAATTGGTAACAGGTTCAGTGTTGCCACTACTTATGTAATAAAAATCTCTCAAAATATGAGAGTCCCACAAAAATTTTCCCCTGTTTAACAAAACAGGGAAACTTACTTTTTGCATGACCCTCGTATATTAATGAGTTTAAAGATTACCTAATGGAAAGGGGTATTGTTCACAGATGCACAGTGCCTCACTCACCTCACCAAACTGGTATTGCAGAAAGCTACAATACAGTGATAGGGTATATGATAAGATGATTGCTGTTGGAATTTGGCATGCCAAATAAATTCTGGACTGAAGCAACAAACACTGCTTGTGTCATAAGAAACTTGTGTTCATCTAATGCCATCAACAATTGTGTGCCTACAGTAGGTATGGAAAAGGGGAGATGTGTCATAAGATGTATTGAGATTGCGTGTATTCGGATGCAGAGCATGGTTAGTTCAGAATAAAGACAAACTTGAACCAAGAGCAATTGAACATGTATTAATTGGTTATGAACCAAACGTCAAAGGATACAGGCTGTATAACATGTCAAAAAAGAATGTTGTTATTGGCTTACATGTAAAATTTGAAGAAAATGTGTTCCCTTTCAAGTCTGAAGTGATATACAAGGAAGATTGCTCCTATCAAAGTGACTCAGATGAAGGTGATATCGTTAATGTTGATTGATTTTGTTAAGTTTTTGAACATCAAAATGTGGCTATTAACATACATAAATTAGGAGAGAGAATGAAAATGGACAACAGAATTATGTCAAATAGCTGTATAGTGTATAAATTTAGAAAAGAACATAATATTAACTTCAAAAAAACTCACTAATAGAATAAAATGGATTATTCGCAAGCCAGTCTCTCAGAACAGTCCTAAACCTGTTTAATTTAACTGAATGTGCAGTTTTGGGTAAACTATTGAACAACTTAATACCCAAATTACTGCACCACTTCTTTGGTTTAGTTAATCTTGTACTTTGTGTCACTATGAGGTAATTATTCCTAGTGTTATATTGGTGTAAATTATGAATGATGATGATAATGTGATTAGCATAGACATTGATCCTATTGACTCTGAGAGTGAGAATGTTAATGGTTTAAGTCCATGAAGAAGTAGTAGGGAACGAAAACCCAAAAAATGTGGCTGTTGTAACTTAACTACTTGTGATCATGAAATGAATTTGGATATGGTAGCTGAACCTAGTAGTGTAAGGGAAGCTATGTCTGGAAAGAATGCTGCAGAATGGAAGAAGGCAATGGGCATAGAGTACAAACAGATGCTGGATCTGGGAATTTGGGAAATAGTTGAAAGGCCAACAGATCAGAAGGTAATAGTAACAAAGTGGGTCTTTAAGGTTAAGTATGATGAATATGATGAATATGCCAATGATGAGAGATTTAAGGCAAGGTTAGTAGCTGAAGGATTTTAAAGTCAAATGGGATTTTCCTGGGAGAACACCTTTAGTCCTGTAATAAGGAAGAAAAGGATAAGGGTGCTATTTGCTTTGGCTGTTGAAAATCAGTGGTCTGTAGGCCTACATCACATTGATGTAACTTGTGCATACTTAAACAGTCCGATTTATCAGGACTTTTTTATGGAACAACCAGAATTGTACGAAGATGGTGAAAGAAGATAGAATGGATTTGTGTGCAAATTGAAGCGGAGTGTTTATGGATCTCCATGTGCAAGCAAGGATTGGAATTCTTGTCTAGATACTGTGTTGAAGGAATTAAAGTTTAATAGATGCAGAAGTGATTCATGTGTGTATGTTGGAATGGGAGTCATAATTGGGGTAGCCTATATGTTGACAACATTGTATTACTGGGGGATGAAGACAGAGTATATGATTTTAAGAAGGTATTCTCATTGATGCTTACTGTCAGAGACCTAGGCAGGGTAAAAAAGCTCTTGTATCTTATTTATCTTTTTATGCCAAGATGATTGTAACTTAGTCATAAATCAATCATTGTACATTAAGAAGTTGCTGTCAGAATGTAATATGACTGACTGCAAAGCTTGTAGTGTCCCCCTACCCATAATAGAGGAAATTGATGAAAAATCATTTGAAAATGACAGGTTCTATAGAAAGGTCATTGGCAGTTTACTTTTCATAGCAAACAATTACAGGTGTGACATTGCTTTTGCTGTTAGGAAGGTGATTCAGGCATGTAAAGTTCCTAATGAAGGGAATTGGAAATCTGTTAAACATATCCTGCATTATTTAAAGGGTAGGCCTACCACTGACCTTTGTTTGCAATATGAAAGAAAAGGTGAACCCATACAGGTAGGCCTATATTGTGATGCCAGCTGGAATAGTGAACCTAATTGTAAATCTGTGGGAGGTTTTGTTGTGTTGTTCGATGGGTGAGCAATAACATGGTATAGTAAGAAACAGCCATGTCTACAGAGGAAGCTGAATATATAAGTAGGCCTATGTCAGAAGCTGTGAGGGAGATCACATGGCTAAAGAAATTGTTTTTTGAATTGGGACAATCAAAATACATAGATAAACCCTGTCCAGTACTGTGTGATAATACTCAATCGATTGTTTTGGGAATACAGGAAGTGTAGGTGAAAGGTCGAAACATATTGACTTAAAACATCATTTTTGTTGTGAGCAATCTGAGATTGGTAATGTTGAATTCTTGTATGTGCCATCACATGAAAATGTGAGTGATGCATTCACCAAAGTTTAGTGGTCCAAGAATGAGATCATTCTTTACCTTTTTTTGACTAGTGTCTCATCCAAGGAGTTAACTATGTTGGTATATTCATGTTGTTGAAACACATTTTTGTTGTTTCAGTTGAGATATGCCAAAGGGTGTGTTGGTATGTGTTGTCATGTCTCAACTTATTTACTCTTTGTTTCATGCCATCTGGTGCATTGGGGATACTTGTGCTTCATGCCATCTTAAATGTAGTTCATTAATGGCCTGGTCATGTCAACATGTAGCTTCTGTAAATGTGAAGCCGGACAGGCCAAAGTGAAGACCCAGACAAAGAAGCAACTCAGAAGAGGAAATCCAACGGTTCTAAAGGTGGAGGAGGAGTGAGAGTCCCAATGGCAGAGGAGGCAGATGAGATACCTAGGGAAGGGCAGATCAGGCTCTTTAGCTGAAGTGGAAGCAGCTGATCTAGGGGACGGAAACCCCGAAATCAAATGACCTGGTCCTCCAGGTTGGGGGTTGGACATAGGGCCAACAACCCTATACTGTAAAAAATTTTAACGTTCAGAAAGCCAAACTAGAGATAGCAGGACAGATTACTGGTACGTAAACGACCCAAGCGCTACAATGGAGATGAATTAAAGATAGCCACCTGGAATGAGAGAACTATGTTGGAATGTGGAGTTTTGAGGAATCTGAAAGAGATAATGAACCAGTACAAATTGGGTTACTTGCTATACAAGAAATGAGATGGAAAGGGGAAGGAATGTTGACATCTGGCAATTTTACTGTATTTTATAAGGGAGAACAGCAGAATATGTTTGGCACTGGTTTTATTGTAAATAACGATCTTAAAAACTGTATTTTAAATTTTGAAGGTTTTAATGAAAGAATCAGCCAGACAAGACTGAAAGGACTTTTTTTAATGTTACTATTATCAATGCCCACGCCCCAACTGAGGACAAGGAAACAGAAATAAAAGATACATTTTATGATACATTGGATACTGTATATAATAGAATAGCTAGGAATGATGTCAAAATCTTGCTGGGAGATCTGAATGTCAAGGTCGGAAGAGAAATTGAGAACTAGCAAATAACGGGGAAAAACAGTTTGCATGAAAAGAGTAACGATAATGTCACTAGACTAATCGATTTTGCTAAAGAGAAAAACCTGTCATTAAAAGTACGATGTTACAGAGGAAAGATATACATAAACAAACTTGGATCTTACCTGATAGACTGACAAGGAATCAGATAGATCACGTGCTGATTGAAAAAAGACATACAACAGATATCAGAGATGTGAAGAGTAGGAGAGGAGCGGACTGTGATTCAGACCATATAATGGTACTTATCCATTACAAACAAAAGATAAGGAAAGAAAAGTTCACTAAAGGGAATAAGAAAATTCAATATCAGAATGATAAATTGAAAACAAAGGAAACGTCTAACCTTTATGTTAAAGAAATGGAAGGAAGATGGTCAGAAAAAACAGAAGCAAGGGAGGAGAAAGAAGAAGGTATAGAAGATCAATGGAATAGTATTAGAAGAGTGGTAATAAAATCAGCACATAAAGTACTTGGAAAGGAAGAAAACAGCAAAACTAAAGACTGGTATAATGAATTATGTGAAACTAAAATTAAAGAAAGGAACAATACAAGAATAATTTGGCTACAGAAGAAAACTAGAGCCAGTAGGGAAAACTTCAGAAGGAAAAGACAAGAAGCAAAAGAGACATGTAGAAGAGCCAAGCAGGAATATATGAGAAGTATGATAGCACAACTTGATGAATGGGATGGAAATGAGACAAGACAATTTTATGGAAGAGTTAAGAACTTTAAGAGGGGATACCAACCGAGAGCAGACTTATGCAGGGGCAAAAATGGGAATCAGTTAGGGGGTAAAGAAGAAATCCAAAACAGATGGACAGAGTATTTTGGAGAACTACTAACAGACAAAGGGAGGAGTGATGAGACAATCATAATACCTCAGTATGCGGGGGAACAACAGTTTATAGTTTAGTTTTAAATTTATCGCTTGACAAGCAAACTTAGATTTACCTTTGGTAATCCGGACGGCCGTTTCGCACTACTTTAGTGCATCATCAGCGTTTTCGAACTGCTACTGGTGGGTGCCTGTGTTGTACGCCTAGGTGGTGTGGGTGTTGCGTTGGTCTTGAAGTGGGAGTGGGAGTGGGAGTATTTGGCGGTGTTTGAATGTCAGGTATCGTGTCAAAAAGTGTGTGTGATTTGAAGTGTAGTTGGTCATTCAGTATAGATGTGGGGTGATTTTTTGTGTGTTTATATATTTCTAGTTGTTCTATTGTGTTTCATCATCATCATCTGTGGTCTTGCAGCCCTTGTAGTTTAGCCTTGACCTCCTTAAGAATTGCTGCCCAAGCTTCTCTTTCCAACGCTCTCTGTCGCCATCTCTTAATTCCTGCTTTAACAAGGTCTTCCTGGACATCATCCAGCCACCGCAATTTTGGCCTTCCAACTTTCCTTTTACCACTTGGTTTGGCATCTAGAAATATTTTAGGAATTCTATTATTGTCCATTCTGATTATGTGGCCCAGCCATTCCAACCGTCTGATTTTTATATCAGTGACAATATTTGCATCCTTATATAATACTTGTAATTCAGAGTTGGTCCTGATTCTCCAGTCTCCCTTATCCTTAACAGGGCCATAAATTTTCCTTAAAATTTTCCTTTCCCAAGCGTTTAGAATAGTTATTGCCCGTTCAGGTAGGGTCCATGTTTCACTTCCAAAAGTAACCATAGGTTTGATAATGGTCTTATAGATTCTCACTTTAACTTTTCTTGAAATATATCTGGCTCTTATAATTCTATTTAGTGCTCTAAGACATCGGTTACCAGAAGCTATTTTCTCCTTTATTTCAGTTAGTATGTTGTTATCATCAGTAAGTGTCGAACCAAGGTATCGGAAATTAGTGACATTCTCAAAAGCTATATCATTTAAAACAATCGTGTTCGCAGCATTATTTCTTTTAATTGTGTTTTCCATGTACTTTGTCTTAGTACTGTTAATTTTCAGACCTGATGCATTTGTCTCATCTTGTATCTGCTTTAAAACATCATTAAGAGAGGATACATTCCGTGAAAATATTGCTACATCATCAGCAAATGCAAAGTATTGAAACATTCTATTAAATATTGTTCCACCAGGATTGATGATAATCTTTCTGATAATTCGTTCCAAACCAATATTAAATAGCAGCGTTGATAGAGAGTCACCCTGTCTAATTCCGTTATAGGTTGTAAAATTTTCTGACAGTTTATTTTGTATTTTAACCTTATTTTGCGTTTTCATTAAGGTCATTTTTGTTAGAGTAATTAATTTATTGGAGACTCCAAATTCTGCCATAGCATCAAATATATAGATCCTGTTAATCGTGTCAAAGGCCTGTTTAAAATCTATGTACAACTGGTGTAATGGTAAGTTAAATTCATAAAACTTTTCTAAAATCATTCATAATGAGAATATCTGGTCCGTCGTAGATCTACCTCTACGGAAGCCACATTGATATTCCCCAAGGGTTAACTCAACATATGGTTCAATGTATTTTGATAAAATATTTGTAAAAATTTTATAACTGACATTTAAAAGTGAGATTCCTCTATAGTTATTACATTCAAGTTTGCTGCCCTTCTTATGTATTGGACATATTATAATGGCTACATTCCAATCATTAGGCATCTGTTCTAGATGCCAAATATCAAGAATTAACTTATAGATATATTTCCATAGTACTTTGCCGCCATGTTTTATTAGTTCTATGTTAATAGAATCTTCTCCTGGAGCTCTGTTATTTTTCATCTTTCGTATTGTATCATATACCATTGAAGCAGTTGGTGGAGATATAAAGGGATCTGGTCCAAAGAAAGACAAATCGGGTTCTAATTCATCTTTTCCGGCATTATTTAACAATTCACTAATGTGTTCTGCCCATAATTTTAAAACTTGTTGTTCTCCAGCAACAAGGTTTCCTTCTTTATTTTTACACATAATGGTTCTTGGTTGGAAACCTTTCTTAATGTTGCGAACACTTTCAAAGAATTTTTTACTCTCATTCCTCCCAAAATTATTGTCCAATTCATAGAGCATATTTTCTTCAAATTCTTTCTTTTTCTTTCTACATACATTCTTAGCAGTACTACGAGCAACTTTATATTCTTCCTCCGCTGCTCTGCTTCGCTTTTGGATCATTTTGAGTCTAGCAACATTTCTTAGGTCGATTGCTTCTTGACATTCGTCATCGAACCACTGGTTTCTACTTTTATTTTGAACTGTTGAGATTACTTCAGTTGCCGTGCTATGTATAACTTGTTTGATAGAATTCCATTTCTGCTCTATGTCCATGCCTTCCATCGTTTGTTCACCAATATTATTTTCAATAGTTGTTCTGTAATTATCTGCTATTGTAGCCTATTATCTTTTAGCCGCCCGATGTCAAACTTGATGCATTTTTTGTTGTTAGAGCGTGAAGTTAATGTACACATTCTTTGTTTATACTTGACTCTCACCAGGAAGTGGTCCGAATCACAGTCTGCGCCTCTTAATGATCGCACATCTATGATATCTGATGCATGTCTTGTACTAATCAGTATATGGTCGATTTGATTTCTAGTGTGACCATCAGGTGACTTCCAGGTTTGCAGGTGTATGTTTTTATGTGGAAACATAGTGCTGGACACTACGAAATCCTTAGATATCGCAAAGTCGCATAATCTTTCACCATTATCATTAGTGGTATCATGAAGAGTATATTTACCGATATTAGCAATCGTGCATTCTTTGCCGATTTTGGCATTTAGATCACCCATAATAATAGCAACATCATATTTGGGAATTTGTTGGCATACACTGTCTAGTTGGTCATAAAAGTTATTCTTGATTGCTTCAGCCTTATCTTCAGTAGGGGCATGTACACAAACTATTGTGGTGTTAAAAAACCTTCCTTTCAGTCTTATAGTGCACATGCGTTCATTGATTGGGTCAAAATTAAGTACACTGTTTTTAAGTTTTTTGTGAATCAAAAAGCCTGTGCCAAAATTGTTTCTATCTCCACTTCCACTATATAACACCGTATAGTTTCCGGATTCAAACATTTCTGAGCCCCGCCATCGGATCTCTTGGATGGCTGCAATTGATATATTATATTTATTAAGCTCTTGTATAAGATTTCTTAATGCTCCAGTTTGGTATAAACTTCTTACATTCCAAGTAGCCAAATACATGTCCATTTTCCGTTTGCCATGTCATTTCCTTGTATCAGTCCAGCTAAATTCTTTAGGTTTTTCAACGGTATAATTTTTACTAAAGTGAGGTTGTCAGCCTCACGTCTAAACCCCCAACCTGGAGGGCCAGGTCATTTGATTTCGGGGTTTTCGTCCCCTAGGTCAGTTGCTTCCACCACAGCTAAAGAGCCTGACCTGCCCTCGATTGGAATCAGGGTTGTATCCCCTAGAAGAGACGTCTTCGCCACGACTATGAGCCTCTTCTGCCCACTACCAGGATGACAGCCGCCCAATTTGGGGACCGCCGCTGCATCTTGGGTTGCCTCTTCCGCCGTCTCCGCTATACCGATGGACTCCATCTTTGCCTTCGACGCCGTTGAGGTCTTCACCGTAACCCTGGCAAGGGTCCCTCACAAGGTACTATCACCCGGGACAGGTGAACCAAGGTTTTTTTTACGAGGTGTTACTCCTCGGCTCTATTGTGTTTAGTTTGCGATTTTTGTGGAGTGTGTGGAGAATTTCCATGTTCGTGTCTATGTTGGTGTAATTGTGGTTTGTGTCAAGTAGGTGTTCTGCATAATTTGATTTTCTGTTGTGGGGGTATTTGAGTGCTTTTATGTGCTCTTGGAATCTTGTTCTAAAGGATCTGCCAGTTTGGCCTATATAGAAGTTGGGACAGTTATTGCATTTCAGTTTGTATACTCCAGTTTTGTTGTAGGTGTCCATTTGTGTGCTTCTCCTTGTTAGGTGTTTCTTTAGCGTGTTGTTAGTTTTGTAGGCTATGTTGTACTTGAGTTTTTTGAAGGTTGATGCTGTTTTGTGAGTTTCCTTACCGTAGTATGTTAGTGTGATGAACTTCTTTTTTGGTTCTTGGATGTGTGTGTTCTTTTAGCTTGTGTTTAGTGTTTCTTAGTACTCTATCTACTGTGCTGGGGTTGTAACCATTTTCTTGGGCTATGTATTTGATGGTATTTAGTTCGTTTTTGAAATCTTCCATCTCCATTGGTATATTGAGTAAGTGATGAACCATGAAGTGGTAAGCTGCCAAACACTGCCACTCCCACTTCAAGACCAACGCAACACCCACACCACCTAGGCGTACAACACAGGCACCCACCAGTAGCAGTTTGAAAACCACTGATGATGCACTAAAGTAGTGCGAAACGGCCGTCCGGATTACCAAAGGTAAATCTAAGTTTGCTTGTCAAGTGATAAATTTAAAACTAAACTTTTGTTAAAGCAATGAAGAATGGACACTCAAACATACAACAGTTTATAGCCTACCTAAAGAGAATGAAATAGTAAATATCATCTGTATCTGTATCTGGTACCCTATGATCCCCAGGTGGGGCGAAGGGGCCTCCAATGGGGGTTTCATTACCTATACTAATTTTGATATGCTTATTTTCCAAGAGAAGGTAGAGGGACAGGTGGTAAGCCCATCGCCTCGCAACCCCCCTCTGGAAACTAAGTATTTCTTGGACGTGAAAGGGCCGATAAATTTTGTCCAGAGGCTCTAATTTAGGCTTGGAGTTCTTTTACGTGCCGTAAATCTACGACACGGGACCCCCAGCTTAAAGTCCCTCCCGGAGGACTCCGTGCCCAGGATTTTTAGTAAATATCATACAGGCTTTAAAAAACAATAAGGCACCAGGAGAGACTGGCATTATGGCTGAATTACTAAAGAATGGAGGAAAGTTATTAGAACTCAAAATAGTTAAACTCATCCAAAGAGTATGGACAGAAGAAAGAATGCCAAGAGACTGGGGAAAAATCATCTTCCAACCAATCCACAAGAAAGGAGACAAGACCATATGTGAGAACTACAGAGGAATAGCATTACTGGAAGTAGTGTATAAAATTTTCTCTAAAACAGTTGCTGATAGAATGACAAAAATAATGGAAAATACCGTGGGTGAATACCAAGGAGGATTCAGAAAAGGAAAATCTACGGACGGTCACATATTCATGTTAAAAACAATTATGGAAAAGTGCTATGAATTTAATATCGACCTCCACCTGCTATTTATTGATTTTAAACAGGCATACGATAGCATTGTGAGGAAGGCTCTCATAGAAACCCTCATTGACTTCTATGTACCTAGGAAATTGATAAAATTAATACAGATGACCCTAACTGATAATAAAGGGAAAGTTAACATCCAAGGTGAGACTACAGAAGAATTTGATATTAATAAAGGGGTCAAACAAGGAGACTCACTCTCAACAATATTATTCAATATTGTACTGGAGAAAGTGATTAGAGGTATTGACATTAATCCAGGCGGGACTATTTATAATTGAATGGTTCAAATTTTAGCCTATGCAGATGATATTGTGATTGTTAGCAGATCTGTACAAGAACTCAAAAACTGCTTCCTCAAACTAGCAGCCGAAGGAAGAAAAGTAGGATTAAGGGTTAATGAAAAGAAAACAACATATATGATCAACTCCAGAGACAAAGATAAATGGATCTCTACTGATATTATCCTAATAGGACAAAATCAATTTAAAGAGTGGATAAGTTTAGATACCTGGCCTTCTTGGTAACCGAAGATAATAAAACATCAGAAGAAATAAAGAGAAGAATTAAAGAGGGCAACAATTGCTACTGGTCCCTACACAATCTGATGAAATCTAAAGACTTATCCAATAATGCTAAAGTTAAAATATACAGGACCATAATAAGACCTGTGGTGATGTATTCCACAGCAACTTGGTGTTTACTAAGAGATGATGAAAGGAAAATTGCTGCCTGGGAGAGGAAAATTCTAAGACGGATTTATGGACCGAAATTGGAAGGGGGCATATGGAGAGTCAGAAACAACAGAGAATTGTAAGAGAGATATGAGAAACCACAAATTATAGGGGAAATCAAGAGCGCCAGACTCAGATGGGCTGGACATGTAGAGAGGAGTGAAGAGACATCGTTGTTAAAAAGAATATATGTTGGGAAGCCAGGTGGCAGAAGGCGGGTTGGAAAACCCAGAAAGAAATGGTTGGAAGACGTGGAAGATGACATCAAGGAATTGGGAATAAGATGTTGGAGGAGGAAAACACAAGACAGACAAGAATGGAAATCAATAGTGCAGCAGGCTCTGGCCCTAGAAGGGCCGTAACGCCAGAGAGTAGTAGTAGTAGTAGTAGTAGTAGTAATACAAAAACATTAATGTGTAATGTGGTAATGTGTATGAAACCTAATTATCGCATTGACGATCAGTCAAAAACCTACACTTCAGTATTAAAGAAAGGTACAAATCTCCATAATATTCCAGAACTGAAAGTGATTTCTATACAAAATTGAATTACACAAGAAAAGAAAAAGGAGAATCTATTAAACATAGAGTTTGGAAGTGACTGGAAGGACAAAGACAACTTGCAAACTTGACATCACACTTTTTCGGGATTTTTCTCAACTTGCCAATGAACAGCTGGAAGATCTGACAGCTTGGAATTTGAGGGAGGAATGCAAAGCTTTGAAAAAATTAGGTGTTCTGCATTATTAACATGGTGAAGGAACATTGTTTCACTATTATTTCAATAATTATTTTTTATCATTATTGTTTCATTAATAAGCTCTTGTTCATTATTTCAAATCACAAGACTTGTATTTCGGTATTTCCAGAATATAAATATGGTGAACACCAAAGTCTATTCAGAAAATATTAGTAATAGTTATGTACAATGTGATTTATAAACAAAATATCAACATTGTGAGTCATTATTTTTTGCTAGGATTAATTCATGTAGTGTTATCTATTTCTTGCACAACATTATTTTGGTTTAATTTTCACAATTATTTAGGTCAAAATGCCTTTTTATTTCATATGTCCAGGATGTCTTATGTCCAAGATATTTTCTGAATTTCAGGGCAATCTGATGTGAAAGTGATTTCAAATATAATCAATTCTAATAAATGGAGTCCTTCCAATAACTAAGAATTTTAGTAATTTAATTTACCTCCCTTAGTTTAAATTTAAACAGTGCTTCTTCTCTCCTGAAAAATTTACATTAGTGGACTTAATATGGTTTGAAACCATATCATTTGATATAACTCCCATTAACATGTAGATGTTCAATTCATTTCTATTGTTTTTTTCAATATTAAAGCTGGAATTGTTTTCAAAATGTTATTCAAACATGGAAAGGAAATTAAATAATGTGTCCATATATTATTCTAAAACTGGAATCAATAAATTAGTTATTGTGACATTTTATCAGCAAATACTGGTAATTACTTCAAGGTTCTAAGCAAGCAATGACTCAAATTATTTATTGAAGTATTTAGTTCAACCATCTTCTTGATCGTAACTAAGTCTGCAAAGCATTAAAAAAAGTAGGCCTAAAATAACACTACCATACATAAAGAGAGAATAAGATTTTATTATTTAATAAAATAGTTGAAAATGTTCAGCCTAAAAGCACTAGTATGTATAACACCTATAAGAAAATCTGAATTATTTATTTATTTTATTTATTATTTATTTCATACATTAATAGGCTACATATTGGCCCCTTTCCTGGATTTCTATCAGAGGCCTCTACATGCACTTTATAATTTTCAACTTACCGGTACTAATTTATAATTACATTGGTTATCTAAACTGTTTATAGCTTAATCTAAAGTATATATATATATATATAAAGAAAAGAGAGAGATAAAAAAAATTAAAATTAACACATTAATAGGAAAACAGAACACTGTTAACTGAATATATAGGCCTACTAACTACACTAAGTACAGGACGTGTCGAATATGGGGTTTTTGTGGATTTATGGTGATGAATGGGAGGTCGTGCCTAAGCAGACGGCACCTTCATAGATGCAGTACACTCCCGCGTCCTTACCACCATTTCATCATTAATCAGGTAAGTACCGGCCATCACCAGAATCCTCAGTCTGGAAGCCAGACTTCAGGCACTGGCATCGCCCCAGTAGGTCATCCTGGCACCGTGAAGTCATATCCGGGAGTTTTTTGTCTTTTGTTTATAATTTGTCTTATGTCGTCATGTGTCCTTGTGTCTTATATCATACATCTTATTCCCTTTTTCCATGTCTGCTATTTATATAGTCTTCTTTTGCTATCTGGGAAACTCTATTTGCTGCTTCATCCAACAACTTCCATGAGTAGGGGTCTCTTATTATGTTCCCTATTTGCCTACCTTGTAGTAGTCTCTGAAAGGGCTCCCTCAACTGAGCAGTGTTTTGGCATTCCCAAACCACATGCTCAGGAATACCTATTTCCCACAAGAACATGCCTTGGAGTCTGCAATACCCTTTTTTTTAAGTAAACCATATAGGGTCCATGGCCTGTCAGATAGTGGATCAAACCTTGGAACGGTTGTAGATGTCGCAGGTCTAGTCTTTCGTTTACGTTCATAAAAATATCATAAGTCCTACATCCTGTGTTGTTTTCTTCCCATCTGGTTTGCCACATATCCAGAATCACATTCTTGACATCCCTTGCTGTTTCAAGTAAGAATTCTGCACGGGCCTGTAATCACTTTCCAACCTAGAATGTAGCTGCCCTTTGCCTTATAAGGAGATCCAATGGTTTGACCCCAAGGATTGTGGTTAAGGCATCAGTTGCCGTTGTTCTGTAAGCTCCTGTTATTTGTAGAAGGATTCCCCTTTGAAGACTACGGCTGGCTTGATGTTTTTTAACTGATGTCCCCAAATGCCTGCACCATATCCCACTATTGATACCAGAGTTGCCTCATGATACAATTTCATCACCATTGGAGGAAGATGAAACTTGGTCATTCAAAGATTGATGAATTTGTTCATCAGTCTATAGGCTTTTGCATTTATTTGTTCCATATGGGACATGAAAGTAAGTTTTTCATCCAGGTAAATCCCTAGGTATCTCACCGTGTTGTGCTTCTCCTTATGCTTTGTGCATTTATATTGAGCATTGGGTTACGTAGAAGCTTCCCTTTAAGCAAAAGTTAAGTTGACTTTGCTAGTGCTAGTTTTAGTTTTACTTCTGCACATCATTTACCTAGTATTTCTAGAGTCCTATTTGTTCTACATTCCAATTATCGTCTTGAGTCATCCTCAAACACCAAAAGTACAGACATCGTATTATATCTCTGCCGGTCTGTCAAATGACTATTTCCTGGTAGGAGAAGAGATTCTACTAGCGTGCACAAAAACATGTCTTAAATTTACAACGGGCAGCAGATTTGAGCTCGGACAAGCAATGACTAGAAAGGGAACTGGATGTCTTTTGTATTGGAATACACGGACTACCTGCTCCTTGTAACAAAATTCCAACGGTCGGCGAGAGGCACAGATATAAAACGACAGCTGTAGGTCATCTGCAAAAGCTACCAGTCCAAGTAGGTCGATTGATTCTTCCAGACTTAAGAGTCCAGGTTACATTCCCACATCCCAGAAAATAGGGCTATAAACAGATCCTTGTGGGTACCTTTTACTGAGTTTTTTCACAGTTCATTTACCCTGGCTCTCAATCATGGCGAAAATTTATTGGCAGTTGTCCTTGGAGATGTTGTATAATTCTGCTGCGCATTTAAGTTCCCTCAGGCGTCCAAACAAGGCCAGCCACCAAAGGTTATCAAATGCCAATGAGGTATCTACAAAAACTCCTACAACCTATTTCTCCCTTGTAGATTCTATCAACTTAATTGCTCGAACAATAAGGTGCTCCGGGGTAACTGGGCCATTATTTTACAATACAACTACAGTTAACTTACCTACATAAAACAGTGATTTAGGACAAGTTATTAGCAATTTTTCACTGCAAAATATTGTATAATTATTTAGCAACAAACAGAAAAACATATTACATACCATTTAAAGTAACTTTTTAATAGTATATATTTATTTTTATATATTTAAAATTCATTTGTCCTATGAGCCCAGTTGCCCCTTGAATTTGGAGTAACTGGACCACCCCAGGCTATATTCTATATGAGCACTGCAGTAAATTTCTAAAGTAAGTGGACCTATTGTTGTAGCTACATTCAATTGATTTAGAAAAAATATTGGTATGATCAATTGATCAATTCAAGTACATATTCCGGCCATTGTATCATGACCCTAGTAAGGCCGTAGGAAAAAAAAGGGCAAAGAAAAACATCAGAATATTAGGAAAAAGTAATATATTTATACATTTATTTAAGGAATCTTGTTTCTTACCAAGAAATGACACAAAATTTGAAGAATTAAAATCATTTATCATGAAATGACAAAAAAAGGAAAAATTAATTACAAATTCATTCATTAAAAAAACAGATGGAGTTTAAACAATGACTATTTGAGTCTTTATACATTAAGAAAGTCTTAGTGGATGCTAGATTAATCAGCAGCCCTATTCTGTAACTTTTCGTTTTGTCAGCCGCTCGACTCGAGATGTTCCCGATTGGGATCTCCCCATTCCGAGTCGATCGAAATGTTGGCTTGTTTGGTATTCTGTAACATCAATCGAGATCATCTACTTCCGGTGAATATCTCAAAACGAAATCGGTAAGCTGTCCCGAAGGTAGCCGAAGCATTAGTGACGTACAGGTGACGTTCACCAATGAGAGACAAGGGTTTTAAGTGACGTCATCTCAACTAGGAAGATTTGTCGTCTGAAATCGCACTCCCGCCATAATGAAAATGTTTTGACTAACCATAAAATTCATGAGACTTGATAATATCTCACACAATTTATAAAATGGAGTCGTACTAAAAGAACTTAATATGAATAGGCCGCTTATTTTTTTGACGGGCCTTACAAATCTCTCTATATATAAAAGGCTTTGTCCTGACTGACTGACTGACTGACTGACTGACAGGAATCAACGTAGAGCCTAAACTATAACAGGTAGAGACTTGGCATTTTGACAGTACCTTTGTTTCATAATGTAGGTGCTCACTAAGAAAGGATTTTGAAAAATTCGGATTCTAAATGCCAAAAATTAAATGTTTTTGAGAATACTTAATCCCTTTTTACACAGAATTATCGAAACAAAATCACAGAACATATTGTTGCCAGTTTTATCAGATGGGTTTGGATTAAATGAAATGGAAGTTTGACAAATTAGAGAAGGTATCAATACACAGCCTCCTTTATTGTACGCCTCCTTTAGGAGGCCGTGATCAATATAATTCATGTTATCTATATTAATAAAAGGAATTGTCTGTCTGTCCGCGATGCCCAGCGAAATCTACTGAACGCAGAGATCTGAAATTTTAAACATAGGTGGGCTGAAGGGTCGGAAAATGCACCTTGAAGCAGGAATTTTAATTTTAGCTTTCGTTCGTAAGTTATGAGTGAAAAACGGGCAAAAAACGAGCATTTTTTTGCGTTTTCTAAACATCAGTTTTGAGTAATACATTTCAATGTCAAATCAATTACAGTTGACTTTGGCTATTTTTGTCATACCTTGAAAATAAAACTTTCGCGTTCGCTTGAATGTTGTAAGCCCTAAATATGGTCAAACATCGTTTTATTTGGACGAAACTCACTATACAGAGGTTTTCTGGGTCAAGGAACTCGAATCTGAGGTCGCTTTTACCAGGCGACGCTATCTAATCATGGTATGTAGTCCACGCGATTTAGGTGTTAATAAATATAATGATTTAACTATTATGCTCTTAATTTTTATTCTTGAAATAATTATCGCGGGCGAAGCCGCGGGCACATGCTAGTAAGTTATAATAAAACCTACGTATCTTAAATGACTACTGCTGTGGTTTTAAAATTTTGCAATGAACAGCTACACTAAATTCTATTCATTGGATCTCATTTCTAATGTTAGGAATGTGGTGAGCTTAGTTGGGGGTTGCACTTCAAAGAAATATGCCAAGGCAAAAGAGGGGCAGCGGTCATTCGTCCCTCATAGACCATTATGTTCCCATTCTTCCAAATTGTGTTTCACATTTACGCTCTGCAGTTGGCAGTCAGGCATTTGTAGTCTACAGAAACTGTACTATTCCGTGTAATATTGTCACCAATTCAATTTTTATCGAGTATGTGCAAATTTGATAATGGATGAACAGTGAAAGTGCAATGAATACAGTTCTGTAATTATTCTGTGAAAGCATAGTGATGTGTGTTATTTCAAGCGATATCGTCTCCACAAGAGAGAAACCAGTTATCAGTGGTTTGTAGTCTTAAAATATAGGCTACACTTCTCATTACGCATGCATTTTCCTAACTATTTTTGCACAAACTGACTACATAGTACACTATATTATGTCTAATTAAAAGCATTTACTAAATGACTCTTATTGGGTAATATTTGCTAAAGTAGTCTTTTGTCGTACTATGTCTGTTCTATTTATTACAGTATTTTTATAGTTATGCATTTAATTTAACAAGAACAGTGATTACAGAGATTATTAAAAATATTATATATGTTTGCTTTCAGATTAGTCTAGTTTTTAAACGTAAATTACTGCTAGTATAAATATGACATGCCATAAACAATTCAAATAGTTATTGAACCTTCATATGAAATGTTCGGGCACCCTTGGTCTATATTATTTTTTTCTTTATTTCAGAGTTTAGTTGGCATTGGTTAAGTACATGTAGGCCTACAGTACATTTTATCAATGAATACAATATCATCTGCTGTTTGTTTTATTCGTAGTTTGTTTTCTGTACTTAATGTTCATAATTATGGCAAGAACATATTATACTGGTAGTGAATTAGGGTTGACGGTGTTATTAACGAATAAATTATCTTACAGTTAAAGAAAATTAGTAGGCTACATACATTTATACTACAACTAATATTTCTGGGTAACTTATGATTTGTAAAATCGTTCTCTGCTAAAGAAGACAAACATAATCCTACATTTTCACATATATTATTTTAATATGTTTTCATTATTTTATTAAGTTTTAAATATTTTAATTAGTTATGCTTATGGATTAATAATACTAATGTAATAAAATAACGACATAAACTACTTTCTTTCGTTATGTATTTGACTTCGAAATCCCCAACCGAATGCGAGAGACCTCTCGGCAAGGATTCCGATCAGCCGCCATTACTATCGGAATGATTCCGACCGCTCAGAATTTTAATGGAGTTACAGAATACCAAAACATGGAAAAATCGGTTTCTTCGCCGATTCCGATTCTGAAATCGAGAAGTTACAGAATAGGGCTGCAGGTCTGCTGCAAAAGCAATCATATTATTAAATCAAGCAGAACACTTGTTACAGGTTGTGGAAGTTTCCTTATGATGTCAAGCTCTCTAATGTAAGATTCTTCATTGGTTTCTTTAAAATTCATTATATGACAATGTATTTTGTAAAAAAGAACCATGTAACCTACATCCTCTTTTTGTATTACTTTGGCTATGTAAAATCTGAAACTATTCTCTGTTTTGGCAAAAACTTTAGCGATGCAAATCTCATCAGATTCAAGTGTAACTTTATCTTCATCCTCATACTCTGAGGAGTCTTCTTCACTTCTTGGATAGAATAAGCATCACAATAATTTTCATCACTAGAAGAGTTGTAATGATCTTCTTGTAATTTTAATTTTCCTTTTCCTTTCTTTGCTTTTTTTTTCTCATAACTTTTCTCTTTTCTTGCTTTTGCCTTTTCCTCTCTTTTTTATGTTTCCCTTCCTTTACAATCAAAGCTTTTTCTTTCTCCTCTTCTTTTTCTTTCATTTCAAGGTATTTTGCAGTAGTTATTATTTCACAGTTGTTAACAATTTTTGTCCTTTTCCTTTGCACCATATTCTGCAACAGAACAAAAACAATCAGGTTAACTTAAAACTGTAAATAATTGAGGGAGTGTGTTGTGTGAGGTCACAGGTAACTTCAGTTAATTGTAATATTAAAAAAAAAAAAATTCGACATTATTAGACAAGCAGTCTTGAGTAGGCCTACATGTCAAGACTTCATGTAGGCCTAAGTTAACTGGCTTTTACCAAAGCAAAAAATAAACACATAGTGGGCTACATGGTAGTTTATTTGTTATACTGGTATATGTTTTACATTACTGGGGAAACCGGACTCTTCTCGGGATGGGATGGCCCAGTTACCCCTTTTTTGAAAACTTTTTGAGGTAACTGGACCACTCCTGCCAAACAAAGAACAAGAAGCCAGGAGTGGTAAAGAACACTATTAATGAACAAAATCATTCATTATGTTTGTGCCTAACTAGTAAAAAAGAAAAAGGTACTTACCAAGAAATGGTGGAAGCCCGTTAAACATTCAAAAACATGATGTTGTTTGAGAAAATTTCTTCTTGAAAATTACTGAACCTCTCACCATCACAAAATGGTTCAAAACAAAGTTGTTGTTGTTGTTGTTCTAGAGAGAAACAAAGAAGATGAAGGTGCCCCAACCAAATTACATTCTAATTCCCACAGATGTGGATATGAATAACCCCTGGCCCAGTTACCCCCTGGGCCCAGAAACCCTGGAACACCTTAGCATCTACATTAGATTTCCCTGCTCTGAAGCCATACTGATGAGGATGCATTCCTTCCAATTTCCTGTCTATGTCTTTGTAACCTATGGCAAAGTATTTTTTCAATGACCTTACCTAGGACATTGAGCTGACAGGTAGGTTGATAGGATTTTGGTAATTGCAGATCTTCATCCTCCCCTTTATGTAGAATAATTACCTCACTTTGTTTCCATATGTTTGGAAATTTTCCTTGCCGCAAGCATTCACTCACCAGTTCAGCCGCAAAATGTGAAATCTGTTGACAAATATGGTGGAGAATTTCTGATTTTATTCCATAAGAACTGGTGCTTTTTGGCTTTTCAGCGATTTGATGGTCATCTCTACTTCCTCTGGTGTTATAGGCTCAAAAGTATTGTTGGTATGGTAGGGTTTATTCATTTCACTCCTTAAAAATGTCTGTCCAGGATCATCACTCTCAGTGCAGTCATCCGGAAGAAAGACATTGAAAAAATGTTCAGTAGATTCCTTCCAACTTGTAGTGAGGGAACCATCACCCTTGCATAGTATCGAAAATGTGGTAGGAGGTCTAATATTACCAGCAGAAATTTTGAAAGGAATTTCTCATGGATTTTCAGTAAGGTGTTCGTGTACAACCTTTCCCAACTTTGTTGTTTCAGTTGTTGGAGTTCATCTTGAAATTTCTGTTTTCCCCCTATATATATGTAAGAGTAATCTTTTTGCTTCTGGATAACGGCACTCCTGGTAAATTATCCTGGCTTACCTTGCTTCACTTCTTAATCTCTGCAAGTGATCATTCCATGGTGTGTCATTGATTTTAACTATTGAACTCTTCAGGGGTATAGCTGCAGCCATCGACTGATGGATTGTGTTTGTAAGCTCTTTACATAAAGTCTCAACACAGCCATTCAATGTGGTCATCTGCTGAGGTTTGAAGATATTACGAAATAATTTCCAATCTGCATTTCTAATGTCATATCTGGATAATATCATACGTCATAATGTTACCATCTCGATAGTACCTCCATCTTTCTGCCAATTTCAAAACTGATGATTTTGTGATCACTTTCCTTTAACCCTTGCCCTACTTTCCACCCACTTATTAATTTGGCTCCTGGAAGATTAGCTAATGTCACATCTATGTTGGTACCATTTTGGCCAGAACTTCCCAAGTAAGTGGGTGGAATGTTAGGCTTGTTAATAATAAATAAATTTATTTCACTTACCAGTTCTTCTAGTCATCAGTTTTTCGACAAACCAAAATTCAGCATGAGCCATTGCATCAGTTGAAAGGAAGACTGGAATTTGCGTGTACATCAAACAGATGTTGTGCCCTTCCTCTATACATTGATCAGTTTCATCCGAAAATTGAAAGTATACATTTCCCAATACCAATCTTCCTTGTGTCATTGGTAATTCCATGCATGCAATGTGTTGATCATTGAACTGAAGACTATTATTGCCGACATAGGGGCATTTCCTGTAGACACATTCTTGCAGTCACTGGCACGTATGGAATTTTACCCACTATCGAATACAGTTGCTGTAGACAAAGAATATCCACATTCATCTCCTCAGCTAGCTTCCTCACTTGCTGAAGGAAAGATTTGCTTCTCATAGCATTTAGGGATGCTATTCAGAGCACGTTTTTGGCATTAAGGAAGGTAGGTGTGAAAATAACTGTTGGCCCATTCCACTCGTGGATTGAATGCCACACGTCCATGGGTTTTTACAAGTTGTCTGCATAACTCATCGATGCACAGCACTTCTCCCCTTCTCCCAAATGCCATTTTAGTAATGATCAGAACCTCCTGAGGATCTGAAGGCAGATATACTGCCTTTAGTTGCATTCTATCGAAAGCTTCAGGCTGTGGGAAAGTTATTTCGTCTCCTTTGGAGTGGAATTTCTGTGTCGAGTGTTTTAGTGCGGTAGTAAGATTTGCATGTTCTTCAAGTCTAGACAGTCTCAACATTGTTTCAAAGTCATTATAGATTTGTTCTGGATTATTTGTAGGTTGTTTTTATTTGTTTTTTAATGCTGGAAATGTAGATTACAACATTCACTTGAATTGTAGTAACAGAATTCACAAATAGTGAAGTCTATTAGTAGTCTCTTAATAGTCCTATATTTTAGAAAATAACATTCTTGTGTAATGTACAAGTGATTAATAATAATAATATGAGATAAATTAGGCGTATATATATTTATAGGTTTATTATTTTGGAGTGAAGTTCAATGTATTACAAGTGCAATAGAACTGAAATTGACTAGAAGAACAATGTAACATGAATCACATACAAATGGAATACTAATTTTAGCAGGCCTATGTGTAGTACATAGTATGTGTATTTACTACATTTCTTAATTATAGCCACCATGGGTGAGTTGGTAGCGTGACTGCCAGTCACCTGGGTGGCCTGGGTTCGATTCCCGGCCGGATCAGGGATTTTACAGAGATGCAAAGTTTACTTCCTGGGTCAGGACTGGGTGTTGTGTCCTCATTCCCAACCCATGAAAGGAATTGGCGACCCTACGTGGTTTCATCCAGCCTAGTATCCTGTGTTCGGGTCGTGGGGGGGACTGACCTCTGGGCCAAACACTTCATCATCATCTTAGTGAAGGTCAGCTTAAACTTTTATTTATTTGTTGAATATCAACTAGGTCATAAAACAATAAAAGTTAGTAAAAAAATTCTGACTTGAAAATTAAAAGTGACATATGTAGGGACCTACTATTAGTCGTAACTATTCCAGTATGCATTAGAATGTATTACAAAAAGTGACAATTAAAGTATATAAATATGCAATTTCCTCAGTATGTTGATAGGAAACTCAGTTGGATATTAGCTGTGTAAACATTCATTGAAAAAATTAATATACACATAAGGTATTTATATAAAAATTTGTCACTGTCTATGCAATTTTTAAAACACAGTCAACATAGCTTAACCTGCATTAAGAATTGATAAGAAGTTTGGAGTTCTGTCTTCATTGCCAGAACGTAGAACTCAGTAGGCTATTATTGCATCAGAAGTTGATATGCATTTCAATACACTTGTTGTGTCATCATCAGTCGAATATATAACATGCCTAAGAAGACTTGCTGATTTGATGAGATCAGCATGTAATCATATAAGTTACTAGAGCTTTTAGACTGAACATTTTTAACTATTTTCTTAAGATTAGCACTAGAGGAATGAAGTTTATTAATGTTGATTATTTAAATTGTTGAATTATTGCATTCCAAAAAAACATTCCAATATTTAGAACTGATAATTATACTGTCATCAATTGTAGTTACCTTTAGTCGGTTTCTTTCTACTTCATAAACACCCATTAGACTTTTGAAGATAATGTTACTTATCAGATGTTTTGCTATGGACTGTTCTTTGGGATTAAGTTTCCTAATTTCATTTCCCACATATTTGCCAAACAATGAACACCCATTTCCAGAAACCGAGGCTTTTAAAATTTTGTAGGTGCTGTCTGCATTTGACTTGAACAATTCCTCTACTTGTCTCTTCCTTTGTGCCCTATTGGTTGACAAGTTGATTTGTTGAATTTCCTCCATATCTTTAATAAGGGTTTGAGCTACTTCAGTAACATTACTTTCAGTGTCATCCTGTTCATGAACCTACATAAAAAACACAATTCTTATAATAAAAATATAACAGATATAATGAAATGAAATGATTTAAGAATACCAGTAATCATTTTCTTTTTAGATGCTGAAAATAGAGGAAAAGTGGAAGGACATAGCATACATAGCAGGACATGTGGCTGGGAAAGTCAGGAAACAAGAAGCCTACACTTTCACGTAGAAGTCAGATGTAATGCACATTGTTTAAGCTCAGACAGAGCATAATCAGCTATATAAATAGAAACCTGAACCAAAATTTTTTCACACATAATATGTGTAATGTAATGTGTATTTCATGTGAGCATTATAAAGCCTTAAATCATAACAAGTAGAAGTAAAGTGTGATCAGTTCATCTGTTCTGCTGCACAGATGGCATTTTAATTAGTAGTGTGACTCTGAGCATGCTCCAATTTGAAAGCTAAAAAAGAAAAAAGAAAGAAAGAGAAAAACTCAGAACTATAGCTGGAATGGAAGAGAGGAAAAAATCCTAGCCAAAATATAATGGATTTCCTGTTTATACAAACATTAACTGTTTGATTACAGTTACTTCGATGATTATTACTTCGATGATTATTGTATGTGAATGTTATTATATTTATAATTATATATAATTTATAATTATTATATTATATATAATATATAATATAATTATATATAATTTATAATTATATATAATAATATTTTCAAGGTACCGGTAGATAAACTTGTGATCTAATTCTTGGAACTTCAGGGAACACAAAATATTAACAGTGATCAATTTATATATAATTGCTGTTTTAATTTACATAAAGAATAGACAGTCAGAGTTGCAGTATAGAAATAATTATTCACTCCCACGATACTAAATCCAGTAGTCATATATACATTCCGTTCCAACGATTATCCAAATCTCTGACTAGTCATGAAATCATAGGACATAAACTGTTTAATAAACTATCTGTATCTACTCAACATACTAATATCATTGTATTTAGAAAAAAATTACATAATTGGTTAGTTTGTAACCCTTTTTATACCTTGGATGAATACTTCAACTGTATGAATTTAATTGTGTATTTATTTAGCTTAAATTTTGTAATTTAGCTTAAAATATGTTAGTTGTTAAATTTTCACTTGACAAGCAAACTTGTATTCAAAAACCACAGAGCTGTCAAAAACAACATTGAATTAGTCAACAACATTAAGGATATTGAAATTCCCCACAACGCAACAATTGCATCATTTGACATCACAAACCTATACACAAAAGTCCCCATAACAGAAACACTTGAAATACTGGAACAAATGTTAAAAGACAACAAGGCTCCACAAGAACATATAAACGAAATAATCAACATCACACGAACTATTACACAACAAAACTACTTCACATACAACAGCAAGTTCTACAAACAACCTGAAGGCCTCCCTATGGGGTCTCCCATTTCCTGCATACTAGCTGAAATATATGTACACAATCTTGAACAAAAGTACATACTTAACACAGAAGTAAATAAACACGCAAACAAAATCATATATTGGTACAGGTATGTCGATGATGTCCTAATGATGTACAATGGGAACAAAAGACAGGTCGAACAGCTTCACACATACATCAATAAGATACACACATCTATGAAATTCACACTGGAAACAGAAGAAGACAAAGCCATCAACTTCTTAGATGTCACAATCACCAAAACAGACAATAAACACAAATTCAAAATTTACAGGAAACCCACAACCACAGTAACAACTATACATAACTCATCCAACCACCCTGCCCAACACAAACACGCAGCTTACCACTTCATGGTTCACCGCCTACTCAATATACCAATGGAGATGGAAGATTTCAAAAATGAACTAAACACCATCAAATACATAGCCCAAGAAAATGGTTACAACCCCAGCACAGTAGATAGAATACTAAGAAACACTAAACACAAGCTAAAAGAACACACACAAACCCAAGAACCAAAAACGAAGTTCATCACACTAACATACTACGGTAAGAAAACTCACAAAACAGCATCAACCTTCAAAAAACTCAAGTACAACATAGCCTACAAAACGAACAACACGCTAAAGAAACACCTAACAAGGAAAAGCACACAAATGGACACCTACAACAAAACTGGAGTATACAAACTGAAATGCAATAATTGTCCCAACTTCTATATAGGCCAAACTGGCAGATCCTTTAGAACAAGATTCCAAGAACACATAAAAGCACTCAAACACCCCCACAACAGAAAATCAAATTATGCAGAACACCTACTTGACACAAACCACAATTACACTAACATAGACACGAACATGGAAATTCTCCACACACTCCACAAAAGTCGCAAACTAAACACAATAGAACAACTAGAAATATATAAACACACAAAAAATCACCCCACATCTATACTGAATGACCAACTACACTTCAAATCACACACACTTTTTGACACGATACCTGACATTCAAACACCGCCAAATACTCCCACTCCCACCTCAAGCCCAACGCAACACCCACACCACCTAGGTGTACAACACAGGCACCCACCAGTAGCAGTTCGAAAACCGCTGATGATGCACTAAAATAGTGCGAAACGGCCGTCCGGATTACCAAAGGTAAATCTAAGTTTGCTTGTCAAGTGAAAATTTAACAACTAACTTTTGTTAAAGCAATCAAGAATGGACACTCAAACATACAGTTAAAATATGTGGTATTTGTAACTTAGAACTTAGTAATTTAGCTGTAGATTTATATTAATTCTATTTTTAGATATGTATTAGACTTTGTCAATTGCTGTAATGGCCTAACGACAATTAAATTTACTATCTGATAATATAGGCCTACTCATAGTTTATTTAAACTACTGCACTTAAACATGAATTTGTAAACAGTGAAAAGTAACCATGAAACAAAAGCATGATTCCTCTTTGGAGCTTCTGTAACTTAATAATACGAGAAAAAGCGTTTATGTTAGTATCAGAACTTAGCTCCAGCAGCATAATTTCCAACAGTGTAGGCTAGCCACACACTACATTTCCCTTTTTTCTTTTATTTAACACAACTCCAATTTCTTTTGAACACTTTCCCTGGTAAAATAAAATAAACAAAGTAGGAAAAATTGACTCTACAATAGTCTCATTTTGTTACATAAAATCTGCAAAGTGTCCTGGTCAGAAGTTTGGTCATTATGTCTGCAACTTGAAATTCTGTTGGAACCTGTTGAACCCCAAGTGTTCCTTCAGCTAGTTTTTGACTGAAGAAAAAATACTTGATAGCTATATGCTTAGTCTGACAACGAAATTCGTGGTTCTGTGCTAACTTTACTGCTGTAGATGGTACCGATGCCAAATTGCTATGGAAACTGGTGGAAGCAATGACGTCATTACTTAGCTTTGGAATAAAGATGCTGCCAGTGCATTCGCAGCGCTCAGAAAAGGAATAGGCTGATTGCGTCAATTCCATTAACCTACAATCTGGTAATCACAACTATAAACAATTTCATTATCAACATCAGCCAAACGATTAGTCATCTCAGTGTAGTGATAAATTATTGCGAAATTGATCACTAATGACTTCAGCGTTATGGCTTCAGTAATCCTTGCCAAGGTAACACTTACTTTACTACTTTACTTTACTTTACTTTCTATAATTTTCAACATACTTCGTCATTGTCAAGTGATTTAAATTGATGAATCTTCACATTACATAACCTCAAAGTACATTCAACACAGTCATACATCCAAATGACAACATACACAACTGGTGACTTAAAATAACGATCACTACGAGTACTAACTGCAAGCATATATTATATTACTAACTTCACCTGCAAGACACATCAAGAACTTCTGGAACAGTATCAACAAAGAGCAGAAGATTGTAATCCAGTTTATCCAAGAATCATATTTGTATTTTAATTTTTAAATTTTTCCCCAGTGTAGGCCTAATTTAAAGTGTTTTCATTGGCAAGGTTTGCATCCCTGGTTTAAGCGGACGAATCTCTAGAATGTTGCAAACACCCTCAAGGCTTGAAAGGAAGTAACAATTAATTTATTAATTTATTAATTCTCCTGGCTTTTTGCCTGTTAGATATACACAATGCACTTTCAATGCACTGAAGAATCAATAAGAAGATACAAATACAACTCTTAAACTGCACTGGATTACAATCTTTTGCTTATTGTTGATCTGTTCAAGAAGGTCTTGATGTAGTTTGCAGGTGAACTAAGTAGAATATAATAATTGCTTGCAGTTAGTACTTGTAGAATAATGGTGATAGATATTCAAACTTATTTTAAGTCACCAGTTGTATCTGTTGTTATGTGGATGTATCACTCTGTTGAAATGATACCGTGTGTTGAATGTGTTTGAACAAACCAGTGGGAGTACGAACTGTTATGACTTGCACCAAACCATCAGGATCTGGGTGAATCTGATCAACAATGCCCAAAATCCATTTTAGAGGGGGATGATGTCGTCAATTGCAACATTTGATGAAACCTTTGTCCATTTAGAATGTTTTTTGCTAAGTGTGATTATAATTAGTTGACCACTTTTTCCAAAGATTGCCTATAAACTGTTGAAGGGTGTCCCAGCGAGAATGGAGAGAGTAACCTCCGGTTAATCAGGTGATGACACCAGAAGAGATGACACAAGAGTCTTACCAATGAGGAAATGCCCTGGAGATAAGTAGTAAAAATCCCCAATATCTTCATGAAGTAAAATAAGTGGCTGTGAATGTTCAGAATCCCTTTTATCTGAATTAATAATGTGGAAATTTCTTCAGAAGTGAACATTCTTTTCAAATAGCACTTAGTGCATCGAACGGCAGCTTCGTGACGACCTTCCATGTGAGGAGAGTGGGGTGGCAAAGAAGGCCAATTAATGATTAAATGAGCGATGGCATGTTGAATTACAGATTTGTGCTCATAAAAAAGAAAGCAATTCAGTTAAATGTTACAAGTCAGCTTGTGCGCTGATGAAATTAATACCGTTATCAGATGTGATAGTGTTTGGAATGCCTCGACGGCCTGTGAAGTGAGATAATATAGCTAAGGAAGCACGTGAAGTGAGAGCAGTTACAAGTTCTAAATGCACCGCCTCAGCTGACTTACACAGGAAAATAGCAATACATGCTTCTGGTCATCTAGGAATGAAGACCTCCAAATTTAATTAAATATGGACCTGCATTGTCAATACTAACATTTTAGAAAGAGGAAATAGGTGTGACTCTTGCTGAAGGAAGATCAGCCATTATCTGTTAGAACGACTGAGCCTCAAAGTGAAAAGAAGTGTTACATTGGCTCAAAACAGAACGTATTATCCTTCTGATGGAAGGCACCCAAAATATCTCTCTTAAATTGGCAATAACGTGCTGAGGGCCAGCATGACACATTTGAAAATGGGTGTAATGCATGAGATGCTTACTAAAGGGATGATTAGCAGGCAGTAAGATTTGATGCTTGGCATCGAACGGCAATTCAGAGCGTTCAAGGTGTCCGCCTACATGCAAAATGCCATCTGAATCAAGGAACGGAAAGAGATTGTGTAATTTGCTAGCAATTGAAATGTCATTTTCGGAAGTTAGGATTTGAACCTCTTCCGAGTACGCTTGTTGTTGCACACCCTTAATACAATATTAGCTTCAATTGACCCTTCAATTGATTTTGGAGTTTTCTATGATCATTTACATATCTGAGAACATAGGCCATGATGTGAAGTGTCTTTAAGTGTTTAAGGGGAACTTGGATAACTAAGCATAGAATATACAAGTCTGGGATTGAAAATATTCTACAAGTTTGATTTCAGACAAAGAATCACACACAATCAGTGCCATTGAGAAATAGGCTATCTTCAGATGACAACATATATGATTGGCAGTGAATGTCTGCAATTTTGTTGGCTACAAAGGTTTTTAGTGTAATTTAGGTAAGCAATTCAACCAACTCAATACTACGTTGGAGTCACCCCATAAATACGCTGATGTAATATTCAACTGTAAAGTGGGTAATACTTTATGGATTAGGTTAGCTAACAGATGTGCCGCTAAGAATTCTAACCTACTAATAGTAATGGCTTTAATGGGGGCTATTCTAGATTTGGCACAAAGTAATGAGATTGTTACATCACCATACTGATCAATGGATCGCAAGTAAGGACAGGCTTCAAACGCACCTGGCTGGAGTCACAGAATTCAAGTATTTGAACGGAGTAAAATGGTAATTTGAGAGATCAGGTTTAATTGTTCATGAACTTTAAGCCATATCTTAGCTAACTTATTGACTCGGGAATGGGTTCGTTCCATGACGATGTCTCTTTCCACAAAGACAGGAAAATAATTTTGCAGTAAGCCACGATTTTAGAAATTAAATCCATGGGATCAAAAATAGAAGCTATGCCAGAAAATAATGTTTTTCTGGAGCAAGTAGAGAATGGTTTGAAAAAGTCAATGGAAGTTTATATTCTAGTTATGTCAGTAGAAGGCTGCAAATAAGACTGTTGGGGAAGGCTATAGGTTTTACTAGCATTTTTCTACGTGTCTAGTAAGTTTGTATATTCAAACGCTCCGCTAAATCTATTCCTGCTGAGACAGCAATCTCAGCGCGTTGATACAAGTTTATTCCGCCTGTTATGTGGTCTCCCGCTTCAGCAGGTGCAAGCTTAAGACGCCTCGTGATCTAACCAGCGTCATTATCCAAGTCAGTCAGATCTCGGCATTCACACGTAGCAGATGTGTGCATCGCTACTCTAGTTTTGCGCCAGTTGAAAGAGGCAGGAGTTATTGCTCTTAAACCGCAAATAAATACATAATACTTTCAGCTACAAGTATTATCGTGTGCGAGTACTTAAATTACACTAATTACAGTAATTTCATTAATCTCGGCTTCATAGATCAGTCGTGAAGTTCGTCTATAGTTGCATGCATTGTGCAATCCCACGAGGTCACAGTGATTCGGCTATTTTGTGTATCGTTCTAAAGATATCAGTGTTAAATCATATTAAAAGGAACATAGCAATCATTACGAGCATTTTCAGATATTATTCATTGCTGGCATAAATTCTTGACATTTATCGCCACTTGACCAGCTTACCGCCAAAGCTCAGTAGGGGAGAGTGGGGTACATTTGGCACATTTTTCAATTTTAATATTTTTCAGTAATATTTTATTAGTTTGCAAGTAATTTTTCATATTACTTATTAAAGATAACCTTTATTAATATAACAGTAACTTTAGTTTATCTCTATAATGATTTCAACTACAAGAAATTTCAGATACAAAATGTTAATTCAAAGTGCTGAAACTACCCCATCGGTGGGGTAGTTTTGTCATGCTTGTGGGGTACATATGGCATACCATAATATGACATTGCTTTGGCAAAGAAATGAATGCCACAGGACAGTAGGCCTAAGTGGCTCAAATTTAAAAGGAAACTTGAAAATGTCAGATGTTCCAGCTGTGCAATTAGTGTACAGTTTCGGTAGTTTGCTGACCACATTGCCTATTTCAATTTCACATTTATCTTCAACTTGTGGCCATTAGAAGTTGTTGGATGACCCTTTTCGGTGCAGAAACTGTACCTTAAACTCTGAAAATCCTATTTTCTCAGTAACACACCCAATACTGTTCTTCCTTGGTTGAGAAAACTTGCCTTGCAGCATATTTACTACTAGTCGCTAGTTCTTCACTACTTTCATCGCTGTCATGCCCTGCATCATTTCATTAATTCGCTGTGGAATTTCCTAAGAAACTCCTATTTTGGAATTTTTTTCAAGTTTTTTTTTTTTAAATTCTGCTTTCCAGAATTTGCTCCTTAATTCCGTATGTTTCCGCAGCATTTTTAATGCTTTTGACATTGCCGAAGACATCGATTAAGGCCCATTTTATTTTTATGCTTTCTTCACTAATTTGTACTCTGTCAGTCTTCCTTACATAAGTTTAGGTCTGGTTACATTTAAAATGAACCAATATTATCATTATGGGGTAGTTTCATCATGCTGAAAGTACCCCATCATGGAACAGTTTCATCATGCTGAAAGTACCCCACTCAGTAAAGAGAAAACAAAAATGTCGTCATCGCTAACCTAATACCATTATTGATTTCAACAATTAATATGTTTACATGAGAAGTCTAAATGTCTAAATAAAATCAATTATCATTATATCATACTATTAATCTCAGAATTATTTGAGTATGAAATTTACCCTGCTGACTAACCTCAATGACTCGATAAATATCAAGCCATGTAATACACAAGAAACCAGACCAAATGTAAACAAAAGTAGAATGCAGGTGTTATTTGTAAAATTGGCAACTATGCATACCATTGTACCAACAACAAAAAAATAGAAATATACTTAATATAGCCCAGTGCTGAATCTACCCCACTGCCAAATGTACCCCATTCTCCCCTACATTGTTCATTGCAGATTACGCAATCCTAATTTATGTTATTTGTTACTCAGTTTATTAATCATTTATTATTCAGTGCATTATTTAGCCTATAGTGTGTGAGAATAAAGTTCCATCGTTTATTACATGTTGAAGGTTTTGCTCCAACACTATATGCCGCGGACCTCTGAATCCAGCATCCTGTGATATAAGTCCACTTAGCTCTACTCATTTTATTATTGTTTTAAGGCAATAATTGGTCCTCCTGCTCCAGAGATTCTTTCTAACATCCCTTCCCATCTTTTCCCTCTACGGCAGGGTCATATGCCGTTCTTGTACCCAACAAAGACGTTTAATGACTTGACTGAAGTGGTATCGGAATCACCAAATGTACGAAGGGTCTTGAGTTTCTTGTAATTCTTGTAATGTTTTCAAGAAGTTCTGGAATATAGGAACTCCATTTTCTCGATTCCAGCCCACTTAATGAAAGTAAAGTATTGAGTTCTGATAACATTGGTTTGTCTTGAGATCCGTAAGGGGCAATAGAGACAATTTCATCGAAATAGGTTGCATTATTAAGAATGGAAGAAGCTCATTCCCTCATCAATAGTAAGTTTATTTAAAGCTCTAGAGGCTAAGAAAGAGGCTGAAGCAGTACCATACATGACAGATTTTAGGTTAAAAATTTTGATCGTCTCAGAAGGTGAATTTCTCCACAAAATTTGTTGAAATAGTTGATGATCACGAAGTAACCTACCATAAGCTGATGGTACATCTTAGCTATATCTGCCGTGAATGCTATCGAATTCAATCTGAATCTTAGAAAAATGGAAAATAAATCAGGTTGAACAGTAAGGCCTATCGCAAGTATATGATTGAGGGATTTACCATTTGAGAATTTGGCAGAAGTATCAAATACGACGTGAAGATTGGTTGTAGTAATCGAGGGCTTTAGCACTGGATGATGCGGTATAATGTAATCATAAGATTGAACAGAGTTAGGATCAGCTGGCTCCATATGGCCTAGGCTTTCATAGTCTGACATGAAGTTAACATAGTAATTAGAAAGAGATTCACTGGTAGCTAAACGCTTTTCTAATGATAAAACATCCTATGTGCCTGTACCTTAATACTGCCTACAGATTCCGGTTCAGCAGTGAATGGCAGCTTGACAATGTACCTACCATCGGAATCCCAAGTAGTGTTTTCTACGAAGTGTTGTTTGCACTGTGACTAATCGGAAAATGGAGCGTTTGGACATCTTTTCTAACTCCCAAAACAGGGTCAACTGATCGCTAACAGTTTGGTCTGAAGTCAGAAAGGCAGAATAATGTGATGATGTTTCATGTCTAGTGCAAAAGTTGCCAGTCGATGATTTACGACTCGAATGACATTGATTTGATGATTGGCTTTGGTTACTAAGGTCATATTGTGGCAACTTTCCAGAGACATACCAACCTAGGTGTGAATTTTGAACGACTGGAAGTTGACTGGCAGTAATTTGCCCCGGACAGACAATCTGGGATCAAATCTCAATTCAACAAATCTCAACTCCAAGATCAACATACAGAGTGTTTCAAAAGAATGTATACACACTTTGAAGTGTCATAGAAAATGTATTTTTCGTTCAACAAGGCTAAATTTCTGGAAATGCAAAGCTTAAAGTCCAATTTGAAAAATAAATGACTTTCTGATGATAATATGATTAATGTTCAAATGTTTAAAATGGTGGTCTTCAGCATCAATACATTTCTGAGTATGAGTTACCACTGATTCCGTCCATCGTACCAAAGTATCCAATAAGATTTCAGTGCACACCGCTTGAATCTCATTCCAAAGTATGTCTAGGTTACGTGGTTTACGTTTGTAAACCTCATCTTTTAATGTGTCTCATAAGAAGAAATCCAGTGGCGTATGGTCTGGAGAGGGTGCAGGAAACTCTATTGGACCCCCTGCATCCTATCCACTGCCTTGGCAAATTTGGATCCAGGTATGCTGGTACTTTCTTATGATAGTGCGGTGGGGCACCATCTTGTTGGTAATAAAACCTTATAATGCATTGATGACAGGAAATATGGAATCAGCAAGTATTGTTAGGTACTTTTCATTGTTGGATGAAAGAAACGCCAGTGCAAAATCTCGGCAATGAAGTCACTACACATGGAAGGAACAGTTTTTTATTTTAAAAAACCTGCAAGCACCTAATATTTCATCTAATGATGTTTACTACCGAAGAAAGCTATCTTTCCATTCATTTAACATCCATGTGCTGTCCACCAGGGAATCTTCCTTCTATACTTATGACCAGACTATTGCAAAAAAGGGTCCTGATGAGGTAATATCATTCCTGCATCACTTCATTAAAATTTTTATACATGAAGAATTAACAGCACTTCAGCTTTTTTATGACTAGTGTGGTGGCCAGAATGAAAATTGTTCTGTTTTCCGCTACCTACACTGGTTGATTCATGGAAAGAAAAGGTTTGAAGAAATTCAAGTTACATTTCCCGTTAGAGGTCACAGCTACCTGGAATGTGACAAGAATATGGGGCTCATCAACCGAAAGAGTCATGTAGAAATTCCTGCTGAGTGAAACGACGTAATAAGAATTGCTAGGAAAAGACCATCTGCCTTCACCGTGTTTGAGGTTCAACAACGTTTTGTATATAATTAGACATTACACTTTCAGAGTCCTTACAAGAAGTGTCCATTTCAGACTCGTCCTATTGCAGAATTGAAGTCATCGCAAGGGCACCCAAGAACAATGACTTTAAGAAGTACATATAATGGATAATGGGAGAGCTATGATGTTATAGATAAAACATTGCGTGAAGATGGAGTACAAGTTTTCCACAAACATAACACTTCTACATTACTGTATCAAAGTCCAGTTCCAGTTCCTGCGGCAAAATTTGAAGATCTACAGGTACGTAAGAGATTCTGCAGTGAATCTGCCCAGGAGTTCTTCGGTGCCTTGCCGCAGAGTACCACAAGTAGCGATGATCAAGATGACGAAGCTTCCCTACCACCATGCTGAGTTGTAATGCAGGAATAAGTACATTTTCCTCATCAATTTTTAGGTTATTTGGCGTGAAAGATTGATAGGATATAATCACTTGCCACGCGTCAAGGCGTATGTTGAGAATTGAAGGTTATGTAAAAAAATTGTCACTTCGAAAGGATTAATGCAGTTATAATGCTGCAGTTATTATTTATTGAAGTTATTAGTGATTAACTTCACAAATAAACTAACACTGCTTCATACTCACTGTTGGATTGAACGTGGCGGTGAAACTTCACATGTTGAATCACACGGGACAGAGAAAGCGAAGGAATTGTTTATAACTGTCGTGATCAGAAGACAGGTGGTTTGCAATTAAATTGACATGACTTCACATGCTACACGACGAAGCACCACAGACATGTTGATTCAATAGAATTTACATGGCTTCTGTGCCAATGAAAATTACACGGCACAGTGACGTGGACAAGCTTCTGCCGCTTCTAGATGAACATGGCTTCTGATGCCGTAGCGTGCCCTAAACTCGTATATAATGATTGCAATTGGGTCGTAATTAAATGAAACCATTTTGATATGCCATTGGCTAAAGGTTTTAGATGACAAAATTAATATCCAAATAGAGATTAATGACATCAGTATAAGAATGGCAATTTTAGCACCCTTAAATTTTACTAAATGAAACAAAGGATTATGTTTTAATTCAATAAAAAATACTTGCTACGATTAAATAATAAGGTACACAATAGCCCTAATTGACATAATTTCATGAATTATAAATGACATATTTCACTGAGAACTTTGTATGATATTTGAGAACCAAAATATTGACCATCGTAAAACGCACTTCTGATTTACGGTTGTTTGAACCAACACAAATGATTCCCTTCATATACTGAGATAGCTACAATAGTCTAGTATTTAAGGCAATACTCAAAGTTTGAAGACACGCCAGGAAAGTAATATAATCAATAATTTAATGAAACCTAATGATGTTAGTGACATTCTGGTAAAATTAAAATGGTTGGCTGCAAAGCACAATTGAATTACCTAATACAATTGAACCACGAAATGTATATGATGACGCAACATCTCTGGAAATGATGGAAATTCACACTTTAACCTAAATTAAATTAATAGCATGACGAATACATTGGAACAGGTAATCAAAACCGTAAGTAAACTATATAATATAGAACTACGCGATAATAATAATTATCAATATATATGAACAACCTAACCTCCAATTCAATCGGATGGAACACATAGGAATATAGGTGTTTTTGCCTTCCCTTGAACCCCTTGTTGGACAAAGGACACAGGTCAGCGCCAGGCAAAATTGAAGATCAAACTATTGCACAATTACTTCAGAAATAACAAGGTCACCACTGCTTGTAGAGAGAGCACGTACACATATCCGCTTACTGTGGAGTCTTAGCTAATAGCAACAATAGTAATAACAATGGTAATAATAATAGTAATCTATAACAGGAAGTATTTGTGTTTATTTGCCTGTCAGTGCACGATGACCAGCGAAATCTACTCCACACAGTGATCTGAAATTTTAAACATCAAAGCAATTACAGGTGCCTTTACTTTTTTGTCATAAATTGAAAGATAAGCATCGCGATTTTTTCAATATTATATCGCATGGAACTGTCGATCGTTTTGATTCTGTGAGCTTACCCTGGTCGATTCGTTGTTTATAATGTCAAATACAATAAAGGTGCTTTCTAATCGTGGGATGCATTCCAAAGCCGGATTTTTAATTTTTTTCATTATAATTATTAATCATTTAGTTTATGAATGATTCGCGTGTGTTAATAAATATAAAGTTTTCAATTATTTTACGCTTAAATTTTTATTTTCCAATTAATTATCGTAGGTAAAGCCACGGGTGCCTGCTAGTAATAGTAAAAATAGTAACAATAATAATGATAATATAATATTAGTATTAATATTGGTTTAATAAAACTAACAGTGATAATACTAATAGTAATGAAAATAATAATAATAATAATAATAATAATAATAATAATAATAATAATAATAATAATAATAATCAGGGCCCGGATTCTAATGACATGTCATCTTTTTATTGATGCTGCAAAGACATTGCCAACTTGTGGATAAATCCTAATCATGGCCTCTAGATTATAAAAATGCATTTTTATTAGGTCATTTTTTGTCATTTTATGCGATTTTATATTTTTAGGGCATGTATTTCAGTTTTAGGTCATTATTTTGTCATTTTCGTGTCATTTGCTTCCTTATTTAGTCATTTTCATGTATTTAGATCGAGGGTATTAATTTTTTTCGTCGCTAGCGGTGCTGTCTTTGAAGTGTTGTTTGTTTAATGCAAGAAGGAAAAATTCGGCGTTAAGTGTTGTCATGTCTCAGTCGGAAATGAGAACCAATGAAACGCCAAAATTTTGTATTATATTACTATTGTTATCAGATTGACTTGGCACGAGAGTCTGCCACTTGCTTGGATTTGAGAGTGCAAACTACTGTTTACCCTCAATAAACAATAATATAATGCGGCAGACCACAAAAGGTTGTGCCGAATTTTGACTCGCCAGTGCCACAGTGCCAGTATAAATTTCCATGAGAAAAAAACATCCACAACATTACAGTTATTTACAGTTTTTATATTTATGTATAAACTATTCTATAACTTTGTGTGTACAGTCGGTCAAATAAAAAACGTCGGGACTCGTATGCAGTTAAACTTAAAGTTTTAACGCATTAGTTCACAAGTTTCCTATAAAGAACATAAAATACAGGTCATTTTCGGAACATATGAGGCCATGCGACAGGAGGGAAAAAATGAACGAGGGAAAAAATGAACAACGCGGAAAGCTCAACACACGATATTCAACTTAATGTATTGTCATAATTCATTTTGCTTTGTGTCATCGCCACATACAAATGCTAAAGTGAGAGAAAGTGTAGTTAGGGCTGTAATTTACCTGCATTTTTCGGCCTCTGAAGCAGCGAGAAGGTTCCATATTTATGAAAGAGCAGCTCATAGGTGGGAAATTCACTATAATGCGACCGGAAGTTTTCATAGGAAGCGTGGATCTGCGGAAGGCCGCGTATTTCGATGCTAGATTGGTTGCAGAAGTTGAGCGTAAGTAATTGATTTTGCACTAGAAGTATCGGTATTATAAAATAAAATCTTTAAAAAATGCTCCTTGAATAAACATATTCCTCGCAAATCTATTAATTATTAATATTATAGAAATTCGCAACCAAGAATATGGCGGATTTGAGGCATATAGCCACAGCCTTCTATACATGTTTGTTTTGGAACAAAACTGACTAAATAATCAAGAAAATACATGGATAGACAAGAGGCGTGTGTGAACCTATCCTTAAGTCTTCCGTACATGCGCATATGCTCGTTCGTGATACTTAATCAAATACCGCCCGACGTTTTTTATTTGACCGACTATACAATAATAATTTTGTATAAATGAAATATCAGTTTTTTAGGTCATTTTTTATAATTATTAAGTCATTTTCTTTAAGTCTACCTCTGCTAAATTATTCAACAAATTACCACCCTCCATCAGAACTTTAGAACCTGTGAAATACAGGAGAATCTTAAAGAAACTGCTTACTCGAAATTGCTTCTGTACTACAGAAGAGTTCCTGAATTATACTTTCTAGGCTGGCTTATAGAATAATTTTGACCTTTTGTACATGTTGTAGTGTCTGTTAAGGTATTTATACACTATTTATTGTATGCAGGTTTTATTTTCAACATCATATGTATAGTAACCTATTGTATATCAATGTATTTTTTATATTAATTCTTGTATACTTGTCTATACAAACATTACACTGTAATTGTATTGTGAAAAGACAATAAAATTCTTATCTTTATCTTATCTAAAAATTAGGATCATTTTATAGGTAATTTTTCAAACAATTTTAGGTCATCAGAATCAGGTCCCTTATAATAATAATAACAATAATAATAATAAAAATAACCATAATAACACTAAAATTAACCACAATAAGAATAAACAATAACAATAATAAGAATAATAGTAACACTAATAATCTCAATATTCTATATTTTACAGAAAAGTATTGAAGTAACATATAAATGAAAAACGAGTATTTCAAAACACCCTTAAAGAGTTATCACTAGCGAAGATAAAGAAATTGTTACTCCAGGACCCTAGTGTCCTATTCTGAGGGCCAGCGCTATCTGCAAAATGGTGCATAATACTTTTAAATTTATCTGACATCTTCTTAACATGATTCGCAAAAAAATTTATGCAAATCAGAAACAAAAATAATGCGGGCTTTAAGGTGTTAAATTTAATTGTTGCCATTCCCAAAGTAGGATTACTATATTGCTAGTAGAAGCAGTTTTCAAGTGTCAAATATTTTACTCATACCACCACATTGCAATTCATTTTGAATTATAGCAAAAATAGAGTTACTGGGCACTGGGAGTCTCATTTTACACAGAAATGTCCTCTTTTTTGGGTTCATTATACAAAGTGGAGGAATGTCCTCTTTTTGAAGGTACAGAGGACTGTTTCAACTTCAAGAATATTAGTTTGTTCACATCCCATTTCAAAATATGAAAAAATAATTATCTCTGTTGCTACCCCAAAGGTTTAGATCATTCTTATGACAATCTCCAGTAATTCAGTTTTCTGATGCCAAGTTCAAAGTACCTGACATAATCCTCATAGCAATATTGTTATAAAGTGGAGCCAAAAGGCAGCAAATTTCTTATAATACATACAAATTTTCAAGAGTTTGTGGTCTTTTCTCACCAGCGAACTTGCCAGCTCTGAGCCATACATTAGCCATTACGTATCACTACAAAGAAGTTGCAATGAGCTATAGGATACTGATACTTATGGTGAGTTTGAGAAGCAATATTAATTTAAGTTGTTCATTTATGCATTAAGATTATTCAGAAGAATAACGTTTATTTTAAAAAAGAATCTTTCACTGAGAGAGTGGAAGAGGCATCAACCAATTATCTGCCATTTGCAGAGACCATGGAATCGATCCAGAACGCAGTGAAGTCGCAGGATCTTCACAATCTGAGTTGATGGTCACAATCATACTTCACAGGAGTGCAGAGTGAACGAACAATCCTTTAGGAGGTCTGACTCTCAACATTTTGGTGATCCCGAAGTGATTTATGCACAAGCGTCATGATTCTCAGTGCACACCACATTATTGAGCTTCAAACGACAAATTTATTCAACATGCATGCATCGTGACTTGAAACCATTTCAAGTGATTCTTGGAAGAAGAATAAAAATGACGTTTATTCACTATACATTTCAGTAAGTAATCAATCTCTCTTACTAGTATTCTCTTCTCTCCATGATATAAATTTCTGCCAATGCCAATTCCAAACCATGTCAACAGAAGTGTCAGAAGAACAGCTATGCTGAAAAATGCAAATACTTAAGCATGAAGAGAAGTCTTATTAAAGTGGCTGAAAAGAGCAAACATATTTCTTCTGCTAACTCCCTCATTAGTCACAATAGAAGAGTGTCAATGATGATTGGAAAAGGCAAAATCCACATGGGAAGATATGCAAAATTCCAAAATGAGCTTGAACTTATTGATTCCAAGAAAGGTGTAGAAGCACACTGGACCAATTTTGAGCAACTTCATTATACAGTAATTCCAGAATTCGACAGAAGTCAACTCCTTTCCGCAGAAAGAAAACCCATGACGGCACCCACCAGTTTGGATGCCAATCAAAGAAGATTGGACAAAGAATTTTTAGCTGATTCGGAAGCAGATTATGACAATGTCTTATATTTCACACAAGTTCGATGGCTAAGTGCAGGTAACATGTTGAAATGAGTGTATGTACTTTGGGAAGAAATTCGTTTGTTTTTGACAAATCAAAACTTTAAGGTGGACGAACTGGAAAGCAGCGATTAGATTTCTGATTTGACATTTCTAGTTGATATGGTTCAGCACCTTAATGAACTGAATACCAAAATGCAAGGCAAAAACTACATGATCCATCATCTGTTTAATTTAATCAAATATTTTGAAAGAAAGCTTGAAGTTTGGCAGACACAATTAAGAAGTGGAGTATTTGTCAATTTTACAACAATGAGAAAATGATGGAATCTACGAACATATCTAATTTTGGGAAATACGTTGACCTCTTGAAAAATCTCACAGAAGAGTTCAACACCCACTTTCAGGATGGTCGGAAGTTTGAAACATCATTTGAATTATTTTCACTACTCTTTCATGTTGATATTGAGACAGTGGCTGAAATTTTTCAGATGGAATTAATTGATATCCACAGTAACACAGAATTGAAAGCAAAATTTTATGATGTATCACTCCTTGATTTCTACAAGCTGTACTTACCTAAAGAAATGCTTAATCTGTATGGCCATGCATTGAAAATGGCAACTTTATTTGGTAGCACGTATGTCTGTGAACAGTCCAGATGAACATTTGGAAGCAAGTATGCGTATTGCAATATCAAACATTGGACCTAATATTGAAAAGTTGACAAAACTGAAGCAGTGTCAAGTTTCTCATTAAAAGGTGAATAACATTTGTGTTGTGACTAGTAATTAATTAGTAGGCATGCCAGTAAAAGGCATGTTATTACTATTGTTGTTTTATTGAATATTATACTATTACATTAAATAATGATAAGTCCTCATTCAGAAGTAAGGTATAATCAGGCCTACAATGGAGGATTGGATGATGGTAAACTGCGGCCCTCTGTGAATTTTTTTTAATAGAATGGCCCTTGGTCTAATTAAAGTTGTGCACCCCTGCATTAGAAATTCGATTCCCAAGCATACTTCAAACCTCCTTCTGCAATAACCATCCTGTAGACAATGCTATTTCCTTGGTGTAAAGATAGTCAGACTAAAAAATTCAATGCCATAGCCGGCTATGGCCACAATCAATGGCAGCTATCGTCACATACCATATGGCCAGCTATGGCATTGAATTTTTCAGTCTGACTCTACCTTTCAACTTTAGACTACACATGTCCAGTGTGAAATAATTTAATTATCATTCCAATGCTTTTTCCTACCCCTTCGATTGAAATTTTAGAATCCTTTAAAATCTAACTGATGTAATTATTTTTGTTACTAATATGTTAAATACATTTTAAATAGTCCTCTAGCTTGCTTAGGAAATGCAAGTATTTTATTTCTATGCTATTCTGATTAATTTACCTGGTAACTTGGACTAGAATCCGTGTAGGTGGATGCATGGATTTCTTGTTGATAGATACTATATAATTCCTGAAGGTCTGGAGGTAGAGTAACACAACCCTCTGAAACAAGATTATGATTAACTTTAAATGTAATTTATATATACAGGATAAATGAATCGTGTAAATTTTAGTTATGGCATAGAAGGCTGTCTGTATGAAACATTGTTTTCCTTTTTTGCATATTTTAACCTAGCTTTAACAGGGAGGGGAAACATATTTTATTTTATTACATTCCCAACAATATTATGTAAAGAAAATAAAATTATATATTACGTTAATTTGTTTTTACTTATATTGGATGTACCTAAGTTCAAATACTCACAAGCAAACTTCTATTCAAAAATAAATAAACAAATTTCCTAAACAACAGTATTTTCTGCACTTTAGAGAATGTTGAAAATAAGTAATTTTAATACATCCTTAAACGCAGAAACCCTAGTTTCTTTACCTGCGGGTAGCCTCCAAACGTTGTTCAGACACATACAGTGCTACATATTTTTTTTTTTTTTTTTTTTTTTTCCGAATACAATTTTAAATTTATGGAAAGGAAAAATTTCCTAAGCTATAGATCAAGTTCCACCCTTCCAGAGTATGTATTTGTAGACACATCTAACATAGCTTTAAGATATTATATTAGGCCTATAGCTTCAAAAAAGTTAAATTTTCAACCATGTATATGTCAAACTTTATTTTTCCAGTTTTAAAGTAAATTAAAAACACAGTACCAGTATATCTACCACTTGTAAGTTCTCAAATTCTAGATGGATATGTCATAAACTCTTTTTGGAAATTGTTGGTATACTCGTATCTTGCAAAACAAGTCCTGTGAGGAAAAAAGAAATTGGTTTGCAGCATGCTGTTGAAAGCAATTGTGAGTGTTTATTTACCTAAAATATTTCCAGTTCTATATTAAAAGAATTTGGGATGCTGAGACTAATGAAGAGGCATTTTATTAGGAAAGTACCTCAAAGTAAAAAAATTGAAGCCTCAAAGAAGATGGGTTGTTACTGCTGCCAGAAATATGATGTTCTCTGCCTTGATAAGCTTTACCACACAAAAATTATTTACTAACAGTAATTATTATCTGTTATAAGTAATATGCAACAGTAATTGTTTGTTTTCTTTCAATTTTTTCTATAAAGACGAGAATTTTATGATACATCAGTCTATTATGCAAACTTATATTTCCATTGAGAGATTTTTAACATGAATTGTAAATGTTTATAAATTCTTCAAAGACAAGGTCACACTGTCACCCCTATGAACCATTCACAAGGGTGTTGTTTATAACAGTTCTACAGGGTGGATATAACAGGAGTGATTTAAATCCGGATATTGTAACAGGAGTGTTGAAAGTGTAGCCTACATTTTTGGTATATTTACTAAATTTTTGTTAGTATGGAAGTAAATAATGAAATATATGTAAAATTTAGCTTTAAGACTGTTTGAGATAATACCACAGCGTTCAGCTTCATTTCAGTGAAAGTTCCATCAAACCCCATTAGCTTTTAACCATTTACTGTGTTAGGGAATAATGTGCCATTCTTTCCTACACAGGTGTAAAAATGGTATCTGAGCCACATTAGAAGAGAGTGTACTGTCTAAATTCACTGATTTGGGAATTAGCGAACAAAGAGTGACCCTCATTAACAGGAGACTCATTGTAAAAGCATTCCTTAAAGACTCCTCAGGTCTTGGACAGTGGAGTGAGATGAGGCTTTCATGTTGTGGAAAATACTAAGCACCTTTTTTATTCATTAAAAATTTAGAGAAGTGAAAAAAAGTTTACAGAACCGTATAATAATAGAGATATGGGATCACATGACTAGGATATAAGCCCTTTTGATATTGAAACTCTGGCTCACATTTCCATTGTTTTAAATGGAGAATTAAATATTATTTTTAAGGAAACAGAAACCCAGGTTAACCAGAACAGGTATTTTGTCAACCACTTTCAAAATTTTAAACTTTTAGGATCTTATTTTGGTAGACCTCAGGCGCGGCTCGTGGCTGGGAAGTTAGGTGAAGAGCTAGAGAGCGGCCTAACTAGGAAGACGCCTGACACCGGTAAGGGTAGATTGCCTGGAATGGAAGCCTACCATTGCATTGCATTGCACCGTATGAAGAGCGCATGCGTAAGTGAAGTAGCACTTCACCTACTTCCCCTGAATAACCGCCACTGGTAGACCTGGATTTAACTCCTCCAAAACAAATGCAATAGATTGTAGTTTCTTGCATGACATACCACACTACCTGGTCCTTCTCAACTGCAACATGTCTTAAATATATCTATCATCTTTCACAAGGTTTATTTTAGTGAAAAATGAAGTCAGTAGGCCTACTGTTTATGAGAAAGTTTATTCTGACTTCCAGCAATTGATGCAGTGTAAATCTTTAAAAAATTCATCACTAGTCAGGTGTCAGTAGGATTAATAACCTCACAGTCAATTATTGTTTCCTGCAGTCTGTTCTGGTATATTTTTTAGCATGTGAATAAGGTGTTATCCCTTTGATTTTTGTGAAAATTTCCGTATCTAAATTGTTGCTCCAATTGTTTTGGATAAATGGGGCTCTACTATAATCAGTAGTTTAGTTTGATTAGAACACATCAGAATGCTGTTCCTGAAAATATTTTCCCCTTAGTATTTTGTATTAATATTTTCTGACAAAAAGCAACAGAATGGTTTATGAGTGCCAACTCTCTAACAATGAAGAGGCATTGTAGAGAAACTGTGACCATCGAGATGCTCATAAGTGTACCATGAGCCCATTGTTCAAGCATCTCTTCTAAATACCAGTTCGTCAGAAGCAAGAAGACAGAATGACGACAGAAATCACCAGTGATTCCAAAGTAGGGTAAAAGAACTAAACTCCATGGCACTACATGATTTTTGAAACTAGGTCTACCATCTGACTGCTGGTTACCTACAGTAAGCAGATGGCAGGACTGGGGACATATGGAGAACATGCTGTCTCCTGGAACAATTTTGATTGCTTTCTTGAGTGGAGTCACTAATTCTTAGTCAAGTTGCTCCTTGATTGGTATCACAAGGCTGAGTGCATCCCATTAAAGAGAAAAAAACCCAAGGTACCGAGATTGAATGCAGGCCTGCAGATCCACAGACAGATGTGCTAACCACTAGATTATGCAGGCGGTCATCTAAGGTAAACTACTGTTCGTGAATTTTAGACATTTTACACAAGAAAGATCGAATTAGGCATACATAAATATTTTTTTTGAAAATATACTCAGACAAGAAATATCCATTGAGCTGATGGCTTTTATCGACACTGTTCAAGACCATTTCCAACTCAAAAACAGAAAGTGAAAAGTTTTCAGAGCAATGAATGAGATCCATGCTGAAAATGAAAATCAGCTGTTGATTACGAAATCAAGATAACTCATTTTCTTAAGCAGTATGTTTCGTTTTGCAGGAACAAAATGCAGGACTAATCCTGAGCAATTGCAAGGTTTAAATTATGGTTCTAAAACTTTATAAAACACTTATTCATGAGATTTCTGACTTTATAATATATAGTGTCAACTAATTTAAGTTAAATATTTTTAAAAATGATTAATTTTAATGATTAAACATTATAGTCTTTTGCCTTTCATTTATTTCATTTTAGTCTCTCTTCAAACTATTTATATTTCTAAATGACTAACATAAATTTAAACTTACTTCCTAACTTACTCAATGGCAGCAGACAATTCCTCTGCAAGATAAAGGAATAAGTATTATCTATTTTATGGATCCAGAAGGTTCATTGCCACGCTTACCTGAGCCTACCATTTAACCCTATTCTGTGCTAACTCTATCCAATCATTCCTTGCAAATCCTACTTCCCTTAAATCGATCCTAATATTGTTCCTTCCGCTGAGAATACTAGAAATTAACTGGCATAAAGAAATCGAGGCACCCACGATTTCTTTGTTTGGCCACAGAGCAGCAACACAAACTTGCGTGCAATTCTTAACACGAATTAATGGTAACTGGCAGCGAGAATCGCCCCAGGCAATTTTTATACGTGTTAATTGTGCAATTGATATAACATAAACAAATTATGTCATCTTAATTCTTATTCGATGAGATTTTCCGCGTGAAATTATGTTTGGCCAATAAGATTAATTCATGACGTCATGGTAGATTTTACCATGAAATACATTAATTAAAGTTACTAAAAACCAACAAAGGATTTCCCTTAATTGTCTGGCCAAACAATCAATGTATTGAAATGACATGTGAACAAGTGAGGTTAAGCGCACGTGCTGTTATAATATATTAGTAGCTGATTTTCGATCAGCAGTTTTAGTGATATTTGGGAATGTTTAGGATGCTTTACGTTAAGATGTAATTACGGAAAACTCGTAGACAGATGTATAAAAAATTCTGCATTCATTTACCGAATGGTAGCCTATTTCACCGTCGGCTATATGAATTCATATAGAATTTCTGAATTCAAAGCATATAAAATGGCGAAATTTATAATTCACTAGAAATCCGCGGGACGGACAGATTTTAGTATAATTTGCAGCAATATGGTAACACTGAATGAATCGCAGCGCCACCAAGTCCTAATTTGACAAATGAAACACAAATGATGGAGGAAAACAAATATGGCGCTCTCAGCAGTATACAACTGCATCAAAGTATCAAAATTACATGAAATATTCCTTATACGCTCACTAACAAAAACAAAATCACATGAACATTTACTAATTATTGTGACAAACAGTGGCATGAATGGAAAACTCGTGTGAATTATATTTAGCAGGAAATATCTGCTTTAACCTAACTTAACTTAACTCTTGCAATGTTCCAACATTATTATAAGAAACTCATGTTGACTAGTTTTCTGGTGGTTGTAGGACTAGTTTAATTTGGATTTATTATTCAATTCTTCTAGTAGAATTATACTGGCTAATTTGTTGGAGATTGTAGGCCAAGTTGATTTTGCATTTAATAATTTGGATTTAATATTCAATGTAAAGTCATCTTGGTTCATTTTCTGGAGATTGTAGGACTAGTTTTAGTATTCAATTCCTATAGTAAAATTATATTGGGTAATTTTCTGAAGATTATAGACCACACTGCTTTGGATTAATTAAATTGGATATATCTTTGAATGCTTATAGTAAACTTCCATTGATTAATTTTCTGAAGAATTTTCTGAATTCATTGGTATTGGTCACTCTAAATTTATTATCTAATTCATAATGTAAGCTTACTTTGATAAAATTCAAAAGATTATAACCCTAATTCATCTTCAGTTTTTTCTTTTGGGTTTATTATCCAATCTTGAACCCCCAGGAGGCGCGCTGTTGTAAAAAGTACAACAGTAGCAGTTTTGTGCATTATCGATGCCTTAACCTTGAGCTATTCCATCAACCCCATAATTTATTCCATTGTTGATACTTATTCAACAGTGTTACTATGGCTCCAGTTCTCTTGTTTAGCTTTCTCAGTTGATGTTCTGAACTTTAAGCGACCAGGTGTTGAATGTTGTAAAAAAATACAATGTGCGCCTGCTCTTGTCACAGACGCATGTTTAGTTCAAGCAGTCAATATGCACAAAAATACGACTTCATGAAATTTCCTCTGATTTTGTGAAGGAACATAATATTTGTGAATTATTCCAGCAGTATTCAAGAATGTGAAAAATATAGCCAATGGCCATTATCTTGTAATCCTTGAAATGGAGTAAGAGGCACACATTTTATCTCCAATATAAACTCTCTCTTTTGTCAATGTAGTCACAACAAGTTAACAGGTTTTATGAAAGATCTATAGCACAACTCAAATCTCACTGTATTTCTTATGCAGCTCTGAGCTGAATCATCGACTTCTGAAAATCAGATCCTTGAACCTCCGGCAAAGAAGCGTGGGACCTGTAACTCCATGGCCGTCAAAAGAATCCATCCACTTGAATTAAATGTGAAACATGCCAAAACTGCTTGTAAAAAGCATATTAAAATACACATTTGTGAAAGCTGTTACGAAAGTGAACGTGTCAGAATACCTGGACAAAATGGTATCATGATCAACTAAAGGAGTTGAAATTTTTGTTATAGCATGTGATAACAGTGGACATTGCTGTTTTCTTCAATATACTAACCAATAATTGTATAGCACAGGCTTGTTATTATAATAAAATGTCCATGTTGTAAATTTTACAATGTGCACCTGCTCATGTAACAACATTAGGCAAGCCTGGCAGAGGGTTATTATTTTCTATTTGTCTAAAGTTTATAGGCCAAACTTAAATTGAATTTATCATTCTATTGTGGCAGCATATTCTTGTTAGTAACTTCTGAAGATTTGAAGTAAGTCCCTATCTTTTTTTGTTGTTTCCTATTGTCTTCTCTTATTGTAGTGATGCTTTGCTCCGTATTGGTAGTTCGGGCATCAGCTTGGTTCACCACAATTCACAATTCATGATTCCTTCATACAAGTTTCAAGGATACTTGTGCATTGAATGTTACGAAAAATAAAGACTTTTTTTATTTTTGTAATACTTAAGAAAGAATTTGTATCTATGGCTACTGTTTAGGGTTGTTAACAGCATATGGTAAGGTAATTACAAACTTATTTCAACGTTTAGGGATTATTGATTATATATATTTTGGTTATCGAAAAATTTCTCGCTTGTTCATTCTTTGGAGATTATTCTCTGCTCAAAACATCTATTTCAGTGGCCTTTGGTATAGTTTTGATTTTGCGTCTTCCAGAGTTTTATGGTAGCAGCTTCTAATGTTAGTTTATATATCAAAGTATTACCAACCTTTCATATCATTCTGAAATTAATTTAAACAAGAACCAACAACTAGTTGCTGCAGTGTTCCTGTTGCATTTGTTAACTAAACTCTAAATTTTAAAAAATGTAAATATGTTATTGGAAATATACCGTTTAATACTGTCTAGTAAGTAGGCAACATTCTGTTTCATCCATTCTAAGTGACTTATATCTCAGGAATGGCCAAAACTAATGCTTCTACTACACCAAACTAATATTAGAGTGCTTCCTGATTGAAGGTTCCAGAAAAAGTGCAGCAAAACTTCAAGAAGCCTTGTTGAAACATGAGCATATAGCCTATGAATTTAAGGCTAATGTTTTAGGGTAATGAAGATATTTTCTACTAGATATAATTTATGTGTTTCACATTTTGCCATTACCTGTGCTAACGTAAATAATAAATCTTCGTGTAATTTTGTTTGCCTTACTGAGTAGTTTAATATGTTCACGCATTTTAGAGAGCGCCATATTGTTTACAATCGTCGTTCGACTAATTATCGCGTGCAGATGCTGTAATCCAATCAATGTTACCAAATCGCTACAAATTACACTGAACCCTGCTTATGACGTAAGCGTCTAGTAAATTATCAAGTTTATTATTTTATGCACATTTTATTTAGAAATCCCATACGAATTTATAAGGTAGACGGTGAAAAATCGTGCAGTAAATGAATGCAAAACTTTTCGTGCAGTAGTATACAAGTTTTCCGTAATGACGTCTCAACGTAAAGCATCTTAAACATCCCCAGATATCTCTAAAACCACTGATCGGAAAACGGCGAATCATATGTTACAATGATACATGCACTTAAGCTCAATCATTCATATGTTATTTCAATACATCGACTGTTTGACCAGATAATTAAGGGAAATCCCTTTGTCCTTCATTAGTAACTTCAATTAATGAATTTCATGGTAAAACTGACCACGACGTAATAAATTAATCTGATTGGCGAAACATAAGTTATCGTGGGAAATCTCATCAAATCAGAATTAAGATTACATAATTTTTTAATGTTTTTTAAATGTTTTTTTATGTTTTTTGTTTATGTTATATCAATATTGTGCAATCAACGCGTATAAAAATCGCTTGGGGCAATTCGTGCTGCTTTTTCGCCAGTAATTCATCTTAAGAACTGCACGTAATTTCTGGTCACTCTTGCAGCAAGGGAACAAAAGGAGATCATCATGAGCTCACATATCTCTTTGTTCATCACAATTCAGCCACGCGATTGCTGTAAGTTTGTCTTATTACATCGCCCACTTGCGCTACACAGACACAACAATCTTCAAACATTCAAATTCAACAAGAGCATTCAGTGCGAAGTTTAATCACACTTCTTCAGTGCAGTTTCTCAGTTTCTTATAAGTAATATAACAATTTATATGGTCCAATGCACTAAAAAAAATATATATAGTCCAATAGAGATTAATCAAATCAGTATCCTCTAAACCAATATTTTAGTTAACCTCTTTTGATTCAAATTATATACTATTAATATATTTTGCTCCTAAAATTACTTCCATCTAGACAGGTATAATTATTTAACAGAATTTACCTTCCATGAGCTGTCGTTGTCTAGTTATTATTTCTTCACAGAGTTGACGTTGACGATCATATCTGAGAATGACAAGATCCCTTCTTCGTAGTTCATGTTGCTTAATTATTCTTTCACTTTGCAAAGCCATTTTCTCCACTTCGAGTTCATGAACACGACACATGAGGGCTAACAGCTCACGTTCCTCATCCGAATTAATCTGAGATGGAAGCTCCTAGAATAGGCAAGATAGATAGATAGAAAGATTGATAGATAGACAGATAGCATGGGCATAATTTCAGCTTTAAACTGGGGTGGCAAGGTCTGTCGAGGGGTCTGGGGGGTATGGAATTTGTTTAAAATTTGGCATTAAAATGATGTAGTTTAAGCATTTTTAAAATTTTTTTACATACCATACCAGCATAAATGTTAAGTTTAATAAAGTTTAATAAAGAATCAAGATCGTGCCACGTTTATAAACTGTAATTTTTCACTTGTTTGCAAATAACTGATATTTTTACTGCTGATTTTTGGGGTTGCAAAAAGAGGGGTTTGGGAATTCTGGGGTGGCAACTACCACTCCTTGCCACCCCGTAATTACGCCACTTATAGATAGATAGATAGATAGATGGATGGATGGATGGATGGATGGATGGATGGATGGATGGATGGATAGATAGACATTTAAACACCTATCCCATTTTTTGACAAGGCCTCAAAAGCCTGCAGCATAGAACTCTTGTGACTGCTGCTGCAACCAAGTGACCTCTCGAGCATCATTGCCTTCAAAGTGTGACCACATAGAAGAAAATTACTAGGGGCTATGTTGGGGATATATGGTGGATGATCCAAGCATTCTTAATGAAATATTTGCAATAACACCTCCATTCATATTGCTGTATGAGGGCGGGCATTGTCATCCAGAAGAATCACGCTTGCTGTCAGGAGTTCAGGTCCAGTGTACAGCCCTGACTTATTCCCCAGTGATTTTCTCTGTTTGGTCCCCTTAAAATCATCTGGGTGGGCAGCATTTTGAAGAAGATGATGCTGCATTCTGAGAGGCCAGTTGTTGGATGCATCAGAAGCCACAAGAAATTTTTTGCTTCAGGCTTTCAAGGACTTGTCAATGATGAGATAAGTTTTTACATGTAGGCAACAAAGGGAGTATGATGAAAAATGAAGTGAATTTCTGACTGGTACTCGCAGCAATTTTGTTACTACTGGTCTTGCAACTCATTTATTAACTCACCCTAAAGTTATATTTAACACATTAATGTAGCTTAATAAAATCAGCTGATTTAATTGTGAGACCATTAGAGTGTTTAAAATTGCTAGTTTTTAAGCTGTTTAGACTTAATTACAACAGTCACTACATCTTGAATGCCATAGGCACCACAAAGGGTCTTATGAATAAAACTTGAGGATAGGCCTATACTTCTGAGCAGAAGGTTCAAGCATGAGTGTAGGCTAAACATGAAAACAAATGCTAGGAGTATAAGGATCCGATTTCCTTTTTTTTTTAACATGAATAAACTTTACCTTTTACTTTTACCTTTTGCTTCTAACACTGGACAATATATAGTACTTCTGAAAGCCAATTGGTATGATATTAGGTTAAGCCTACTGCGTTGTAGCTTCATAGTTTCCTGTCGGCAACTCTGTAAGCTGAGTGCAAACTCCCTGTTTCTTATTATGAAAGTCAAAAGTGTTTTTAGTATAGGCTAGATTTGTAAGTTTCCCATATGCAGTTGTAATCAAGTTAGAAAATTGTAATAGATGTTTTAAAATTAGCATGCAGAAAAGAATGGAATCATCAGATTCTCATTGACAGTGCAAGTTCGGCACCACACAAAAATTCCACAGTATTTTAGTGTCAACTATCAAACAGTATCCAGTCATTCTAAAAATATATCTGACACCAGAGAATGCAAGAAAAAATTGCTGCTTTCAAAGGAATATCCAAATTATATTTAGCTAATTTTGATATATACCAATCTGTCCAAATGAGTTACTAAAACAATCAACAACATGAATACTGGACTAAAGAAGTACCGTACCGTAGTCAGACAGAAATACTACTAAAAAAGGAAATAATTATTATTTAACTACCTGGGATAAGGAGCAGTTATAACTATTATAGGTGGATACCAATCCTGCGAACCAGTAATTATAAACCAGCCATTATCAACAATAGTTTAATTACAAAACTTTCATCAAATGCTATAGATTTTAATAGCCTGGCCACAATTTTAATATACATCTCAACTTTCAGGAGTCTTAAAACTATTTCCAGATTTAACCATGAACCCGCTTCTAGTGCACCATCTGTGTGCCATGGTGGGGGAGAGACACACTGCAAGACAACCTATTAGATGGAGGAAGGGTAACCAAGGTGGTCGCAATCTACAACCATTCGACACTTTAAGGGTGACTGAGGTGATCGCAATCTACTCAGTCTACAGGGACTGACGAAGTGGTCACATCTATTCGATGAAGGAAGGGTCACTAAGGTGGTTGCAATCTTCAACTATTGCATACATGAAGGTGATCAAAATGACCAATCCAGGCTACAGGGACCAGTGAGGTGGTCCCATCCATTCCATGCAGCAAGAGCGAATGAGGTGGTCGCAAACTATCCTCACTATTCATCTTAGGGCAGCCAAGATGCTGCATTCTTCTTCAAGGGCAGCCAAGGTGGTTGCATACTTCTCTGCACCCATGGTGGCTGTAAATTCTTCAAAGATAGCCAACATGGCAACATCTGCCTTCACCATGGACATCTTCCAGTAAAGAAGTTAATGTGCTGGTACGACGATCATCAGAAAAAAAATTTAGATAGGTTTAAGAGAACTAAAGCAGAGTTCATAGGGTTGCTTACTAAGGTCAATCCAATCTTAGAAATAACAATTTAAGGTGTTTCTGCCAGATAGGTAATATGTCTTCTTTGGTATTCCTGCCCAGGAATAGTTGGGCTAGCTTATCTAATATCTATTTTGGTAATCTCGTTGTATATTCTTCTTTGATATTCTAACAATGTTCATGATATTTCTGTGTAAAGAGGATGATTACGTACACCAGTATGTATGCTGACTGTAATATGAGAATGTTATTACAGGCTGAGATACTGTAAGGATGTTATAGCGTGTTCAATGGTGGATGAGTTTCCAGTATTTATATTCATATTCACTTTATTAAGTGCCAGTATGGTACTTTATGAGATTGTGTGTGGGGACAGGAAAATGTCTGTCCATCTGTCCGCCTGTCTATCCGTCTGTGTGTTTGTAAGCATGATAACTCAAATACGCTAAATCGGATTTTAATGAAACTTGGTATACGCATTTATAATGTTCATGGGAAGAATCCTGTTGATATTGGACCAAATTGGTTGACCAGTAACTTACCGGAGTAAAACCCAATTTAGTATCTATTTTAAAGGCGCAATAACTCAAATACACTTTATCAGATTTTCATGAATACTTCGTAGGGTATAAGCATTTATAATGTCCATGGGAAGAAGTCTATTGAAATTGGACCAAATTGTTGTAAAACAATGTCCAATTTAGTGCCTTTTATGGTAATATATCACAAAGGCGTGGATGACTCTAATAAGCTTTATCGGAATTTCATGAAACCTGGTATACACATTTATGACATGTACAAGCCTATTGAATTTGAGCCAAATTGGTAGACTGGTACCGAAATAACGAGTATATCAATATTAATTTTGTAATGAATATTCTTCCATGGCCCACAATATATTAAAATAACGTAACAATGCCAATCATATAATGATATTGTTAGCAGCCTAAATTGATTCGTTTCTTCATAACGATGTCAGTGTAGGCTAAATAATAATGTAAATAAAATATTTAAAACAACTAGCCTTTGAATATTGATATTATACTGTGCATTCTATGGATATGACCGAAAAGCGAAGACCTAAACCCGCAGTGTATAGTGCTAGAATTATATATAGGACACAAAAAAAATGATAGACTACATATTGGACCATAAATGATAAACTATAGGCATAAGTAATAATAGGAAGATCCTTCCCGGAATGGCAAACCGGGATTGCGAACACAAGCCACCTCTCCCAGGAGAGAGGCCCGTGCCCCTCGGGGACATTATGAGCTAATACTAATACTAATACTAATATTTTAATCTGAGTATTTTTCTTATTTGTTCCTGTGCAGCAATATACCTGATGTAATTCCTGACAGAAAGATTTCATAATGACATTTATTCATTCATAACCTTTAAGGATGCTTTAAACTTGAAACAGACATATCAGCGAATCATAGGCCTATTGCATCATTATTATTATTGCCAGCTCATTTTGTTTTTGGAGTATAACTCGGAGATCTATTACAAAAATAACTTTTCTGCATGGGCCTATCATAATTGTGTTTATCACTGATTAAAAAAAGCATACTGGCACTTTGTTATATCAGTTTACCTGATTTTATTGATCCATTAACATCATATAGTACAAAGTACAATAGATATGGGACATGTCAAATCATTAATACAAACATTAAAACACTAGCACAAACATTATTAAAATTAAAAATATTATAACACTAGCATAACATTACTAAAATTAAATAAAGAAATCATAAAATTGTATAATTGTGATGATGGAAAGTAAAGAATTATGATATGAGAGGATTTGTTTGCATAAATTCTTCTCTTGAGTAAAAGCAGTGATCCACTAAATATGCCTTGAGAGATGCTTTAATTTTGTAATAATTTTGAATCCATTTAATGGTCATGCACAGGTTATTATATAGTTTAATTCCTGAGTTTAGGGTACCTTTTTATAAAGACTAGTGTTTACTTTATGGATATGCAAATTTGACTTTGTCTGGTATCGTGATTGTGGAGAGATTCTTTGGTAGCCTGGGAGTTGTTTTCATTCAGTGTTCTCTTTAACAGCATTATGGTTTCAAATATATAAATGCAAGGGAGTGGTAGAATCCTAATTTTAAGGTAGATTTCAAAGAAAAATCTACCTATTGGGATCGATACCATATCATGACTTTCGAGAAATTCTTTCATATCTATGTTTCCTGCCTTCCTAAGTTCGAAACCACTGCCCGTTCAAAATGTTTTATTTTTTGGATATATATGTATATATATATATATATATGTATAAAACACTAGCACAAACATTATTAAATTAAAAATATTATAACACTACCATAACAATATTAAAATTAAATAAAGAAATCATAAAATTGTATAATTGTGATGAAGGAAAATAAAGAATTACGATATGTATGAATCTTTACAAGCTAGCGGCCGTAATTTTGAAGACATTTGAACCAAATTTTATTATGTTATTTCTAGGCCCAATGGTTCGGACAAGTACGTGAATGAGCAAAATTTGCCAAACGGGGGGGGGGGGGGGGATGGGGTTAAAATTTTGAAAAATTAATATCTCGGCCCCTATGAAGTATAGAGGGAAACTTTGTTTAAATAAATTAAAGTACTCCCTATGGAGTTCACAGTGACACCAACGAATCGGTGATTTTGGAGGTACGAGTGGGGGTGGGGTGGGAGATGGAAATTCGAAATTTTTGAAACAACGTCTTGTGGGGTATCATTGAAAAGCTCTTGATGAGTACTCTACAAATCAATAACTAGTTGCTCTATAGCTCTCATATAAGGCGAGATTTGAATGTTTGAAAAAGCACTCATTCCTCTTTTTGCAGTTCTTTATTGCGGGTTTGTCATGCCAAGGCTAAAGAAGAAGAGTACTGCACGGCGACAATAAATTAAACCAAAAGCACTTCGAGATCTACCTCAGCCTGTAGGCCAGCCTAAAGCGATTTTTGAAGTGAAACTTCGGTAGCCTTACGAGGAGTAAATCAAGAGCTAACCCAAACTTGCGTTATGAACAAAATCGTCACAAAATTTTTATGCACAAAATTGTCACGAATATAGTGGGGCTGTGATGGAACGAAATGCACAGAAAACAATCAACTCAATGATTAGGCTTATCCAAAATTTAAAGAATCCAGAAAAAATTGAAAAATAAAAACATTTTAAATTTAAAAATCCAAAATTAAAAAATCCAAAATGAAAGAAATTTAAATGAACGCACGAGGGAAAGGTATCAGGCATTGAATGGGGGGCTATTACAGCTACAAAAAATCCAGAATTAAAAAATCAATAGACCAAAATTTAAAAATATAAAAATCCAAAATTTAAAAAACCGAAAATTAAAAGTTAAAAAAAAATAATAAATTATTTATTGAACACAATGTGTACAGGGTATGTGTCAAAGTTCACCTGCTCACCTGCCCAGCAAGGACCAAATCACTGACATTTTATGCAAAAGATGAATAACTTTGACACACACCCTGTGCGCATTGTGTTCAATAAATAATTTATTAAAAGTTTAAAAAATCTAAAAATCCAAAATTTAAAAAACCAAAAATTAAAAGTTTAAAAAATCTAAAAATCCAAAATTCAAAACAGAAATTAAAGAATCAAAAAAATACAAAAATTCAAAGATAAATTTAAAAAATCCAAAATTTAAAAAATCCAAAACTAAAAAATAAAAAAAATTAAAAATTAAAAAATCGAAAATTCAAAATTTAGGACTCTATAAATCAAAAATCAGAAGATCGAAAATCCCGAATTAAAAATCCAAAAATTTCAAAATTCAAAGATAAAAAATTTAAAATATACAAAAGTAAAACATCCAAAATTCTAGAATTAAAAAATCTAAAGGTTAAGAATAAAAAATTAAAACACCCAAAATTTAAAAACAAACAAATCAAAATTAATTAATCCTAAAATCCAAAATTAAGACAGACAAAAATAAAATTTAACAATCGAAAATCCAAAATTAAAAAATCTAAATTCCAAATTTTAAAAATCGAAAATCCAAAACTAAATATCTAAAAAACAAAAAATTCAAAGATAAAAAATTTTAAAAATTCAAAATTAAGAAATTAAAAGTTCAAAAACTAAAAAATCCAAAATGAAAAAAGTTAAACAACACAATATTAAAAAAGTCCAACAATCCGAAATTGTGAAATGCAATAAACCAAAATTGAAGAAATAAAAGAAATTAAAACATATTTCACTTCTGTCGCGTGGCGTTCCACGCACCTTTTTTTAAAATAATGGTCTGCATGACATTCTTGGAAATACCCCTTCCATTGTTCTGATAATTCTTTTGTGTGTTCTGAAACACTTTCTGCTTGAAGATGAGTTACTCCTGAAGGCTACACCATATTATCTAAGTAAGGAATGAACGTACTCAAAGTAAACTGTTTTATGAGTATTAATCATAGTCATGTTAGCTACAACTCTTATTATATAACACATATAGTATTATTTAATTTTTATTGATGTTTTCTATATGTCTCCCATCTGAGGTTATTTTGAATCTTCGTCTATTCTACTTAATAGATGAAGTTAATAACCCAATTATAACATTAAAAACAATTGGACATCAGTGATATTGAAGTTATGAATATTCAGATTTCCTCAAAGTAGAATTTGATTCATACTCCTAAGAATTTTGTTTCATTTACCTTTCTGAGGCTCTGGTTAAATAGTTTTATGTACAGATTTAAATAGTTTTTGTTTTGTGCAGTATGGAAGTCTATTAATAAAGTTTTATTAAAATTAACTATTAGGTTGTTGTCGTTGAAATAGTCCATGATCTGGTTAGTAACATTTTTTACAGTGTAGGCCTATGTATTTATGTTCTTTTCTTGCTTTTATTAATACACTAGTGTCTTCTGCAAATAAGAATGAATTACAGAATGGGCTATTTACATTTAAGTCATTTAAGTAAAGCAAAGAATAATTGGGCCTAATATTGGCTTTGTCGTATGCCAAATTTTATCTCCATTGGTTTAGATTGATAGTTTTTAAGACTTGTTTTTGTTGATGGTTAATTTCTACTATTTGTTTCTGCCCACGAAGATAATATGTCAGCCTTCTTTGGGTTTTCCTTCCATCTCTTATTTATCCAGTTTTGAAAGAAACTTTACATGGGAAATGGTATCAAAGACTTTGATGAGATCTAAAAATAGAAGAGGTATTCTTCTTCTCGTCTAGAGCTTGTAGAGATTCATTGATAAAGGAGAAAATAGCTGTTTCTGTGAAGAAATTAAATTCCCCGTGAAGAAAGGCACGTGTGACTGTAGGTGGTTACTGGACAGCCCTCATAAGCAGCTGTGGAAGTTTGTAAAAATATAACTGGGTGAGTCCAAAACAATTTAAAATGGAAGAACAAAAGGTACAACTCATCTCTAGCATGGTCAAGAAAAGGCTAAATTAACCGTGTTTGCTAAGTTTGTGGAGTCTTCGATTTCTACTATAGGAATTTATGTTCCGTCCCACTGAATTAATGTTAGAATTTGAGGTCATGTTATTCATATGTTTAATTCGTATTATTATCAGCGTGTTTCTTCTACTATTTATTTTTATTACTATATTTGATTACTTCTTGAAAGGTGTTTCATGTTAATTAAATTTGTATCCATTTTATGTTAAAATGTTTAATATTATGTTAACAGCGTGTTGTCACGTTTAGATGCAGATGGTTTCTGGTGACGATGCAACATTGGAACACTCAGTTGTTTATTAGTTGGAACCTTTTCCACTGGATTAGTTGAACGCGTTGTTGCCAACTTTTTAGAATTTCCCTAAAAGTCACTAAAAAAACCAACTTTCTTTAAAATGTTGTTTATCAAATTTTCACAGGTTATCCAAATTTGATTATGAGTTTGAAGGCTTCACACAAATAATTAGCTCAATATAATATGTTGGGGACAATTTCCACTAACTCTACTTTTCGCAATTTAATAGTACGTCGTCCTTGGATTAGTAATGAAAGTTTCTAAAATGTTTTATAAACTTCTCAATGAAATATTATGATTTATTTGTCACGTTATATAAAGTTATGCCTATCGTATTTAAGATTACAAAGTGAATTTGTTAAATTATAAAATAATTCTTTTTTCTGCATTTTCAGAATATTTTATTATGTAAAAAAATGGTAATTCTGTATTGATAAAACAACTATCCCTCATTGGTGTCGTAATTGAACATTGTCACCAAATAACATATTAGATGACATAATTAATTTACAGTGTAATTACATTCGTTATGTAATATTAGGGCCCCCATCGTAACCAGAAACCATCTGCATCTAAACGTGACAACACGCTGTCCCCAGTGCTCCGAAGTGTAACATCACATGCCATGTCGATTTAAACATTCCAATCAACCTTTTGTCTGCTGGTCACGGCCAGAAGTCATGTTCATCACCTATCCGAGGTGCTCCACAGTGTAAAATCAGAAGCCATGAAAATTCGATTGAATCAATACATCCGTGGGGCTTCGCCGTGTAGCGTGAGAAGTCATGCCATTTTAGTTACAACGTCATTAAAATTATTCTCTGTTCTGTTGGTCACAACCATCTACTAACAATTCCTTCGTGATGCTCCAAACAATGTAAAGATTTGCACCCTCTCATTAGTAGACTTGAATCCAAATAAATCATGAAAACACTTACAGGTTAACAAAAAAAAAGAAAAGAATCAATAAATCTGAATTAACACTATTTTTTAAAATTATTATGGCTTGCAGCCTCTTTAAAGGAATCAAAATGTAATCGAATTTTTTATGCTCCTTCCTTCCTAGTTGTTCACTCTGTCCGATCTGGATTCTACCCTTTGCATGCTTCCTAACAATTATAGGTTACTTCATATATAGATTTGTTCTTGGGCGACCAGACTTTGGATTTACTCTGTAGGCCAAGAACGCAAATATCAGATCAATTTATCAGTTAAAATCCCCAACCTATTCAATTCACATTCCAATTATGATTTATATAATGATAAGTACTCTTCTAATATCTCGTTGAACTAAATGTCACCACTTGTGATATGTTGTATGAAGATGTAAAGTGTCACTGAAATAATTGGTACATATGAATTCTCTTACTAAGATGAATGGATCATGTTTGGCCTAAAAGTTAGATGAATTGGCTTAATCACAGTCATTGAATAATGACGACGTAAGGTGGTGAATCAATTTGTTTGAGGTTATGTAGTTGTCACTCAGCCAATAATAATGAAGTTATTAGTTATTCACTTTACAATAGCCTATTTATGTTTAGTATCACCTGCGGTAAATGAGTGATGAATGTGGTGCTGAACAGTCGCTTTGAGCATTCATCACAAAAAATTATTTCAATGAGTTACTGATTCTTTGTGATAGCTCGAAATGATTGAGATGAAATAAGATTCATGATGATGCAATCGCGATTGATTATGGAGTGTAGAAATTAAATTATTTGTAATTGGTATGTGAGCAGCAGAAACCTCAGGTTTACATGTCATTCATTTACATGGCGTCTGGTATGGTTGGGGGCTTGCAATTGCAATTAAAGAATGTAATTACACATTAATTAATTTACTTTATCTGGACGGTATTGGTGAAAAACTTTCAATGATGCCTCTAGTGACCTATAGGAAATACATTAAATATTATTTCAAAAATGACCATCTATGCACACTTAAATAATACTAAAAGAAGGGAAAATAATTATTTTATGTTACAACAAGAGCCCTAGATAAGCTTAAATGATAGAAAATATCGTAAGCCGTACTCAATATAATAACATGAAATGTAAATTGTAATATTTTTTGGAAGGTTTAGGAAGCAATTGAAAACTAAAATTATGGAAAGCGTAATACGCAATTATGAATTACTGCTAGATTAAGTGTGTTAATGAAAATAGTTCCTACCACATATTGAAATAATTACGTATGTTAAGTATTTGAAAGCATATTAAATTTCGATGACATCATATAAATATCGGAAATTAACAATACAATGGAAGTTAATTATTTTAGTGACTTTCTGGGGAAATTCTGAATATACACGAATACAGTGGAGGGAAGTTGAAATAAAGAGCAAATACATAATAATTGACGATGCAACCTGACGCAAAGCTGAATACAATGAGGACAAAATTGAATACAATGAACAAACTGAATTAACATGAAATAAATAACTATGAAATCCAAACATAAATATAAAAATACTTAAACATTAATGAAATCTTTAAGATAGATAATGCAAAAAAACACCTGAAAGTAACATAACCTCACATTCTAACCTCAAATTCAATGTGATGGAACAAATAACATGCAAACATCTCCAGTTTCACATTTATGCACCTAATTACATAAATACCATTGCTCTGCAGGGATGCATTCAGTTAAATGTTGCAACTCTATGCTGTCATTTAGATTATACTAATTTATGTAAATAATGAGCGATTCTTACATTTTCAAGAGCAATACTCCTTTGTCTACACAACTCCAGTTCTCGTTCTGTTTTTGCTCTCTGTTCTGTATACCGTTCCTGCTCCTTTTCAATGAACTGAAGTTCTGACCATGCCATTTGCAGTGGAGTAGCACCTTCCATCTCCATGATATCTGCATTCAAAAATGTATAACAAATTTATTAAATGAGAAAGTAAGTGCACCAGGAAAGTTTCTCCGCAGCGGCTACATGCTGGAGAGGGTGGTAGCAATATCAGTTATGTTGGCAGCACGAGCTTTTATGAAAACAAACCCGCAATTGCGAACTCACCACAGCCAATCTTAGCAAATGCAGGAAGTGTTGTTCTCATGCTTGCAGGCTGACTTCACATCACAGCACAGTAATTTCTTTTCGTAATCACTTTGTAGTAATTCACGAATCACGGTAACTTTATGAGGGTACAACTGAAGTTCACCTCTTACAGTTTTGTGTGCCGTCCACTTAGAGATTCCGGTCTCTTGTGTTAACATGCTTTTGATTTTCTAGGACTTCGCAGCAATAATCCGAGATTTGGTGAAGTTTATTATCTGTTAAGATGGTATACCTGCTCGTTCTTAGAGTGTAGTGAACTGCACCGGTCACGTGAAGTTTATAGGACTTCGCAGCAATAATCCGAGATTTGGTGAAGTTTATTATCTGTTAAGATGGTATACCTGCTCGTTCTTAGAGTGTAGTGAACTGCACCGGTCACGTGAAGTTTATTTATAAAATCTCGAGCAGCATCCAGACTTGGACACCTTGAATTTCAAAACCGCTCCCCAATTTGTAGTTTTATATTTTCGGAAAACCGATTGCCTTCGCGGAAAATATGTTCCACTAGAAAAAAAATCACTTGAGAACTGAACATTATCACCATAATACTGTACCACTGACACAATATTCACTCTAAATGTTTGCACACTGAAATATGGACTGATTAGTAATATGCACTGATGGGTACAAGACAAAGCACCCATTGATAAAAGTGCCAATGACCTCTGCCTGTCTGTCTGCATTGTGCTGCCAACACAACTCTTCTGGCTAGCACCCTCTCCAGCATATAGCCTCTGAGAAAGTTCCCTGGCTCACTCTACCTTAATTCTGAACCTTTGTAAAACTCATTTCTATGACTATTTTGTTATAAACTGCAGTTTCACCACAAATTAACAGAAATCTTTGTTCTGCCTAGTAAGTGAAAGCCATGCTGTACCCTCTCCAGCATATAGCCTCTGAGAAAGTTCCCTGGCTCACTCTACCTTAATTCTGAACCTTTGTAAAACTCATTTCTACGACTATTTTGTTATAAATTGCAGTTTCACCACAAATTAACAGAAATCTTTCTTCTGCCTTCTAAGTGAAAGCCATGCTGTATAATGAACAAACTAAACTACACGGTGTTACAACCATTATGGGGTTTCGCCTACCACCCAACCACTGCATCACCTGCCTTAGGCTTTATAATGATAAATTCAGACAGAATAGAGTATTTTTTAGGCTAATGCTTGATTACAAAAGAGATGCAAGGACCAAATCAGCTTTCTTAAAATTGTTTTTATTGTACCAGCCTACAACTGACTAAATTAATGTTCAGTATCTTTAGATAATAAGATTTCCAAAAGACACAACTAATAATAACTCCAATATATATGAGCACATGCTCGAAACATGTTCTTGGATTAAGTGGGGTTACGTACGTTATCTCCAACGCAAATATCAATTAAGGCTATTATCATTGTTATACTTGGATTTTATTTATAAAAATACCTAAATGAATCAATAAAAATTTACATCGAGCAAAATTTCTAACAGGCTTTAAAATGAAAGAAAAAAACCTTTCTGATTGTGGTTTCTTAATTAAAATTTTTGCTATTCAAAGTACTAGGTTCGTTAAATATTATTTAGACATACAACTAAAATTATTATTGTTGAATCTTCTCCACTTTGTATATTTTGTACTCCCGACACTAACAAAAAGAATAAAAGGCTTGTTGTTTTCCTATCAGAATTACTTGCAACATGTGAATGTCTGCAGGAAACTGCTAGGCTCTCGCAACATTTATGTTATTGCATGAAGAAACTTGGATAAACAGAGTGTCTAGTGAGGCAAGCCTAAGAAATTCAAGCATAATCCAACGATTTCAAGGCTTGAATTTCCAAAATTCAAGGCTTCAAAACTCTGATGAAATACACGCAATTACAAATTAAGTTACGTTCATCATTCTCACTGTATTACATTGTCCTCATTAACGTGAGTTTCTTCAGGTTGCACCGGTAATGGATATAAACACATAAATGAATAACACCCTTTTTAAAATATGTACTTAAATATGTACTTAAAATATGTACTTAAATATTTTAGTGAATCTCTCTCAATTAAGTGACATTTTTATTTCGATTTGCATTAATAAAATACTTGTAGGGGACAGAGGTAAGAAAATAAATGTAAATAAGAAATCATTAGGCCTACCTAAGTGGGGAGTCCACCCCTGGAAAGTTTTTAAATACTGAACGAATGAAAATCACATTTTACGCTATTTTAGCAATAAAAAACTAGTTAGGAAATTTGTTTACCATACTCTAAAACATGCCAATGTAAAAAAGAAATTGTTACTTAAGTCGGGTGTCCATCCCCGGGAAATTTTCAAATATTGAACTAATGAAAATCACATTTTACGCTATTTTAGCACTGAAAAACTAGTTAGCAAATTTGTTTACTATACTCTAAGACAAGGCAACTTAAACAATAAATTGTTACCTAAGTTATAATGTTTATTACTGTTAATAAGAAAATAGAATAACACATAGAACAGTGGGCATAATAGGCCTACTCATTATGTTATGAAAACAAAATAACTGTTATATCATATTTGACACACACCCTGGATCCCCCTTTCCTAATCCACTGTGGATTCTGCTACCATGTTGTCGATTTAGTAAAACTTCTGCAAACTTTTTATGTCTCAACTAACTTTGAAACAATTGTCTAAAAAGCAAATGGGCGCCCATGGCTGTCGAAATTCTTCATCTTTACCTTGAAAATTCTGCTTGGGATTTACATCAATATACGGTTTCCTTTTATCTTCGCCACTGCTTTTACTTTCAGTAATCTTGTATTTTATATCTAAATTAGATTTCAGTCTATACGGATATTTCTTCCTGCAGTGATCTTGCCCCTTGTCATGCCTAATAATGGTATTGCACAATAATTCTAAACACTTATATTTAAATTGCTGTTTTTTCGGCATTTTCGAGATGCCGAGATGGACTGAAACCTGTAGCAGTAACCTCAAGCTTCAAATTAAGAATTCAGCCTTAGGTTATAGACAGATTTTTCCACACCTTCCCTCCCCTTCTTATAAGGTAGCACGTGCTTTTGAGTGCAGTAAAATCACTTCCGATAATAATATTATTATTCCTGCAGGCGGCATTGTACAAAGACTGTAATAACCCAGTAAGAGCTAATGCGTGTGAGGAAGGTAGGGGCTGTGACGGGCCAACAATGGTTCAATTCACACGTGTTCTCTGAGCTAGCGGTTGCCGCTATCGGCACAAAGTGATCGATTTCGTTGTCTACAAGTAAATGCATTTCGCTAATTTATTGACTATTCACTTCTAAAGAATTAGAAGGGATCTTTTGAAGTCATAAAACTTGACAGTTTTTAATTTTAACATATCAAACGCTAATTTTGCAAGAACTTTCAACCCCTCAGAAAATTCATAAAACGTTAATATTTTGCCCCCCAGAAATTTCAATGACGCAGTCTGCGTCCCTGCATTATGTTCATAAGTAAGACATAGGCCTATCAGTGTACGTACAAGTAGCAGATAAATACCTCCGCCTGAATATAATTAGGTTGAGAAAAAATCCCGAAATTAAGAGGTGATATTTTGGGATAAACTGCCCCACAAGTGTTGAAGATGGAGTCCAGCATAAGTAGTAGTAAGTATTCTGCCTTCCGGCAGGTTTTCAAACTTGGTACGCGAATTTTGTTTTCCAAAACTGTCTATCCTCTGCTTCCTCCTTCAGCATCCAATATTTCCGCTTTTCCCTTAAATCGTCCAACAGCTGAATTCTTCTTCTTCCAAGTCTAGTTGTACCCTCCAATCTTCCTTCTACGACATCATGTAATAAGCAGTTCCTTCTGAGAATGTGTCCAACCCAGTTTGCTTTCCTCTGACGAATTGTGTGTATCATTGACTTCTTCTCACCCACTCTACTCAGAACCTCTTCGTTTGTCACCATGTCCATCCACTTTATATTTTCTATCTGTCTCCAGCACCACATTTCAAAACTTTCTAAATATTTCTTCTCTAATTTCCTCAAAGTCCATGTCTCTGATCCATACAAAGCAATACTCCAAATATAACACTTCACCAGGTTTTTACGTAGCTCTAGGTTCAGACTACTAGTTAGCAGAGTTCTCTTCTTCATAAATACTTTCTTGGCCATGGCAATTCTTGATCTTATCTCCTTGGTGCAATAGGCATCTTTCGTCAGTACACTTCCTAAGTATTTGAACTGGTTCACGTTCTCTAATTCTTGATTTTCCATGATAATTTGAAGCGGCTCTTCTCTCTTCGATATCCTCATCACCTTCGATTTACCTATGTTGATTTCCATTCCATACTTTCTTCCTGTTTCCACCAGCCTGTCAATCATTCCTTGCAATATTTCTTGTTTCTTTGCCAGAATCACCAGGTCGTCCGCATATTTGATGGTGTTAATAGCGTATCCTCCTATCACAAAATCCCTAACTCCTTCTAAGGCTTCTTTTGCTAGCCAGTCTCCATAAAGGTTGAACAAGATGGGTGACATACAACATCCTTGACGCACACCTCTTCCTATTTCTACACTGTTGGTCACTCCATGTTCTAGACGCACTTTCACTTTTTGTCCCAGGTACAAATTGCGGATTAGTCTCCTGTCCTTCCAGTCAATGCCTATTTTTTTGAGTATGTCCATTAACTTTTCCCAGTTCACTCGGTCAAAAGCATTTTGCCAATCAATAAAGCAGACACACACTTCTTCGTTGACCGCTAAAACTCTCTCTGATATAATCCTTAGCATTCCAGTTGCATCTCTAGTTCCTTTTCCTTTCCGGAAACCAAATTGGTCTTCTCCTATTACGTCTTCTATTCTTCTTTCCAGTCTTCTAGTTAGTATCCGTGCCACAATTTTTCCTACGAAGCTCCATAATTTCATCACAGCTTTCTTTAAGGTAATTTTCTTTTGCTCTGTCTCTCTCTCTTCTTAGTTCATTATTCAATCTCTTATATTCCACAGCATTAGTATTTTTGTATTTTCTTCTTTCTTCCATCTTCTTTAACATCTCTTGTGTTACCCATGGTTTCCTATTTATTCTGTCTATTTTTCCAACTTTGTTCTTCAACGTGTCCAACAAAACATTTTTTACACTTTCCCACTCACTTTCTACAGATTCACCAACATTTTTTATTTCATGTAACTGTGTTTCCAATGACTCTTTAATCGAGTCCTTGTCATTTCGCAGTTTTTCTAAGTTCCATCTTGGATTTCTTTTACATGTCCGCCTAATCCTTTTCAGCCTAGTCTCTATGTCTGCTACAAGAAGATTGTGGTCTGTGTTGATGTCAGCATTTGGAAGAGTCTTCACATCTTTCACACTGCCCCGGAATCTCTGCTTGATGAGCATGTAGTCAATCTGGTACCTATTAATATCCCCAGGGCTTTTCCAGGTGTACAACTTTGTTTTCCTCTTCTTGAACCAGGTATTGGTTATCACCATATCATATTGTTGGCAGAAGTCAACAAGCCTATTACCTCTGTCATTGCGCTTCCCTAATCCATAAGGACCCACAATTTTTTTCTCTTGTCCTTCTCCTATGACACTGTTGAAATCTCCCATAATTATGGCATTCACTTTACCTCTTCCTTCTTGGTACAATATTTCGCCTATGTCTTCATACATTTTATCAACCTCTGCATCGTTGTGATCTGAAGTTGGCATATACACTTGCACTATCAAAACATCCACTGGATCTACATTTATTTTTACATACATTATACGATCACTAACACACTCCACTTTTGTAATACTATTCACTAGTTTATTTTCCACCACTACAGCTACGCCTCTTTCGTTACAATTTCCACCCGAATAGAACATCGTATAATTACCACAAGCCACTTCACCTTGTCCAGTCCATCTCACTTCACTTAAACCTACTATATTCACACCACATTTATTTAATTCCAGTGTTAAGTTCTCCAGTTTTTCTGCATGTCTAAGTGTCCTAACATTCCATGTTCCCATTTTAAGCTGCTGTCTTCTATTGTTTGTTCTTTCAATATCGATCACTCCCCCTGAAACACTTCCCGCCCGGAGATCCGACTGGGGAAGTATTTTACCTCCGGAATATTTTGCATAAACGCTATAAATTTCACACAATTTAAACTAACCATCTATGTAATATGAATCATTGTTTAATAATAATGTATTTACCAAATCAATTGTTACATCATTCACCACGTTAATTCTTCAGAGCAGCGTTTCATGACTTCACCACGCGAGTCTCGTGATGGTAGAGCAGTGTTGCCAGTGTAGCCTTAACCCTACAACTGCCTTGATCTTCCACTTTTCCAATATTCAAGCTAATATCTGAGAGATTCCCAAGACTGTCACTTCTGACCTGTGTAGTATCCTAAAAGTCTGATGTTCGTGTTTTCTTGTGAACAGCCTTTTTCAGGGCCATCACGATAACCCAGTAGAAAAATCTTCGTAAGATGGCTGAGTTTGTCAGGTAGGGTCTCTTTGTCTGAGATGGAAATGTCTCTCTTGATGAAGGCGTGAAGGACAACTCTCCATTGTGCCAGATAGTGATTGTTACTGCCATTCAGATAAAGATCTGTGCATCGGCTTTCTATATACTTTGTGGCTCATTTTCCATTAGTCTTACTCTGTACTGGTATGTCGAGAAATTGGAGGCAACAATTTGCTCTATCTTCGTGGTGAAGCTGTTGTTCTGGTGGATGCTGGTTAGATGGTGTAGAAATTATTGAAATTTCTTATACCCATACGGCCAGATAACAAATATATCATCCACATATCTGTAGATGCAGGAAGGTGGAAGTGGCGCTGTTTTTTATCGCAACCTTCTCAAAGTGTTCCATATATAGGTTGGCTATTGCAGGTGAATGTGGTGATCCCATGGCCACGCCATCTGTTTGTTCGTAATATTTACCAACATAGACAAAATAAGTAGATGTCAGAATATGCCAGAGTAGGTGTACTATGTTCCGGTCAAGAAAACCACCATTAACGGCCGTGGGTGTCGGCATGCTGACCACATGCCCCCCAATACTGCCATCTGCCTACGGGAGATGACGCAAGGGATGTAGCGCCACGGAGTTTAGTTTAGTTTAGGTGTACTATGTCCTGACTGAAATGTCCTGAAATAATTTATCATGGCAGCATGATCAATATTCCAACAGAGAAAAATTATTGCAATTCAAACAAAGAAACCTATCATTTTTAAACAAAACACCACATTTAAATAGTACAAAGTAACATAGGCCTAAGTTTTTAAAATGATGAGAATTATAAGTCACGATGTTTTAGTAAGTGTTCTGTGTGATATTCGAAAATTTTCCATGTCAGACCAGGCACAACGCAATTTTCTATTATGGTCGTTCTAATAAGCTTAGACAGTAACTTATAAAACACACTACATACAATACAAGACATAAAACATAAGAATGTCATATGTATTACAAAAGGGTTAATAAAGTCATTAATATTGTAAAAAGAATGTTTGGAAGCCAGTTATTTATAACACTTTAACATCTATTTAGTAAAACATAATGAGACTCGTTTGGTAGTTTATTAAACACTGTTATGGTTAAAATAGCCTATGTAACTAGTTTTTTGTTTTGTCATTGCGGCAGAAAGGACGCCCCGATTACAGAAGGCAAATATATCCAAACCCAATAAAGTATGAAAAAAAACTTATGTAATTCTTTGAAAGTTCACATGATGCCATTTACATCAATGTGTTTTGAAAATAACATCATTCAAGTGATGGCCTCCATTGCTTATACACTGATTGTGCCTCTTTCGGTAGTTGTCCATGACTCTCATAGTCATTTGGAGCGGAACAGCAGGAAATTCCTGTTGGATTGCCTCCTTAAGAGTTTCCAAAGTTTGGGGACGATGTTGTTACACCTTGGCTTTCATATTTCCTGTATTTGGAGCCCGAAATGTATGCGAAAGGCACGCTGCATTCTTGCGCTGTGTTGCTGTCGGCAATTCGCCATTTTGAATAAACTGCACTACGGCATAACAGCGATGCACTCCTGACCAAGCCATGGTCTGAACTAAAACGGCACCTAAGTTGCTGTTGGGATATATTCACCCCGCCCCTCTCCCCCCAGTCACCACGTAGATATCTATCTGCCGCACCTGTAAATGATTGATGTATGACAAAGTTATTCCTTTTGTGATGATTATCGATGTCTCTTCTAACAGTACAAGAACAAAGTGTTTTTGGTGTGTAACAAACAAGTAAATATATACATATTTATTATATAAATAAAAGATGTGAAATCCGTACTGTAACTAAAACATGCTCTTTTGCGTATTGCCTTTTTTGTAAGCAAAGAACATTTGAAACACCTGTGCCATTTCCCCAGAGACGAATACCATAAAGCAAAATGGTATTAAAAGTGCATAGTAAGCATTTTAATAATGTTTGTGGGACTACATTTCTCAATTGGCATAATAGGTAAATAACTCTGGACAGTACAGCGTCAATATGTGAATCCCAAGTTAAGTTCTTTTCTACGATAATACCAAGAAGCTTAACATGGTACAGTGTATCTAAACCTTCAAGAAGTTCTTAATGTAAAGAAAATCTTTTGTGTTTTATTATCATTTAACCAAAGTCCGTTTGAAATAAGCCAGTTAGTTGCTTCTTTCATTGCATTTACAGTTGATAATGATAGGGAGGTTATATCATATGCGGTGGAATAAAAGGTGGAATCATTAGCAAATAGAATTTATTTATTGTTGACATTAACAGGTAGGTCGTTAATCATTCTTTAAAAAAAAATAGTGCTCCAGGAACTGATCCATGTGGCACACCGTAATTAGAGGAAGAGTTTCAGAAAAGCGACCATTTAAGTAGACCTTTTGTCAGCGGCTAGTTAGATAACTTTTGAACAAATCAAGTTCTTGTCTGGAAATATCATAATAGCGGTGTTTTGAAAGTAAAGTTACATGGGACACACGATTGAATTCATGGCCAAAGTACTTTCATGATTTTCAAATCCAGTAAATTTGGAAGTAATTAAGAATTCAATTGCATCCACAGTAGATAAACAATATTCTAAAACCTAATTGAAATTTCGAAAAAAGTAAGTTCATTTCCATAAATTCAGTCAAGTGGTTTTTCATTACAGTTTCTACTAACTTCAAAAAAGTTGGTACAATAGACACATAGACACATACGTACACAGACACACACAGACAAACACATCATCCAGACACAAATGCAAACGTGTGTCTGAAAATAGTAATTATTGTGTCAAGGGACCTTAAAATTTGTATAAAAATTGATTAAAAATTTGGGGTCAAATACAATAACTTCTCTATTGTACGGGCAGAGAAAGTAAAAAGTAGTAGTGAATGTCACTATGGAAATTTAACAATTGTTAATACTACAATTATTATTATTGCAGTTACTTTCCAAATTGAATATGTGCCTTTCACCAGCTTTAATTTCGTTGTTTATGTATCAATGTTTACTAGCTTAATTTTTCACCGTCCTTAAAAAGTTGTATAGGTTGTACATGCAATTCAAGGCCCGGATAATTTTTTTTCTTATTGATAATAGTGATACAACTGATTAAATTTACTGGAATGAAATGGTAATTCCTTATAAAGTTTTTACTTACATTCAAAATAACAATGAGTTTTTTTTTAAAATGATATTCTACACCTTAAAATTCCTGGATATACTCTCAAGGTACATGTACGAAAATATCAGAACCTCTGGTTTAGACGACAGGCTATTTAAAAATTAGTTCAATTATGATTAATGAATTTCATTTCCGTTTGTGGTATATTAGCTTAATTGTCATTCAAAGTTCCACCTTAACCACAAAACAGAGATTGTAAACTGGATACACGGTATCTAAAAGTTATTATATTCTTATAAGCTTTTACATATGTACATACAAGTCAATAAATAAATACAAGATTAAAATAGCGACTGATGCCGCAATAGTCTATATCAATTATTCTTAAAATTTTATCATATCATATAAATACACAAGTTAAAAGATACAAGATTAAAATAGCGATTGAAGTCGCAATAGTCAATATAATTATTGCTAAATTCTAAAATGTCAGTTTTAAAATTGTAATTGACCTTAAAAATTATAATATTTTATTGTACAATAATTATCTATTATATAGAATCTTATCGATCCTTTTATTATCAATGTTCACTAATAACAATGTTTATCTTATATACACCACTGTACATTTAATGATGATAATATATTGCCTTGTAACCCACTTTTCTTGTTTAAATCGTCTGCTATCATGTATAGTACAGATATTATCTTATAATACCTTATTAAAATACATCTGGAGGCATTAGCGTATTGTTTATGTGTTAGTTTGTAGCAATTTATGTTGAAACTTCTTATTTTGTTGTAGTTATCTTCTTACAAAATCATTTTAGAATCCGTGTATCAGCTAGAGTACTAGATACACGGATTCTAAAATGATTTTGTAAGAAGATAACTACAACAAAATAAGAAGTTTTAACATAAATTGCTACAAACTAACACATAAACAATACGCTAATGCCTCCAGATGTATTTTAATAAGGTATTATAAGATAATATCTGTACTATACATGATAGCAGACGATTTAAACAAGAAAAGTGGGTTACAAGGCAATATATTATCATCATTAAATGTACAGTGGTGTATATAAGATAAACATTGTTATTAGTGAACATTGATAATAAAAGGATCGATAAGATTCTATATAATAGATAATTATTGTACAATAAAATATTATAATTTTTAAGGTCAATTACAATTTTAAAACTGACATTTTAGAATTTAGCAATAATTATATTGACTATTGCGACTTCAATCGCTATTTTAATCTTGTATCTTTTAACTTGTGTATTTATATGATATGATAAAATTTTAAGAATAATTGATATAGACTATTGCGGCATCAGTCGCTATTTTAATCTTGTATTTATTTATTGACTTGTATGTACATATGTAAAAGCTTATAAGAATATAATAACTTTTAGATACCGTGTATCCAGTTTACAATCTCTGTTTTGTGGTTAAGGTGGAACTTTGAATGACAATTAAGTTAGTTCTATTAATAAACTAAAAAAGTGGTAAGTTATTTCAATTGTATTTAAATGGGAGTGCAAGTTTCAATTTTCTTCCTTCAGAAGAATTCTGTAGGTATAGTGCTTGGCTCCACTTCTGCATCTTCCCACGTGGGATAATGTAGGCCTACCACAGTATAGTTTTGAGGAGTTATCAAGAAATAACATAATGCTGCATATTGATCATATTTTCTTTTTCATTGTGATATTTCCTCTAAAGAGTTTATATTGAATTAGTTTCTATTCCAAAAAACATTAATCATGCACACAATTATTGATTATTTATTTACTTCAGTTCATTAATGTACACATATTGGTAGCAAAGAGAAAAACCATACCTTGTTCAACTTCCATTTCTGGGTCAGTATTAGGTCGTCTCCCATTATACCTGGCAGTTTGGCTATTTTTATATAATTTATTGTTGCGAGACTCCCATTCGGATATCAATGCATGTTGTCTCTCAGCATCTGCACTAAGCCTTAAAAGATGACCATCATAGTCCATCAGTCTTCGCCTAGAATAAGGAATTATTATGAAAAGTTCATTTTCAAGATTAATGACATGCTCAATTTCAGGAAGAGCAAAGACAGGAGACATTGAAATTGGCTCCATGAACTTTTATGAAGTAGTTTTGGACATAACACACTTATGTAGAAAAATTTACAAATCCATTTTAATTACTTCTGCTAAAGTTGTTTGAAGAATTTGACGGACAATATATTATAAATATAAAATATGTTATTGTACTCAACTATATCTTTGTCCACAGAAAAAAGCTAGTGAATTTCCATGAATCTTATTGCTACATAAATTTATTGAAGTCTACTTCACATATTCTGCTAATAAACTAATCTTAATGTGAAGAATGAGCATATTTTTCCATGTTTACCTCAATTAGACTAGTCAGTTCCATAGCTTACAGGTTATAGCACATAATGAGTTCGGTAAATATAACCAAAGCTATTGCAATTGTCCACAGCTGTGGCACAGATCACATCCTGGTCACGATAAGTTACCTAGTGGGTTTTTTTCCTCACCAATGAGAGAAATGTCTAGTAACGTTGGTCCTAGCGGTCTCTGGATATCATCTGGCTGTCATTATTATCTTCATCCCATCATCGCTTTGTTTAGAATGTATGTGTTTGAGAATGTTGTCTCTTTTTATGTTTTATTGTTATCTCGGATTTGGCCCTGCTATAGAGCCAATCCCTCACCCAAAAGGCATTGTCAGGTAAAAAAAAAAAATATATGTGTGATCAATAGATAATCCCTTTCCCGACCAGTGGCTGCCTGTATATGGGTGCATAATTCCTGAAGGGGAGGTAAAACTACGAGTAAGGAAGAAAGAACTGTTCATATTTATAATGTTGCTGGTATCACATTGATTAATGTGAGAATATCCTCCATGAGTTCCTGAAATAATTAGTTCGTCATTTAAAATCTTATTGTGATACTCCACAAGTTTTATTCAAAGATATAAAAATAAAATGGTGATTAGCTCAACATTAGAACTTGTGCCTGCAGTGCAAATCCTGGTGGTGATCTCTAACTTTCATGGGGCTTGTGAAGGAACTAGTGGTTTGTGGCTTGTGGCTCATGATTTCAGAAGCAATTCCTGGTATGTGGCTCACGACCTGATGTGGCTTATGGCTTCCGTGACTTAGTAAATTTTTTTATCTGATTTGATGGTGCAGAGGTAGCATGCCATCTCTGGACCACCAGTTCAATTCCAGCCGAAGTAGAGACCCTGGGTACTAAATCCCCAGGGTGGGATTATAATCTGTGCATTTCGTATTATAGATTCACAACACATTAAAGAACTTCAAGCCTAAATTATTGCCTATGAAACAAACACTCAGAACTTTCAAAAATGAGTAATACTTTAACGGTCTATAGGTGATTGTTAAGACAAAGGATTTACCACCTATCAGGGCTATCACTCTGTCCTCAAAGCAAAATAAATGTGACTAAATTAGACTTTAGTCAAATGAAACCTCTTTTAGGAGGGCCTAAGCTTCATTCACAAAGTAAAACTGTTTGATTTGATTTGAGGAAATTATCATCTCTAGACTTTCTCTTTATGATTCTTCATGTTCATTGTATGTGTTCGGGGGTATTTTACATTGTAAAAACATTTGGGAAAATCAAACATAAGTTAGATTAATTCTGGCTGAACAATTTTTAAATATGATTTCTACCTTAAAAAGTAAATTAAAAGAAAGGAAGATTATGTTATACATTGTTAAAACATATGCCTATGGCAAGAGTTATGTTAGGTCAGACATTTCCTGGTAGATACGAGGGCTGTTCATTAAGGAATGACCATAATTTTTTACGTACATAGTTTATCACGCTAAACGTTTTCCTTATGATATGTGTTAGCTTGATGCGTCATGCACGCATGGTGTAAGTTTCAAGGTCATGTCTAGAGATTCCTGTCCGTGAGACGCGTGCAAGTGCAGACATGTTCAATATCGTCTATGGCTGCGATGGAGGTGACGCACGACGAGCAATATGCGGCTTGAAAGTTCTGCTTTAGGCTAAAAAAGTCTTCAGCTGAGGCCTATGCAATGTTACAGGAGGCCTATGGAGACTTTGTTCTTTACAGCACTTCCTTACAGCACAGCTAGAGGTGTAAAGAGGGAAGACAATCAATATCAAAGGAAGGTGGACTCGGCGTTCCAGTTACTTCTGTGACAGAAGAAAACGTCAACACCGCTGCTGTCATAGTGAGAGAGGATCGACGAATAAGTTTAAGATCCTTTCTGAAATCTTGATAATTTCACTGGGTGCCACTCATACGTTGGTGCACATGACACGTGCTTGTGCGCGGTGGGTCCCAAGGCTGCTAACTCCTCAACAACAGGACGTTCGCATGCAGTTGAAGCTGATGGTACAGGAAGATGAAGAGTTTCTTTGAAAGTTAATCACTGCTGATATGCTACATCATTATGATCCTGAGAGCAAACTGCAGAGCTCTGCGTGGAAATCTCCTTTATCACGAACTCCTAAGAAAGCAAAAGTGGTTGCTTCTGCAGGGAAAGTTATTGCCATTTTTCGATATTGATGGAATGATTTATCACCATGTCGTACCTACACACACAACAGTAACTAGGTTATACTATAGAGATATCCTGAAAGTTCTGCAAGGCCATATCGTTGGGGAAAGACCACGTTTCAGTGAAACAACCTGGATGCTGCACCACGATAATGTGAGGCCGCACATTGCAAATGTTGTTGCTGAATATCTTGCAAAAGCAATGTGAAGTGCATCCCTCATCCTCCCTATAGTCCGGATTTAGCCCCATGTCACTTTTGTCTATTCCCCACCCTCAAGAAACACTTTCGTGGGAGGCGTTTTCCATCTTCAGAAGCAATAGTGAAGGCTACGTAGGGGATTTTGAAAAACATGTTAAAACATGGTTTCCAGCATGTCTTTGCAGACTGGCAGAAACACTGGGATGGGTGCATTGCATCTAATGGAGCCTACTTTGAGAAGGACCATCAAAATTCTGAGGATCAGTAAAGGTAAGTTGCCAAAAAAAATATAATTCTTTATTGAACAGCTCTCGTATATCTCGCAAGTGTTTCCTATTTGTGTTCACTATGTGTCACTATAATGAATAAATATCCATGCATTTTTTGTTTACGTTAATGAAGTTTTAAAGGTTTATTTCCCATAAATGCATGTCACGCTTTTTGTTGTCGGACTCATGTTACGCTCGATACTCACTTGCTCAATTAAACTAGCGACGTTGCTTTTGATATCTTTTATCGACTAGATCCAATCAATGCTGCCAATTTGCCTCAAATTATATAAGAAATCATAATATCCAGTAAATTATCAATTTTGCCCCTTTGTGTAGTCAGGATTCTTAACTATTTGTGAATTCGTAAATCAGACAGTGAAATAACGTTCAGTCTATGAATGAAGAAGTTTTTATCCATGCGTCCATGAGCTTTTAATAACTGCGTCATTGTGCAAGCACAACGTGAAATTCCCAAATACCACTAAAACCTCTGTTCAGAACTTAGTGATTCATAGGCTGTAATAGCACTTGTATCTAACCTCAGTGGTTTTATTGTCATTTCAACACATCGACAGTTTGGTCGGACAATGAAGTTAAATTCTTTGTTCTATTAGAAAGTGATATTTTACTACCAAATTAATGGTAGACCTACCATGATATAATAAATAAATATCATTGGTTAAATAGGACGTAAGTAGGAAAATTTCCTCCTATGAGAACTCACATGATGTAATGTGTTCACATATTTCACAATTTCTCCACCCACACAACTAGACCCCCTTAAAAACCCAGCAGGGCTCTGCCTCCTGGCCACTAGCCATAAACTCTTGTCAAGAACTGCACATGGGTTTGCGCCGCTAATCACGGCCAAACAAAAACAAGGAGATAATGAATATCTTACTTACTCTTCATCTTTTTTTGTGGGTAAAACAGTTTTTTGCATCCCACAACCAACATAAAATACAACAGTAGATAGTAACTTCACAGAATAATTTAGGTTCTTTGTTCAGCACATCATAACCTACACAACACATCTATTTGTCATATACACAACATGACAACCTTCAAGTGTTCAAACTTCACTAAGTGCATTCAGTGCTGCTTATGATTACACTCTTCTACAGTGCACTTCAACAAGTACATAATTCAGTGCCTCTAACCATATTGTAACAATGTGAACAGACACGTACAAACATAACCTCTTAACATCCAGGCAGCAACCATAGATACACATAGCCTATCATTCTACGTATTTTAAACGTGGTGAAAATAATTATTCACTGCAATGTAACGACTAATTAGGTTAATTGGACTAATTATAACACATCCAATTTCAACTTCACTTCACCTTCAAGATGTAACAACACGTGCAACAATACCAGATTCAGGATTCAAGATTCATCATAATTTTCTTATCAAACTGGCTTTAATATCGACTGTGCTTCATATTATTTCTTTGTATCAATTTCAACCATTCCAACAGTAATTTTTATTTTTAAACAGTACAGTGAACTCTGGATAAACCGGACTAAAGTGAGCGGGGGTCTGTCCGAGTTATGAAATGACCGGCTTATGGAGAGTAAATTAGAAATGGTATTTAAGTAATGAAATTTCGTGTTTAATCTACAATAACAAAACGTATGAGGCAGATCATAATATTAACACTTACAATTGGAACAAAAAAGAATAACACTTCAGTTCTATATTGAAATTTCTAGTCATAGTCTGAAATACACACTGTTACATTATTAGTACAATATTATGATTGATGTGGCACTGTGTGCATATTTTTCTGAGAAGAAACTGTAAATATTCTTCTGTGTACACATTATTTCTGTTGCTTTTGAATAATTACTCTCTTGCAGTTCTGAAGTGGCCGTAGAATGGCTGTAGATCTGGGTCTAGGTCGCCAAGAATCTGTCCGAGTTATCTGAAGTCCGGCATACTGAGGTCCGAATTATCAAGAGTTCACTGTATGTTAAAAGTGCAGCAACTAGTTTGTTTAATACAGTGATCAAAGATTAACAACTAACCAGATCCAGTGCTCAAAGTAATAAATATTACTAACTCCAATTTTCTTAAAATTTTAATTTTCCTTTTATACAGTTCACTACCAGAGTTCCTAAACCTTAATTTTTGGCGCACCCAGCCGAATCTTGGGATCTTACTAGCATATCTCTGGTCCTGAGGCTGCACGTGTGTTTTTAGTGCAGCAATTAATTTAATCTGGACCTTGTTAGTGTGTTAAGTTAATCTGTGTTTTTTTTTTTAAATATAAAATGTGCAAAGTACAGTGCAGTGAATAAGGCTACACAGTGCTATAGTTCTATTTTACTCCTGCCATTGTTGTTTAGCCAGTTTGAGTCAAAGTGAGCAGTGATTTATTTGCATGCACATGCCTATTGAGATGCATGCTCAAATGATTTCTATTTAACGTTAGGTTTGCACCAAACAGCCTACCCGACAGAAGTTATACTGACGCTTGTAACATTACACTCATGTATTTTCTCTAGCCCCTCAATACATTATTATCATTCATGCCTTCGTACTTACAAAGTGCTACACACTATCATTTTCACATCGCCCACGCTATTTTAAGTGAAATAATTTGATAATCCCCAATAATATAAAACACGGGCGAGCAGATTCTTCAGTAGTATTTTACTCATATTGTCCTCATAGACTAAAATGGCGACTGTAGAGTCAGACATTAATGCTCCGAAGTTCACTCGTGCCCCGCTCAAAGATCAAATTGCTCGTCAAGTGAATCACATCTCACGCTATGTGATCACTAACGAAGCATCCTTTCAAGAACTTCTCTCTCGAAAGGAAAAATTGGAAGAAACATATAAGAGGTTTGAGGAAATTTTGACAATGACACATTTGTAATACTAGCCATTTACAGGGCACCATCAGGTAATTTCAATTATTTTGTAAATCAGTTAGAAAGGGTTCTTAATTCACTGTATAGTACTAACGTAAATATTATACTGTGTGGGGACTTTAATGTAGATTTCTCAATTGATAGTGAGAAGAAGATCAGACTGATATCTTTATTGGGTAGCTATAATCTAGATTTCATAGTAAACTTTCCAACGAGAATTCAGAACGACTCCCAAACAACAATAGATAATATATTCATAGATATAGAAAAACATTTTAATTTTAAAGTACTTCCAATATTAAATGGATTATCAGATCATGATGCACAAATGTTAGTGCTGAACAATATTAAAGTAAATTCAAACAGTAAACATGCTCATAGTAATATGACTAGAGTAATGAATGTCGATTCAATTTTAAATTTCAAACAAGATCTTGCGAATGAAAACTGGGAATCTATGTTATCCTATGACAAAGTAGATAGTAAATTAAGTGAATTCCTAAACATAGTGTCACGACATTTTGAGGCAAATTTTCCAAAAAAGAAAACTGCTAATTTACCTAATTCAAGGAATAACACATGGTTAACTGCTGGTATTAAAATATCATGTGCAAACAAAAGAGAGCTCTACCTAAAATATAGAACCAGTAACAACCAAACTCATAAGGAATACTATAAAAAGTATTGCAACATACTGAAGAAAGTAATCAAAGAAGCAAAAAGTAGGCATTTTTCACAAGTAATTAATAAATCAAATAATAAAGTTAAGACTGTATGGAATATAGCCTAATAAAAAACGAAACGGGGAGAACAAAGGGAAACAATGATTGTACATCATTAATATACGAAAACATAAAACTAGATAATTTATCAGACATTACAAATGCTTTTAATAGTCACTTTATAAATATTGCAGAGAAATGTATTCCTATAAATAATATTAACATTAAGGCAGTAGACCTACTAACAAAATCTACAGTTTGGAACCATAGATTTCAATTGAACCTGACTTCCCACATAGAAATTGAAAATATAATCAAGTCTCTCAAAAGTAAAAGCTCGTCTGGATGGGATGAGATAAGTAATAAGTTATTAAAAAGCTGCTCATCGGAACTCAGTAAACCTCTTAGTCACATATGCAATTATTCATTAGAAAATGGAATATTTTCAGAAAGACTGAAGCATGCTATTGTTAAGCCCCTCTTTAAAAAAGGTGACAAAAATCTACCATCAAATTACAGACCTATATCACTCTTAACCTCATTTTCAAAAGTTTTTTGAAAAATTCATGTACAACCGCATAATACACTATCTTAATTTGAATGACATTCTTACTTCATCTCAGTTTGGATTTAGAAGTGGCATGTCCACTGAGAATGCTACATTTCAACTTACTACAGAAATATTGGAAGCGTTAGATAAAAAGAAATATGCTCTGGGAATTTTCTGCGACTTAGCTAAAGCATTTGACTGTATAAATCATGACATATTACTTCAAAAATTGGATCATTATGGGTTCGATAATTTAACACTTAAGTGGTTCAAATCATATCTTTCTGATAGAACTCAAAAGGTAAAAATAAATGGAAATGAATCTAACCTAGGGATTGTTAAGAATGGGGTACCTCAGGGATCAATACTGGGACCTTTGCTCTTTTTAATTTTCATTAATGACTTGCCCTATAACTTAAGTGACGAATCAAAGGTATTGGTCTTTGCAGATGATACTAGTGTACTTGTAACAGGAATGTCACAAGAACATTTATCAAGAATAGCTACAAAGGCTTTTCACGAGTTAAACACATGGTTTCTAGCTAATAAAATGACACTTAATATTGATAAGACCCATTTTATACAATTTAGGACAAAAAACAGATGTATCTCAAATCTTGAAATTAATTATGGAACACAAATCATACAAGAAATTAGCAATGTAAAATTTTTAGGACTGCAAATTGACCAAAATCTTGACTGGAAGACACACATAGAAATGATATGTCCAAAACTGAGTTCAGCGTGCTTTGCTTTAAGAATTTTGAATAATATATTAAAACAGGATGCATTACTTATGGTATATTTTGCATATTTTCACTCGGTAATGAGGTACGGGATCATTTTCTGGGGAAACTCTACCCATAGGGAGAAAATATTTAGATTATAAAAACGGCCAATAAGAATAATATGTGGAAAGAAAAAAAAGGAATCTTGTAAACCGCTATTTGAAAAATTAAAAGTCCTTACTCTTACAGGGGAGTATATATACTCTGTTATGTGTTATGTAGTGAATAATATTGATAAATTTCAAACTAATTTTAGTGTACATGGACGTACTACCAGAAACATGAATGATCTACACAGACCAAATAACTCGTTAAAACTCTTTCAGAAGGGTGCGTATTATTCTGCAGTACAGATATATAACAAGCTTCCAAACAACATTAAATTATTATGTATTCAAAGAGAGAGCAAACATTTCAAAACAGCTGTCAAGGAATTTTTAATAACTCACACCTTTTACAATTTGGAGGAATATTTCCAGCTTGGATAAATTTGGCAGCTTGCAGTTTCTGTAGACCTATATTATTGTTATAACATGCACGTATTTTTTGATCTGACGTGTTCTATATCCTTGAGCCCCGCTCAACACAGGATCTACAGGACGAGATATCTACATCTACATCTTCATCCAAACTACTCAAATAATTCGACTAGATTTCTCAGAAGCCGAACTGGAATATACAGATTCCGTACAAGACGGAGTTCTTAAAGCTGTCTCATTTGCCAGGGGCCTAATCAAGGCCCATGAAGACAGTCTGTTTCAAGTCACAGCCCATGAGGAAGCGCAAACCAACCTTTCCAAACTTAATCGTGTCAAATCTTAATTGGATGATTGCAGTCAAATCATTTACGAGTTTCTCATCGAGCATGAGCTCATTATTCCCCGCACCAAATTTGAGAAACTTGTTGAATAATACGAGGTCGAATATTCTGATTTCAGGAGGCCGAAGGGTATCAGGATGTTGAAACAATCTGCCGTAAAACTCTGGTCTATCTTAAATCCCTTATTACTAAACATAAGGAGACCTGTCAACCTGAGCAATCCTCTATTATTCAAAGTTTGTCGCTAGATACTTTATCATCAACATTACCAAAACTTCAGACTCCCACGACTTTCAGGCGATCTAGCAGTCTGGATCGAGTTTCGTATCACCTTTACCTCACTAAATATTAACAAACAATACATTTAAGAAATGGATAAGTTCCAATACCTGATATCTTGCCTAACGGTTGAAGTTATGTCAGTAACATACATAACAGTAAAATACAATACTTCAAAATTCTCTTCTATTTCTTTGCAGATATAAAAGGACCTAAAGAGGTGATAAAGGGTTTGTGGCACTGTGGTCTGAAATTAATTTTAGTAAACACTTTGAACTGTGTAAAGTCAAAGAAGAAAAAATAAATCAAGAAATTTTTTCTCGTTACAAAGCCAAACACAAATCTCAAAATATCTCAATTCTGTTATTTCTGGCATAGATCACCCTCTCACTGTATGCCTCAACTCAAAGTTTGCTAAAGAATTTGGTAAACCAGTTTGCAAACGAAAGGAAGTATTTAAGTAAAATAGTTTTTTATTCTCATGATTTATGCGTGATTTACTCTAATAGTTTTAAAGCTGGTATAAATTATGTATGTACTTTATCCATAGGTAATTGATTATTTTAAAATGAATATTTCTTACCTCTTTATCTTTGTGAAACTGTAACACATAACTGTAGCAGCATGACAGGAGAATTACATTAACTTTTGATACATGAAAAAAAATTTACCAAATACATGGATATTTTATTGCAATGAAATTAACAATGACTTATAGGCAGAAAACATACTAGTACCAATATGTGAAGTAAATTGTATACGTTGGTAATACCTTAGTTTCATTTGTTCTCTAAATGTAGAAACAATCTGATCTCTCAGTAGCTTTAGTTTCTCGCCTTTATCACTTGAAGTATCACCTGATCGTGGCCTTTCCTCTTTCATTTTAGTTTTCAATCTTGCAATCTCATCCCTCAGTTCACTGATTATTGTTCGATACTGAGAAACATGGTAAGACACATCCAGTACATTCCGCTCCACCTAATATGAGAGAAACACATTTATTGAGAATGGAATAAAACAGTAGACTTGAATGAACTTAGTACCAATAACAAAAGAGAACTATCTGTTTGAACCTGAGGTTCTTTAGAAGAATAGTCGATACAGTGCAATCAGTTATGCTTTGTCCCAAGAATTATTGAAATGCCACCGAAGAAAAGAAAGAGTATTGATCATATAAGCCCTGCAGTCAAAAGGCAGAAGATTCATTTCCAAGATTTGTGCAGTGCATTTCCACAACTATAGTAATCTATATAGGCCTATATAGGCCTATATATATATATATATAAAGTGGAGTTGTGTGTGTGTATTTTTTCATTGAAGCAAGATGTATTTTTTCTTATAATATTGGGTTATATCATACTTGCCATATTGTATTAAAGTCAAAGTAATACCACCAAAATGATCTCTTGATTTCATGATTTTGTCAAGAATGGTAAAATTTCAAAATTTAAGCCATACATACTTACTAAAATGATGGCACAAGTGCAGCATACTTTCAATTAACCCTTATTAGTAATCAGGCCATGTATTAGCAATCAAGTACAATTTTTGAGAAATACATATCTTTAGAAACAGCCCATGCTAAGGTTAAATAACCATTTGTAATTAAAACTGTAAGTGTTCATATGGTAATATAAGGAGAAAAAGATAGATTAACTTAAGATTTATGTTATGATTGTCATCAATGTATTTGAATTAGCTTCCATTCTCTTCTATCAGGAAGCCCCAAACATGGACGCAAATATGATGGACAGTGAAATGTGTGAGTGTGGACGCTTACACGAAGGTAGGATCCGTCATGTTTGTTGAGTGCTATTATAGTATGGTCAGGGGCAGTTCTAGGGATTGGCCCAGTCGAACATGGACACCGTCATTCAGTGAATCTTGCTTTTGGTTTGAAATATATCTCACATATACATTCCAAGTCACCGTGTGGGTGATGTGACAATTCATTTATATCTCAAGTAAAATGTATAGTTTTCAAGTCAATTTATTGTCACATGGAATTGTCACGTTTAAGTTGGGGAGTGGATTTAATGAATTTACTGCTTACATGTCTGGAAAAGTCATTGTGGAAAGACATTCTTGCGCATGAGCTAGTTAACAAGATGTAGGCCTACTGCATGACATGGAACTTGGAGCGTAAAAAAGCTGAGAGAGGGGAAGGGAGTAGTCGCCCCTCTTCTCCCTCACTGCGAGTACATGAGATGGTCCATGCAAGCCACGCCAGTCCTCATGAGCGTGCGGCTGAGCTTGGATCAGAGATCCCCCACGTACATAACTTTTTATTTGTCCACGTGTAATTCTGATAGTGTTTTGTTAAAATTATTATGTATTAGTTATCCTGATTGGAAGAGCCTTAGTGGTACCTCTGGATGAGAGTGGGGTGTTTTGTATATAACTAGGAGCCTAAGAGGGCCTCCCTCTCACTTCTTTGTGCTCGGCTATAGTTAACATGCTTCGTTCATTGCTTCAGGCAGTCAAGATGGCGGCAATCACTTTCATCCAGAACAAGAGCACAGCAAGTATTTCTTGAAGCAATGTTTTTCTATAGTCGTGGCATATTTCCTATCTTAATAATGTTGTGCGAGGAATCTAGCCTCTGGAAACTAGTGTTGGAGGACCAGCTACGACTTTTAGAAAAAAAGGGGAAACAACATAGTAGGCACTGGAATACAGGGATCCACGAATCTTATCTGAAATGCAATTCATAACATGTCATGAAACAATGCAACTTTATTAACACACGAAAATAAGTGAAATATACTCGAAAACAATTTAAATAATCAATATATAGAATTGGTGGGAAATTAAGAACATGAGGATGTAAATGTAGGTAATTTACATCAGAAAATAAATTATATATTGAAACACTTGTAATCATTCATATAATGAGTTGATTTATGTTAAATAACCGTAAGATCAATATTAAGAGTAATTTTCACTAGGATATATTCATGCACTGTGAACAATGGATTTCACAATTGCATGCAAGCCTATCAGAACGTTACACACGGATGTTTTAGTTGAAATGATTGTAACACTGTGCTAATTGCTGATGAGCGAATTACGAATGTAAAACAAAACTTGATAACTGTAGCCTAGCTTTGTACAAAATTCGGGTTTAAGAGTAAGCCTACTGATACAATTGTTGCACTATGTCTTGAAACGCGCGAACATGGATCGTAGCTGCACATGTCGGGACTGTATGCAGGCTAACGAATAACTGAACTGAAGCGACGCTAAGGGCCATGCACGAGGCATGAAAGCTGCACCGTCACTATTGCATCATAGCCTATTGTGACAAAGCCAGAAAAGCCTAGAGCCTGTTAGAAGGAGGAGCAAGCCAGAAAGAACGAGAAACGACGGAGTCTGGAAACATCGCGGCCCTAGTGGACGGGTGGCAGGCGAGCGCTAGTGGGCGTGACAGCTGCATGGCTATTGGAGCCGCGTGCCGACGGGTGCGGCCTACTCCCTGGCGCGGTGAGTGACGGTGCGCGCTCGTGGGAGGGGCCAGAGGTGGAGCCACGCGCCCCGCGCGGACATTCTAGACAATGCGCGGGCGGAGAACTTTCGGGAGACCGGGTCTGGAATATTCGTCGGCCCTATATATGGGGCCGCGAGCGAGCTGAGCAGTCAGTCAAGGAGAGTCAGTCAGAGACGGCAACGAGGAGTGATGAGTCAGTCAGTCAAGGAGAGTTCAGTACAGTGAAGAGTCAGTACATCAGAGGAGAGGCAGTCCGTGAAGAGCCGGAGGGTCAACGAGGGAACAGTCAGAGAGGCAGTCCGTGAGTAGCGGCGAGCGTCAGCGTCAGAGGGTGAGCTGGACGGAGAGGACTGATCAGCGCGGCCTCAAGTGGGTGTGTCTTGGGAAGCTGAGGAGCCAGTGACCGGAGGGACCCGAGAGCGGAATAGCTAGTCAACGGGGAACTAGTGACCGGAGGGAAGGGTGAACGGAAGAGCTGGTGAGCTGATCTGGGCTGAGGCAGTGCCGTCCCGGGGAACTCTGCGCGACAGGTGGATCGCACAGCGGCAGCGAGGACTGTGGAGTTGACCGGCGCGACGTGGGATGATCTGGATTGGACTGGAACAGTGCTGTAATTAGGACTGAGCACAGTGAGAGTGAGCTCTGAACAGGACAGTGAACTGGCGAATAGTCTGGAGTTTTCTGGCTGTATTGTCAATTGTTGTAGGAAATAAAGAAACCTCCATCCTCCAATTATAAACTAGGTGTTCTCATTTTGAACCCCGACGAGCCCTTGTTACACTATAATGAAATCGGTTAGAATTGCTGATTCAGGCGCAAGAGAATAAGAGCGGTCATTTGAACAGAAAACACCACTATACATGTTACTTGCACGAACATACTCCCGGCCTTAAAGCATGTAGCTTTAACAAAAAGAAAGAAAGTGCAAGCTACATTGAATAAAGAGATAAACACTATACATACAACACTAAAATACGCACTGACACTACACTGATTCGACTGACAGCACACGAGAGTGATGTAGAGGTAAGGTCGAGGAGAGGGTGATGTCTGGACTCCAATGAAGATGCTGTTGTCTTCCTTGAGTGAAGTAGGCTGTTGACTCGTATGGATCAGCTGGAGCAGGATTACATTGTAGTGTAGAAAGTGCAGTTGCTGGTTGAGGTCTACGTTGTATATGTGAGAAGCTGTAGAAGCACATTAGAAAATGCATGATAATTGCTTTATACTAATCAGGGCAACAAACCGCTGATGATATCATTATTATGAGACTTGAAATTGAAATCGTGTGTAAGAAGTATTCTAACATTGAATTCAATGTAATGGCTTTTCTGCACATGATGCAGGAATATAATTTGACTTCTTTCAGATTAGCCAAAGAAATAGACTATGAGCATGTAGAACTAAACAATCACTGTTAGAAGGGCTTTCAAATGAGAGAAAAACCGTACACATGTGATGTATGAGAAATATCTTGAATAATCGATTTACGAATGTACACATGAAGAACTGTTGCTTCCATTCATTATTGCACTATAGGTTGGATCTACTTGCAGGCTTGAATTTACAATGGCACTTTTAGTAAACCTTTCTTCATTGTTGGAAGATTCCCTGCTAGGAGATGTATCTTCATGGACGTTCCTTGTCTTGTAAGAGACGTACTTGCTGTTTAGATGTGATTTAACCGCTGTGTTGGGTTTGTTTATCTCGTAGTGTTGGCTCCGATTTTGAACAGATGCCTTGCTTCAATTATTACTAACTCTAGCTGGTTTAGAGCTGTAGCGATGTGAAGTATTATGTTTACTTCTGCTATTCTCAATGCATGTGAATGCATATGATGGCGATTGTACTTGCTTATGTACGAAGTGTAATAGTTTGCCGTGAGTTGAATTACACTTGCAATAAGAAGCTAAGGAACACTGCTGCACTTTATGATCTGGAGAGAAGCATTTAAAGCACAGTTTTTTAGAACGTACAAAGTTCCACCGATTTTGTACACTTAACTTTCTGAAGTTGCCACATTTGTATAGAGCATGCTTATGTTTACACTGTGAACAGACTTGCTGTTGTGATGATTTATAAGTGACCACAAATGAATGCACTTGGTCTTCATCATCGGACATAGAAGGAGATTCCGCTCGGGAAACCCTATTCATGTCATTGTGTAATAGTTGGCTATGCACTGACTGACCATAATTACAGAATGATTCTAACTTGCACTGGTGTACCTTGTGATTTGAGGAGAAACAATTTACACACAGGTGCTGTGATTTGATGAAATTCCATTGCTCGTTGACTTGAAGCTGACTAAATTCATTGCAATGATGCAGCTTGTGGTTTTCCTGACAGAATGAACAGTAATTGCTGCTTGTATCTGTGTACGACTGCCACGCTTCTTTGACAGTATGTTGATGTGATCGCAGCTCACCTTTTCTTCTTTTTGATGGGCTGGATATGCCGTTAGAAGTCGCTAGAATCTCTAATGAATGTGCTTTACATTCTAGGAAAGTTATGAGCTCTTGAAGAGGCGTAAAATGCTGTGAGTCGATTTTACTCTCCCACTCTTTGCGAATACTATCAGATAGATGATCTAAAAGAAACTGCATCAGAATGATGTCGTCAATTGGAACTTCTAGACTTAGAGATTCTACTGGGTTTAAGTTGCTCTGGAATCTGTTTAGAAGGTTCCGTAGTTCTGTTACATTGTAGTATTTCATTGTTTGCAATGCAAACATTTGTTGGATATGTGCTGCTGCTATTAACTGTGTGTTATTATAGGGATCACAAACTAAGTCCCATGCCACAGAGAAATTATCACTGGTGACAGGTAGGTTTTGCACTAAAATATGCGCTTGACCTTTCAGTGATGATAAAAGGTGATGATACTTTCGAATCGGAACTAATGATTCATTGTTCACAACGAGACTAGAGGAAGTGTCGTAAAAGTGTTTGAACTTGGTCACATCATCTTAAAATGTTGGTAATTGAATTACAGGTGAAGGTATGACCTTGTAAGGCTGTGGAGTATACGATTGGCATGTATGGTGTGAAAGTAAACTATGATTTGATCGTTGACTGTGACGAGAGCTTGCACTATGAACTGGCTTTTCGTGTAGAAACAGAAGACCACTTAACTTTGCTTTCAACAATTGATAATTGCTTCTTATTTCTTCATAGTATTGCATGTGAAATTCTATTTCATCTTCAGCTTCGATGAAGGATTCAATTTGAGTTTGTACAGATTCGTATTTTTCCAAAGCTCATTGAGGCTATCATACTCAGCCTTCGGTCGAAACACATCAAGTTCTTCCGGAATGTTGTCACAGTACTACTGAATGAAAGTTAACTTCCGTTTGATGAAACCTCGTTTCTAGACAAGTGATTTCAAATCTGGATCCATATTGGATGTAGAGAGAAATACTTGCTAAAGTTGATTTTGCTGGGAAGCTGTTGTTGTACTGTAGATTCTTGTAAATTTTCTGTCGAAGAAATTTGTTGTGCTGGTTATCGCTGCTAGATGATCGTTTGATGATCGTTCTAATGATATGAACCGGCGTTCACTACATACTGGAATCATGGTCGCGACGCGGTTGTTGTATGATCTAATGGACGGCGTTCGCGTGATATGTCCCGATTAGGAAATCACAGCAGTGTACATGTGATTTTCGCGTAAGCCGAGAAACATATGAGCGTAACCCGAGAAGCGAGCGAGCGTAAAGTGATACACGTGTGAGAGTTTAAATTGCATTCAAATAAAGATCCGGCTAACGGAGGTGCCAAAACATGTGGGAGCACATAGGAAAAAATTAGATTAAAAATAAATAAGGAATCTAGCCTCTGGAAACTAGAAACCAGCTACGACTTGTAGCAAAAGAAGGGGAAACAAAGGTTTGAGCACAGTGGATATATAGTAGGCACTGGAATACAGGGATCCACGAATTTTATGTGGAATGCAATTCATAACATGTCATAAAACAATGCAACTTTATTAACACACGATACAATATAGAAAATAAGTGAAATATACTTGAAAACAACTTAAATAATCAATATATAGAATTGGCGGGAAATTAAGAACACGAGGATGTAAATGTAGGTAATTTACATCTGAAATTAAATTATATATTGAAACACTTGTAATCATTCATTTAATGAGTTGATTTATGTTCAATAACCGTAATATCAATATTAAGAGTATTTTACACCAGGATATATTGATGCACTGTGAACAATACTTACTTACTTACTTACTTACTCTTCGGCTTTACAGCCCGTTATGAGCCTTGGCCTCCTTCACAACCTTCTTCCATTCCTCCCTCTGCTGTGCCAATGCTCTCCATCCTCTTATCTTTAATTTCTTCAGGTCTTGTTCAACATCCTGCAGCCATCTCTTTCTCGGTCTCCCCTTCTTTTGATTCCTATTATGTTGTCATGTAACAGGCTTTTGGGTAGCCTTCTGTTCTCCATTCTCTCCACATGTCCCAACCATCCCAGCCGTAATGATTTCGCATATCTCACAATGTCTTCACCTCCTATTATTTGGTCAATCTCTGCATTATGTCTTATTCTCCATACCCCATTTTCACAGACCGGGCCATATATCCTTCTTAGGATTTTCCTTTGAAATATTCTTAAGGAGTCTGTATCTTCCTTATTCATTATCCATGTTTGGGCCGCATACGTTACCACTGGCCGTATTAACGTCTTATACAGTTTTAATTTGGTTTCTTCCGTTAATAAGCTAGATTTTATTAATTTCATGTTAGCATAATATGCTCTATTTCCTATCATTAGTCTATTGTTTATTTCTTCTGACGAAGATCCTTCACTGTTTATTTGGACCCCTAGGTATGTGAATTTATTTACAGTTTCAAATTCATAATTTCCTATTTTAATTTTCTGTACTCTCATTTGCATTGTTTCCCTCTGTCATCAGATGTTTTGTTTTATTCACGTTAATTTCTAGTCCTGCTAGATTCCCCACCATTTCTATTACTTTCACCATTTCTTGCAATGCAGTTTTATTTCTGGCAATCAGTGCTATATCATCAGCGTATGCGCATACCTGCTTGGATTTATATAATATGTTTCCTCTTAGATTCAACTCCTTTAACATCTTGTCTAGTGTCAGATTAAATAATACGGCAGATAACCCATCTCCTTGCCTCACTCCTGAAAATGTTTCAAAGATTCTTCTTGTCATGCCTCCAACTGTAACTCTAGCAGTACTGTTCTCAAGTGTCATTTTGACTAGCCTTATTAATTTATTGGGTATCTTATACTCTGCCAATACTTCATATAGATATTTCCTGTTTATGCTGTCGAATGCCTGCTTGAAATCAATAAATAATATGTGCAGTGGTATACCATACTCATGACATTTTTCCATTATCTGCTTGACCACGAATACTTGTTCCGTGGAACTCCTTTCTTGTCTGAATCCAAATTGTTGTTCTTCCAGTATCTGCTCTGCATATTGGTTAATTTTCCTAAAGATGACAGTTGATAATATCTTGTATGCAATGTCTAGTAGCATGATGCCTCTCTAGTTTCTACATTCCATCTTGTCTCCTTTTTTCAGGATGGGACAAATTAACCCACTATTCCATTCCTTAGGCATCTCTTCTCTCTCCCATATTGATAAAATTAATCTATGCATTGCCTTCAGTAAGCTTGGTCCTCAAAGTTCAAAGCGCTCTGCTGTTATGCTGTCTTCTCCCGGTGCTTTGTTGTTCTTTTGCTTTTCTATGGCCATTTGGATGACTAATTCATCTGGGATATCTACTTCTTGTTCTGCCATACATTAACTTCCCACTCTATGTCCTGTGATTCTCTTTGTTTATTTAATATACTCTCAAAATGTTCTGTCCATCTTTTGGTTACTCCTTCTCTGCTTCCGATTATGCTGCCGTGCTTATTCTTACATACATCGAGCCTTGGTTGATATCCTCTGTTCATTCTATTAACTGCTTGGTAGAATTTCCTAGTTTCCTTCTGGCTATTCAAGTTTTCAATAGTTTCAATTTGTTTTATTATATAATCTTTCTTTTTGTTTTTAATTACTTTATTTGCCACCCTCCTACTCTCCTTATATTTTTCCTGGGCCAGCCTTGTCTTTTTTTGTAGCATGAGGTTTTTGTCTTTATTTTTCTTTTCTATTACCTCTTTAACATTCTTGGTCGAACCAGCCTTCATTCCTCTTTCTCGTTTTTCTCCAATCGTTTCTTTGGCTGCATTGACCATTGGTTGTTTAATAATGCCCCATTGTTTCTCCATCGTTTTCCCTTCATTTTGACCAGTTTTATGTGTTTCCTCTAGTTTATTCTTTAACGTCTGTTGATAATTTTGCTTATGTTCTCCTTCCCTTAGTTTCTCCATGTCCCATTTTACTCTTTTTCGTCTTTCCCCTTTTCTGTTCACAGCTAATCTGTCCCTTATCTTGACCTTTACCATATAGTGGTCTGAATCACAATTGGGGCCCCTTGCTGTTTTAACATCCATAACTGATGATCCTTGCCTTCTGTTTACTAGAACATGGTCTATCTGAGTGACCATCTCACCTCCTGGGACTTTCCAAGTGCCCTTGTGTATCCTTTTGTGCCTGAAACGTGTGCTTTGGATTACTAAATTGAGTGATGCTGCAAATTGGCCTAGTCGTTTCCCATTGTCATTTGTCTCCAAATGTAACGTAAACTTTCCTGCCACATCTTTCATAAAATCTTCAATGCCGATTTGTGCATTAAAATCGCCTAAGATTATCAGGGTGTCATATCTCGGTATTTTCCCACATTCCTTATATACTCGTAATTGGGCATAAAATCTAGTTTTTTCTTCCTCACTGCTCTTGTTGGTTGGTACATAAACTGTAATAAGTGATATGTTTCTGAATTTGCCCCTTAATCTCATTCTGCACATTCTTTCATTAAAAGGTTCAAAACAGATAAAACTCTTAAGCGTCTCCTTGTCAATCATAAAACCAGTCCCCCTTGGCCTGTTCTTGTTTTTGGTCCACTATAAAACTTTGTGAAATCTTTCTTGTCAATCCTTCCTTGCCCATTCCACCTAATTTCCTGTAGAGCTAGAACATTTATTCTAGCCTTTATCATTTCATTAGCAACTTCATTCATTTTCCCTGATATTAACATGGTTCTTACGTTCCATGTGGCTGCATTTATCATAATTCGGTTATTCCATAATTCATTGCCAGGTCGTTTTCCAATAAATCCGTCCAGCTTTTCGTTTTGTGAAGGTTTCGCAAAAAGAAGCTTTTTATGAGATAAGGTTGTTAGCCTTATGCCCAACCCATTGCCAGTGGGACTGGTGGACTTTATTTCGGGGTTCCATACCCCTAGGGTGTTGCCTTCACCTTGGCTAAAGAGATCACCCTTCCCTTTCGCAGTGGACCATCTCACTAGGCCTGGTGTCGCTGCCGTTGACCTGCTAGAGGTTCATCCGCCATCAACCTAATGTGAATCATGCTGCCAATTCACACTTAGAGGACCTTCCTCCGGCATAGCTCTCAGGGTCACCGGGGTACTCAAGCTCTGCCACCAGCACTGTGAACAATGGATTTCACAATTGCATGCAAGCCTATCAGAATGTAACACATGGATGTGTTAGTTGAAATGATTGTAACACTGTGCTAATTGCTGATGAGCGAATTACGAATGTAAAACAAAACTTGATAATTGTAGTTTTGTACAAAATCCGGGTTTAAGAGCACTGATACAATTGTTGCACCATGTCTTGAAATGCGTGAATAAAGATCGTAGCTGCACACGTTGGGACTGTATGCAGGCTAGCGAAGAACTGAACTGAAGCAGCGCTAAGGGGCATGCACGAGGCATGAAAGCTGCACCTGCCACTATTGCATCATAGCCTATAATGAAATTGGTTAGAATTCTTGATTCAGGCACGGGAGAATAAGAGCGGTCATTTGAACAGAAAACACCACTATACATGTTACTTGCACAAACAAATGTTAAATGGCACTCATTACCTTAATTGTCACATTATAGTAAATATCACCAAAGTTTGAATGCTGGGACCATAATAGAACTGTCCAGAATTAACTCTAATCCGTCTAATGGTACAGGGCAGTTCTGTATGTACATATGGTTGTTTTGAGTCACTGAGTTGGCAACAATAATTGTATGCAATGTCTTTCATTATGTAGATTAATTATTTGACAATGCTCCAGTCCTTGTTCACATATGTATACCATGAAATTACCTGGCAAGGTGTGCATAGTGGAGTTCAACATCTTATTTACTTGTTCCTGTATAGCTCATCATGGATATCCGTTTCAAGTAAGTATTTTAATTTATTGAATTGGAACTATAATGTTTAATAAATTTTGGTGGGATATATTAAAAAATGCTTACAACAAGTTATTTCATTCATGTTTTCAACATAAATATATTCATTGTCAAATATATAAGACTTAGAGTTAGTTTGGTCCCATGTGGTACCACTAGGCAGATGGCATACCATTTTGTAGGGAACCAGATATTTCACTTTATAGTCTTCATGTTGATTGTATTTATTGTTCCACGGGCATAACACTTGCTGATGCTAGGTATGCACATATTAGAGGTTGATATTGTAGATTTGGATGCTATCTATATTGAACCACAATACATCACATTGAAATGTGATGGAGATTCTGGAGAGGAAGATATTGGTGTTTTCTTAACAATCTTTCAGAAAATTATTTATGGTCAAAGGCAGGAGAAGTAGTGTTTAAGCCACAAAATTGTGAAAATGAACTATCTGAACTTGATGAAAATGGATATAAGGCAGGAGAAGAAAATATAGAAGAAACAAGACAATCTAATGTAAGCTTCCTTTATAGCAAGCCCTAACAGTGTTTTGTGATTAATTTCTAAAATTTTCATTGTGGGTATAGATTTCGTAGTTTCTTGTATTGAAGCTATGAATATCAGCTGCTAGAGTGCAGCTTATGTCAGTGTCATCATCTTCTGTGCTGTGTGGTGCATGTGCAGTCCTTGTTTGTTAACTATAACTTATAAGTTGCTTTGTCCTCATGTGGTGTGAACGTGTAATGGCTGCCTGTACGGAAGCTTTGTAGGCACACTCCACAGTTCGGAGCTGATATTGCCTGGATCCGACTTCCTACAGTCTTCCTCAATCTACTAAATAATGCACACCTTGTGCCATTATCACCAGGAGTGTTTGTGAAAGTAAATTCTTATTACCTCCATTTATACGCATATTTGCTTCAAGCTACTGTTCTTTGAAGCCTTGTGAATGCATGCCAATCCTGAATGCAACGTTCAATTGATTTATTTCATATATTTGATCAGATGAAAGGGAACAACAACTTACATACTTGCCTCGAGTAAACATTGGTAATATATACAAGCCTGCAACTAGAACTAGTAAATCATTTGCATTATATCATCAAAATATAAGGGGGCTTGAATGTAAATTTGAAGAATTTAAGTTAGCTTTTCAGGATACAAATAATTCTAACAAGCAGGAAATTCAAGTTATTTGTTTAACGGAACACCACTGTGCAGAAACAGAGCTGGAACAATTAAAAATTGATAATTTTTCATTGTGCTCAAATTTCTTTAGACGTTCCATGAAAGGCGGAGGTGTGAGTATATTCATCAAAAGTAACTTAAATTTTAGTGATATAGACACCAGTTCCTACTGTAAGGAACAGGATTTTGAATGCTGCGCAGCCAGAGTGGAAACGGATAACAGTACATTTGTAATACTGACCATTTACAGAGCACCAACAGGTAATTTCAATTATTTTACAAATCAGTTAGAAAAGGTTCTTAACTATCTGTATAGTAATAATGTAAATATTATACTGTGCGGCGACTTTAATGTAGACTTCTCAATCGATAGTGAAAAAAAGATCAGACTGATATCCCTACTAGGTAGTTATAATTTAGATTCTGTAGTAAACTTTCCAACTAGAATCCAAAACAACTCTCAAACAATAATAGATAATATATTCATAGACATAGAAAAACACCCTAGCTTTAAAATATTACCAATATTAAATGGATTATCGGACCATGATGCACAAATGTTAGTGCTAAACGATAGTAAGGTAAACGCAACTAAAAAACATACCCATATGACTAGAGTAATGAATGATGCTTCAATTTTAAACTTCAAACAAGATCTGAAGAATGAAAACTGGGGATCTATATTTTCCTATGACAAAGTAGACTGTAAATTAAATGAATTCCTAAATATTGTGTTGCGGCATTTTGAAACTAACTTTCCAAAAAAGAAAACTGCTAATTTACCTAATGTAAGGAATAAAACATGGTTAACCACTGGCATTAAAATATCATGTAGAAACAAAAGAGAGCTATATTTAAAATGTAGAACCAGTAACAACCCAGCTCATAAAGAACACTATAAAATGTACTGCCATACACTGAAGAAAGTAATTAAAGAGGCAAAGAGTAGGTATTTCTCACAAATAATTAATAAATCAGACAATAAAATTAAAACTATATGGAATATAATTAAAAACGAAACAGGGAGATCAAAGGGAAACAATGATTGCATGTCACTAACATACCAGAACAAAAAGCTAGATAATGTATCAGATATCACAAATGCTTTTAATAATCACTTTATAAACATTGCAGAGAAATGTATTCCTACAACTAATATTAGCATTAATGCAGCAGACCTACTTAAAACACCTATAGTCCAGAACCATGCATTTCAAATCAAATTAACTTCCTCTAGAGAAATTGAAAATATAATCAAGTCACTCAAAAGCAAAAACTCTTCTGGATGGGATGAGATAAGTAATAAGTTGTTAAAAAGCTGCTCATCTGAAATTAGTAAACCTCTTAGTCATATTTGTAATTGTTCGTTAAAAAGTGGAATATTTCCAATAAGACTAAAGCATGCTATTGTTAAGCCCCTCTTTAAGAAAGGCGACAAAAATGTTCCATCAAATTATAGACCTATATCACTCCTAACCTCATTTTCAAAAGTTTTTGAAAAAGTTATGTACAACCGCTTAATACACTATCTTAATTTGAATAACATTCTTACACCATCTCAGTTTGGATTTAGAAGTGGCATGTCCACTGATAATGCTACATTTCAACTCACTACAGAAATATTGGAAGCGTTAGATAAAAAGAAACATGCCCTAGGAATTTTTTGTGACCTAGCTAAGGCGTTTGACTGTATAAATCATGAAATTCTACTTCAAAAACTGAAACACTATAGGTTGGATAATATAACACTAAAGTGGTTCAAATCATACCTGTCTGATAGAACTCAAAAGGTAATAATAAATGGAAATGAATCAAAATTAGGGACTGTTAAAAATGGAGTACCTCAGGGATCGATACTGGGACCTTTGCTCTTTTTAATTTTCATCAATGACTTACCAGATAACTTAAGTGACGAATCAAAGGCATTGCTTTTTGCAGATGATACTAGTGTACTCGTAACAGGAAAGTCACAAGAAGATTTAGCAAGACTAGCTACAAAGACTTTTCACGAATTAAATACTTGGTTTCTAGCTAATAAAATGTCACTTAATATTGATAAGACCCACTTTATTCAATTTAGAACAAAAAATAGATATATCTCAAACATTGTAATCAATTATCAAACACAAATCATAGAGGAAACTAGCAACATAAAATTCTTAGGACTACAAATTGACCAAAATCTTGACTGGAAGAAACACATTGTAATGATAAGTTCTAAGCTAAGTTCAGCATGTTTTGCGCTACGAACTTTGAATGATATATTACAACAGGACGCATTACTCACGGTATATTTTGCATATTTTCACTCTGTTATGAGGTACGGAATCATTTTTTGGGGTAACTCGGCACATAGGGAAAAAATATTTAGATTACAGAAGCGAGCAATAAGAATAATATGTGGAAAGAAAAAACGAGAATCTTGTAAACCGCTTTTTGAAAAATTAAAAGTCCTCACTCTCACCGGAGAGTATATATACTCTGTTATGTGTTACATGGTAGATAATATTGATAAATTTCAAAGTAATCACAGTATACACGGGCGTACTACTAGAAACATGAATGATTTACATAGACCAGCTAACTCATTAAAACTTTTTCAGAAAGGTGCTTATTATTCCGCAATACAAATATACAATAACCTTCCAAAAGAGATTAAATCACTATGTATTAAAAGCAAATGCAAATCTTTCAAAAGAGCTCTGAAGCAATATTTAGTAACTCACACCTTCTACAATATGGATGATTTCTTTTCAGCTTGAGTAAGTGTGACATAACAATTCTTGTATCTTTTTTATAACATGCATGTATGTTTTTATCTGACGTGTTCTATATCCTTGAGCCCTGCTCAACACAGGATCTACAGAACGAGACATCTACATCTACATCTACATCTACATTGTGTGCTTACAACTAATTCTGCTATGACATAATACTCCATTTGTCCATTTGTCATTCATTTAAATTATGTTCTAATAACACTTTCTTTGTTACCTATATACATGTCTGAAGCATTGCATCATTTCAGTGGGAACTGTTTTTTCCCAAATCTTCATTAGTATTTACTTTTTACAGTACTTCTATAATTTCAATGTATTGTTTTTGTTTATTTATTAAAATTTTCCATTAAGTTTTCTTCCCAATAGAAGTAGTTTGCTTGCAAGGTAAGATTTGGATCTCTGACATCAGCACCTACAGTTCCTACAGTTCCATTCGCTCATCGTGGTTAGCCCACATGCTCCTCCAAAACCTTTTCCTACAATTCCAGAACTTTAACATCCTGCTCTTAAATTTTTCTACTTCTACTCGGACCTGATACAAATGCCTTTACTTTGAAGGACTGTATTTGGTTTTGTGGGCTGTCTATCAGTTATGAGAAGTGTGTAGAAAAAATGAAATCCAGTTTCCTTGAAAAGTTAGAAACTGATATAAGCAAGGTGTAAAATGGTTAGCACTCTGGACAGCAGTAAAGTAACTGATAAACACAGTGTCCACAAAATCGAGGGGAGATGGTTGGTGGCTTTGCCTAAATAGGGGCTATCGATTCCATAACTGTATTTATGACTTTTGAAAAACTCAAAATACAAATTAATTGTAAACTCAGCATTTAGTTTTAATTATGTAACAACAAATTAATTATTTAATAAAGCACTGAATTACTATACAAAGAATTAATTTCTTCAATATTTTTCATAGACTTCATAGACAACCTTTACAACACACTATTCCTTGATGTTGTGAATTTGGGAGCTTTAATTCTCTTACTTGTTTAGAATTTTGCACAAGGTGTAAAACAAATTGAAAATTTATTTGATTTATCAAAATTATGTTAAAAATTTGTCTATCGTTGGACTTAAAATCATTGCAATCTGTAAAGAAATTAAATCTTCTTCTTACTTCTAGAAAATAAACATAACATAACATACGGGTTATGTCCCGATCTCACTGATTTGGCTGATATTTGGTCCTTAAAGTTTAAATATTCTGGGAATGTTTGTGCCATAAGCTGAATTTTCACTGGAACAATCAGCAGCAGCACATCCTAAGATGTGACACTTCCCTTTGAACATTTGTGGCATCCTGCATTTTTCACTGGAACAACATAACAGCACATACCAAGATGTGGCGTTCCCTTCTTGAATGTCACAGTCAAGTTGAAAAAGTATCTGAATAGAGAATTTAATCTTCTCAAATGTAGAATATTCAATTACTAAATTTTTCACCCTTTTCTTAGCTGAATAGTCTATTGACATACTTGTAGAGATCACTGTGAGGATAGCTTACACCATGCACATGGTTCAATGGTTCATGTAAATCAATTAATTTATGGTTCTTGCTAAGGTTTTCAATATGGAAAATATGAAGTAAATTTTCAATAACACGAAGAATGCACAAAATGACTGTTCCATTCAATTTCTATGAGACCTTCTTCTAGGCGTTGCACAATTAGTATGAGCACATGGCAATCCTTACTGTAAATCAACGGTAACAGCAAATGTTCTGCATATTAAAGCCCAGACTTACTGAATTCATTCTCCATTAGAATTTTCTAACCTGGGTGTACAAAACCAAGATCTTTTCGAAGCACAACTTTATAGTTAACAAATACAGAATGAGGGACTACCACAAAATTGCTGTAACCTTTACATGAAGATGCAAAAAACAATTTGTGAGCAAGAAGAAGATGGCTGACAGACTGTAGAAGCATGACTTCCAGAAACACTGCTCTAGTCAATTGAATGAGATACCAACACAGCATCTTAATGAACTTAATGTCAACTTAATCAAGAACTGAAATTATTTAATGTCTTGCAGAGTCATGAAACATTGAAGAAAATGATTCTTTTAGTCTTCATATTGCAATTTCTGAAAACAATTATTGCTAAAATAAGAAATCTAGACTAAATCAACTGACACCTGACCTTGACTATGGTGCCCCGCCCATAGAGAATATTCTGGTGTGAAAAATTTCTTTCCAAGTATGCAGCAGCAACAACAACAACAAAAAACTAGAATGTCAAAATTTACTACTTCACATTCACTTACGTAAACAGACTGATTCTCAGAATGAAGATGAGATGAGGACCAGTAGTTATTTTTCATGCTCTCGCACAACACAGAAGAAATGTGTAACCAAGAAAAAGACTCACAAGAAACCCAACTGCATTTGTACAAGATAAAAATCCTCCATCCAACAGTGGCATTTTAAATAAGGTATCAATTTGAAACATTCTTCAAACACAATAAGAACAAGCTACTCACCTTGTTTGATATATTTTTTGCTCTATCAGCATAGAGCAAAGTGTTTCTACTTTCATCTCTATGTATAGCTGCTGGGCTGACATGAGCAATCATCACTGTTCTACAGTTACCACTTAAAGCATCCTTCAGAAGTCTTGTTAACTTAGAGTCTCTGTAGTTTACATAACGTGCTCCCGCAGATAAAGCATTTATACAATTTCCAAGTGCTAGGAGAGAGCGGTTTATATGTGCTCCTTCCTGCAGTCTTTTACCTCGATTCTGTAGACAACAATAACAACAATACCAAATAAAATAATAACAATAATAAACATAATAATTAGAATAACAGTAACAACAATTTGAGACTACAATCAGTCAATCTTTTGGACCTTAACAGAATCACTTACACATTATATACTGGTATTTTATTACTCATGTTAACGATACATTGGTGCAATAGCAAACTACAGAAGAAATTATGTTTTTGACAAATAATTTCTCGGCTTTGAAGTAACTCTACCACATAACCCCTGCACTATAGATTTACTGTCATCCGAAAATTATATAATGAGATATGAATGGATGATAATAATGAAAAAAAGAAAGAAAAAAAGGTGACAATAAAGACCAGGATGGAGAGACCGAACGATGAACAGAGGGAAAGATGGACAGATGGAATAACAGAGGGACATAGGGAGGAATGGATTGACAGAGGGAGGAATCAATGGACAGAGAGATGACAGATAGATATACCGGTACTGTAGATAGAAATAAAAATATTAAGTATGTTTACCTATAAATACAGACACACAGTCAGAAAGACCAAACCAGGAATAAGAACGATTTGTAGTCTTTTAATAATGGCATAAAGGTCCGTTTCATTACATTTGTTCTTTAATTTGTCTACTGTTTAGAACACTTAGTTCAGTGTTAGCATTCACCTTCCAAATTTCTTAAGCAGTCAATCTCATGCCTGGTTAAAGACACAACTACAGCGATGTTCGAAGCAATGTGGAATATGAACAGGTTCTTAGTGGCTGAGAGAGTGATACAGAACAATGTTTTTGAAGAAGTATCATCTGAAATACTTTCCGATAATATAGTACTCAATGGAAAACAGGGTGCTATAAGAAAGCTGTATACCAAGAATACTAGGACTCTAAATTATACTGCCATCAAGAAGTCACTCTGTAGTAAATGTTCAGGGGAGAATCCGGTAAGAAAAATGGAATTCAGTTGGCAGAACTAGCATATGGTTATAATGTTTTGATAAATTCATTTATGAAGTAAGAAATAAGAGTAGCATAAAAACTCACCTACTTACAGAACATGTTGAAAATGTAAACAAGAGCACCTCATTTTCTTAACAAACTCAGCGCTGCTATTTCATCCTATATCATATTCATTTAACCCTTTTAGTGTCAGGCTGTTTTTGATATACTGGTATATGGGAGTCAGTTAGAGAATTTAATGTTGTACCCACATGTTGCCAGGGTGCCTCAATTGTTGAGCAGTGGCATGGAGAGCCGAAGATCCTGGTTCAAATTCTGGCTAAGGCATTGATTTTTTCAGTCTGACCCTACCTTTCCAGTAACAATATCTTTTAAAGGTAAAAACCGAGTTTGTTGTAGTTAGATACTTCAGGGTATAAGGTGGAAATCTTGTTCAATATATCGTCATTGCCAGTGAAAAACCTCTTATGTACAAAAAATGAAATATACGAGGATTGGTCAATAAGTAAGGTTTCCAACACTCTACCCCAAGCTCACAATGTTGGACGAGAGAGTTATCACACCTCTTTCAAACGAGCCATGCTGCAGCCGCTGAACCTTTTAGTGTCCGAGATAGAGCTGTTTGAAATGGATCTCCCGATTTCAGTCCCCGTCAAGTCAATAAGTAAGGTCTCCAACACTCTAGCCCAAGCTCACAACGTTGGACGAGAGACTTGGCACCACTGCCATGTCCCGTTATCTCCCCTCTTTCAAAGGAGCCATTGCTGCAGCCACTGAACCTTTTAGTGTCAGAGATAGAGCTGTTTGAAATGAATCTCTCGATTTCCGTCCCTGCCGAGTGCGGCCTCCAAGAACCCACCTCACACAAACCTTATGGAGCATCAATTTGTCACTCAAAATGGTCTGTATGGAACCTTTATAAATGTCAGGAAGCAATAAACAAAGTTCACGAGTAGTGATGCGTCTATCTTGTCGCACCAATTCAACGACTTTGGCCACCATCTCATCTGTGACGGCTGTTGTTAGTCTCCCACTTCGCTCTTCATCATAAATATTTAACGGCCCTGTTTAAACTCACGGACCCATTTCCACACATGTTTTATGTCCCTACATCCCTCTCCATAAAATTCGCAAAGATGTCTGTGAATTTCAAACAGCGGAACTTTCTTTGCAGTGAGAAACCGTATGACTTGGCGGGGATGGAAATTGGGAGATCCACTTCAAACAGCTCTATCTGAGACACTAAAAGGTTCAGCAGCTGCAGCAATGGCTCGTTTGAAAGAGGGGAGATAACGGGACATGGCAGTTGCACCAACTCTCTCGTCCAATGTAGTGAGCTTGGGCTAGAGTGTTGGAGACCTTACTTATTGACCAGCCCTGGTATAATTACATATATATTTATACAATTTTTGTGATGTAAGTGTGTATTACTTGAATAGTATTAACTTTCTATTATTTTTCATGCACATTCCCTTCCACGAAAGAGACACTTAGGAGATTTTGTTCCATGAAATGTTAACAAGTCTGATATTAAAACATATTTATTCACAAACAATTTAATGAAGAATTAACTTATTCATTAATTTATAATTTTATTTATTTAATCGTTATTTTTATTCAATCCTCAAACAGTGTTTCAAAGTATTGTCAATAAGAAGATCACAAAATCTATGATCACATGTTTCAGATGAACACTTTTCAACTTTTCTGTTTGTCTAGTTTCACCTTCAAATTAATTTATACCTAATTCTAACGATAACAATTTTTCGTTTGTGTTTTTTTTCCCTCAGTGTTGCAAGATATAGATCGTCATATTTTTTAATAGTGATCATTCTGTGAACAGAATAAGTAACAGTAATGTTTTACTATGTACAAAAACTCTAAATTAATTTAAATTAAAGAAAATTAAGAAAGGTTACACTTTCGCAGAACTTGCTGATATGCATCTTATTTATGGAGAAGCAAGAGCAGCTGAGCTCTACAGAGAAAGATTCTCGAATAAACAACATCCTCATCATTCAGCTTTTCTGTCTGTTGATTTGCATTTGCGGGATTCTGGAGCCTTTAAAGTAAACAAAGCAGACAGCTGCAGAAGAGGAACTTGCCATACACCACATTTTGTAGATCATGTCCTCAATCATATTGAAGAGGAACCTTCTACTAGCACCCATGCTATTGCAAGTGCAATAGGTGTGAACCACTTCAGTGTATTGGAAGCCCTACATGAAGGTTAGCTCCATCCCTTTCACCTTCAAAAGGTACATGGTTTAGGTCCTAATGACTTTGGTCCTCGTATTTCTGTAGTTGGGCTGTGCAACAACAAACAGATTTCTTTTTTACTATGTTGTTCACTTACCAGGCTAATTTTAGCAGAGATGGACTGGTTTTAAATTCAAGGAACAATCATGTGTGGGATTACAAAAATCTTCATGCCACCATGGAAACAAGTCATCAAGAGAGGTTTTCTGTCAACGTATGGGCTGGCATAATATCTAATCAGTCAATGTATGGGCTGGCATAATATCTAATCACTTAATTGGTCCATACCTCCTTCTGCAACAATTAAGCAGCCATGTTTAAAAGGTATTCTTACAATACATACTGCCTGGCCTCATGGAAAATGTTCTGCTTCATATTTGATGAGAAATGTGGTTTCAACACGATGGAGCTCCACCCCATTTCAGCCTGAATGTGCGAGACCATTTGGACCACGTTTTCCCCTACTGTTGGATTGGAAAAGTACCGTAAGTGCAACCACTAAATGGCCAGCACATTCTTCAGAACTCAATCACCTAGGTTTCTTTTGAAGTAAAACTTCTTTTCTCGCGGTTGGGGTGAATCGGGAAAATCAGTCACAAAATCAGTCACACTCAAAACTTCGTGTTTCGGAGCAGACTGCACAGAAAACAATCAACTCAATGATTAGGAGTAATCAAAGGAAATTTTTCAGACATTACTTCCTCAATGGCAATAGACAATTCCTAAGCAATCTAAAGGTATATTATCTATTTTATGGAACCCGGAGGTTGATTACCGCGCAAATCCAAAATTAAAAATACAAAATTAAAATATACAAATTTCCAAAACTAAAAAAAAAAATTAAAACATCCAAAAATTAAAACAATAAACTCAATGATTCAACTCAATGATTAAGCTTATCCAAAATTTAAATAAATTATCCGACATTGGTAAAGTGTGTTAAAACCACCACCTTCTCGAGAATTACACTGAATTTTTCTTTTCGTTTGACTGTATACATTTTGAAAAAAGTTGAACAGCACTAGCCACCGCCTTCTCGAGAATTACACTGCATCTTTCTTTTTTGTTTGACTGTGTACATTTTGAAAAAAGTTGAACAGCACTATAATCAACAAAGTCGTAGCAGAAAATGCATACGATTCTAAATGAAGTGCATGATAGAACTGATACGTATGAACCTATATTAAAATCTATTTTGCCTTATGCAAACTATAAATCTCATAAAAAGGCACACACAGACTTTAAAAAACCGAAATCAATTGCAGAAAGAACAAGAGGATACCGTGAGAGGATGAAAGTGACAAAGAAAAGGAAAATTGAAGAAAATACAGTACATGAAGTGTAACGGCCAAAACTGCAGCAGAACACAAGAGAGAAAGCCGATCACGAAGAATAGCATTTGAAAATGCTCGTGAAGCATCAGTAAGTGAAGTGCATGATAGAACTGATACGTGTGAACCTATGGTAAAATCTATTTTGCCTTATACAAACTATAATTCTCATAAAAAGGCACACACAGACTTTAAAAAACTGAAATCAATTGCAGAAAGAGCAAGAGGATACCGTGAGAGGATGAAAGTGACAAAGAAAAGGAAAACTGAAGAAAATACATAAATAAATAAAGTTTTACTTCTGTCGCGTGGTGTTCCACCCACTTTTTTTTTATGGGGGCATCTGAAGGCTTTGGTGTATGAAACACCTATCATTTTTGAGATGGATTTAGTCACCCGCATAATCACAGGGTGTGAATTTATTCACAATACACCAGGAATCTTTCATAGGGTGTGAGAATCTTTTCTGCAGCCCTGTCGTCTGTGCATTCATGCTGGAGGGGCCAGTTCCAGCAATTTGGGATGTTAGACAGTTCGTTTTCTTTGGTCGCCATGCTTGGCGTGGTGCTTTTACCTCTCTGCATAACTTCGTGTGCAGTTGTTACACTGATCACTTTCTACAGCTATCCGCACTCTTGAGCCATGCCTGGGCCCATAACCTATTATAATTCGGATTTTCAAGAAGTGCATATAGCCTTATGCAGTAGGGATTAAAGAATTTAAACCACACGCCTTCATGTTTGACACAATATTGACGATCGACTTCGTCTTGCAGTTTTATTATACAACATGGCGGATAGCAGCACTACCTACATATAACACGAAAATACCGCACAACTATGTTGAATGTTACCAACATGTCAACATGTTAAAAATAAACTCATTGCAACAAATAAGAATTATTGTACAGTGAATCTTACCATAATGACTGCCAATTCACAATACAATAGGATTTTAAATGAAACCATTTTTCCACACTAAAACTGTAACCCTAAATTTAATAAAGGAACTGGTGTATGCTCCATGCTTTGACATTTTCAAACACAATCACACTTGGAGGATAGGATGAACACTAAAATTTTCACAGAATTGTTGAATCCCTCCAAGACTGTAGCGGAGGGGGTGAACTTCGCATTCCATTGAACATCTGTTCAGCAGGAGGAAGATAACGGTGGTTAAAAATACATTTTAATACTCTACCTGCTAGTGACTAGGGTTCTTCAGCGAAATAGAGAATTCTTGTGGAATTCCTGGAAGCAATGAACTCTTGGTATCCTTACAACAATAATATGAGACAAATTTTGGCTTCAATTTATCCAAATTAAGCTTAAAAAATTTGAATTAATTGCAATTTTTTAACATACATTTATAAAGGAATTTCAAGGGGAATGGGTATTTATTCAAATTATACAATATTTTGAATTATCCAACCCTGAGTTAACCAAATTCAACTGTATTATAGGGAATATCAATTAACACATAGATATTGAGATATGGGAGAGGAACACTTTCTCCTACACCCCTATCTTTATATGGATAAGGTGCCATATATACTCACAATACACAGGCCCAATGCCCAATTTTACCTCACAGGCCAAAGCCAAATTTTACCTTACACAGGGGTGCCCACAGGGGGGGGGGGTTAAGACGCAGACTGCATCATTGAAATTTCTGGGGGGGCAAAATATTATAATTTATGAATTTTCTGGGGGGGGGGGGGTTGAAAATTGTTGCAAAATTAGAGTTTTACATGTTAAAAATAAACACAGTCAAGTTCTATAACTTCAAAAGGTCTCTTCTAATTCTTTATAAAGATAAACATGTTTACGCTGATGATATAGCACTTGTATCATGTGACAGAAATGACTCTATCTGTATTGACAATGCTTCTTCTGATATTACTAAATGGTGTGATGCTAATAACCTGAGTCTTAATGCTAGTAAGACTGTTGAACTGACAATTAATCTTGAATGCTCCAATAGCCTACTAAGGAATCCTGTAAGATTTTTAGGATTATATATCCAAACTAATTTGGAGTGGCATTCTCACATTGACTATGTTGCCAAGAAAATAAGTAGAGGTCTATTTATGTTGAGAGTACTGACTCATAACATAGATTCTAAGTCACTCTTGCTAGTGTATCATGCCCACATACACAGCCATCTCAGTTATGGAGTCCTATTGTGGGGAGGACATCCTTATGCCAACAAAATATTCATCTTGCAAAAAAGAGCAATATGAATTATCTCTAGAGCATCGCCTACAACATCCTGCAAACCACTCTTTACAGAACTTAATATACTTACATTACCATCAATGTTTGTTTTGAGCTGTCTTCTCTATATAAAAAAGAATGCACACTTGTATAATAAATGCTCTACTGTCCATAGCTACTCTACCAGAAACAAAGAAAACATATATATAAATAAATGTAAATTCAGCCCCACCCAGAAAAGTTTTGAATATGTTGCCCTCAGATTATTTAATTCATTGCCGAACAAAATTAAGGAGTTATCATATGTAGCTTTTAAAAGGATAATTAAATCTAACCTGATGTCAAACACCCTGTACAGTGTCAAGGACTTCAATGACATTATCTGGTGAAATGTGTACTTGTATATTCTATCTCATTTGTGTTTATTGTTATTGCTAATACATTGTACAATGTCTGTGGCAAATAAATCTATCCTCATTGGTTTTTCATTTGTTCCTAGCTGCAATGTCACACATTTCAATACATGGTGGGAATGATTTTTGTTAACCATAATTCGTGACTGCTTCTTACAGTTTGTTGTATTTTTGTTTTGTGAATATTCCATAAAGTTCAAAATAAAATATTACAATTTACATTTCATGCTATTATGTTAAGTATGGTCTATCACATATTCTATCATTTAAGCTCATTAAGGGCTCCTGTTGATTAACAAAATAATTATATTGTCTTCCTTCGGTAAAATTTAAGTGTAATGAAACTGCCATTTCTGAATTAATATTAGATTAATTTCCTATTCATCATTACATCATCGCAAGTTTTTCAACCAATAACCATTTAGATGACTTATAATTAATTAATGTGTAATTTCATTCATTTTGCAATTTCTGGCATTCCTAGAAGATGAAAAGCGATGTGAATTTATTTGGAACAACACCTGATTCTGTGGTTCTCTGCAGTGAAACTCACTCGCTCATCAATCACTAATCATTAATTTTGTGGGTTGTGTCTAGATGAAGTTTATTATTTAATCTTCTTCATCAGTCGTGCTCTCACAAAATTCTAATATTTGACCAATCTTGGTGAGGCATGTTCACAAATGGTTTCAGTGTCTTTCATCATTTCATCATCATGTGATACGGAACATTATGTAAGCTAATGTGAAGTGAATCACAAATAATTTCATTACTCCTTATTGAGTGACAATCACATAATTTCCAACAAATTGATTTTTCAACTGATGTTGTCATTGTTCAGTGACAGTTATTAGGCCTACTCATCTAACTTTCAGGTCAAGTGTGTTCTATTCATCTCAGTAAGAGAATTCATCATTACCAGCATTTTTTCATGACAATTTACATCTTCTGAGACAACATAAATCTACACATAAATAAACATAAATATCCATTTCACAAATGGTGGCTTTTAATTCAACTAGTTCTTTGAAAGATATTCATCATGTTTATAAATCATAATCAATATGTAGTTATTACAAAGTCAAGCTGTGTCAAGAATCAAGTTGAACAGGCCACACTTAGGGTATATAAATGTTCCAATATTTTTGTTCTTTTTATTTTTGTTTCAAGTGTATTTTTTATATGTTCAATTATTCATCTTTAAACAGGCTACCAGCTATCAAGGAATAATAAATAGTGTTAACATTTATTGATTCATTCATTTCATTTAACCTGAAAGGGCTTGCATAGCAATTCAACTGGGTAAAGTCTACTACTATTACAAGGATGGAAAACTTTTCATCATGCATTAAAACATCTCCTAGACATAAAATAGAATTTTTATAGGTCCCTCAGTCCAAACAATCCATATAATCTATTTATCAGGAAACTGCAAAAGAAAAAAAACCTAGTAATGTGACTTTTATGATAAAAAATGATTTTATGGGTTAATTGACATATTTTCGAGATATGACCAACTGGAGTATACTTTTTATGTAACTTGTTTTCCAAGTTATGCAGTTCTAAGTAACATAGACAAGATTGACACACTTAGACGTTTTTCATTTTCATCAGAGGCAGATGACTGTCAATAAACAGACTTTCCTCATGCTTTTAGAAAGTAGTCTATATCTAATTTCAGGGACTCAAACTTTCTGTTCCTGTTGAACCTATGGCATATGTAGAGAGAGTGAAATCTAATCTTGGAATATGAAAAGTGAAGTAAGTTACCTTTGTTTGTGAAGCTCTTTCCGACCCTGCTAAATCAATCATGAATAATTTCCCATGTTTGACTCGTGTCCTCATATGGTGGGGAGGCTTAAGTGGTTTAGTTTGTCTAACTGTTACACTAAGCAGTGCATGAGAGCGAGAAGATGTCTTGTTGGCAGCAGTGGGTTCCATAGTGCGAGCTCTGTTTCCTTTTTGGAGAAGATGCATAACCTGAACAATATAACATCAAATATTTTAATTATGTAATACAAATGTATTCATTGATATAATACATTATGCAACAGGCCTATGCAATGTCATTACATTTATTAAGATACAAGTATGTTTATGAAACAAGCAAACCATTTTTCATTATTTTTCATATGAATATCTCAATTACCATTATAGGCAAGTTACATACCGTAGGCCTATATGTTTTTGTTGGACCATAATTAGTATAAATGTTTAAATTTTGATAATTTAGATTCACTAAACGAACGGTCACGAGTCCACGATGCCTTTTATGTCAGCTGGTTGCTGTAGTTCTTGTCTTCTACGATAGATGGCAGCTCAAGGCAGCAGTAAAATTGAAGTTTCCTTTTCGTAATTTTCTTGAAACCAATGGAGTTTTCAGCATGAAATGAATTCATTTTAGTATGATATTTAAATTAACTCAAACAGAAATTGTTTTATTTTAAATACACGCTATATATTATGCAGTTTTCAGTGGTTACTCTTAAGGTCTGAAGCAGTGGCGGCTCGTGAGGTTCCACAGGGGTGGGTCACATACAAATGTAAGCCATAAATGTTAGGAGGAAAACAGAATTTACACTTAAGCTAAAACTTACCTTTCTGTTTCATTTTTTGTATAACAATACTATTCTTCAGGACATTGTAAAGTGTTGCGATTTAGTTAATGAGACCTTTGAAAACACCTGGGTTATCAGAACTCTGTCTCATTATGCCCACGCAAGGTCAATTCAAATTCCCCGCAAAATTTAATGGCATCAAGAATGCGTGACAAAATGTATCTGTTTTTGTCAACAAGATCATTATGATCTATGAACTATAGAACACATGTTCTATACCCATCACCAAGTTGCACCCTGATATCAGCCTTCCCTAAGATAGCGAGACTCATTTCATTGTCGAAATGGTGTTTTCACAAACTGTGTTTCTTACCTCATCGGACAAATGTTCCACCAGTTTTGGTCCATGCATCTTCTCCACCGAATAGAATATACAAAAAACAAAATATTGTGTTAGTTGTCGGACATCCGCACATCCACTTCCACTTTTCATATACCTTTTTATTGAAATTCCTCTTGTGCACTCTGCTTTTGTCTTTATAAGCTAGATTTATCATTAGCTCTGGTCTAGGCCGGCCTAATTCTTTGGCTAATAACCGGTCCTCGAAATTTAGAATTGTATTTTGTAAGTATCTTATCTCATTCATTTCACTACCACTATGTAAAAAATATTTTACTAACTAAGGAAAAATCAGGAGCACGCACTAGCACTCAACACGAGAAAACTTCCGGCTTTAGCTTATTCGAGTTGCGGAAGGGGGTAGGAAAACAGAATTTTTGCATTCGCCCTTCCCAACTGGACAGGTTTTACGGGTAAGATGGTTTTGTATTGTGATTCCCTGATGGGGAGTAAGGGAGTTGGCTGTATTCTGTCTCTCTCAATACGTAAATATGTTTTCAACTAAAGAGTAATAATAGTGCATACCTCTCCATCTAGCGGATATGCATCCAGTCATGCATTCAAGAGTGCATACAGCGCCAATTCGTGTTAAGTCGCAAAATTACTGTGACCCTGTGCAAATTAAACCAGCCACAACCCCTCCCTGTATTTCGTCAGCTTTAGAAAGGGAAAATGTTAAAGGGATGAGAGAGGGCCGGTCACGACGGAAATTCGGCCCATGCTATGTTGCCAAACTTGACAAGCAAAGCAAAAGCGCGAAGTTTGAAATAGATAGATGTTACGTTATTTTATTAGTTGCTATAAATGCAGTACAGTTTATATTCAAAATGGATGGGGGTGGGGGGCACGTGACCCTGTGACCTATAGGTAGAACCGCGCCTGGTCTGAAGATAGTTCCGTGATCAATAATAATCGATACCACACCAATGACATAATGAAAATCACTTTTGAAATGAGTTTCATTATGATACCGTTCCATCACACCTAATAAGTGTATTATAGTATGATTGAACAAAAAATATTATATACAATTACTGATCTAGAATGCCTATGTTTAAAAAATTCTTATGCGTTTAGTATCAGTTCTACTTAGTTACCCATGATATTTGAGATATTCTTACAGTTGCTAAGCAGTACATCTTCAACTGTCAAACAATTACCAAAGTCAATTAGTGTTATTCAGAGCTTATTTATAAAGTGTTAGGTGCTGGAACACATACCCACACATTTGGCCCCTTTTCAACCATCGACCCCTCACGATAAAAGTCACAAGTTTCCATTTTTGAAAACTTGTGATAAAACTTACGGTACAATCAGAAACCACTTTTTACAAAATACTTTTCTGAAATTCAGGTTTTTAAAACATAATTTCTTATACATGTCTACATTGCTGAAAAGGCTAAGTTCCTTGGCACATTTTATCAATGTTTCTAGACATAATTTTAAAATTATTATATCCTAATAACCTAACCTAACCTAACCTAGCCTAACAAAAGCTGGGATATAATATATCTTACACATTAAGTTGGGTTATGGATGAGGGAAACAATAAAAAGATAAGTTACACAAATGTACATATTTTTCATTTTCCATACGTACAAGTCCTAGTCAGACCACAGTATAAGTATTAATACAGTAAAGAAATTGTGTGTTAAAAGTCCTATGACAACATGTTGGCTGGACGACACTAGCGCTCCATGCAGAGATTAAGTAAAGCTACATTCTCATCATATGAAATGGCTTGGGAAAATACATAAACACATCGCAAAATATGTTATGTTAAAAGAGAAAAATACAGAATATTTTTATTTAATGCAAATCTAATTTTAAATTTAAGAAATAATAAAACAGATAATGTATTATATTCTAGTTAAGAAGAGGTAAACAATACCTAAATAGGCTACTGTTAAGGACTGTACCTAGGCCTAGTACTTTTCCTTTAAAATCATTGAACTTTAATATAATTTATAATTCAAATTATGATAATAAATAGCCTACATATTAATTACTTAAATTATATTATAGGTCTGTTACGTTGTTTATCCTGCACGTCATTGTTGACAGTGTATTTTGATTCTTTGCCTTATATGGCAATATACGAATTCAATTTATTGTAGGTCCATGTAGCGTCAATTACTGCAGGATGGACTTCATTAAACAAAACAAAAAATTCTGGAGCATTTGGAATTCAAGACACCGTCGGTACAGCAGTTTTAATTAACGAGTTTTTATAGGAATTCATAAACTGTCTGTTTTCGGCGTGTGTCAAGCATAGACGGTAATTTTCACTCAAATATTTTACATATTTTGTTACTAGGTTTTCTTGTCGACCATTAATGACCTATTTTATACACCAGAAATCATTACAACAGAATAAAATATAAAAATATAACATTAAAGTAACTTGACACATAACCACACCAGAATCACGAGTAAGCCAGTAGACCTACAATAAATATTACTTATTTTCGTTCTTACCTTTCTGGATGTTTCAAGAAAGTGAAGAAATGCAATTCAGGATTTTGTCTTTTATTATTACTGAAATTTACAGCAGAATAATAAGGTCCTTTCGAATATAGCGTGTTCTAATAAATACAACACTCCTATTTATTTACATACTTCCCGGAGTAGTTTCTGTAGTCTTACTTTATGGCCGCTACGATCGCCAGTAAATGCGCGCGCATGCTCGGCTGGCAGAAAAACGGGCTGAGTTTCTGTACTGTATTAATACTTATACTGTGGTCAGACAGAATATTCTTAGTGATGACATGAATTTTTAGAGTCTGCAGACCTGAGCCACCTGTTTTCTGTGGTTTCTCGTTATAAAATGTATCATTCCTTCAAAATCCTGAAGGGGGTATGACTATAATGGTGATGGTTTTGTTCTTGTTCTTGTGGTAAATACGCAAGACCAATCCTACAAGAATGATACCGAGAAGTGGACCGAGACCGAGAACGAGAAGTAGACCGATAAATTGACCGAGAAATAGACCGAGAACGAGAAGTAGACCGAGAACGAGAAGTAGACCGAGAAATAGACCGAGAACAAGAGGTCGACCGAGTAGACCGAGAAATAAACCGAGAATGAGAAGTAGACCGAGAAGTAGACCGAGAACGACAAGTAAACCGAGAAATTGACCGAGAACAAGAAGTCGACCGAGTAGACCGAGAAATAAACCGAGAATGAGAAGTAGACCGAGAAATAGACCGAGAAGTAGGCTGAGAAATAGACCGAGAAGCAGACCGTGAACGAGAAGTAGACCGAGAAATAGACCGAGAAGTAGACCGAGAAGTAGACCGAGAACGAGAAGTAGACCGAGAACGAGAAGTAGACCGAGAAATAGACCGTAACGAGAAGTAGGCCGAGAAATAGACCGAGAAGTAGACCGAGAAATAGACCGAGAAGTAGACCGAGAAATAGACCGTGAAGTAGACAGAGAACAAGAAGTAGACCGAGAACAAGAAGTAGACCGAGAAGTAGACCGGAACGAGAAGTAGGCCGAGAAATAGACCGAGAACGAGACCGAGACGAGACCTAGACCGAGACGAGACCTAGACCGAGACGAGACCTAGACCGAGACGAGACCTAGACCGAGACGAGACCTAGACCGAGAAGTAGACCGAGAACAAGGAGTAACCACCAAATAAAAAAGCGTGAAACATGTAAATCAATTTGTGTAGTAAATTTTAATTCTGTATGTAAAGTTGTGATATAATATGCCCTACACTATAAGTTGGGTCATGAATAATAGTTGAGGGCTACAGTAGAAAGAAAAGTTATACAAATATACATGTTTATCATTTTCGATACGTACAAGTCCTAGTCAGATAGAATATTCTTGGTGATGATCTATGAAATTTTAGAGTCACCAAACCTTGCCACCTGTTTTCTGTAGTTTCTCGTTATAAAATGTAAAACTTCCAAATCCTGAAGCAGATATATGCAGATAATCTTCTAAAAATACCAAGGTGTATGAAACATATAAAGAACTCTAAGAAAAGTTAAGGAAGAATAGCTTTAATAATTTTCTTCACCAAATCTGAAGTCCACCACTTGTCACGTGGCATCTCGTACGGCATCTCGTACGATGTCACACTTTCATAACTGGTGTACAAAAGATAGTCTAGTTATTAACACGTCTAAAACTAAATTTATTATATTTCAGTCCAGATTTTTTAAAGATACAGCGATCAATAATACCGTAGTGTTTAATAATATGGAAATTGAAGAAGTGGCGAACTCTAAATTTCTAGGGCTAACGATAGATTGTAATTTAAATTGGAAGGGACACATACGAAATTTGTGTAAATATCTATCTAGTTATACATTTTTATTCGTTAAACTATCATCTTATTACAATAAGAAAACTCTTCTGCAATGCTATTACAGCTATATTTATTCTAAAATAAAATATAACATTATTGCTTGGGGACCAGCGGATCAATTCCACATAAATAGAATCTTTGTCCTGCAAAAACGCATAATACGTACCATTTATAATGCCAAGCCTCTCGATTCCTCCAAACCTTTATTTAAAACCCACAAAAACCTCCCACTACCATGTATCATTATTTTTGAAGCCGCCCTGTTTGCTTATTCTCATAGACTCCTTTTCAAAGTTAACTCTGACTACCACTCTTACAACACCCGACATAAAAACAGCATAGCACTGTCGAAACACTCTACCCATCTATTCGAATCTTCTCCATACTACTTATGTTCTGAGGTATTTAATTCACTCCTCTCATATCACATCACAAAAAACAGAAATTTCATTTAAGAAAATGCTCAAATCCTTTCATTTATCAAACTGTTTTTATAAGATAAGTGATTTCTATTCTTTGTAAGTGTGTATATACTGTATTCTTAAATTTATCATTCAATTTGTATAATTCATCTTCCATATACTGTAAAAATAGAGCTAGAAATAATATTAAAATGTATATTGTAGTAAAATGTAGCATGTTTAAATATTGTACATGTATTGAATATTTGTATGTAAATTATTAATTTGTAAATCTGTGTGTTCAACTTCAGAAATGTAGTTTATAAGTATATAAGTATATAAAGATAATGAAAAACACTGTACTGTGTAAGAAAATAAACTAAACTAAACTAAACTAAACGTGGCCCAACCCACTCAATCCACCTGTGACGTAAGCAATGTCATACATTGCCCACATACATACATTGTCATACATTGTCATACATTGCCCATTCACACATTGCCCCAATGAAAGGCGCTTGTTACCGGTAACACATTGCTGGCGATTATGAAGGTAGGATTCCATCCATCTGATTGCAGCGTCAGGCACATACAGAGATTTCAACTTTGCAATTAGGATGTCAGTGTCGACTGTGTCAAATGCACAGGAAAAGTCAAGAAGGGATAATACAGTCACCTCACGTCTGTCCAGGGCCTCACAAGCATCTTCAATGATTTTAAGGTGAGCAGTAGAGGTACTGTGATAAGTCCTAAAGCCAGACTGGAGTGGATCGAGCAAGTTGTAAGTATGTAAATAGTCAGTAAGTTGTTTGTGCACAATATGTTCTGGTGCTTTAGATAAAATAGGTAAAATACTAATAGGTCTGTAGTCTGTAGGAGTGCTTGGCCCATTTACTTTAGTGATAGGTCGAACGAGTGCATGTTTCCATTGTTGAGGAAATGGGGATGTGACAAGTGAAGCGTTAACTATGTGAGTTACGGTTGGAAGGATGATATCTATGATTCTGTTTAGCATTCTTATACTAATTCTGTCAATGCCCTTAGAATTGGTTTTTATCTGTTGAAGCGCTTTCTTTACTTGTATGGGAGATACGTGAGAGAAATAGAAATTTTCACGACCTGGTGTAGGTAAGGTTGTCAGTTCTACAGTAGCTTGTCGTTTAGTTGCATTGTCTAAAGTTCTAGTAGGTACTGATGTAAAATGTTTGTTCATTTCATTGAGAGATAAATTGTCGAAAGAGCAGTCAACGTTTTGTTTACATAGTCCCATTGTCCGTAGGTTTTTCCATACGTCACAAGTTGTCAAAGTAGGCTTGGCAAGTTTGTGTACATGCTGTATTTTAGCATTACGTATCATTTGAGTTGTCTTGTTTCTGAAACGCTTATAGCGTTGCCAGTTTTCATCACATTTATTGTGTTTATATTTACGATATGCCGCGTCCCTCCTTGTCATATATTCACGTATTTCTTCTGTGATCCATGGTGCTGGGGGTTGGGTTACTCGTTTACTTTGTAATGGTGCATGTGTCATATAGCTGTATTATCAGGTCATTGAGAGCTTGTACATTTTCGTCAACAGTGCGCAGATTCCATATTGAGCACCAAGGCTGTTGCATGGCATCTTCAGTCAGTTGTAGTTCATCTATATTTTTAATGGCTCTATGTATAATTAATTTGGATACGCGTTTCGGACACTGCAATGAGTATTCAACGTAAATTAGGTCATGGGCTGAAACGTCAGGAACAGGTATTTGCCCATGCGTTATTACCCTATGATTTGGTTTAGTTTGTAGATTGTCTTGTTAAATTAATTGTAGTTATTACAAATGTATTTTCTTCTTTATCCTCAAACATTCATTCATTTATTGTATTGCATTTTTATATTGTACAACGTATTGAAACTACGCCAACTGTAATTGGGATTTATTCCTGTAGTTGGCAGAATAAATACATAAATCTTGGATGAACTGCACTGGATTACACTCTCTTATGATTGATGTTGCTGTTCAAAAGGTTCTTGATATTCTTGCAGTTGAAGTAGGAATGGCTTGCAGTCAGTATTTGTAGTAATTGTTCGTTAAATATGATAAATACTCATACGAGCGATCTTGTTGTAAGTATTGCACAACGATACATTAGATCAATCACCGAACTTAATAGACACACTTTGTATGATTTTATACTTTGACGTGTGCTGTTTTATTCTGTGTTCAATATTCATTTCAGCATATTTATAGTACACTGCACATTTTAACAACTTGACGCCATTGGATAACAGAAATCCAATTTTATATCACAAGTTATTCAAACAAAGATTTTAACTATATGTATGTAAAACAGTTTTAACAGTACTATTAGGCCTACTCAACAACAGTAAATTCACAGTTTCTAACATATATAGTCTACAGTTCATTAATAATATGATATTGTAAATATGATTTATGCTGTAACATTCAACTTATATGAGTACTATTGTAAATTTTGTTTTTAACAAAGTTTTCCAACAATTTTGTTAAGAATGAATTTTAAACTAATTGAAGTATTTTATAAATTGAGATTATTACCTCTTCAGTAGAAGTAGTAGATATTTCTGATAACCTAGTGACCTGGATGTTTCGCCCTCGTGAGTCTTCACGAAGTTCCAGAAAGCCTGATGTAGGATTCAAGAGATCTCTAATGTTTTCATTGTATATTTCAAGGTATGACATTGTCACCTAGAAGAAAAGAAAACCATATGATTAACACTTAAATTGCTCATATAATATACAAATCTATGATGGACTGTAAAAGAACAGTTAAGATGATAATTAGGCTCAAAGTTCATTTATTTTACCTTATTCTCGACAGACCACATTCTGCAAGAACTTTCTACATGTGAAAATGAAGACGAATATGGACAAAATATCCCAGGGCTTCCCAATGTTACTGCTCCAGCGTTTGCTGAAGATACTTTATTGGAAAAGATGATGCAGCACAAAATCAAGTTGAGATAGCCATCAAGTGATACAGATTGGTTTAGATGAAATTAACTTGCTACTTACAGTTCACCGACCTCGCCATGATCCGTTGCGGGCATATTTGCGTCAACAAAGGCTTAACGAACATGGTCTCGGAGAAATAATTAAGGACACGAATAATATTAAGGCAGAAGTTAACTCTCCACTTAAATAAAGAAATGCTTGTTTTTATGCAGTTCAGAAACTCTTATCTTCTCGTCTTCTATCCAGAAATCTAAAAATAAAGGTTTATAAGACCACTATCCTGCCAGTTGTATTACGTGGATGCGAGGCATGGCCGTTTATTGAACAGGAAGAACATAATCTGAGGGTGTTCTTAAAAAGAGTGCTTAGGAAAATATTTGGGCCTAAGCGAGAAGAAAATGGGGACAGGAGAAAACTGCATAAAAACCTGACCTGTACTCTTCACCGGATATAGTAAGGCTAATTAAATCACAGAGAATGAAATGGGCTGGACATGTTGCATGCAAGGGGGAGGAAACACGTACCTCAAAAGTATTGACTGGGGACCCGAAGGGAAAAGAACACATTGAAGACCTAGACGTAGGTGAGAGGACAATATTAGGATACATTTAAGGGAAGTAGAATTTCCAAGGGATGATTGGATAGACTTAGCATAGAATAGGGCTGAATGGCGGGCTCAGGTAAGCACGGCAATGAAACTTCGGTTTCCATAAAATAGATAGCGTATTCCTTTAGCTTGCTGAGGAATTGTCTATTGCCATTGTGTAATTAATTAAGTAAGTGCATATTGTCACAAATGGGGACATTTGGCAGCAGACTGAGAAAAAAGGCCCTTGATGAGCAGCAGCAATCTTCTTCTGGCCAAATGCCACTCCCTCTTCTTCGGTTCCTTCTCCAGGGAATCTTCGACTATCTGCTAGTTGTCAGACCTCCTTTGCTGACTCCCATCCTAAGGATCGGGATAAGCGTCTCTTACGGTCTATTGTCTGCTATGGGCGTGTTCCTCAATATCTTCCATTGGTCGAAATTTCTCTTAATGGGATCCCCCGTAGTGCCTTGATTGATACTGATGATTTTAAATCGTGTATTCAATTTGATATTCTCCCATTTTTGGGTATATCACTCTCTGGTCTTCTACCTTATGGAGAGGCTGTTAGTGCTGATGGATCGGGTATTCCTCTTTTGGGGAGTTAGACTTGAATTGCCAAATTCCCGTGGAAAATTGTAGTCTTGATGGTCCAATCTTAAGTTTGCCCTTTGATTTTGGGCCTACAAGTGTAAATAGAAGCTACAGTCAAAGTAATGAGATCCCTTGGGGTATTGGTAAGTTACCCCTATTGCTAATATTATCTCTTTATTTTTACTCTTAAGGCCTATCCATAGACTTTCCCTTACTTCGCTACTTATAATACATGAAAGACCTCCCGGGCATCTTCCAAACTTATTTATTTTCACCTTATTTTTAACAATGCAGTCATAACCCCTAATATTGTCTACCTCATCATCTTTAAGCTAAGTCTCCGCTGAGGCGAGAATCTCACGGCTCCTTAAAATAGTTTTAATTTGCCCATATTTACCAAATTCCTTCAATGTTAAGGAAACCTATCCTCAGAACCTTTACACAGTCGTTTTCCTAGCTTTGCATTTTGTCAGATGGGGTTACCCAATTTCGAACACTGTAATGTTGATTTACACCTTTGCTTCTATCTCTGTGTAATTGAGATCTAGTTGCACCATCTAAACTCGCACTGGCTTGTTTAACCCTGTCAGTGTTTTATCCATGGTAACTGATTGGTTCACAGCCTGAGTGCTAGGCTGCTGATGCAGGTATTATTGCCGGTGACCTCATTCCTGACAGATGATTAACCCGACACTGACTGGAAACTTTGCTGCAGTCTCATCTCTGCTCCTCCACTGTTTCTTGTTTCCTGTGTATTTTCTGTATCTGATGTTTGTGGATTATTTTTTAATTCCATGTTTTTCCTACAAAATTCCAAATCAAAAAGCCATTGTTCAATATACAGCTTGACTCCAACTAGCACTCCAAACTTCCCCTCATTCATAGCCTGTCTCAAAAACGGTAATAGGTAACTTCTTGTTGCTCTCTTCTGAAAGCTATAGTCATGCTCTAGTCTTATTCTAATTCCATATAACGTACAGGATCTACTCATCACTCTATCTTTGGTTATTGCAATTGCGAATTTCACTAGGATGGGGAGGTAAATATTCTCGATATGAAACTCGCAGAGGTTCAAGTGCAATTTCGCATTCAGTAACTCCAACACACTGCCACATGTGTCCAATCTTCCTTCGTAGTTGAATTCTTCCATTCCAAATATAATGACGTTCCTCATTCTAGAATCCTTTTCTAACTTGTGGGTTGTTAACTTGGTTTCCTTAATCGAGTCGACTTCATTTTTTAAACCTGTGTATGCTTTGTTTAAGGTGTTGTACCACCCACGTAAGTCTTCCGATTTGTTGTTTATTTCGTCCGGGTTTTTTATTTAATTTTTCATCCAACTTCACTATCATATCCGCGATTGTGTTAAGATTGTCACTTCCTGCACTGTTGTCACTTTTATTCCCGGAAGCTGGTCCTGGATTAGATTCGACACCATCAATAACCAGCAGTACTGCCACAATTACACCCAAGAACCATAAATTGTTCGTTGATGAGCTGTAGAATTGTTCATTATTTTTATTTCTTCTTGTCTTCATTTTTCCATATAATCCTGTTCGTGCATCATATGTTGCCAGGTCAATACCCATTGCTCCCAGTTACTGCTATCTCCGCACAAACCATCTTTCCTCTGCAATGTCTGACACAAGACACAAGACACGAGATCATAATTAAGAAGGGCCTACAAAAAAATGCAGAAATGTAGGTAATGGGGGACAATGACAACGCTGGAAGGAATAATTTAATCATTATAAAAACCCAATATAAGAAACTACTAGCAGACAAGAAAGCAAATTTTTATAACAAGGAAAGTGAGAAAATAAACTATTGGTTAGAGAACAACGACACTACTGAAATTTGGAAATACCTGAAATTTATATCTGATAATATCTGACATATATATATAATACACAAAATCAGACAATATCTGATATACAAAACACTAACAGTAATATAGGGCCGGATGAAGGGACGTGGGTCATTCATTTTCACGAACTATTCAAACAAAGAAATTCTAGTTACTACCTTACAATCGATATATTTCCCTGCATGAATTACATAGATGGGCTATATAACATAATCTCTAAAGATGAAATTATCAAGGTAATTAAAAAATTCCGGAATAAAGCTCCCGAGCTGGACGGAATTCAGATACAGTTATGGAAGAGGATGTGCGAGAATCAGAAATGGCCGGAGATTATAATTAGATTATTTAATAAGATTAAACCAACCAATCAAATTCCGGTTATTAGTCTATTAACGGCTTTATCTAAAGTCTATGCAGGAATCTTAGCAAACAGGTTAACAGGCTGGCTAGAAGTACTGTATACAATTTAATTTCAACATGGCAAGGAAGATTTAAAAGGGTAAGCGCACAACAGATAATATTTTCATTTTGAATACGCAGTGATAGACAAATACTTGAGCAGAAAAAGAGGAAAAAATTACTGGTGTTTTATTGATCTGGAGAAAGCTTTCGACTCAGTGAATAGGAACCAGTTATGGAATAAGTTGAGAAAAATAGGGCTAAGCAATCAATTTACAAATAACATAACAGCGATTTACGACAACATAGAATTTTGTATAAGAACTGATTTAAATGGTGGCACCACTAGAATGATCAAACAAGAGATTGGAGTAAGGCAAGGTTGCAACCTCAGTCCACATTTATTCAGCATATTTATTAACGATATCTTTGATGAAGTTATGTTAGCTAACCAACACCAGCCACCTATTATGAATACATAAATCCCGGGCTTAATGTTTGCTGATGATCTGGCACTTACAGCAATCACCCCGATAGGGCTGTAGAAAAGTATTGACTCATAGTGATGAGCAAATGCAAGACCAAGACCAAGACCGCCTTGGTCTTGGTATTGCACTCTCAGTCTTGGTCTTGGTCTTGCATAGGTAACCCTGGTCTTGGTCTTGGTCTCGGTCTTGCATCAGTGGTCTTGGTCTTGGTATCGGTCTTGCATACTCGGTCTTGGTCTTGTCGCAAGAGTCTTGCAGTTTTCTTTTATGCATCTTACTGTGATTGATGGCGTTTACATGATTTAAAATTACACCGATTACATGTGTGTTATTGCTTGCGAAAGTAACGAAAGCTAATTGCTTTTAGTTGCATTGACCATGTAATAGTATATTGCGATACAAGTGCCGTAAGCGGTGCATACGGATTGAGGAAAGAGTTTGAAAAAACGAGGCACTTGCGCCGAGTTTTTTCAATTTCCGACATCCGTTATGCGCTTACGGCACGAGTATTGCATGCTATTTTTTGCACGATGATTATTTATATCAATTTAATTATATTAATTGATATATTAGCTGAAAATAGTATGTACTAACAGTTGCCCGCGGCTTCGCCCGCGATTACTTACTCAACTGCTAGATATTGTGCTTAAATCATTTATTTAACAGAAAAATAATTAAAACATTATATTTATTAACACTGACATCGTTTTTTCATAAATTATGCTACCATATGGGCATAAAAATTCCAACTGAAACGTTTAAAATGAACCATAGATTCATGAACCTTACCCAAATCATGCATAAACAATTTTATTATAACGATTGATAATTTAAAAAAACAAATAAAAACCTGGTTTCGAGGTGCATTTCACGATCAAAATGTGCCACCCGGGGAAAAAAGACCTCAGATTAGAGTTACCTAGCCCAAAAAAAACCCGCATAGTGTTTTTCCTCCAATTCCATGTTTTCCCATTAAGGCTTTGCCCGCGAAACTTGTAAGCTGTAAAGGACATATTGATTAATTCGAACATTTCGATTAAAAGGTTGAATTTACTGATTATTTTACATATTATACAAAATTTTGAGATACATAATTTACTCAAATATAAATTTTAATACCTTCCCTAATTATTAAAGTCTTGTTTCATTTATTTCCAAAGCCTTAGGTAAAGATTGCCAACAATACACTGTTCTCATGTGAACTGTGGTTTGGATTTGATAATTCTGTGTAAAAAGGGATTAAGTATTCTCAAAAAAATTTTATTTTAGGCATTTAAATTATTACAATCCATGTAATTGATTTTCCAAAGTCGAACTTATGACTATGAATACAAAGAAAAAATCTGATGTAGTACAATCTCATTAAATTTTCTTCCCCTTACAATTTCACAGGTATTATTCATATAAAATGCGCTACTTCCATTGTCTTACCTTTATTAAAAAAAGTGTTTGGCTAGAAATAATTTCAAGTTTAGTGGGAGTGATTATTCCTACATGCTCAAATCTAAGTTACTGAGTAGTTACAACTCATTTTTGTCTAAACAACTCCAACTACAGTATGTAGAAACTTAAGTCTCATTTCACATTAGTTGCTTATAGCCATATAGTTCAAAGATTTATGTGTAAACAGAATTTCCAGGGGGGGGCAGCGGCCCTACCCTGCCGGACGGCCATGTTCAAATCCTTAGTCATAGACCGCCCCATGGTTGAGTGGTTAGACCGCTCGCCCTCCACCGCTGGGATCGGATCTCGATGGATCCTTGTGGAATTTGTGGTGGACAAAGTGGGGTCGGGGCAGGCTTTCTCGGGGTGCTCCGGTTTCCCTTGCCATATATCATTCCATCGTTGCTCCATTCATCTTAGTATGGCCATTTGGTTGTAATAAAGAATTATTATAAATCCTCAGTCATAGCTCTCTTTTAACACAGTGAGAGGTTAGAGAAACTAGTTATTAAATAACTGTATGGCAGAATTTTTATGTTTTATTGATAAATTATGTGGTCAGTATTTATATTGTACGCAAAATGAAATATCATATATGGCTTAGGGCCTTTGTTACATCTGTTTGTCTTTCGTACCATAATACTTGAGAATTATTGCAATTAATCCTTTTAAAAATGAATATGGAGTGTTTACCTTGAATTTGACTCCCACCAATTGAAGGAACTAGCTGTATGGCATGCCATTCAGGGAAATCCGTCAGATTAATAATTCAAATAATACATGTGAAATCCGTATACAACCTCTCTCACCACTACGTTAAAACAAATTTCTGCATTGAAAACTTACAATAAAACAAATTACTGAAAACTTACAATTGAAAACTTACAATAATTGTAAGTTTTCAATGCAGTAATTTGTTTTAACGTAGTGGTGAGAGAGGTTGTATACGGATTTCACATGTATTATTTGAATGGTGCGCTCGTTTTTGGATACGGACAGCGTCACGCACCGGGTCTGCTCTCATTGGTTACCGCACGATGAGGTAACCTCTACATTATAGGCCTACCAGCCTTGGGACTACCCCGGCTACCTACTCTGTGGCGCCTTTGAGTAGCGGTCATTGACTCGCTGCATACACAACGGGGATTTATAAAACTTTTTGAAAAATAGCAAGACTGCAAGAGCCTTGCAGTTAGGTCTTGTTCTTGCCAGAGTCTTGCAGGGTTGGTCTTGGTCTTGGTCTCGGTCTTGCATGGTCGGTCTTGGTCTTGGTCTTGCTAACGCTGATGTGGTCTTGGTCTTGGTCTCTGTCTTGCATTTTCTGCAAGACCAAGACCAAGACTGGTCTCGCTCATCACTATTGACTCAGTCAGCAAGTTTTCTAGGGCATGAAATTTAAAAATTAGCATTCTGAAAATTAATATTCTTGTTTATAAGAACGGCAATAAGCTTAGCAAATATACTGATAAATATCTGGGGTTAACCCTCAACAATAAAGGAACGTGGGATTCACAGAAAAGGGCAGCATAAAACTGTGGCAAAGTAGCCTTGGGAGTAATAAATACTTGCTTAAACAAAATACCTGATTTAAGAGTTAACATGCTAAATAGGATTTTCAAAGCCTTAGAAGAGTCCAAAGTCCTCAATGGAATTGAGGCATGAGAGGAGGCAATCCTGGAAATATCTAGACATGGTAAGGGCCAGGTTCTGCAAGCAGGTACTTGGCATCCCCAGATTCACTTCAAATGAGGCGGGGAGATATGAACTAGGTTATGACTAGGGCCCGGATTTTTATGTGCTAAAAAACTTAAAAATATGTATTTTTTTATGTCCTAAAAATGTTAAAAATATGTGCTAAAATTTTAAAAATATGTGATTAAACAAACAAAACAAAAAAAAAGAGAAAAGAAACAAAAACACCAGAATGTTCGTAACTTACTAGAACAAATTATATTGAAACAACATCAGATCCAACATCAGATGTAAAATGCTGACAGGAGTTGCAGTGCACAATAAATGTCATTTCCAAATTCTTGTCTATTATCCTAGATTAATGCCTTATATTGAGAAAAGGAATGTTCTACATCACACGATGTTAACCTTGTATATTTGAAGAGGGGTAGATCACTAACACACACACACACACAATCAATTCAATTATGTTTTGGTCTTCCAAAACTTGAACGACTTTGCCACCATTTTCTCAATCATACCTTTAAATTTTGTTCTTAGAACTTCTATTTTCGAACCTGAGATAGTGTTAAGTTGCCTTTCAACGTATTGTATTTCTTTAAGTGAATTACGCAATGTTGAGAGTGGGGTCTGTTCTGTTCTTCCCTGATAATCACTCTCACCTCATTGCAAGTGAAGCATTTGTGTTGAATTCTTTCGAGATACAAATTTTTGTTGTAAAATGTTAAAAGAGAATGAGGAAAAGTACTAAAATATTTATTTATGGAGAATATATCAAAAATATTTATTGACATAACTTTTTTGTAAAACATGTGTTTTTATGTAAAATAAAATTTGGAATTTGCGGTTGTCGGACCTTGATATGAGCATCAGGGGGGAAAAAATTACATAAAAAATCCGAAAAAAGTACTAAAATATGTATTTATGGAGAAAATATTTATTCATATAACTTTTTTTGTAAAATATGTTTTTATGTGAAATAAAATTTGGAATTTGAGTTTGTCGGACCTCGATTTGGATATTAAACTTTGTTTTAGGAATGTACGCATGAGGAAAAAAACATTTTTTTACATACAAATCCGGGCCCTAGTTATGACAGCAGCATGGGCACAGTCTTAGGTAAGACCTTAAAGTTTTTTTAGATACATCTATGAGAAAGATAACAATGTCATACCTAAAATATGTTTTCAATCTCTGCTAACGGACAATATTAATAGGAACAGAGTTCACGATATTACGAGACTATTGGACAAGACAGGACTAAAATGGTTTTGGAACTCGGTTCTGAACCCTGGAAAAAAACATAATAACGCTAACCAAGATCATTAGTAGAAGATGCAACAATATTCAGAGACAAAACCATGTAGCTATAATGAGGGAAAAAAGATCCCTAATGTTCTATATTAAAATGGAAGAAATGTGGGTATTGGAAAAGTACGTCTCAGGTTGCTCCAGGAATCAAAGAATGGGTTTGGCATGGTGGCAGGTTGGAGTATGGAAACTTAGGGGTGTAAGAAGGAATTTTGAGAAAGGACGATGTCCTCTATGTCTAAATAGAGTAGACGTTAAACACATAATTTTAAAATGTCCAGAAACTGAAACGATGAGCCAACTATTTTTTAATAGGAAATTCCCAGGAATTAATGTAGAAATAGCATATAAGAAATTAACAACGAGAAAGAATGTGAAAACTTTGAAGGAAATGGGGAACTTTTTACACATTGTTAAAAGAAAATTAAAAAAAGAATCCTAGAATTAAGTGAGCAACTGTGTTAATCCTTTTTGCTTTGTTCACAAGTAAGGAAAATACAGCAAGACCATAATTTGTAGGAATTTAAGGCTTGTATGTTAATATTAGTGTGTAATGGTATGAGGTACATCCTATGGCGAAAAACCTTTGTAACGCCAAGGGTGTTAATAGTACGACACAAGAATAAACTATTACTATTAATATTACTGTTGGCTATGCTTCGCTCTCATTGACCAAAGAAGAGCAACAATTTTCCATACATGAATGGAAGATCTAGTGGTTATCTTTGTTTTGAAGAAATTCAGAAAGCACGTCGAGCACGTCAATTTCATCTTCGAATGCGACAACCAAGCGGTGTATTGGTGTTTGGCTCATCCCCGAAAGACTTGCTCGTTGAGCCGTAAGGGTCTCGGCATGCAAGATTTCTCGGTTCAAATAAAATCTCCTGAGAACGTATTAGCGGATTCCATTTCATGTATGTTTGAGATGCCTTCCACGCCCGAGGATGATGTTTTGGAGACCAGAGTTGGGGGTTTGGTTCCTTACTCTGCCCAGGAAGTGATCGCTTCTGTCTTGAATAACTTTCCGTTGGCCTATGCCGATCTTGCTCAGCCTCAGTTGCCAGATCCTGAACTTGCGATCATCATGAATAAGCTTAAGATTGGAACTCCTATGGGTAATTTCTCCATTGTTAAGGATACTCTTCAGATCCAAATTGGGAGACTACCTTGTCACAAAGTTGTTCTACCTGCTACTTTAAGGCATAGGGTTATCCAGTACTTTCACGTTCCCCTATTGGTGGCCACCATTCATTAAGAACACCTTAGTCAAAATTCAGGTGCCTCTCTGATGGAAAGCCATGTTTATTGATGTTCCTGACCGTGTTCGGTCTTTCACCTTATTTGCTATGTCTAAACTCACTCTGAATTCTCGCATAAGGTTTTTATTTTCAATAGTAGCTCAATGTCGTTTTGAGAAATTGTTCATCGACTTTCTGGGCTAACTACCTCAATTCGGAAAAGGAAATACTTATGTCTTTGTCGTCGATGCCTTCTCTAAATTTAACTGGTTGTTCCCCCTGTGAGACTCGCAGACTGAAAAAGTTGTTTCTTCCCTCTTGAGCCATTTCAGGCTCATTTTAGGCCATTTTAGGCTCAATACACTCTAATGCCTAAATAAGTAGTGCAAGTTGTCATATTTGGCCTGAGCGAATTTCGGCAAAGTTATGGAAAATAACATTTTTGTTAGGAATGGAATTTTATGAAGATGAGACCTGGACTTCATATATTGCGTCATCATTGTTGGTTTCTTCATAGGATGTTATTTCTTCTCGGTGCTTGAGTATTTATTAGCGTATTAGAGAAGGGTTTGGTAAAAACATAACAAAACACGGACTAGATTGTTACTAGGAAGGGTGTATAATTAACCGTGATAGGCTGTGTGAGTATGGGTGCTGAGGAGTGAGATGTGCTTTGGTTTTTCTACATTATCAGTTTGTCTGCTAGGCTCGTTGTCATTTTCTGGTTAGAGATGGTAGTGATCACGTGTCTGTTTGCATGGTAATTTTATCTTGTGTTTGTGGCGTCCGATGATGGGTCCGTCTTAGTAAGGTATTTGTGTCTTCTCGCAGGCATGTATTTAGTTCAATTTCTTTATCATTATATGTGATTTTATTTTATATTATTTTGAGTTTAGTCTGTGATGGCATCTCATGGTGTGGGTCCACCATCTTGTTTCCCGCGTAGCCTGAGTTTTAATTATTTGGAAGTGTATTTAGTTTGTTTTATTTAATGCTGAGTCCATCTATTATGTAGTTGTGCCCTTTCCGTATCGTTTTATTTGTGATTTTATTTTGCTTTTGTCTTCTGTCCCCTGTGCTTACCTGAGAGAACTGCCCATTTCCCTTTGTGCATTGTTTTGATTTCTGATGTTAGTTATTTTTTCGGCCTAGCCAGCAATGACCCATCTTCAAGTCATGGGCGGGATTTGAAGATCTCTTTGGATTCTTTTAAAGTTTTAAATAATTTGTGTGTCTCGCCTTGTGGAGGAGCGAGCGTTAATTAAAGTATGTAAGTTATAGGGGATTGGTTATGCTTGTCTTAAAAGGTAGGTTATGTGCCTTAGGTATACATCAGTATGTTTTCGTTTGGGTAATGTTTGCCTGTTTGTTTAGAGCTTCTTATCACTTAATTTGTTTTGTAAGGAAAGAAATAATCTCAAGAACTAAGGTGTAAAGGAAAAGAAGCTTCAAGATCCTAAATTTGTATTTGTGATTCCGTCACTTTATTTTATTTTATTTTATTTTGTTGTTTGGCACACATACCCAATATTTAGTATGATTTTATTTTTGAATATACAGCATGCTTCCACAGTTAATATTGGTGTTCTCATTCCCTCAGTGCAAAGGCTTCTTAAATATTTTAAGAGGCTTTTGGGCCAGATTAGGTGGAGCACACAGAAATCAAAAGTCCATGGAGATTTCAAACACTAGGTGACTTGAAAATTAAGTTAAGTATACCGAAATTGACAGGAGAATAGTGAAGCCGCATGAGTATAGGTTATGGTCCGGATCTGAAGAGTAAGAGTAGAATAGAAAGTAGCTGCATTAGTTGCAGGTTAAGTTAAATAATTTCTAAAGTTGGCGGTATGAGCCTGTGGTCCTGTTATAGTCAGTGATTCAAGGAGTACCCTTGCCCTCATTTCTTGTAGTCGGAAGCAGCAATTGATTACCGATGCTTTTGTCCTCGTACTGTAGGAAGGAGTTACTCTTAGGCTGATGGGAAATTCCAGTCAGGTCACTGTGGCCGAAGATTTTTTTAGAATGTGCTGTGCTACTGTTTCTTTTTGTCATACAGTTATTGCTGTCTCTTTTGACCGAAGAGAACGCATCAGTAAGCGTAACTAGGTGCTAGGCTGATCGATTGCCGGTCGGGTCCATGATGGGAGTGAAAGTCATGTGACTTTTGAAGTTCTTGATGCTGCATTAAAACCCTAGTTGTAATCCCGATTTTGTCTATGTTGCTGTTGAAAAAGAGTTAATATTATACTACTGTTACTGTGTTTTTGAAGTTGCTCGACTAAAGTTATATTAATGGCTGCCATTTTCTCTTCATCAGTAAGTGAGAACAGGCTATGCTGATGGATCTCCTGTCGTGTCTATTGTAGGAGTGAGGCCCGCATTGACATTTAGGGATGCTGCTGCTTAAATCCTGATTTATGTAACCCTGATTATATCTGTGATTGAATTATTGCTGTAGAAGTGACAGTGTGATGTGTTCATCAGCAGAATGAGCAGTCTCTGGGAGGTGTCAAAGGAAGTCTGTCTTTACTTTCAGCTAGATTCTGAGAAGCAGTCGATGGCGAGGCCATTTCTATCCCGATTTGAACTTTATTTATGTTGTACTAACTAGGCTATGTCCTTATGTTTTCCAGTTCGATTGTGTCTTTTGTGTAATTTATTATAGATTAATTAATTTTATAATGACGTCCCATAAAGCTAAGGAAAATGGAATTAAGTTTCAATTGGAGAAATTCCATCATTTTGCCTAAGAAGTGAGTCAGTAACAGAAGTGAGACAGTAACAGAAGTGAGACAGTAACAGAAGTGAGACAGTAACCAAAATGAGAGATAAATGTAAAATCGAGAGAATTAAAAGTGGGGTAAAGTTGAAAATTGAAATGTAGCAGAAGAGAATTTTAGTGTTAAGTTGATCATTTGAATTGTATTTGTGTTCGCTCCTCCTTAGTATTTTCTGTATGAGTGCTATTTGAAAGTAAAAAGGTGATGTTTGATTGTATAAATTTGTTTGCTTCGCTCCTCGTAAAGTGTGTTCCTTTATCTATAAATTAAAGCCTTCATCAAGTTGTATTTGAGTGTAACAAACTGTGAGAAGTATATCTAAAAGGGAAGTTGTGTTAGGTCAAGTAAGAATTACCCAGCCTCGCTCCAAGTCAAGTTAAAGTATGTCTTGAAATTTGATCTACCTTTCAGGTATTTAGATAAATATAAAGGAATGAGTAATTATTATGAAAGAAGAAACAGAGAAGAAAGAAAATAAATGTAACCTATAGCAGGAAATTAATTTTGAAGAGAAGCAACTTGAGGGAATTAGAAATGAATAACATTATAAGTACGAGGGTCTTCATTTTGATTGTTGTCAGTTTTCTTCCCAGCCTTCTTATGTTTACAGAAGTCAGCTGACTGCCAGACACCATAGCATCCTGAAGCCGGGCACTGAACTTAAATCAGCTGGAGTGAGAGGCGATTCATTTGAAATGAGTCACCTGGTTAAGAGGGATGTTTCTCGCCTTTAAACATCCACTCGCAGCAATTGATATGGTGAGAAGCGGAACCATGAAAGGGAACTTGGACTTATGAGTTCGCGACCAGTCTGCCTGTATGGACACCAGTTTGCTTACTGCGATTCAGGTATTTGTAAACTATTGTTTTCCCTGCTCCAATGAGATATTTGCCCGCAAAGTTTTGTAAAGTTTTTCAGTTAGGCCGCCTCCGGACATCATAGTAAAGATGGTAATAACTTGGTCCCCAGCAGACTGAACAGTGATGAAATATGGGCAGGCCATATTTTAAGCCATGAAGGGGGAGATTGAGCCATTTCAGGCTCATTTTAGGCCATTTTAGGCTCAGAATATGTTCTAATGTCTAAAAAAGCCGCGCAAGTTGTCATATTCGAATGCGAATTTCGGCAAGGTTATGGAAAGCAAATTTTTGTTAGGTATGGAATTTTATGAAGATGAGACCTGGACTTCATATTATTGCGTCCAGGTCCAACGATTGAACAGTTCAGACACAACTCCTGCCGTATGCGCCCTAGAGTTGTCATGCAGAATGATGGGTGGATTGTCCACGAAGTGTCGTCATTTTCTTTTTAGAGCTGCTCGCAGATTGTTTTGCAAAACAAGAACGTTCTGGCTTGGAGGAACGGTATGTTTTAAGATCACACCATTCTAATCATGTTTTACAGGCAAACGACCGCTCTCTTCACACCATCAATAGATTAGGCAGTGCAAACGGGATCCAAATACTTACGCATCGCTGGGAACATCTTGTATGCAATGGTGGTGATTAGATCGAAGGTCTACAAAAGTTTGAAAGATGTGTGTATGCTATATGTGAAGAAATAAAATAGTTGTCACTACTAAAAATCAACCCATAGATGTGATTTTATTTTATATTATTTTTAGTTAGTCTGTGATGGCGTCTCATGGCGCGGGTCCGCCATCTTGTTTCCCGCGTTTCTGAGTTTTAATTCTTCGGTAGTGTATTTAGTTTGTTTTATTTATTGCTGAGTCAGTCTGTTATGTACCGTACTTTACGAACCATAAAACGCACTTTTTACTTTGAAAACATAGCCTTGAAAGTTGAGTGTATCTAATGGTTCGAAGTAAACTAAAAACATGAAAATAATGGTAAAAGTTGCCGGAATACCATAGTTATAAACAAGATGTTGTAAACAATAAGATAGTTACAAATTTTGGCACATCAATGCACTTGTCACAATCGTAAAATGAGGGTAGCTGGAAGCTAGGTATACAATAAAATAGAAAGGAATGTTGATTTGTTTTATATGAAGGGAGTTGTCGCCGCCGTGTGGTTTAAATTAAGCCAATGATCTCTAAACAGCCTCGATACGCGGAATTCAGAGTTAGAGGGTGTGAACGTATTTTCAGTCTTTCATGACAAATCAATTCAGTTGTTAAAACTTACGCGATACCACCTGTACAGAAGAGATTTTCGTACAACGCAGGTCTTGAGTTAGAAGTGATTTTCACTGATTCCATTGTACGAGGTTATAATTGTTTTTGGAATAAAGAATATTAATACCTTTAAATTTTTTGTTTAGAATCATATTAAATTTCTTCCCCTTAAATTTCCAACCTAAAATTAAGGTGCGTCTTATGGTCCGGAGCGTCTTATTGTGCGTAAAATACGGTAGTTGTGTCCATTTCCGTCTCGTTTTAATTATTATTTTGTTTTGGTTTTGTCTTCTGTCCCCTGTGCTTACTTGAGAGTACTAGCCATTAAACTTTGCTCATTCTTTTGGTGTCCTATGTTAGTTACTTTTTCGGCCTAGCCAGCAATGACCTATCTTCATGTCAATGTGCGGGATTTAAAGATGTCTTCAAATTTTTTAAGTTTTAAATTACTTGTGTGCAGTCTTGTGGCGGAGCGAGCGTTGATTAAAGTATAGGAGATTGGTTATGCTTGTCTTAAAAGGTAGGTTATGCGCCTTAGGTATACGTCAGTATGTTTTGGTTTGATTTATGTTTGCCTGTTTTTAGAGTTTTTTATTACTTTATGACCTTACTTATAATTGTTTCCCACCACACCATATAGCTCTGCCCAATATTATATTCAAGAACAGACTTAGAACGCGGATTCTCAATAATCCTATGTATGAAGTTAAAGAGTTTTTTAATGTTGATTTGTCTAGTATGTAAGTTATGTGTTTTTATATAATTATGTAATTTTTGTGTTTTTGTATATTGACGTAGCCTATTGTTATTTTACTTAATGGCTTAATAATAATAATAATAATGCTCTGAGTCAGGGCCCAATAATTGAGAAGGGGTTTCACAAAACTTAACATCTACAAAAATAAAAATTTCCAGGAGGGATATTTTCTTAATTAATTCACAAATTTAAAAAATTATTTTCGCAGCTAATATCAGTTTTGAGAAAAAGATATAAATCAAATATAGTATGGAAGTTTTACACATTTTTATAAGTAAATGTTGTCTCTAAATTAACCCTGAAAATAACAAATTTTCACAAAAAGTCAACATTTACTTACTTTTCTAATATATTTTAACTTGATAATCAAGATTTTCAAGAAAAATCTACTATTCTTTGACTTTTAAAGCAAATTGTGCTGCAAAAAGTAGTATAGTAAATACTTTTTTCTGTTGTATCATTGTATAATTTTGTCACACAATAGTACCAATAATAGTCATAGCAAGAACAATACATTTCAATGATTGGCACAATTTTATCATCCAATATGAAGCTTCTTCGTGAAGATTTAGTTAGTTCTCAATCTTTAAATACTAAATTGGTATTTAATATTTTCTAAATTCAAATTGTTGGGACTTATGAAATATTTATATTAATTATTTAGATTTTCCATTTCATTGTCTCTGTTTGCCTTTAATAACCATTTTGCTCTAGGTTTGTAAATAATACATAAGTATTTAGTATTTTCTAAATTAAAAATTATTGGGACTTATTAAGAAAATGTCATTACTTATTCAAATCTTCTATCTCATGTCCTGTATTTATCACTAATATCACTAATAGTATTTATTTGTCGGCTGCGGTGGTCTTGAGGTAGCGTGCCCGCCTCTAGATCCGAAGGTCGCGGGATCAAACCCGGCCGCAGTCGATGGGTCACGACGTAAAAATCCTGGGCACGGAGTCCTCCGGGAGGGACTTTAAGCTGGGAGGCCCGTGTCGTAGATTTACAGCACGTAAAAGAACTCCAAGCCTAAATTAGAGCCTCTGGACAAAATTTCTCGGCCCTTTCACGTCCAAGTAATACCTTAGTTTCCGGGCTAAGGGGCGATGGGCTTACCACCTGTAACAAAATTCACATCGGTAAACAGAAACCTCCAATTGGAGGCATTTCGCCCCAAATGGGGGCATAGGATTCGAGAGATAATCTTTATTTAGGTTTCAGTTTGTTTATATTCTATCCTAATTAATTATTTTCTAAATTAAATTGATTGGATAAGCAATTCTCTTTCTCTTATTTAGATTTTAAATTTTTTATTAATTCATTGACTCTATTCCGCCATTAACTGTTTTGGGTCTTTCATCATAATTATTAAATTATTATTAAATATTTTTTCACTATAACTGATTATAAGAACATATATTTCCGTCTCTACTTAGAAATTTGGTTATCTTGGTATCATCTAAAAGCCACCACAGTTGCCTTTTCAGTAATTATTTTCATTCTTAATTTTAACTAAATTATTCTTATTGGCTCTATGGTATCTATACTTTAGCATTCCAGATTTCGATTTGCAATTAGGGTGTAGCAGGTCATTTTCTGCTACGTCTCGTTTTGAAGTTTTTCAATCTGATAATTCCGCATTTGGCCGTTTCCGGTTGCGCGCTGCTATCGCTTTTCTTGTTCAGTTGGAGTTTAGCGACCGATGACAGTCGCTCGGCATTACCGAGGTACTGCTTAGTAAGTGTGGATTGGGCTTCTTGAGATGGCCAGGGGAGACGTGGAGGTTCAGGATATTTGTGAGTCTCAGGAAAATGTAGGGATATGCATTCTTAATTGGGCGATACATTCATTCTCTTATCTTCCTTCTCTGCGCAAATGTAAGTAAGCCTTGAAATATTCTTTTAATGATTCTTCTTTTCGATGTTTTGTTGCGGAGGGTTCAAAATCCTATAGTTGAAATCATGGTTCAGAACAACAAGGAAACCTTTCATTCTGTGATAAATGCTGTTAATTGCATCAGTTAATGTATGCAGTGAAATTCGTTGCGTTGATGTAAACGCCCATGAAACTTCCACAATCACGTACCGTGATCAGTGACCTTCAGACAAAATGGTATAAGTTCCTATGTGTGCATTGCGTGTAACTTGGACGTATTAAAATTAAATGCTTAGGTGCTGTTCCTGTTTAAAAAAAATACTCGTCGAGCTTTTATCACTCATTGTAAGGAAATAAAATTAAATATATGTTTCACAACAATATTCAGGTTAAAATTTGAGCATAATGGCAATGCTATTAATACCTTCTGCGACGAAGTTAGAGTTAGTCTAATTGTCTTGCCATTGTATAGAATTCTGTTATTTCTTATAAAATACTATATACAGATCATTTTGGGACAGCATCCTATTCTGTTATATTACGACTTAGCCTATTTCTGATGGATTCTTGCACAGGCTAGATTTTGTATTATACAGTCTCTGCTAGAAGTTTCAAAGTGCCTTATCCATAATTTGGAAATATATTTATGCTGGCAGAGTTCTGTTATACTTCTTGAGTAAATACCTTGAATCAGCATATTAACAAAAAGGGGTCGCATAGCCTATATATATTTCAGCTATCCATATTGCTCTTGTAAGACTTGCCTTTTTCTATTTGATTTCATTTAAGTTCTCGAACTTAAATTCTTAATGGTAATGTTTCATGCTTTCATGTATAGGACTATTTCATAATTTAATTGTTTACACATCTGAATAATTAAAAAAAAAAGCTATTGTATTCTTGTATTGGCATTGATAGATTTATGATGGCAGAGACTCTACAGTAAATTTTTATTACAGATTTAATATATCTTTTCAGAGTAGTGAAAATAAGGGATTGCATTAAGTACGATTGTGGGTATTCAACTTTTGTAGAACAGATTTTGATATAAGGAACATTACCTTTTGAAAGCATAAGTTACAGGTAGTGCACGTTGGCCTACGTTTTTAGAAATTGTATAGTGTAACTAAATCTGAAGGCTGGCATTAGGCATGATATTCACAGTAGGTGAAGTACATGTTATTGTGTGATATTTTTATTCAAGGTTAGCTTATTTTAGGGAGTTATTTTGTAATGAAGCAAATAGCTGCGTGTCAAATAGACGGTAGGAAACCATTCCTAAACAAAGGAAGGGTTGGGGAGACCTCAACTAATCGATATTGAACACTTTCATGATTATCGCTACTGCCCTGAATTTATTTGAATTACAGAAAAAGGAGAAGTGCGCATGCGTGGACGGCGAATCGACGGGAGAGGAGTTGAACCTGAAAAACGGTTAGTGAGAACGTGTCTGACTACGAGAGAGGAAGGTTGAAGAGAGAGAAGTGAGGAGACGAGACTGGAATGTGGGACAGCGGTGGAGGCGCCCTGGCATGATGGTTTGTCAGACTTTCATCTAATGAAATTCTGAATGGGAATTTCACTGACGCGACTATATGGAGATAGTCGTTAGTTGGAAGAACACATCACGTCAGCCGGTACGAGAGACCGCTACAGCGAACACCAGCTGTGGAAAGAAGAGTGGGTCACGACTGCTTAGTCTGGAATAAAGGAAGATGTGGACATCAGGAAGTAGATGGAAACAACACAGGATCAGAGGATAAGTTGGTCACCACCCGTTGAGTATAATCACATAAACATTTTTTTGTTTTGGGAAGTGGGAAAATTTTGAGGCATTGTTTTTTAAAGCCTGTTTCTAAGAAATGTGTGGCGACTAGACGCCGTAATGAATGATAAAGAGTAGGGTTAGAAGTATAGATGTGATTAGTCTAGAGTGAGGTAATAAAGTACAGTAATCCAATCAGTTTCCATTTCTGGTCTAAGTTAATTACAAAAAGAGCAGTTAAGGAAGTAACCGCTGAATAGTAAAGATAAATCTCTATACTTTGGGTTTCTATGGGTGATGTCCCACGAATGAATACATAGCTCGGGGCAATTGGTGATGCTCATACAAACTTTGTTTTTATAAGACAGGACGCGAGGGGAGTAAGGAAGAAGGGTAATAGGGGCTTACTTAGTATTGCTTACGAGGGCCTCTCCTACTTGGGTTTCGTTCAGGTGACAGGTGATTATCTATAAGTGGATTTCCTGCTGGCCTGTAATGTTGAGTTGTTTTTTTTTAAAGAGATTTATCGAAGAGTGGGAATCGTATGGAATATGGTAGAAGGAGATAAGAATGTGAATATTGAGAGGCAGAAGAGGGCCTATGAGTAGCAGTAAATTAGGCGCATACCATTGGAAAATTTACATGTTAGGATAGAAGCAGAAGTTCACTCAAGGGTTATAAAGAGAGTTACTGACCTGGGGCGTGAGTTAGTTTCAGTTAGAATTCTAGGGAATTTAGAAACAGGAAAATTGGGTTCCCATGGTGGAGGGTAGTAACCTGAAAAGTATGGAAACCAGAGTAACATAAAGTAGGTAAATTAGAGCAATGGTATAAACTGAAAGGGAACTCTACTTAATGAGAAAGGAGTTAAAAGATAACAAATAATAACTGGTTAGATTAGAAAGAGGAGAATTGGTAATTTTGGGTAGTGAATAGATGATAAGTGGTTCAGTAGCCCGTACTAGAGATTACCCCAGGAGAAATAAGGTGAGGTGAGGGAGCGCCGGAAGTGTCCCAAATAAAGTAAATATAGATCTAGTAGTTGGCAAAGCCTATACTGGTGGAGTATAAAAAGATTTATGAGAATTTGTGAAAGTCATCTGTGTTGGAGGCGAACAACGGCCCCACGTGCCTCTAGGAGAGAGTGTCAGGGACCTCTGACATCGATTGTCAAAATTGTATTTTTGTTTGCGGCCCATTAATATTTTCCCGGTTGCAGGAGGGGAGTCAGATTGTTTGTAACTCAAGATCTAGACGCCGCCCCTGTATCGGTGGTCTATCGCCACAGTCACTCTGTGGGTATAGGCCTAAACTTCCGTTTCTTTCTTCATAACACTGTCTTTCCTATTTATCTTTGAGTACAATTCTTCATGGACTAAAATGACTAGTGGACTGGTATAGGAGAAATAGGTGGGATCATTGAGTATAATATGTCGAGTTAATGACTGAATTATGAATTGAAAAACTTTATTTATTCGGAAGAAAGTACAATATATATATATTGAAATGTTTTGAAATTGCAAATGGAAAAGATTACGCAAGTTAGTAGTAAATTATAAGGGTAATGTGAGACGTTCTAGTAGACACCTGGAAATAAAGAAAGAAAAGAGATTAAAGTAATTAATTAGGAATTTGTCTTGTAGAACAAGGAACACATTCATACAGTTAAACTGGGCATACTAACCTTGCAGATGGGAACTGAATATTATTCTTCCCAATAAAAGTGTTGAATGGTTAATGTTGTTCAGATCGGGTGACCTGAAGATTTTAAAGATGAGTAGTTGTTAAAAAGGGGAAAACCCAAGAGCAAATGTAATTTATTGTAAATCAGATTGTTATTGTTGAAAAAAAAAGAAACAAAAATATTAAATAAATTATGGTTATTGTTATGCAAAGTAAATTATCGTGAAGTTCAGATTTTTGACCCCTATCCTTGTAATGGTTTGAGAGCCACTGATTTTTGGGCTAAGTTACATATTTTGGTAATGGTCATTGTAAAGAAAAAAAGAAATAGAGTGGAGTAGTATAATAATAAAAGGACAGAGCCGAACCCATTCCCATCTCCACTGTTAAATTAAAAAGCTAGCCGAGAGGCCTGTAGGTACATAGCCTGTGTATCTATAAATTTAATTTGTGACTGGACTGATGCAAAATAAAAAGAAGAGAGAAGAGTATTGATGATGGCGCCCTTAATATAAATGTTCATCAATATTATCAAACTTGGTAAATTGTTAAAAGAAAGAGAGAGTAAACTGGGTGTAGGAAATTTGCAATCACCCGGTAGAGGAGGTAACTGTGCTGAACGTTGGAATGTGGATTACGTGTGCCGTGTTATGATGGCATAATAGGCATATAAGTAACATTGTTGTGTAGGAGTTCACTAAACTTATGTACTACGATTGTGAGTAATCAAAGAGACTAGGGAACTTCATAGCATACAGTAAGAAGGTCCGTCACAGAGTTTTGGCGCCCATAGCGTGGGGCTGAATAGTGTTAAAACGAAACAATAGAAATTTAGGGCTTGGTTAATATAAAAAAAAAGGAGCATAGTTTGATATCCTATACGTGTGGCTTTAGGAGAAATTTGAGGTCGTAGTGGTTGCCCAACGTTACCGATTTTGACGATAGCAGATATAGAGGTTACAGAGATTATAGAGCCTATTACGTGAAAGAAATTTGGGAGTTGGGTTAGTATAACTTGAAATTTATTTTCAAAAATAATAACGTATTTTTGGGAGAAGAATAATGACTGTTGACAAATTAAGGACGTCTATAGATGACTAAGACAGACGACTGAACTATTGTGTTCTAATCTTTTTTTTTTCAGTCAGTGGAATTGTTAATATATAAATATGGCCACTTACGTTGATCCGTATGCACAAATAAGAGCAGCTGAGTTAACCCAAGCTATTAGGAAGTTGAGAAAGGCGGATCTGGAGGCAGAATGTGATAGAGTTAAGTTACCGATCACAGGTACCAGGGATGAGTTAAGACAACGCTTGTTAGATTATGCCCGCAAGAACCCTCAGTCATTTCAAGTGCTAATTACGGCTTTTGCTCTGAGTCAGGAAGTTTTGCAAGAAGACTTAGTTGAACATAATATAACGGTTCCACAAGATTCATATGGAGATGTAGTGTACACATGGGTTAAGTTAATGCGTAGGAAGGCCATGGCGATAGCTGATTCAGAAGAAGTTGTACCAGTAATACCATCGTTTACAATTCAGTTAGAGCCGCATAAACCAAATATTTTGGATCTGGTTCGTAAATGGAACATTAAATTCAAACCTGGGGATAGCATTTACTTATTTTTGGAGAGATTGGAAGATTTAAAACAAAGTTCTAAGTTACAGGGTGTAGAGTTATTGTCAGTATTACCCGAAATTTTACAAGAGTCAGCTTTACTTTGGTACAGGAACAGATTAACAGATTGGCCTACATGGGAAGCTTTTTTGAAAGAATTTAGAGAATATTATTTGCCTATTGATGAGGAAGACTCGCTTTTGGATGAGATTAGACAAAGAACGCAAGGTCTTAAAGAATCGATTTTTGATTATGTTAATGCTATTCAAACGTTAATGAGGAGGCTGAGTACTCCAATGAGTCCTCAACAAATGATGAAGAGTGTTATCAAAAATTTGCGTCCTGACGTAAAATTGTACATTAGACCTGCAGAGATTCAAACTATAACAGATTTAATACGTGTAGGTAGACAGTATGAACAAATATTGTTAGATTCTGAGAGATATATTCCTCCTCCAACGCAGGTTAGAGCTACAATCAAAGAAACGGCTTATAAACCGCAGAGACAAGTTGTTATACCTTCAGTTCATACAGCGTTAGGAATTCAGGGAAAACAGGAACTTCCATCGTCCGAGTTACAAAAGAAACCCAATGTTAGTTTTTCTGCAAAGACGTGGGATAAAGAACGAAATTCAAGTCATGTAAATAATTCTAGGATGGTTAAAGCAATAGAAAATAAAGAGAGACAGGATGAGTTGGGGGAAAATGGTAAAAACACCACTTTGCATTTTTCAAATAACCAGCGATGTTGGAACTGTGATAAAATAGGACATAGGCAGTTCGAGTGAAAGGCACCTCGTAGAGTTACTCCACGCACTACGATTAAATGTTATAATTGTAATAAGCTTGGACATAGGTCTATTGATTGTAGGATGCCCCAAGAAAGAAAAGTTAGGCCTACAAATTCTTTATGACAATTAACTAAAAATCAGGCTTGTGTGATGTTAAATATAAACCCTACAGATTTAGTTAATGGAGACAGATGTTTTGTTGAAATTTTGTTGGAGGATATTACATTTATTGCTTTAATAGATTCAGGTTCAGATAAAACTTATGTGGGAGAGAAAGGTGATTTTTTGTGTAAAATGTTAGATTTATCAGTAGAAGAATCTGAAGTTAGGGTAGTGCAACTAGCAGATAAAACTTATAGTTCTATAACAGGAGAGAGAACTTTTGAGATGAAATTGCAGGATAGGATCTTTCAGATAAAATGTAAAATTACGCCAAATTTAGCAGTAGATATGATTCTGGGCATGGACGTTTTGAAACAAATTGGGTTAGTAGTAGATTTGCAAGATGGGACTTGGTATTTCAAAGATGAACCGACAAAAATTTTTCAATTTGTTAAGGCTATAGACTTGAAAGAAGAAGATCAACTACATAATATTCTTACTTTACCTACATCTCAGGAAAGGGACAAATTAAATATATTTTTGGAAAATCAGTTACAGAAATTTGATCAGTGTACTGGACTTACAGATTTGATTTCTCATGTTATTGATACAGGCGATGCGAAACCTATAAAACAAAGATATTATCCAGTATCACCCATTCTTGAAAAAGTTATACACGCTGAAATAGATAAAATGTTATTGGAAAAAGTTATAGAACCTTCAAATTCACCTTGGTCTTCTCCGGTAGTTATGGTCAAGAAACCAGATCGAACATGGAGGTTTTGCGTAGATTTCAGAAAAGTAAATAAATGTACTAAAAGAGATAGTTATCCTTTGCCATACATTGAACATGTTTTGAGTAAGTTACGACATGCTAGGTATATCAGTACAATAGATTTGAAAAATGGGTATTGGCAAGTTCCATTAGATGAAGCAAGTAAAGAAAAAACAGCATTTACCGTACCTGATAGAGGATTGTATCAGTTTCGAGTTATGCCGTTTGGAATCCATAACGCACCAGCCTCATTTCAAAGATTAGTTGATACTATATTAAGAGAAGAGATAGGAGAGAAATGTTTTTGTTATTTGGATGATATAGTACTTATTAGCGAGACATTTGATGAACATTTGTCCTTGTTAGAAAAAGTCTTAGAGAAATTAAGAAAAGCTAACCTGAAAATTAATAGAGAAAAATCAAAGTTTTGCAGAGGTGAATTAAAATATTTGGGTCATATCATTACTCCATTAGGAATTGCTGTAGATTCAGATAAAATCTCGTGTATCCTTGAGTATCCAGCCCCTACAAAAGTCAAGGAAGTACGAGCATTTTTAGGATTGGCTTCTTGGTACCGACGATTCATTCCATTTTTTTCTGAAGTTGTAAAGCCCCTCACTGCACTTCTGAAAAAGAATCAGAAATGGCGTTGGACTAAGGAATGTCAGGAATCTTTTGAGGAGTTAAAATCGAAATTATCTAGTAGTCCTATATTAACTTGTCCAGATTATACTAAACCCCTAGTACTACAGACCGACGCTAGTTTTTCAGGACTAGGAGCAGCATTAATTCAGACAGGAGAGGAAGGAGAGGAAAAAGTGATAGCTTATGCTAGTAGAACTTTAACGGTAGGTGAACAAAAGTGGGCAATAGTCGAGAAGGAATTGTTAGCTATATTGTGGGCAGTTCAAAAGTTTCGTCCTTATTTGGAAGGTTATCATTTTAAAGTATATACTGATCACTTTGCTCTGAAATGGTTAAATACATTACAGAATCCGACCGGACGATTAGCAAGGTGGAGTTTATTGCTCCAAGAGTATGATTTTGAAGTAATACATAGGCCTGGTAGATTACAAAAAGTTTCGGATGCTTTATCTAGAATACACGAAGGGAAAGTTCAAGAGAAAACGGTAGAGGAAGAATTTTGCCTCTTGTTGACTAATAACTCTGAAGTAGTGGAATGGGAAAATATACAAGATGCTTGGTATATTAAGCGGAAAGCGCAAGTACAGAGTAAACCTAAATTTTGGCCAGATTGGAAGGTCGTAGATGGGAAGTTGTACCATTTAAGATTAGATCAGTTAGAACAAACTTTAGAGGGAACAGTGAATAGGTGGAAATTAGTTATACCGCAAGATTATAGGATTAAAGTATTGCAGGAATGTCATGATGCACCTACTGCAGGGCATATGGGGATAGCTAAAACTTTCTTTAGAATAGCGAACAAGTATTATTGGCCGGGAATCTTTAGAGATGTTGCTAAGTATGTTACTGCTTGTGAAATATGTCAAAGACAGAAAGTGTTACAAACGGCTCAAGCAGGACCAATGCATTTTTACCAGAAAGAGAAACCTTGGATGACTGTAGCTACTGATTTGTTGGGACCGTATCCACGTTCCAAGAAAGGAAATAGATATGTAGTGGTATTTCAAGACACCTTTACAAAATATATAGAATGTAAAGCGTTAAGGAAAGCAACCAGTAGAGCAGTTACGGAAGCATTTTATGAATTGATTATCCTTCAATGGGGAATTCCGGGATATTTGCTGATGGATAATGGACCGCAATATACTAGTAAATTAATGCGTGGGATAGCTAAAGCTTTTAATATAACTCCTTGTTATTTACCTGTATATTCGCCACAAGGAAATCCGGTAGAAATAGTTAATAGAGTATTGAAAACCATGATTTCCAGTTACATTCAAAAGGATCAAACAGTTTGGGACGTGTATTTGAGAGAATTTAATTTTGCTATAAATACGGCTAAGCATAGTTCCACTGGATGCACTCCTTATATGCTAAATTATGGGAAAGAGCCTGAAATTATCAGCAGAATTGAGAGGGTAGAAAATCAACAAATACAGAAAGAAATTCCAAAGCTTTGGATAGAAAGATTTGATAAATTAAAAACGGTACGTCTAATGGTCAGACATAACTTAGAAACTGCTTATAAGAATTCAAGTCATTATTATAATCTTCGGAGGAGAGAGGTGAGATTTTGTCCAGGGGATCTTGTGTTAAGAAGAAACTTTAAATTAAGTGATGCCTCACAAGCTTATGCAGCAGGCTTAAGTGCAAAGTTCGTCGGCCCCTATATTATAAAGAAAAAGCTTAGCGAAAATAGTTACGAGCTGACGAACCGTTTTGGTAAACAGTTGGGGAAGTGGCACGTCAAAGACTTGAAACCCTTTGTACCTGGATAAATGATCTTTAAGGCTGGTGAACCAAACACACACAAAAAAAAAGAATGTGAACAGTGTTAACATTATTTTTTTTATGGTGAGTGTGGGAAGAACTTCCCAAAACAAACCCCTCATATGTACAGGGTGGGATTATTTAGGCTATTTCCTTAAACCAAAGCTCACTAATTATTTGTAGAATATTGTGACCCATTTTCTCTGTTGTTTTCATTAGGATTTTTAGTCAGTGGTAAATGAATATTTGCATTTAAATTTATAAATTAATTTGATATAGTATCTATGTTTAAAATTTTCTCATTCATATTTTGGATAACCAAATTTTGATTATAGTTTCCCAGATCATTGAGATTGTGAGTTTGTTAGTTCTGAACATTTTTAAAATTCATATTTTGGATTTAATGAATTAATTATAATTTTCCAGATCATTGAGATTTTTATTTTGTTCTGTAAAGTAATTTTCAATAATTTACAGTAATTCTTACTGAACTGTTTCTAATTGCTATTTTGGACTTAATAAAATTGATAATAGTTTCCCAGATCTTTGAGATTGTGAGTTTCTTCAGTAGAGACATTTTCAATAATTTACAGTAATTCTTCTGAACCTTTTCTACTTCATATGTTGGATTTAATAAATTAATCATAATTTTCCTGAATACGACATCTGGATGACATGAAAGATGGGAAGAGATAAAGCAGATTGAAGGACGAAGCTGGAGATAGGGAACACTGGCGTCAGAAATTATCCGTACGAAGATAATAATATCACTTATTGTTGTTGACATTTGTGATGAGCCATTGCTGTTAAAGGTGTTGAATTTGTCTGAATTTTGTATGTTTTCTGTTCTTGACTGTAATCTGGATCTCACACTCCTCAGGCTGATTGGTAACGAGGGACCTTTAGGATAATCGGTCCTCTTCATGCTTCCTTGTGTCATTCCTGTAGTTTCAGGTTAGATGTAAGAGTAGTTTGGTGAAGTATTGTGGAGTGTAGAGCTTTTCAGATTCTTATTTCGTGATTTTTAAAAAGCGTATATTTATAAGCATAACATCCACCAATGCTTCAAGATCTTACGCAGACTGAGGAGAATGCGGGTCAGGGGCTGAGTTTATATGTAAGAATATTTATTTTACTGTGCTATTGTCACTTGCTACTGTGCGATACTGTGAGCAAAAACATATTAATTTTAAAATGTATGTTTTTGTCCCTAATCAACACCATCTTTTCGTGTATAGGATTGCGGCTCAGGGGATGAGCCCCTATGGGCTCGCGCACGTAGGCCGCATGGGCGGGCCCATTGTGCACGGAATGATTTGCATGTCCTAAGGCCCCCAGGCAACACACTATACCACGAGCCCGCACGGAGCTCCCCGACATCCAACAAGGACCAGGTACTCCTATACAAGAGCCCCATGTGCACCTCAAACCCTGGGCCCCTCTAATCAAGAGCCCAAGAGGCAGAGTACACCACTAGCAATTCTCAGACCACAAGCAACGGGGCAGGACGCGGGAGGCCCTAGCAGAGTCTGCTGCAGGAGCTGGCCCGAAAACCAGTAAAGGGGAACGGGATGATATTCAGGGGGGAAATGAAGTTGAAGTGGAGTGTGTTGGTGGAAAGGATGAAAGGGGCAAACGAGAGGATCCCCAAGAAAAACCTCCAAAGTCACGGCTTCATCCTCCACTAATGACACGCCTGCCTGCCTCGGGATTTGAACTATCGCTGACTGACTGCCAGGGAGTAACCGACGAAGCACTGGACATAAACAGGTAGAGTAAGATTACTTCCACAAAGTCTCTGGGTTTTTACGCATATACTTTAGGAGCGAGTCTCACCGTTCCTAGAGTTCCTGCCTAGGGGAAGTAGCTGCTCCCTGATTGGCTCAGCTCTTCTATCCCACTCCACGTGTTGTCTGTCTCTGTCTCGCTGCGGCATTATCCTTCCACTCAACTATTATAGTATTTTATACGACTGGCAACGTGCTGCATGATCTTCACTCTGTGCTCAACAGTAGCTAAGTGATCTTACGCGCATGCGAGTCTGCGCCAGCTGGTAACGAGAAGCTCGCTGGCTGGGTTAGTCTTCAAGGTTCGAGACTTTGTGGAAGTAATCGTACTTTACGTTCTAGTGAAAAAGCTGGCATCCTTACTTCAATCTTACCTATAAAATTCCTTATCCACTATTCTGTAACTAGCCGGCGCGGTTGCTCATGCTTTAGCGCGAGAGCCTGGCATGCTAGCGGCACTGAGTTCAAATCTCGGGGCCGCCGGGTGTGTCATTCGTGGTGGACGAAGCCGTGCCTTGGGGGTTTTCTTTCGGGGTTCTCCCGTTTCCCTTTTCGTTCCATCAACATTCGCCACTTCATCTCACCTTTCCCCCTATTCCTCCTCATCCCGTTTCCACTTCTGGTATCGGGTCTGCTTCGGCAGTCAGCGCCCTTTGGGGGCCTCTCCCGTTCTCCCCGCTGCTTGTGGTCATGAGGATGTTGGTGGTGTGTGTCGTGGACCTTTCGGGGGCTCCGGTTGGAGGGACCGAAGGGGTGGCACACACGTTGCATGGTAATAAGGCTCGTTGGATGTAGGGGGCTCCGGGAGCCTGCGGGGGGATCTGAGGATCCGGGGCGGCCTGTGGGCACGCAACTCATCCCATTCTGGAGGTAGGTACAATAAGCCCTTGCGGCTTCGGTGCTTAGGGGTCTTTCCCCCACCGCCTCCCGCCTTAAGGGCTCGTATCCAATTGTGTAACTACCAACCACTCCTTCACCTGGTGATTTATGTCTTGTCATGAATTATCCATAATCATTATCATCTCCACTACGACGAACGGTTACAGATAACAAGTTGTATTTCTGGCCTAATAAAAAATTCGTCTATCAAATAGTATTTTAATTTCGTCAACGTAGGGCGTGCTGTAGCTCCTCAGCTTTAAGGACCAACCGTTCCTAATCCTATGCTTATATCTTCAAAACATCAGCAAATAAAAGCGCATATTATACATGATAACACGATACATATGGGTCCTATAATCAACTATAACCAACTATTAGGCTACGTTTCGAAAGGTTTCGTTATCTATATAAATGAATTTGCAATGTTTCAACATTATTTCTAACTAAATGTTAAATAACCATTTATTTGGGAGTGAATAATCACTAAAGATAAGATTTCCACGCAAAAGCATGTTTTATAAGCTTGTTACAGTTCTCGAGCTTGCTAAATATCTGTTATGTTTCATAACTTCATTCAAAATAAGTACACTTTTTCTGTCCATATTTGCACATTTTGACCTTCTTGTGAACAACTTGATGCATAATGCATGTTTTGGGGGGATTTTAGGTTAATAAAGCATATTTTGAAGTTTATCTTGCATATTATGTTAATTTTTATAATTTCAGTACATATTTTATTAAATCTTTTAATACTGCGTTTTGGATCTGCACATGGGGATGCTGGTATGGCAGCTAAAGTTAAACTGGACAAAGATATCAATGGAACTCCTGATTATGAAATCCTTTTATGTGTTCCATAAAAGAATTTGTTGTGAAAATGTTGAAAACAAAACAAAAATTGGTTTCACATTGTCTCGAATAGCCTATCACAAATTAAGTTTGCTCCTATTGCTTCTTGTGAGTAGAAAAATCATTTTCTGCGTACAAAAACATTTTGGCAAATACACGTATGAACTTGATTACTGAAAATTTGGAAAGACTGTCGGCAATAACCTAATTGTGCCACTAAAAAAAATGTAACTTATAATTTTGTTAGTGCATATTCCTAGTGTTTTTTTATTCATTGTACATATTTGGTCCCTTAACCATGAATGCATGAAAGCAAGCATATTTTAAGATTTGATAGTGGATGGAAATCCTGTCTATTAACCACAATTTCTGATCTTCAGTTTTCGTTATTGCCTGTCTATTGCGGCCTCGTCAACATCCAGATAACTTATTGACGAATGTTCGTATTCTGAATCGAACACTCTCAAGGTTTTAGGCTACAACTATTCATTTGCATAGCAATAAATAATAGGAGGTTTATTAAAGGCAAAATGAAAACATCTCACTTAATATCGATTTACGGAAGATTGTACAAGTCAATCGCTTAGTAAGCCTATAATATTTATTGGTTATCTGCATGAAACAGTGTTGATCATGTTACCCAGAGGTACCCGAATTCAAGATTTGGGATTCTACAATGAACCCCCAAAATAAAAATAAAATAATTAATATTGAAATCCCTATAATATATAATCTACACTATAAGGAGTTACTACATCATAAGACCAATGATTTTATCTACTTTTCAAGAAAAGCACACTGTTTTACGCAAGAGAATACCACACTTTCAGGATAGTGAAAAATACATCTAATGAATCATAATAAATAAATGCGGGGCACTAAAGTTTATAATGGCAGCATTATTAATTTGAGGATATAGCCTAGTAGGATTCCGAAGACAAATCGACGAGAGCTCTGTCTTGTTTTGGACATTTTTTAGGTTAGTCTCTTAGAGTTAATGAATAGGGAAAAAGCTATTAATCAAATCTCGAACAACGCATCCTTTAGTTCGTGACATGCAAATTTCGAGGAGTGCCTTGAAGTACCTGACACTGAGAAGAGGAAGTATGCCATTCCCGTGCTGACCTCGTCATAAGCCAGGTGCTATGGGATTGATTTTATGACGCGCACTTCCCTTTGAACTACAACTCTGATGAGTAAACTTTATGCACAACACGTCACCATTTAGAGCAATTCAATTCAAATGCAACACTAGTATGAAACGCCGCTGTCGACTCAGTGGTATAGGCCTAATACTAAGAAAAATTTTCTTCGTTTCATACAGTTGACCTCAGTTTGTGCTCGGCAATTTTCTCAAGCTGGATATAACAGCACTATTGTTCACAGTATACTTCGAGTTATTTTGTAAGTTACTACAAGGAAACGTTCCTTATGAACTATCTTTTACCCTAAGATTGGCAACATTTGGAAACAAGTTCTTTGGTTGTTACGTTATGATTTTTTAATTTTCTTCTTTCTATTATTTCTTGTATTTATATATTTCATATATATTTGTTATGTTATCGTTTACAGTATTGTTTTCACCTTATACCGTCAAACATAAAACTTCATATGATACCCTTACATGGTAGGCCTAAAGGTCTAAAATAACTCATCTAATAAAATAGTAGAGAATACACTCGTTAGGAAGTTCAGGTTATAGCACTGAAATATAATTAAAACGTTAAAAATCTTGCGTTTCTATGTAAGGCCCTTCTTCATTGATATTAAAACTGATAACCATGCAATGATTGCAATGATTTACCTAATAGGCCATCTTCAATCCTATAAAAATTACATTTAAATTTTAGTATATACATTAAGAGCCATTTCACGAAAGATCGTGTGGCATTGTAGCTGGCCGACCTAATTGGTTTGGAAACCTTGGTAATTTTATATTTCATCCAGGAAGGTATATGTAATGATGAATAGACTGACTGTATGTTATTCTTGTGGCGGTCCCATTCTTGGCGGAAATAACCGTTCTCAGAGTAAGAACAAAAAATAATAATTCGCTTCTATTTCATGACAATGGATGAATATATTCGTTTCCTAAATTTATAAAATACAATTACACGAACTATGTTCTCTGTATTGCAAAAATAAATTTAATCTGGAGGTACTGGGTTCAGTTTTCATTCCAAAATCAATTGAGAATTTTTATAGTTGCACAAGTTATGAAACATGATGACAACTGCTTTTCATTTTAGTCCTATAAACTTTCAAAACCGTTGTTTGTATTCATAAGTTTACAGGTATTCAACGAATTACAAACATTTTCTTTAAAAGGCCATATATTTTTTTAAATTATCTGTTAATAATAAAAAAATTTCTTCATAGTTTGAAACTATATTCCTGTTTATAATATGTGGCAATTCTTTTTTATGGATGTGTGAGTATAATTGGTGAAATGGTATAGGCCTAATACGATTTACCGTAACTGGGGCATTACTGTTTACATGCAATGCTAAATGTGCGATACTTTTAATAAATAATGTTTCGTATTTACATTTTCAAATCGTCAAACAGTAAGAAAAGTAAATCAATATTATGACCTGCATAGTCAAAATTTCATTAGGGGATAAATTTCTTGAGAGCCAGACCGTGATTCGTTGCAATAGATCCAGGTTCAATATATAAATTATATTCAGAAGCTAAATAGCAGGATGGTCTATTTGTTGCACTGTATATTTGATTGAATATAATCATAAATGTACCATCGTAAATCCAAGACAATATTACTTGAAGTAGGTAAGAGTTTATTTGCAATGAAAAATGTGCCGGTATTCATACTGTCCCATTATAAAGAAATCAAGAGCTAATTTTAAAAGAAAGTCTCTATTTTAAAAACTGACACTAAGAAAACTAAAGAATAATATCAACATGATGTTAGCCATTGAGTTCTTATGTAGAAATAGGCCCATGCGAAGCTGTGAGCTAAAACATATTAATTTTAAAATGTACGAGTATGTTTTTGTCCCTATTCAACGCCATAGTCTCTCTTTTTGTGGACTGGATTGCGGCTCAGGGCCTGAGCCCTTACGAACTCGCGCACGTAGGTCGCATTGGTGGGCCCATTGTGCACCCCCTAGGAGACGGAATTATGTATATGCCCTAACGTCCTCCAGTCAACAGACTCCACCATGAGCCCCCATGGAGCTCCCCTGCATCCAACGAGGACCGTTCTACACAAGAGCCCCATGGGCGCGGCACACCCTTACGTGCGCCTCATACCCTGGGTCCCTCTAATCAAGAGCCCCAGATAAACGGTACACCACCAGCAACTCTCGGACAACAAACAACGGGCAGGACGTGGGAAGCCCATAGCAGAGTTTGCAGAAGGAGGTGGCCCGAAAACCAGTAAAGGGGAAAGCAAGTTGAAGTGGAGAGTGTTGGTGGAATGAATGAAAGGGGAAACGGGAGGATCCAGAGAAGAAAACTTAAAGTCACGGCTTCATCCACCACACCCACCTGCCTCGAGATTTCAACCTGGGACCGCTTGCATGAGCCACCGTGACGGCCAAATTCCCATCACCCTTGGGTCAGAGATCTCGCATAAAGGTCAAGGGGATTCCTCTCACAACTATATATATATATATATATATACTCACTTAACTTGTGCTCTATCTTAAAAGGAACAATAAAACTTTTCATTCCACACCGCGACATTAGTAAGAACATAGCTGAGAAATCCATCAAAGTAATTCAGTTAAACCCGAGTAATAAGTCAAAATAAGCCTATAATAAAAGTAGGTGCGGATAAAATTGATAACCTAATCCTCTGCTGAAGTTAATTAATTAGACAACAAGCCTATAAAGAGGTTATCTGATTTTGGCAGACCTAGCATAAGAGAGAGTTTACAAGCAGTCAATATACTCTAGCATGCACTTGGCGTATCGATAATGTATGCAGCGGTAGAAGAAGGTGAGGAAGATATCAAAGGGAAGAAAATAGAAATAGATGAGGAATAGGAGAAAAATAAAAGTACACAAGTAGAAGTAGGAGAAGAAAGAATCCTGATTTATGAGTCAGGGTGTTTCGCTAACTCAAATTATGTAGCCTATAAAGGATTCTTAAGGTCGATTATCCCATATTGGGCCGGAAAAAGACCGTGCTCCGACGTCGTGTCATGACGTCTGGAATCGCTAAACGGTATTACATGGTTTTCTGAGAATATGAAAATTAAGTATAATTTTTAGTGGTTCTTCATGGAGTGAAACTTACGAAAATGCCAACAAAGGTATAAATCTTGTTAAATCTTGGCTGGATTTTAATTTACTTTCCTTAAATGTTGAGAAAACTACGCTAGTTCCTTTCGCTTTAACAGCTACCGGTATGCAACAATTAAAAGTAAGTAAAAATTTAAGCTTAAAAATACACAATTCAGGTTGCCGTATTAATAGCTGCACTTGTCCCTCCTTAAGTGAATCAAATCAAGTGAAATATCTAGGCATCATAATTGATCGACATTTAAGATGGGACAAGTACATTGAATATTTATGCAATAGGCTACGTAAAGTCATTTATAAATTCGTTATTCTCCGTTCATGTTTACCAGCTCATGTTTTACGTACGATTTATTTAGCCCTAATTCATTCTATTATTCAATATGGCATAATTGGGTGGGGAGGAGTTGCAAAAACGATCCTCAGCCCTTTGCTTTGTCTTCAAAAACGCATCATAAAGATTTGTTTACCTAAGCCTCCTGACTATTCGTCCAAATTATTATTTTCTGAATTTAACGTTTTCACCATAGACCAAATTTACAAGTATGTCATACTGAATTATTTTCATAAACATCGTGACAATTACAAGTCAGAATCTCACGTATATAACACGCGAAGGAATCAATTTAATTTATTACTTGAACCGAAAAATGTTACAACTGCTGGAGCTAAGCACTGTTCAAGTTTTGGCCCAAGACTATTCAATTCATTTATTACCAACCATCCTGATCTAAATAGCTTAAACAACAAACAATTTAGGTCTAAAGTTAGAAAATGTATATAATTATTTGTTGGAGAAAGCTAAGGGTTCTACTAGCATTAGTTTACATGTCTAGTAACAGTGCATATTCAAATGTTCCGCTCAGTGCATTTCCCTCTCTCAGCGCATTGATATTAGTGTAAGTCCGCCCTTTTCTTTGTGAATCCCCGTTTAGCGACAGGTGCAGGCTTAGCATCAGCGTGACATTATAGCGTCATGCCAAGAGTTAGTTAGCGTCGAGCCTCCACGCATGGTAGACGTGCTGGAGCTCAATCTAGTATCCCGCCTAATTCAGACAATAGAACAGAGGTTTTCTATTAATTAGCGGATAAATACATAATACTTCCATTTACAAGTATTATCTTGTGTTATTAATTAATCTACACTAATTACAGTAGATTCAGTGTTATCGGCTTCTTAGATCAGTCTAAAAGTTCGTGTTTCAGTGCGGCAACGTTGCGCAACCAAGCGTTCGCAATAGCTCGTTTATAAAGTTCATTAGAGTAAAGATTTCAGAGTGAAATCATATTAGAATTAATACAGCTATCATTACGATCAGTTTAATATATAATTTACATTGCTGGCATAATTAGAGAGAAATTATCGCCACGTGTCTTCAAGTTCGCGCCAAAGCACATTCCTTTGTTCAGTGCAAGTGCACCTATCTCAAATTCATTATATATCTTGTTTCAGTGTTTCTATTAATATTTCAAGTGCATTCTTTACCTATATGTTATGAGAATAAATGTCACATAGTTTATTACATGAAAAGGTTTGTGATCCAATATTACATCCGAAGATCCCTGTTTCAACACCTGAGATTTATAAGTCCACTTCGCTCTACTCATTTTATTATTGTTTAACGCAATAATTGGTCCTCCAGCTCCAGAGATTCTTTCTAACATCCTTTCCCATCTTTTCCCTTTACGGCAGGGTCATAAGCCGCTCTTGTACCCAACATATGGTCCTCCGGGCCGGATCATATTGGTACAATCATATTTATTGCATACTTGTATTCGCAAATACCGTTTCTCGAGTTCGTCTCATTCATCTGTGCTTCCGCGTCGGTCAGTTCGTGAGTTCCAGCAACCCTGAACTTCGCATCGAGGACAGCATCAAGCAGCAGTGATACGACTCATCGTGGGATTCCGGTCACCAGCGAACATCAAGAAAGCAGTGGACAGCTGACTCACATATTATCGTACAGCAGTGGTAGAATTTCAATCTTCAAGAACAAGTAATTTCCACATTTCGCATTCAACATGGAAAGTGAATTACGAGCTTTAATTAAAAGAAGAGGAATAATTAAAAGAGAACTTACTTATCTTCAAAGGGTCTGTGTAAATGTCAATGAAGATACTGATGTTTTTATGTTAAAAGTGCATTTCGACAGTTTAAACGAAATCTGGGACAGATACATTGGTATTCAAACTCAAATTGAATCTGTTGTGGAAGCAGAAGAAGATTTAGACTCACATTTTGAACATAAAGAGGTTACAAGAACCTGTTACAAGGAAATTAAAGCAAAACTTAGTGCTCTCATATACTTACATGAGCAGCCAGGACGTAGTGTGAACTCTGTGAACAGTCAACAATCTAATCACAGTGGTAATTCTCATCACACATGTCAATCTTCTATTTCACAGTGCAACAATAGGAATATACAATTGCCAAGAATTCAAATTCCTATATTCAGTGGAGATGTGACTAATTTCAAGCATTATCACGACACTTTCAGTAGTTTAGTGGTAAACAATGATTCATTAGATCCCATACAGAAATACCACTATTTGCTGAGTTCTCTGAAGGGTCAGGCTCACGCGCTCATTCAGAATCTTCCAGTCACTAATGAGAATTTTACTATAGCATGGAACTTGGTGTGCTCTAGATATGATAATACTCGAGTTATTGCCACAGCTCACATCAAAAATCTACTTTCGTTACCAATAATGAAAGATGAAAACGTTACAGACTTGCGAAACTTACTAAATCAGTTTCAAAGCAATCTTAACGCCATCGAAGCTCTCAATATTGAAATCCCATTACACGAAGTCATGTTCATTCAATTAATATTGGATCATCTTGGTGAGACTACACGTAAAGAATGGGAAAGTAAAATTGACTCAAAAAAGTTCACGTCACTTCAAGAGTTGATGAACTTCCTAGAAGCCAAGGCTCATTCGTTAGAAGTGCTATCCAATTCCAACAACGTGTCCAGCCCATCACCTGCAAGAAAGGTTGAGCTGCGATCGCCACAATACACTGTCCGAGCGCCGCGACAGTCGTACGAAGGTACAAGCAGATTATCGTGTGCCTATTGTCAACGCAATCACAAGCTGTATCATTGCGATGAATTCCGGCAAATTCCAGTCAATGAGCGATGGAATTTCGTCAAGTCACAGCGCCTGTGTATCAATTGTTTTTCATCAAATCATACGGTACAACAGTGCAATTTAGAATCTTTCTGTGGTTGTCAACAATCAGTCCACAGTCAGCTATTGCATCGTGACATGAATACGGTTTCTTCTCCTCCGGAAAACCACTCAACGACAGACGAAGAAACAGAAATGCATTCTTTCGTTGTCACGAGCAAACCTAAATATCAGCAAACTTGTTCTCTGTGTAAACGAAACCACTCGTTACATAAGTGCAAAAATTTCCGCAAATTTACAGTGCAACAACGATGGAGTTGTGCACGATCAAACCAGTTGTGCTTCAATTGCTTTTCCACAGAACACAAGGTACAAGAGTGTGAATTGCCTTCTTATTGTAAATGTGACTTAAAACATAGCAAGTTACTGCATTTTACAAAGAAGCAAGGAAAATCGACAGCATACGCCCTAACATGCTTTGACATCAATCGAAGTCAACAGAGTGCTTCACTACATAGCAATTCTAAACAAGCTAGAATTCGCAACAACTCAAGCAAGGCCTCTCATCACATGCAGAGCAAACGCTTCGAGACAAATGGACCCAGTGCAGCGGTCAAACCAGTTCGCAATAGCTTCGCTTCCTTCAGAACCAGGAACGAACATTTGCACCCATCCAGTCACAATAAATCTTTCAACAGCCAAGAAAGATTTAAAACAAGTGATAGTGGAAATACAAGATGTAAATCAGATCCTTTTTACCGAGCTTTACATTCACACAACAACATTCAGCAGTGTCTGTCTTCAGAGCGAAACAACACTCCGCAATGTCTGCATTCATCGAAAAACAGTACTCCGCAGTGTCTGTCTTCAGAGCGAAACAACACTCAACAGTGTCTGTCATCATCTAAACACAATACCAAGCAGAATTCACCATCTACAAAACAGTGAAAAGCTATATGTGCATCATCTGCATATGTCTCTAAGAAATCTTACGTAGCCAAACCGTTACACTGTGACATATGTAAGAAGGAATTTTTTAAACACTGTTTGTATTATAAACTTACTTAATGGTTATCTAATGGTATGTCTCCATTGTGTCAAGATACCATGTTGTAATATATTTATCATCAGTTGTGCCCTGACTGATATACAGAAATCATCATGCATTTCATCAAGATTCTACAGACTTTATTTCAACAAGTCACCTGATCTACACTACATGTTCCTGAATCAGCTGTTGTGCACAAGTCGAAGTCTTCACTTATGGATGCTACAACAACAGTTTGGATTCCAGCCAGTATTCACCTAGACCTTCACAACCTTACGTGTGTTGCTAGTCTAAATAGTGTAGAGTCAGTGCTTACGTGTATATACCAGTGCATCCTTTTTATTATAGCTTTCTCCTTAGTTATTTTTCTTAAAGTTAATACTTTAACGGGGGGAGTTTATGTTGGAGAAAGCTAAGGGTTCTACTAGCATTAGTTTACATGTCTAGTAACAGTGCATATTCAAATGTTCCGCTCAGTGCATTTCCCTCTCTCAGCGCATTGATATTAGTGTAAGTCCGCCCTTTTCTTTGTGAATCCCCGTTTAGCGACAGGTGCAGGCTTAGCATCAGCGTGACATTATAGCGTCATGCCAAGAGTTAGTTAGCGTCGAGCCTCCACGCATGGTAGACGTGCTGGAGCTCAATCTAGTATCCCGCCTAATTCAGACAATAGAACAGAGGTTTTCTATTAATTAGCGGATAAATACATAATACTTCCATTTACAAGTATTATCTTGTGTTATTAATTAATCTACACTAATTACAGTAGATTCAGTGTTATCGGCTTCTTAGATCAGTCTAAAAGTTCGTGTTTCAGTGCGGCAACGTTGCGCAACCAAGCGTTCGCAATAGCTCGTTTATAAAGTTCATTAGAGTAAAGATTTCAGAGTGAAATCATATTAGAATTAATACAGCTATCATTACGATCAGTTTAATATATAATTTACATTGCTGGCATAATTAGAGAGAAATTATCGCCACGTGTCTTCAAGTTCGCGCCAAAGCACATTCCTTTGTTCAGTGCAAGTGCACCTGTCTCAAATTCATTATATATCTTGTTTCAGTGTTTCTATTAATATTTCAAGTGCATTCTTTACCTATATGTTATGAGAATAAATGTCACATAGTTTATTACATGAAAAGGTTTGTGATCCAATATTACATCCGAAGATCCCTGTTTCAGCACCTGAGATTTATAAGTCCACTTCGCTCTACTCATTTTATTATTGTTTAACGCAATAATTGGTCCTCCAGCTCCAGAGATTCTTTCTAACATCCTTTCCCATCTTTTCCCTTTACGGCAGGGTCATAAGCCGCTCTTGTACCCAACATTATTACTTCTGTTTTCTACTATTGCTGTTATAACATTTTTCATATTAAAATTTAAAATTCGGATAGAACTTAATTTTTTTTGTTTTTTACTAAAATTTGAACAAATAAATTGTTATGTATTAATATTGTATTACTTCGTACCTTTGTATTGTAAAAAGAACATGTTCTAACCTTTTTTACATAATATTCTGTCATACTTCTCGAAATTTTGTATTGTTTTAAGTAATTATTTAGTATAAGTTTTTCTCATATATAGAACTGAACCACCCCCGAACACAAGCTCTGCTTCTTCGGGTGGTGTATCAACTTTTTATGTATATTTTTCGTGTAATTTGAAACAATAAATTGTAATTGTAATTGTTGCACCAGTCATCCAATGCCAAGAATACATTCTTACAATAACGTATTAATTTAGCAGACAGTTGCAAGCAAATTTATTCCGGTATGAACCGATATGAACGACTATCTACCCAGATATGGAACAAAATAATCACAGCTACAAATATAATTTATCGCATTGTCGAATTTTGCTAACGTTCTTGAGTGTATATCAACATCAGCAACAACAACAAACAAGAAAAAAAAAAACCTGGTGATTTCAAGCGTTTATTCAGACGTCGACTTTTGCCAAAACTGGATTCAAGGGAAGATTAGGTTCAATTTTGGGTTAGTGGTATGTTTCACTCAATTTCGAAAATGTTTGAATTTGTCAAGTTCTGCAAAAACGCTCCTCAGTTACAAACGAGGAAATTGTGGCGAGGATTCCCACCAAAAACCATCTCAGAAAAAACACTAGTAATGATAAAACAAGTCTCGTCCTTCGAACATCCAACATTTTTAGAAACTTCAAAAAATTGGACCTTACAATTAAAGTAGGAGTGAGGGGTTCTTATTTTCATTCCGACAAAGAAAACAAAAGCAGAGTTCTCGTATTTACCTTTAATAGAGCTACTGAGTTATTTAGTGCAAGTGTTTTCCTATTGTTCCATGGGTCGTATTAGACATTTCCGTAATTTTTTACCCTTCATGGAAATTATTCACGGTTTAAAACCTCCATACAGGGCCAGACATGAAGTTATGATATGTTACTTATGATAAATTACGCTGGACATGGAACGTTTATTTTGGACATACAATTAGATGGACATTTTGATTGTAGACACATAAATAATTGAATGGATGTTCCTGTATTATGGACGATTTTATACGTTTGTCATTCTTTTTTGCCTCCAATCTGTTGTTATTACACATACGACACAAATCTGTCAAAATCCGCCTAAAGTGTGCAAATACGTTATTTTCAAGTATATGGATTGATGAGATCATATTCAGAGCTTTTACTCCCTCATGAACTTTTAACTCCAACAGTGTGCGAATGCTGAGAAACTGGCAGCCAGCATATTGCAGGGTGACATCAGTCCACTGTGTTCTAATGCACTGTATGACGCTTGAAAGGGAAACTGATAGTTATTGAGAATTCGAAGGACTTCGCTAGCGTACTAGCGGTGGCTGCTTGTGGGCTGTTCTTGCGAACCAAGCCTGCACATTACTGTTTTACGCTATAATTCTGTGTATTGCAATATGCGATTCAGAGGGCTACTGGAGAGACCACTACTTAGTTCATAACAAGATAGACACAATACTCTTGCTATAAACACTGTTCATCCGTCTTTCATAACCAATATTAATCATTTTGAAGAAGATTCAAGACCCCGACGAGACAACTATCACACGGAAAACGTGGAGGTGGATTGGGCACACTCTGAGTAACCTGGGTTTAGATGTAGTAAAGCAGGCATTGGACTGAAACCCTGCTGGTGTGAGGAAGAGGGGACGACCAAAGGACACCAGTCGAAGATCTGTCGACAGAGGCATTAAGAAGATGGTGTCCCGAACTGCCACAAACCATATACTGTGCCATACCTATGTGTAAGTTATCAATTGAAATATTTGTTCGCTCCCGTTTAGTCACGTTGCATGCCGTTGAGTTATAGTAAGTATTTTCGCTAAAATATTAAAATTTAAATGTTATATAAGTCAAACATAACGTTTTGTTTCGATATCTCGTTCCAAAACCTCATAGGAAACTAGTTCAATGAATAGTTAATAGCAAAGAATCAAAAGATAAATTGGATTATGGTCAACTTTGAAGTTAAATTAATGTTAAATTACACTAATCCCTAATGTGAGTAGCCCATATTTCATTTTAAACACTCCTTACATATTTATGTGCTAGTATTAATGTATTCTCTGACTATTTGTTTACAACTTCAAGGTGCTATCTTACTATAACCTGTACCACAGTGTTAAAATTACGGTATGCACTCTGCACGTTCGGTGAATCATATGCAAACGTCATTAATGCCAGTACATTCTTTGACATCGGTAGTACTTTAGGCATTTGTTATGTGATTATAAACCACTGTATAATGGTGAACCTAATTACTTACCAAAATTCCGGTTTTTCTATTATTCTAAAATATGGTACAGAACGAAAGTTTGGCACGTATCTAAAAAAGAGTTGTTTTCATAGTTCTGTCCTAAAAACGTTTCAAGCCAGTGAGAAGGTAAAGTGAAATTGAAAGGTGAGTTGGTATTCACAAATGTTTAAAAAAATATTCATATTTGTATGGTATACTGTTCAGTTTGAATTAAATAATTTGCTAAACGCAAGGTATCGGATTCGTGCTGAACTGCTGAAAGTTTAGAAATAAAATTACAAGATTGGTGGATATTATCAAAGTTCTTATCATGTAGACTATTTAAAACATATAAAAATCCCTTTAGGAAAGCCTACAGGCTGAGGTATATTCCTAAGTGTTTTTGGTTTAATTTACTGTCGCTGCGTAGCACTCTTCTTCTTTAGCCTTGGCATGACAAACCCGCAATAATAACAGCAAAAAAAAGAAAGATCACTTTTTCAAACGTTCAAATCTCGCCTTATATAAGAACTATCAAGAAACTAGTTATTGATTTGTAGAGTACTCATCAAGAGCTTTTCAACGATACCCCACAAGAAGGTAGTTTCAAAAATTTCGAATTTCCATCCCCTCACCCCACCCCCACTCGTACCCCCAAAATACCCCGAATTGTTGGTGTCACTGTGAACTCCATAGGGAGTACTCTAATTTATTCAAACAAAGTTTCCCTCTATACTTCATAGGGGCTTAGATATAAATGTTTTAAAATTTCAACCCCCTCCCCTGACCACCACCTTGGGCCAATTTTGCTCATTAACGAACTTGTCCGAACTATTGGGCCTAGAAATAACATAATAAAATTTGGTTCAAATCTCTTCAAAATTACGGCCGCTAGCGTGTAAAGATATATATATATATAAATATATCTAAATATCACAATTTTTTTTTTTAACGGGCGGTGGTTTCGTACTTAGGGAAGCATGAAACGTAAAGATATGAAAGAATTTTTCGAAAATCATGACATAGTATCGATCGCAATAGGTAGATTTTTCTTCGAAATCTACCTAAAAACCAGGTCATCGGTCACGAAATATCGTGAATGTTGGTTTCCTGGTTCACTGAATATTCACGAGACTGATTTGCATGTAAACACGCAGTGCAGTATGAAGATAACATAACCTGAATCGAGGCAGGTCAAAATGAAGGCATATGTTTGCAAAAAGATTTATTCATTATCCCTTTGACTCGTTGTTAGATATCAACTATCGTACTAGCGCCACATGGAAATTAGAAAATCTAAAGCCTAATAAAATATAAAAGTTATTACTACAACTAAATGCACTAAATAAGCTTCCAGGTCAATTGGTCTTAAGCAGAAACGTTTATGTTAAAAAAAATAATAAAAAAGGTAGGCCAGGGCTTTGCCTAAGTGTATACATAAATTAGTTTAACATTAGTTTAAGTCTTTGCGGCTCAAGCTTACTTCGCTTAGCTACTAACAACTGATCAATCCGCCAGCCAATGCGACAAAGTGAACAGTGCTTGAAATGGTGCCTGATAAATTTTCCAATAGTGGGAAAGCAAGAAAATATAATTTTATTTTATGACTCAGCAGCCATAATGCATTTACTGTACCTTAGTTAGATTAAGTCGGCGGTCGGCGGTCTAGAGGTAGCGTGCCCGCCTCTAGATCCGCAGGGCGCGGGATCAAACCCGGCCGCGGTCGATGGATTTTTCAGGACGTAAAAATCCTTGGCACGGAGTCCTCCGGGAGGGACTTTAAGCTGGGGGTCCCGTGTCGTAGATTTACGGCACGTAAAAGAACTCCAAGCCTAAATTAGAGCCTCTGGACAAAATTTCTCGGCCTTTTCACGTCCAAGAAATACTTAGTTTCCAGAGGGGGGTTGCGAGGCGATGGGCTTACCACCTGTCCCTCTACCCTCTCTCGGAAAATAAGCATATCAAAATTAGTATAGGTAATGAAACCTCCATTGGAGGCCCCTTCGCCCCTCCTGGGGATCATAGGGTACCAGATACCAGATACAGATAGTTAGATTAAGTTATAACTGTGAGGAACATAAACAAATATACCTGCATTTTGTTTCAGTATCGTTGTATGGTCTATTAATGTTATTCTAATGCGTAATAATAGTACGTTAGACTGATGAGCCTCTCTCGAAAAAAAAAAAAAAATTGGATACGCCCCTGTCTACAAATGTCTAGCCCTTTCCACACCATGCCCGTACGCTATGCGTTCTGCATTTTATTCCCGCGTGAACCAAGACCGTATCCCTTACGTTGCACGCGTTTCCATTTTCATTAATAAGGGACTGGGTAGACTACGTGGTGTAAAACAGGTTTCGAGCAGACAAACGTGAAGTTTACTTTATGCACTTCCCAACAAAGTGTGGTTCATACACTTTTGTCGATTCTTGTATCAATTTTATGGATTTTTTCGGGACCCACTTGAAAAGGAGGGGATTAGGGTGGGAAGTAATTTAAAACTCGGTTACTGCTGTCTCTCTATTTAAACTACAACCAACGCCATCTTTATGGAAAAGTGAAACAGGAAAAATCTTATTTCGGACCTATTCCTAACCGTAAATTTTGAATCGACCGGTATACAAACTCGTGACCGCTAGTATCTTAACCAATATCTTTAACCACTACACCACGAGCGATTGTTGACCGGGGAAGGGAAAATTCATCTATTTAAGTTCAGAGAGCTTTAATACATGAGAATTAGCCGTTTTCGTGCAAGTATCGCTATTTATAATATTATGCCTGAAATATTATGTTGGCTCTGAAAAGAGCCGTTTTGGTGCGAAGGTCGTATTCGCTGCATTAATTAAGTCATCTTGCGGTGGCATACCATTCAAGTCTAAAACTCTTCGTTTTACAATCTCATAATACTGTACAACCACTTACTTCCTCTTTCCCTGCGCTCGTCCCAATACCTGTTATAATATTTCTTGGTGTGATATATATGTGGATTCATCCTGAAAATTTTATTAATGCTGTGAAGGCATCCGTACGTGTCTCAACTCATAGGCCATTGCCATAAATGCAAGTGCAGCAATAACATTCCTATCAGTATTCCCCTATATTTTATTTAGTGTATTTTTGATATGGTGCAAGGGTAATTTTCGTAATATTTTTATATTGTGCATTTTTTATATGGTGCAAGGTTTTTTTCGCAACGTTGTGGTTTTGTATATTTTTATGCGAATTTGATGAAGGCTACAACAGTAAGCTTCAGTGTCGGCATTGAGCAACTTCCTTTTTATAGCCAGGATAGGGGATGTTAGGAAGGTGCGCGTGTAAGCCTCATAATGGGCCATTCAGATAAAAAATTAACCGTAAACGTAACTTAAACTTAGAAGTTTGGAGCCTTTTTTTCTATGTGACCATTCACAATGCATCACGTAAACGTGAAACTTAAACGTAAAATTAAACATAACGTAGAATCTTGCAAACACCAAGCTTCTGCGTTACGTTTATGCGAAAAATAACGATACAACCAATCAGAGAACAGAACAGGAGACGGAAGTGGAGTTAACCAAGAGATGGCGTCTATGAATGAGAAACTCATAACGTTGTATCCTATCCCTGTCTTTATGATAAATGGCGTCCAATATATAAAGATGCGGCATTGAAGAAAAATATATTAACAATAGTTCCCCAAGAAATGAACTACAATAGTAAATACAGTTCATATAATATTCTGTTAATTTTTATATGTCTGCATACGCTTGTATGATTTCAATTTTTAATGGCCTACACTTGTTTAATAGAAACATGAAAGTATTTTCGTCTGCTGCAGACATTTTATCAGTTTTCACGTTCTCGTTTATGATTGGTTGTTATCTACGTTTAAGTTTCCATTACAAATGCTCAATGCCGTTTGCGTTTAAGTTTACGTTCTTACGTTTAGGGCTAAGTTTCTATCTGAATGGCCTGTAGGAGAGGGGAAGCAGCCGGCGGGCGACAAGCGGGCAAAGCTTTGCTAGTGAGCGACCTAAAAAGCAAATATATACATTGCGAAAATGACCCTTGCATCATATAAAAAATACACAAAATAAATGAATATTAGGAAAATGACCATTGCAACATATAAAAAATACCACAATAAAATATAGGGAATACTGATAAGATGGTTATTGCTGCATTGCTCTGCTACCACTGTGAAGCGCAGTGTGGTGGCCAGAGATCACAATTAAGCTAATCCCAAGCACCAAGTCTGAAGGAATAGGTTCGAATGTAGAAGTTGAAATGTCTACTAAGTAATTTAGTTAAAGCCCGAATATCAAAATTGCGTTTCGCTAAATAAATATAAATATAATTTGCTATCCAGAAGTTAGAAAAGAGATCTATGTTTAGCAAAAGTTCTATACCTGAAAAGCAAAGTCAAAGTTGGGATCACCAGGGAGAAAATTAGCCAAAAGCCAGTATAAAGTTCAACGAGTATAATTGCTGATTCAAATATGATAATATAACAAATATGATTACATTCAAATATGATATATATTATCAAACTATATGCATTATTATTGTCATCAACGCTAGTTCTGATTTGCCTGAAAATCTAGACTATGCCATAGGCCTGGAATTACCGACACCAATATTGAAATAGAAGTAAGTCGATCTGAGGTATACTGGTATCATATATTGAGTATTAGGCAAGTATTATATTGCAAAAGTCTTAGATTACTCTCTAACATAAATATAAACTGCCGAAATAAATAAATCCAAATTCGTATTGGAAAAGTCAAGCAATTATCGGAAGTAAGAATCTGTATTCTAAGAGGACATAGACCTTCTAGCATAAATACCACTGTAAATAACGAAAATAAACTTAATGGAACATGGAAAGATTTTACCAAGAGAGATCAAGAAAAAACTTACGAACAATTAATAATTTATAGAAACAAAATGGGATGATGACATGGCTTGAAAATTACTTTCCCTAAATTTCAGGAATAAATGTAGAATCTACGAAACCTCAAGTAAGTTAAGAAATGTAATTTCCATGAACAAGAAACCTGATTTCATCAGACAAGTAGCCTATATACTGCGTGCTACAAACTGGTAATAACTGGTGCACAAAATGTATTAAATTTCAGTACCAAATGAGACAAGGTCTAGCACCTAAATTCACTTACAAAATAGCAAAAGCCATAACTTTACCCCTAATATAAATCCTGAATAAAATCCCTAAGAAAAATCCTCACCAAACTAATAGGTGTTGAAAGATTATTACAAGATAAAAAAGAGAATACGGACAGATGAGATGATAAGTGGAAAAATTTAACTAGCGCATACCAATATCAAAGTTATTAATGGCGGGGTATGACAACAGGTACGGAACAAAGATCGATTTCGTATTCTGCTGCCATGCGCCGCTTGGGGTTTACACTGTAACTGTCTTGTCTGTTTGGTATCTATTTTTCTTTTATTTATTAAGGCTGCATTAAATTTATTATCTTAATTTAAATCTAAAATATATATTTTAATTAATAGAAACACCCAGCAGTACAACCTAGGCAATTACTAAAGCTATTAGCCTATGCCATGGAAACGTGCAACCTATAAGGACTACGAGGTCCGGAAATATATTATTATATATTTTCAGTGAAAAATTTAGTACAATATACAGTTTTCAATCCCTAACTAATTTTAAGCTTTAGTACTTTAAAAGATCTCTTAGATAAATTTTTGCTTTCATACTTTAAAAACTATTTACAAATGGGACGGCCAAACTTCATTTACTTTACCAAATTATAATTATATGATTTCAGTAACTTGTAGGCCTATAAATAATGACAAGAGTTGACATAATTCTTAAACAAAAAAGAGATCTTTGACCATTTAATTCACTCGCCGTCCCAATATTTATTATAACACTTACGCACACATATATCCTAACATACACTCATCTTACACGCTTCCCGGGAAATCTGGGAGGATCTGCGAATAGGTAGTGGCAATACTACAGTGACTATTTAGTAAAACGATCAGAGCAAGGATATATTTGAATCTTACCTTAATCCATCAGTCCTGAAGTCAACCCAAATCATGACAAGCCAACTACAGATCGGGGAACTCCCCAGATATTTCTCATTCAAGCCCACACACAGGAATCAATTTACAAGCTTTATGTCGCGCACCACGAAACCTCGTGATATCCCACCATGACATAATGGACTTTTAATTTGAAATTGCGCATGCGCGCACAGAGCCTGACTACGAGATTAACAAATTAACCAACTGCCTGGAATTTTCCATACATAGCACATACTGCATACTGCATACTGGATACAATGATTTATTTAGTAGCAACTCTTTCAAAGGCTACTTTAGATACTAAACTTTATCTTGACAGATGTATTTAACTAAATGTTGGGATAACTATTAAGTTCATTTCAAGATCCCAGCATCGCCAAGGAAAGGAGATACAATATCCGCGGTTCTTACAGAACAAAGATAAATGTCAATAGATGCCAGCAATGCACTTAACTCAAAATCTCAATTTTTACACATTCGTGGTTCTGGCATTTAAGTGACGTTAAGCTGCGAATAGACCCTTTCACCAAAACGGCACTTTTCAGAGCCAACACAATATTTTAGGCACAATTATAGAAAACGGTACTTGCACGAAAACGGATATTTTTCGTGTATTAAGATAGATGGATTTTCCCTTCACCGGTTAACAAGCTCGTGGTTTAGTGGTTAAGGCTGCTGGTGACGACGCTAGCGTTGACGAGTTCGTATACCGGTCGATATGAATACGATAACTGATGTTGTGGTGTAACAGTAAGGGACATTTTGAGGTGTTCTCGTGACTTCCAGTGCGTTATTTTTTAAAGCAAACCTGTAAAACGCTTTACGAGTGCTACAGCATCGCTTTACAACCGCTGCACTGCCCTGTTATGCCAGAATACCTTAACTCTAGCAGCCACAGTTTTGAGTAAATCGCCGTTTTGCATTTTGACCTAGGCCAAAACTTTTAAAATGTGTTTTATATATTCTAATATGATAAAAGAGTTGAAATAATGTGTAAAATTTATAAGAGATCTTTAAAATATTCAAAAATGTGTTCAATTAAGGAATATGTGGAGTTAGGGTATATTTCCTTACCATTTACTTACTTCATATGAAAGAAAAATTCGCATTAATTCAAAATATATCATTTCAATCCTCCCACCAGACGCCATTTTGTTTTTCTGACAAATATAATAAGAAGTATGCATTAATTCGAAATATATCATTTTTAAATCCCTGCCAAGATGCCATTTTGTTTTTTCTAATATCCATAATAAGAAGTACGCATTAATTCAAAATATATCGTTTTCAAATCTCCTGCCAGATGCCATTTTGTTTTTTTCTGAAATCTATATTATGAATTACGCATTAATTCGAAGTATACAATTTCAAGTCTCCCGCATTGCACCATTTTGCAATTTCATATCGTTCGCTTGGTCAGCCATCTTGAGTCATGTGACCATTGTAACATGATAGTACGTACGCCCTGACGTCATAAATAAAGAATTCATTACTCAGCTGTAATTTTACACGCGTGACCTTGAAACAAGTATGAACGAGTCTACCTATGCATGTTCGGGCCAGTCTGCAGCGATGCAATATCCGGTGACGTCATAAAGGACACTTGAGTGGCCATCGCTTAAATTTATAATAAACACATTTTTTAATCTCGTGTCAGAAGATAAAGAAAGAGAGAGAGAGAGAGGAAGAGAGAAGAAGAGAGAAAAAGAGAGAAGAGAGAGAGAAGAATGCAATGATGACGATGCGTAATATCACCCGGTGTGGTATGATATGCCCGACCTTGAACATATCCTTACCATATACTTACATAAAAAATGGCGTACTCACTAACCAAAGTCTATATATAATTTAAAATTTCCCACACCTCCACTATTTGTAATATTCAAATTGGGCGAAATCCGCAATATTCAATCACGTGACCACATACGTAGATTGTAAAGTCATAAGTGAAAAATGTAAAACAAAATGTCGGATATAACGCACACTGGACGTAACTCTACGCGCATGCGAGCGAAATATGCTAACGCGTGACCTTGATCGCCTCCTGTTTAGGTGATAATGTAAAAACGACAAACAGTTTACTCCTGATGTACAAATGTAACATAAAATCTAAATGTGAAATATAAATGGAAGTCTTGCACAATATGAAATCGAATTTAAAAAATGATTATTTCGAAATATACAATTTAAAATTTTGCGCTGGCCGACAACTGGAATTTCCTCCACTATTTTTAAATCTCCTGTCATTCTAAAATATCCATTTTCAAAATTACCACCTTCCATCATTTACAATTTTAAATTGATCACCTTCCACCATTTGCAATTTTCAAATTTACACCATTCTACTAAAATACAACTTTTAAATTTACCGCCATTTTGAATTTACAATTTTAAATAGTGCACTTGGTCCGACATTTGCAAACCAAAGTTAAAATACATTTTTTGAAATTCACCATATTGAATTATGACATACGTCGTGACGTCATAAAACCAACCCACCACTGAGGTAACAACATAACCACGCATACTATTGCGTCATCACCACTACCTGGACCCTCCTGCCCCTCTGGTTCATCCGGACCCTCCCGCCCCTCTGGTTCAACCGAACCCTCTGGTTCATCCGAACCCTCCTGTTTCGCCATCTTGAATTAACAATTTTCAAATTTCCCTCCTTCCGCAATTTGTAATTGTTTTATCCAATTTCCAAATTTTCCACCACCTTGAATTTTCAAATCCCGCCTTCGACCATTATACAATTTTAAAATTTTCCACAATTTTGAATTTTCAAATCTTCCGCCTGCTACCAATATACAATTTTCAAATTTCCCTCATTCCGCCATTTGAAACAAGAACCGGAAGCGTCGCCGTTTTGAATTTCCAATACATAATTTTCAAATTTACCGCTAATTGAATATGCGTTTCGCGCGTGGCTCGCCATTTACAAAAGAACAGGAACCGCCGCCATTTTGAACCGGAACCGCATGTGCCGCCATCTTGAACCGGAACCGGAAGCGCCGCCATCTTGGATCACGTGACCGGAAGTACAGTCCGTGCGCCGCCTGTGACGTCAGACAAAACCACACTACTCACATGTAATTTTTTTGAAATTATCCCACAAGTTTCATAATTGCGGGAAATATGTTCCCTTATGTCAATTATTCATAGTTACCAATGTTTATTCTGTAATTTATTCATTAGCAGGCTTTGCTTGCATTTGCTCCTTTGTCATTTAAACAAATGAATCTGTTTATAGCTATTATGATATTTAATTATTTTTATTGTATGTTATTATCCAAACAGAGACTGAGTAATATATCTTGTTTAAATAGCCAATTAGGCTTTGCTTGCTTCAGGCTTTGTCAATATTACATTCAATTTTAATTCTGCTTGTTTTTCCTTCCTTCGAATCATTTTTTTTTTCATTCAAGACATAAGTCTTCTAGGCTCTTTGTGCCTGTCTTTCATCAGGTAAATTAGTTTCATTTGCCTTGCGCAAGATGCTGCCGCAAATCAGCTCTTTCAACAATATTTCATGGAATTATAAACTTGTGTCTAGAGAAAAACGGTGAGGAGCCGCTACGACTGATCGGCAGCACTGGGCTGTGACGTCACTTCTTGCATCTTGGCACCAAATTCGAATGTTAGATCCTCAACCCCAAGGTGTATAGAATAGGAGGTGGGTCGGACTGGTTTCCGCGTGGTGGGGGAACCAAATTCGTGACGGAGCTGCATACCCACAGTTACAGCCGGTGCAGTCCTTATAGCTTACTTCGCTATATTAATTAATAATTATAGTCCGGTGTCTTTCTTTTAAGTCATATTGGGTAGGCCTATTATTTGAACTGTTTCATATAATATTCTTATGTAATAACTTCTCTTACAAATACTAATAAGTGTTGTAACTTAGGTAACGATTTCTTATTTAAATTTGCATGTCTTAGGGTGGCGTGCACCATCCAGGAGTAAACCAAACTAAAGTAGTAAATTTAAGACGGAGACCTGAAGTAAACAAGAACCAGTACATCTGTCTCACTCTTAAGTCATAAGAGTAATGTGCTAGAGTGAGACAGACAAACCTGTTTTTGTTACGTAGGGTTCCCTTCTTAGATTTACGACTTTAGTGCTACTCTTTTAGTAACTTACTCTTTTAGTTGGTGTTGGAGAGCTCAATTGATAGTTACTTCTTTAGTTGTAACTAAAGTAGTAAACGATTTTTATTAAAGAAGTAGACGAAATCTGCGCAGAAAAGAGCAGAGACGTTAGTGCAGCGCAGCAGAACACGTGCATTTTAATAGCCAATATTAAAGTGCCACAGAATGAAAAGGAAAGGTTCGCTGAAACAATGAATATGAATTTGGGTTATACGTTGGTTTTGGTCGTGACTGTGTAACAAACAAATTTACAGAGAAACAGACGAAAATTCGGTAAACCATTAGAGTTAAGTAAAAAATATACTGGAACAAAGTTGTAGAAACTTTTACACACAAGAGTGGACGTAGGCTTCATATTTTTATAGCATGAACTGTTAGGCTAAAGTAATTGAAAGAAACTGAACATGACATGAAACGAACCATTAATACGGCCACCATATTGAAACGAAATAAAAATAAATAAAAACCCTAACACATATGTAGTCTTTAATGAGTTCAAGGAACATTCGTGCCAAATTGGAAGAAAATCCAAATCCAACAACGCATTTGGTCGTAACTATATAACACACTAATTTAAAAACAGATGAAATGTCGAATGACAGAGTTAAAACAAAACTTCTGTTCGCTTGATCAATGCAAAACAATGCAAACTAATGACAATCGTCATATTTTAAAATAGGCCTATTGGTAGTGTTTTATTCATTACTAATTTCAATTCCCTCGGAAGAATATTTTCAGTTTAGTAGCCTACGTTAGGGTACTGTGATTACAATTTTTGTGCAAACGATTTCTGTATTATAATGCAAACAATTGGAATTTCCAGTTTATTTTCATCATTGATTCACTGTCATTATTACAATTATTTCTCTCATAAGAATAATAAAGTTCTAAAATATATTCAAATATTTTTATTGCCTAAAGTTATATATTCTTCCCTTCCCCAAAAACGATAAATCAATTATTCTACAGTTGTTTATCATAAATCTCAATATGATGAATTATTAATACTTATTGACTATTTAACAATATTAATAAGGAGTATTACACAAAATCATGGAAAAGAGGGTGATAAAAAGGATAACAACAAAACTAATAAGAGGCTTAGATATGTAAGCTTTCATGAACCACAGATTAATGGGTGGAGTGAATAAAAGTCAGTAAAAGCTTTTACTGCAAAATTTTAAGTAAATACTAGCATTTTAGTGAATAAAATATTTCAGTAAATACTGTTGCTTATTAGTAATCAGTACATACTATAACAAGTAGTACCTACTGCAAAATATGTGAATAATAACAAGTATTTACTTACCAATTCCAGTAAATACTGTGAAATTTTCAAGTGTGGTACAGACCTTGCTTAAGATGGCAATGCCTTATGTGAAATGCTTGTTTTTACAAGAATTATGAAGCAAAAGTGACAGAGAGCAAATGGAGGTGCCAAGAAGATGATTATCACAATTTATTTAGATTCAGAAAGGAAAATATGAAGTGGCATACTTCACATTTCATGGATGAAATTATTGTAACACATAGCAAACAGGCAGAAGTTATCAATTTTTCATTTTTAAGTGATCCAGGGTATCAGAGTCAGAATTCATGGCACTTAATTACAATTGAATTTTTTTTCTGTGTATTATTACCTAAACAGTTTTACAATTATCTTTTGTTGTTTTAAATATTTAAGCAGCATGACCAATCTTATGTAGTATTGAGGTTATGTAGTATTGTGGTTACCCTATATATTTTTTTTTGTTTTATTTTAAACTAGCAAGGGTTTGTGACTTCGTCCAAATTAATTAATATAATCACTAGATTTTTAATAATAGTCCTATACTTAATAGGAAAAAATTAAAACTTCATTTATTAAAACTTACACCATTTTTAAATAAGTTGCATTAATTATCTAATTTTATTGTAATTGTATTGTCAGACATAGTAAATAAATAATTAAAACTACTAAATGAATCATATGCTGCCATGTGGGCGTACAGATTGAAAGTGAAATGATTAAAACGAACCATAGAATTATGAACCTTCTGCTTAAATACATATCATTCATAAACAAATAAAAGATTAATAATTTTAAAACCATCCAGCTTTGGGATGCATTCTATGATTAGAGGACACCGTAGGGAAAGAAATGATCTCAGATTCGAGTTCCAGGCTCAACCCCCTCCCCTGCACAGTGAGTTTCGTCCAAATCGAGCAATGTTTCCCATTCAGACCTACATTCATGATCTCTCTTCCATCCACCTATGTTAAAAATTTCAGATATCTCCGTGCTGTAATGTTATAAACAAATCAAGTAGAGCGGACTAACGAAATCAAAGCAACCGACATCTCCATGCGTTATGTTGAAAAAATTTATTTCCGCAATCCTCTTCTTCCCCAGTTGCTATGGCAAAAGAGGAAGAGTACTTATTAATTTTACAATTCAAAAGTAGCCTATTACTAAAATCTGATGCTGCAATAGGGGAACATTTTTTTTTCTGACAGTTTTTTTTTTGGGGGGGGGGAGCTCATAATTCGTGAACAAAAGCAAAAGATTGAAAAGACGAATTCAGACATCCTTTAGTCTATCTATGTTAAAAATTTAAGATCTCTGCATGCCCTAGATTTGGCTGGGTATCACACTCAGACAAACAGACAAACAGACAGACAGAAAGACAAACGCCTCCTCTTATTATGTAGATATCATGGCCTACTTTAATTAATCACGGTCCACTACATGTAGTTTGCATAGCTAAGCAGGTAGTAACTACTACTGTTCATCCAGTATTAACTTATAAGTACTAGTATAAGGTTATTCACTCAAAATTAAGTAAAAGCTGGTACTTGTAAGTAACTACTGAAAGTAATTACTACTACTAGTACTTATTACTAGTAGTAACTACTCAATTTTTATTCACTCCACCCAATGTCTCTGTTGGACATTACATGAGAATATTCTCTTCTAATAAGAGGCTTGTTTCTGTCCTTTTTCAAATGCACAGAATATTTACTTAAAAATATTACCTTATAAAAATAATAATATTATAACTGAGAAATGTAATATTTGAACAAAAAATGGCGGTACAATATTTCGCAAGCTATGAACTCCAATAATAATTATGTAGGTGGTTGTGTGTTGCTCTAGATCAGTGTCCGGCAGATGCAGTTGTGACGTAAGAGCCGATCATCTCGCAAGAGCTTGAGAGAGCGAGCAGTTGAGTTGCATTCCTGTTAATACGCACTAACGCAGTGGCGTTCAGTGCAGCAGTAGGGTTAAGGTGAGCCGTGATGGTACATTGAATTACGTGCATTAACCATGGCAAGGCTAGAATGTTGAGTATATTTGTATCGACGTATGTATGTGAATAGTTCTTTTCTTGTATGAAGATCTGCAAACCACAACATGGAAACCGCCTATCTGATCAGAACATGAAAAATGTTCTCGTTTGTGTGTGAGCCAGACTATGTCTCCTAATATTGCAAAATTAGTGCGCGAGAAAAGAGGGAAAAAATCTCGACAATGCCTTGAGCTTGGGCACGATAGTGACACAAAGTAAGGGTGTGTATCAAAAGTCTGAATGGGCCTATACTTGGCATAGTGCTCACAAAGGTGTATAGTTTAATTTGTATATTTTGTGTATTTTGTATATTTTGTATACTTTAACATTTTTCAGTTTCCGAGTAGACAAAGTTTTGCAGTACTGCTTAAAGTATTCTTATGTTTTATGTATTTGTATGTTTATAGTAGTTTCGGAGCCTCATTTAAATAACCTGACGCTTCCGCACCTGGATGCATTTCAGATTAGTGTAAGTAGGGCCTATATTAAATGTCATTACAAACAAAACTGTTCTTTTACATTGATTTATCACAGTTGTACTATTTTGTTTTCGTACAAATGCATTGTAATTGTGCTATTCCCCAGTGGCGGACGCAGAAATTTTTTCGGGGGGGGGGATTTGAATAGGTAGAAAGAATACTAAAAAAAAATAATCAACTTCCATATACAATTGGCCACTTAGAGTACATTTTTTCAAATTTCGGGGGGGGGGATGTAACCCCCCTATCCCCCCTGCGTCCGCCACTGCTATTCCCATACTATCTACGAAGATCGGAGCGCACTCTGTCAATGCATAGGCGTCGTTCCGCCACTGGCCAGTTGAACCCTTCCTCCACGCTGCGCTGTCCTCAGTACGGAGATATTGCCGAGCAAAGAGCGTGGCTGCTCTGTAGTATGACGTCACAGAGCACGGGACATGCCGGTCACTGCTCTAGATCCTGTGCAGCTTCAACCTCCAATGCCCCTCCTTAAAATTTTCTTTCGGCACTCATGTTGGCATTTTTCTTCTATGTAGTTTATTATGTTTCCCACTTTCCTCTCCACAGGGTTAATTAAAATAATTAGCAGTATACTATAGACCTGCAACATCTGCTATAGTTTATTCCCAAACATAAATACATCGTCTCACTCCACCATTCGAGACTTGAAGAGACTTTAAGGAATTGTTTTACAATGTGTCCCCTTCTCATTGTTCACTAATCCCAGAGTCAGTCAAATTTTCTTCCGATGTGGCCTGTTTGGCCATTTTTACACCTGGGTCAGAAGAGAGGACATATTATAGGCTACATTAACACTGCGGGTGCAACTATTGAACTTTTAGCTCTTATAATTATTATTATAATCTGGCATTCGCACTGTTGTGCTTTAAGTTAAGCTATAGAAGTGTAATATAATAAAATTATAATAGTTACAATAAATCGTTTAACAATGAGAATCACCTATTGTTCAGTAATCTCTACGGTTAAGTAGCAGGGGGGAAGTGTTATTTCGGTAGCTCCGAGAATGGAGGCTTTCATTTATTGGAATATACTACACCTCGCCGATATCTGCATCCATAGGAATAGCTTGAAATATATCGTCGTTTTCTAACCCAAAGTTATGGAGAACTGCATCTAAAGGGCTCTCCAGCTAGGAAGATATTTGAGCGCACATGCGCTCTTGGTAACGTTCAATGCAAAGTTCCCTTCCATTCACTCTCCCCCTCACCTTTGGTGGACGTCTTCCTAGTTGGACCGCTCTCCGCAATGATATTTCCATACTTGGCTGGTTGAAATCTCATGGATGTAGTGAGAATCTGACAACGTTTCTTCCAAACGCCAAAATGTCATATAATGATTTGTTAGCTCAATTATTTACGTTATTAAATGCCCTACTAGATGTGGTTCGATTAATGTTTATTAAATCACCTGCCATAATTTTAAAAACACCTGTACGGGAGATTCGTAGTCCACAAAGATATTGTAGTCATCGGGATAGAGCGGAGTTCCTGTCAGAATTGTGTCGAAATGGCTCCACCATACCAAGCAACATCCATTTAATGTGATATGTAACTCACGCAAATGCCACAGAACACACTTACTACAGCTGTCGTTTTATATCTGTGCCTCTCGCCGACCGTTGGAATTTTGTTACAAGGAGCAGGTAGCCCGTGTATTCCAACACAAAAGACATCCAGTTCCCTTTCTAGTCAATGCTTGTCCGAGCTCAAATCTGTTCTCATCTGCTGCCCGTTGTAAATTTAAGAAACGTTTTTGTGCACGCTAGTAGAATCTCTTCTCCTACCAGGAAATAGTCACGGGACATACCGGCAGAGATATAATACGATGTCTGTACACAACTTTACTCCACCCCCTGAGCAGGAGTAAATATTGGCCTTATTTACTCCACAACTTACTACGTTAGTAACGTACTCCGTGTTGGTGCTCTCCACCACTTGTGGAGTAAGTTCATTTACTCTGGGAGTAAATAAAATGTTTACTTCTTTAGTACATTGCTCTAGGTTGAAGGTCGCCGAGTTTAGTTTACTCCTGGTTGGTGCACGCCGTCCTTACAAAAAGAGTACGGTTACTAAAAGAGTAGCTTACTAAAGTAGTTAGAACTAAAGAAGTAAGGTTTACTAAAAGAGTAAACTACATGAGTTTGGTGCACGCCACCCTTAGAGTAAAGAAAAAATTGCTAACTAGTTTTTCAGTGGCAAAATAGCATAAAATATGATTTTCATTAGTTCAATTACTAAAAATTTTCCTGGGGTGGATCCCCGGCCCCCTTTTCTTGGGGGTATGGATTTTTTTATTTAACTACTTTCGAAGTAAATTGAAACTGCATCATCAGAAAGTAAGTCGAAACCAAACTATCGATGTTTTATTTCCACTTACAATGTCACACTTGTTTGCTTCCCCTAGAAAATATCATATGGGCGCCCTTGATCGTTTTGAAACTAACTTCTATCGAATTATAAATGTACATACATCTGAAACATTGTCATACTGTTACCTTTGAGTTGCCTGATGCCAAGACAATGTATGAATAAAACAATGTATAAGTTACAGTACGAACATTTTGTATTGTACATTATTTCCAATTGACAGTAAAGGCAACAATATAAATTACAATGCAACATTTTTAAAAAGTTACAATATATTTTTAAATAAAGTTTATGTTATATAGGGTATGTAGTATTTTTGCAGTCTTGTAGTTACTTGCATCTTCAAAAAGGGAATTCCGTCATTCCTTCTTCAGCATGAGTTAATTAATTATTAATCCATCACATTTTATGATCTCCAAATCCGATATTGTTTTTCATCCAATTTAAGTATGTTTTTTTTTTCTTCCTTAGATAAAAGAAAATACATTTTTCAAAATTTTGGAGTTAGCACTACAGTATATTATATAGTAGGTAGCAATAAAAATGCATTTAGTCTAATGTGGTTAATATCTTATTATTAATGTTATACTAATAATAATGGTATAATAGAACACAACATGTTTTAAAATTACAAAAATTAATTACTTCATTTACTGTTTAACATGAAAAACAAAATACTCTTATTACAAACAAAATTTTCACATGCCCTTCAATACACATTTTGAAGTGCCAATTTTTTATTTTAGTTGAGCCGTAGAACAATATATTTTTGTAATAACTTGTAGGCCTAGTTACTGGTATTATGTAACCAATATGCAATGCTTTGTTAAATGGCAAATGAAAAAGGAAATACAATAAAATTAAAGACAAATTAAATGAAAATAAAGGTTAAATGGGTTTCAAAATTTACAAAAATATGTTGTATGTCTGCTAAATACATTTGCTTTTATTTTAACTTGAGATCTTATGTAGTTTTTTATACTTCTGACTATTTTTTAAATTTAATCTCTGTTTATTCAAATATTTAACTCTCATTATGATCCTTCTTCTGGCAAACAAAAAAAATCAAAAAAATTACAATCTCATCGTCTACATGCTTTACAAACACATCGGCAAAGCGGCATAGCAACACTGGCGCGTGGTTCTGGACTGCAGCTCCGTGGGTATGCAGCCGCGTCATCACAGCGGGTGAGTGGTGGGGGAGAACCGCAGTCCGACCCACCTCCTAAGGGTACGAACAAGACGCAGCTTGGATGGTCCCCTTCCTGGTCGCTACGCTGTTGAGCCAGGCGCCGGGCATGAAGTGTGTGTGCGCAAGACGCAGCGTGATCGCTAACTGTCAGGTCGCATGTTATGGATTAAATTTCTGAATTATGAACTTTTTATTTTCATTTCTTTGTTATTATATTCTCATTCATAAGGTTTTGAAGACACAGAAGACAATGGGAATGAGTTTATGAATTTTATGAATTTAAACTTTTATGAATTTGAACTCATTACAGGAAGCTTCATCAAAATTAGTTACATGTAAAATATGTCACAAGAGTATTTCACTGTTTCACAGAGTTACTAAATTGAGTGTGTATTTTATAGTACATTTAATGCTCTACAGCTTTTCTTCTAAAAGTTTTCGTTGTAAACACAATACTTTAAGTGTTAAGGTACAAAGTTCGCCGAAAAAGTGGCGTAAAAACTGTTTTCGGCAAGAAAAATATATTTTTGGCAGGGAATATACATTTTTTAAACGGTTTGAGATGGAGAACCAATGTATGGATAGAAAATTTATTATTATTATTATTATTGTTGTTTTCTTGAGTTGGTGTGACCATTGTATTCAGTCTTCAGAGCACAAGAAGACAATAAAACGAATACACTTAACCCCGCAACACGAAAATTAACATAATATAAAATTATTAGGTTGCTATAAATTATACAAAAATACTGAATATAAACCATACAAGTCAGTGACTGTAGCCATGACTGATCTTTACAATCCCTTCACTGAGTAGTAACAATATTTATTTTGGTGGTCTGAGCCAATTACAAAGGATAACTTATAAACAGTCCTTTGTTTGTGTAGCGATTGCGTAAGTATACAAGTGCAACGCCTGAATCTAGACTACACGCTAGCGGCTGGTCGCATGAAAAAAGAGACCTAGCAATCTACCAACATACTACGGCCTGTCCAGATGGCTGGCAAGAGACCATCCAAGCTGCGTCTTGTTCACCCTCGTAAGAAGACATGGCTTCATTCTTCCTGCTGCCAGCGGCATGCGACCATCCCGGTTCCGTCTTGCGCGTACCCTAATTCTATACGCCTTGCCTCAACCCAAGCATGTGTTCGGCCGCTCTTGAGGCACACACGCTACTTTCTCTACCTTTATAAAAAAATCCATTTTCTCTCGTCTTATTCTACATTTTGAAAAACTCACACAACTTTCCCTACCATAAGCATTTTGAAAACTCACATAACTCTCTACCTTAAGGATTGAAATTACAATTTTCTTATGTCTTAATCCATCTCTGGGAACTCCCACACGGCTTTCTCTACCATAATATTTTTTTTCGTCGTATTCTTCCTCTTGGAACTCACAAAACGTTCTGCATCTTAAGCATTGAAATTACTATTTTCTCGCGACTTATTCCATACCTGGGAACTTTTGCATGATTTTAATCTTGTTATATACATTATTGTGTAGAGGTAATATAATATATACTATTGATGAGTTTTATAATCTGAGTGTCTTTTAATATCTCTTATGACTTGCAATGATGGTATATTAGCCTACATGGCAAGGGAGACAGGAGCTCTCCAAGAAAACCTGATAAGTCCCAATTTTGTTCGCTATAAATTCAACATGGATCCCGGGTCCCCATGTGGTGTGAAGGTAACCACGTATTAGGTTTTCGTTCTTCAAGGCATGAAGGTGACCTCATGAGGATGTTTTACAGGATTAACTTACAATATTGATGATGAAAACAGGATAAAGGTACTGGGTATCAAGGCTGCCAAGTGGGGTGGGGGGCTGCTGGACGCAAGTGACCTGGCTGGGTCCCAGTATTGTGATATAATTTTATGGAAACTGGAAAAGTGTGATAAAATGTTCTGTTATACGAGTAACGAAAAGGAAGCTCCACGGAGAAGGGAAGAGACAACTTAATAAGGATAGTCGGCGGTCTGTGAAAAGCCCACGACAAAAACATGGTCCTGGGCCCGATCCCGAGATGTCGCAGCCCTGCCAGGTACCTACATAGAACACAATATATAGTCAACCCTTTCAGAGCCGAATTTATACACTGGTAATAATGCAATCACCAAGTAAAAACATATGCAGGCTCTCTTTAAAATCGACAAGGAAAATTTCAATGGAACAGCTGATTTTTTAATGAGAAACATAACATTTGAATAAAATCCTCACATTTTACAAAAAGCATTACTCAATAAATCGTATATTTATTCTTAGGGACATATTCTGAAAATTATACATATCTTACTAGTTGGCATTATTAGTCTTCAAAAGTTATTAACGAGGTTTGGTCTACTTCACTCTGTTTTATGGTACAGAGGAAAATGTTCTCATATTTTGTAATTAACGTTACATTAACCCTTTCAGAGATATATTTGTACACTTAAATAAGGAGTCATCAAGTGAAATCATCAGTGGGCTCTAAGCGTAGAATTGATAAGGACAATTTAAACAGAAAAGCTAATATTCACAAATGACAACTGTAAGTAGAGAAAAATTCCTCAACTTATAGATAAAAGAAAAGAATATTAATCTTATATCTCACTTTATACAACATTTTTACTTTCTCTGCCCGTATAGGTACTATAGGTGGAAAATTGTATGAAGGGTGGTTATAAGCCACCCACTGTGAATATGCGCTCTTTGCAATAAGGCCACTTATTCTATATCAGAATGTGAAGTGGGAAAGATGTATTGGCCATGCTTAAGGTAAAGAAAGTTACGAAAGTACATTAATAATATTTTATTTGGGTTACGACATTCTCTTTATTTTGAACCAGTTTACACGAAGAGAATGCCATACATAATAATTATATTATGCTAAGAGACTAACTTAATATAAGTTATATGAAGGAAGTTATATGAATTTCACATCAGATTTTTAGATGATGAATTTATATGTTATAAATGTATAATGTTATCTGTACATTTTATTCAGCTTCAAAGATTGATTGCCGTGGCATGAATCATTCAAAATAGTCTACAGAATAGTAACAATACAGAACGCCATGGAACTCTCATTTGCAGTTAAGGAAATTTAAAATATTAAACTATATCTGGCATCAGTTCTACCTTCTTTAAAAATTATCTTAAATCTATATAATATTTTCTCTACACAATAATGTATATAAGAAGATTATACTTACTAGTAAATAAATGTAACCAAATTTATATATTGTTCCACATATACCAAGATTATTTTATCATATTTAAAAACTAAAGAGATAACTAACATTTTTGTCTAACCACATTTGTACTTCTTTTTTAATGAACCAGGATGTAAAGTAGATGCATGGGACTATGGTTACGAAATACACATCTTTATCAAGGAAATAACAGTTTGATGTAAAACAATATAAAAGTATTTTCTATACAAATTTGATGTTTATGCCAGTTTTGGTTCGGGAGTGGGGGTTCCCCTAACCATTTTCATGAAGGGCTATTCCATTATCCACCACCTATGGACCCGTCGTGTCCCGGACTGGCAAAACCGGCAGCTATTTCAAGACACTGTACCACATAGTGATAAGTAGACCTCGGAAGTTGAGACATCACAGACAATGCAGGATACTATAATTTGACCAAGACATATAAAATATGTCTAGCACCGTCATCATAGGCGTAACCAGGCCGACCATATGGGGGGTTATAACATCCGCGGGGTCTGGGGGGTATGGAATACCCTCAGGGAAAGGGGGGTCCGGGGGTCCTCCCCCGGAAAATTTTAAAAATAAAGATGCAAAATAACGAGTTTTATGCTTCCGGGGGCCCTTCCCCGGAAAATTTTAAAAATTAAGATGCAAAATAACGAGTTTTAAGCTTCCCACGCTTTATACTTGTATTAAGTAATTTATGGGCAGACTTCAAAAAATTATATAATTTTCCTTTTTTTAATCAATGGGGGGGGGGGGTTCATACCCCCAAATCCCCCCCTCGGTACGCCTATGACCGTCATAAGTCATAGGAGATATTAGAATACACTAAGGTTATAAAACTCATCAACAGAATACATAATATTACCTCTACAAAATAACGCATATAAGAATATTAAAGTCATGCAAGAGTTCCCAGGTGTGGAATAAGTCGCAAGAAAATAGTAATTTCATTGCTTAAGTTAGAAAAAGTTGTGTGTGTGTTATTAGAGACGAAACAAGACGCCAGCAAATAGTTATTCCAGTGCTCAAGAAACAGAACGTTGTGTGAGTTCTAAGAGGAAGATAAGACGAATTCTCTAGTGTAAAGTATAATCTTTACAAATTTTTAAAGCCGATCCTTGGTTACTTCAGGGTCTGTAAAAACTCAGTAAAGAAGAAGGAAAAAATATTAGGGTAGATAGAGTCCCCAGAGATGGATTAAGACATAAGAAAGTTATAATTTCAATCCTTAAGGTAGAGATATTGATAAATTTCATTTTTCCTTTTGAGGGTGAATATCAATGAATGAGATTTAAATATATGTTATCCACCTTATACCCTCAAAAAATATATAACCTACAAAAAACGTCGAATGATTTTGGGATTGCTTCGAAAATTACAAGACTTTTAACACAATATTTATTTTGTATCTTATGTAAGTCAAATTGATGAACATGTGCGTTATAAAATTAAAACATATTTACAGATAAACAGCAGAGATATTAAAAGGTTGACACTTTGCATTACAATACTAAAATGTATTTACAGTGACACTTGTTAAAAGTGTACACATTAATATAAACCTATCATTAAAAATACTAAAATCAGTAATATATGTTAGTCATGTAGAATGTGTTGGGTCCCGGGAATTGAGGCTTTAAGAAATTAAAATATGTAAAAATATTTAATTTAGCATTGCATTTAGTAAAGCCATGAAGAAGTTGAAATTTCACATATAGCAGTCAGGAAGAGAGAAACTTTATCTCGTGGAAATTGCACTATCAGCTTGGCATTGGAATTCCACTGTACTGTGTGTGGGAAATGCAATTCTGCATTTTCTTAGCCCCTCAAGGCTAGCAATTAGGCAACCCGTATGACAGCTGACAAAGGTAGAATTTAATTCGCGTGTTTTTAATTTATCTGTGATGTTTGATTGGAGAAATTTATAATTAGCGAGCAGAATAATATTCGCGATCGCAGATACTAAGGGAAGACGGAGTGTGAGAGACAGTACCATTATTCAGTGTTTTTGTGTGGTCCTTGGGGACAAGATGGCGTCAGACGTGGATTTGTTCGACGAACATCTAAAAACCTGTAAGTACTGAAATTAATGTTTTCAATTAAGTGTTCCGCAAAAATCCGGATGTGTAGTAGATTTTTTGCGACGGTCAGTTAAACTCGCTAAGAAACAGCGAACGTAAAAGTCATATGCTGTGACATTTTCGGTAAAACCTATAGTGTTAAACAAAAGTTCCCTTATTTCCTACGAAATCCGCATATGTTGTAAACTATGCGATGGATAGATAAACTCGCTAAGAGATAGCGAATGCTAAGGTCAAAGTCACTTTCAGCCTCTAAAAATATAGTTCAACACTATATTTACGTTAATTAAAGATTAACCGCTTTTCAAACATTCAAATAGTCAAGACATATATTTGAAGCTATGTTCATATTTTCTACATGATTTTCAATTAACATATGAAAATATGATCATCCCGAGGGTAGGCTTCACCCTCATCATGAAGGTATTTTTGTAGTAAAACGGGTTAAGTAACCCATCCATGTTTTTATGTATGTTATTGAAGTTTAGCCTTTTGTCAAGCATGCCAATGCTAGTTTTTTCCCGTTAGTATAACGAAGATAATTTGCACCCAGACTGTAAATTATAAAGACAAATAAGATATTGCCGTTATTGATTGAAATAGTATTGTGAAATTAAGAAGTTTATTTTAAATATTAACATTAAACTTAAATTTTAAACATTGTGTAGTTAATACTATTTTATTGAAAATAGTAAGAAATGCAAAATTAATATACAGAAATTATTCAAAATAATTAGTTTATTTTGAACATTTTGAGAATCTTCATTTTAAATAAAATGAAGCCCAAGAGTTTATAATTTTGCTATTTTTCCGTATAAATTTTATGTGTTAAAATTTATACGAAGATAGGATTTTCGCTACTTTAGTGAATGGTTTAGGTACAAAAATACGATTTCCATTAAAAAGAAATTAAGGCACAACAGTTAATAATTTTTCCATTTGTTTTCCGTATAAATTTTATGTGTTAAAATTTATACGATGTATTGTAGTTACTTATGGTCCGCCGGCGTGGTCTTGTGGTTAGCGTCGCTGACTACAGATCCGTCGGCCCGGGTTCGATTCCCGGTACCTCCTCGGATTTTTCTGAGGTAGGGAGGTCTGGTAGGGGTGCACTCAGCCTCGTGATTCCAATTGAGTAGCTACTTGATAGAGAAGTAGCGGCTCCGGTCAAGAAAACCACCAATAACGGCCGTGGGTGTCGGCATGCTGACCACATGCCCCCCAATCCTGCCATCTGCCTACGGGAGATGACGCAGCGGTCGGGTGGTAGGCCAAGTCCCTCCAGGGATGTAGCGCCACGGAGTTTTATTGTAGTTACTTAAGGAAAAATGAAGGTAAATTTAAAATAAATAATTTACAACTATAAGTAAGTTTATTACACAGCGTGTGTTGACGAGTTTTAATATGAATATTTTATAAATTTCAAATTTATAAACAGAGTTGAAAAGTTTATTTTTACCATATAAATTTCATGAGTTAAAATTTATATGAAGAACATAGTATTTCGCGGAAAAGCGAAGGATTAACATATTTTGAAGTTAAACATTTTTGCAAACATTGGTTATTGTTGTAATTTAATAAGTTAAAACTAGGATAAAGTTTATCAGTAATTAAATTGTTACAAAATATTATGTAATTAAGAAATATCGGATTTTTAGCATTTTGTTAGTTAAATATTAACTGTTATAAAGTAAGATAATTTTGTTTGTTAAAATGTCATTTTACAGTTTAGCCACAATATGTAATAGTAGAAAAAATACAAATTTTCCATTTGTTGGATTTCATGTAGACTACTACATTTCATTTTATGTAGGTACATATTTTATTATTTTATTTATTAATATTATTTTAATAATTTTTAATTGAAAGTTTAATTAATAGAATTTGGTAATTTTTAAGATTAAAAACAAAGTTAATTATTTTAAAAGGAATAAAGTCGCATTTGTAATTTTTGCTTTTTAATAAACCACAAATAATTAAAATTAATTATTTTATTATTAAAAGGGTCATATTGCTAATCATTATTTTTTTTTTACAGCTAAGACAAGGTAAGTGGAAGTGCGTCGAGAAAACTTACAATGCGAGTGAAGTCAAATATTAGTTAGATTGTTCAGGAAGACTTTATTTTCTCATACCTAATACATACGCAGTGCTATAAAAGATCAGTTAGTCATCTTTAAATAAAACCAATCTATAACGATCCATAACCGCTCGGGGTCACAACATTGGTGTCAGAAGTGGGATCGAAGCGAATAAATATTAGGAAGAGAAGTAAAGCAGTATTAATAATTTAATTTCAAACAAAAATTTGTTTGTTAAATTGAAATTGAATTTAAAGTGGAATTTAGAAATATTTTACATGCCATCATCAGAACAATTACGTGCTCAGATAGCAGAACTCCGCGTTCGGAATGAACAGTTAAAGACGCTGTTAGAAGCTAAAAGTTATTCAAATTTAAAGATTTATCAGTGGCCAGTAGTTTAAAGGAATTGTCAGGAACAGTAGGCCCAAGAGTTAAACAGTGAAATAATTTTTCAATTACATAGACGCATCTGTAGCGACGGGAAATTTAGATGGATGTAAAGACAATCGCAAGACAGACTTCAAGTCAACCTTAGAAGGTTGAAGATCATATGGACTAGCCCTCCATATGTGATACTTAATCGAGCTCACCCTAATTAGGAGGCCATAGCCTTTCATGGGACAAATAAGGCTTATTCATTTACTCATTTATTCAATAAGAAGTATATATTGAAATTAAAATCAATCGGTCCGGCAGCTGATTTTTTTTTTTTTTTGGAAGCCAGTTTTTACTGAAGATACGACTACATAGCATGTAGTTAGGCAGCTTTCGAGGAAAGATTTACAGAAAAGCTTTTAGATAAAAATTATTGCGCACAGGTACAGATAGCATTACAGAAAGTAAATTAATTTCCTGAAGTTTTTGCTGACCGTATGAAAGTTTGTTTTGAACATTTTAAAACATAGTGACAATGCATACGAGAAAAGAATTATCGCTGAAGGAAGCGAACGTAAACTTCTCGCAGCCTATGTGGCAGGGTTCAAGGGATGAAGTAGGAAAACAAGTTTTTTTAACGTATACTAAACAGTATGCAGGAAGCAGTGACTACTGACAGCTTAAAACAGAAATCCCGTCAGAGTAGGACAATTTTGCTGCTAGCAGACCAGACAAGTCATGTTATTCATGTGGCCCTTTGCCATATGTCCCGCTAGAGCAGACAGACAGACACTGAAGAACTATAGCAAGTTCAACTCAGTAAAGTGAAATAAGAAATTTAGTATTTCTTTGCGAACCAGTGATTGTAAATAATGCGTTTATTTAAAACACTGAAGAACTGTATTACTTTTAATTTAATCAGTTAGGCACTGTAGGAAGAGGCAAAGAGACTTAAGGGAGGCAGAGGAAAGCGCTCCAATGTCGAGACAAGACTAGATCCTTACAGTTGCGAAACCATGGTCTTGGTAAACACAAATGGTAAACATAAAATGGTTAACATAGTAAAGTTAACATAGTTCAGTTTGAAGTAAATAAAGGTTCTACTATAGTCTAAATAAATTAGGCGTTAAAATATGAGGTCACAGGTCATAATTTAGAAATACTGGGGACAGTAGAGATGCCCATAGTATTTGGAAATGGCGAAGGGAAACCGCCATATGTTTATGGTATTTTAGTGAAAATACTAGGGTCAGTGAAGATGCCCGTAGTATTCGAGAACGGTGAGAAATGCCACCATGAGTATTTACACATTCGATAAGATGGACTTTAGGCCTAGTTTTTCCTTGTCAAGACCATAAACGTGGATATCTAGAGAGAATTGCGTAATGTATTGAGAAGATTTCCGTGGATATAGTAACTAGCACACTACGAAATGGTACAGATAGTCGGGACTGGATCCAAATTTACCCGCTCGCTACCCCCCGAGGGAGGAATTATGCGATATGTTATCAAGTAGTAGTTGTGATCTAGCGGAAGTACCTAACGTTAATTCTAATCAAACATACGTAATTATCTCTGCGTCTGAAAATGCTGATGTTTTTGTGTGTGAGTATACTGTTCAGAAACAATGACGTAAACCAGCATAAGACACACCGCCTATGGAAGACACACCGTGGTAGAGCCGAATGAAATTCGAACCGGTACAAATAGCATTTAGGTGGCTCGTGAAACAGAGAAATACATTTAAAATGTAAACGGTTGTGTAGAATAGTGAACCTGACAAAAAGACAGAAATAGTGAAACCGCAAACAGAGAAGTAGTTGTAACTTCCCTCGCGAAGAGATGCTGTGTGCATTAGATAAATTCTGTGAGCATTAGACAAATGTTCGTTGAAATGGAGAAATTCGAATTTATAAAATTAATAATTCGAAACAGGATTTTTTTGCAGTGACAAATATTTTTATTTATGTTCAGTACATACTTAAAATTGTTCAAGTGTATAAGTGCTGTTGTGTTAAAAACTTTTTTTGTGTGAAAAGTGAAGAAAATATTTTTTTGAAAATATTAGATTACGTTATTTCCGTGTGAAGATTATTTTGGAAATAATTGCAACATTAAAGTGTTTCATTTTTTTGTAGATTTATACGCTTTAGTAATTATGCGACAGTGAAATGATTTAGTGAGAGTTATTTTACACGAGAAAATCATTAAGAATATTTAAAGTTTTTTTTTTGAAATTTTTAAATATTAATTGATTTAAACAGTTTACAATGAAGGAATTTATTTGAAGATTATTCATATTTAAATATTTTAATCAAAATATATAAACAAGATTACAAATACAGTGTATTGAGTAAAGGTTACATTCGATAGAAGAAATACATAACCAACAATAAAAATTAATTTTTTTAGGTTATTGCGAAATCAAGTGATTTTTGTAAACCACTTATGTGACGGTATATCGATGTCAATGTTTATATTTTGAGATTTTAAATCGAAATAATTAATATTATTATTATGATTAAATATTGGAAGTTATTGCTAGGACATTTAGTAAATGTCAAGAGATGAATATTATTTGCGATTACTAGCATTTTATCAAGTAAATTGGAAATTTGTTGTAAATTTAATCGAAGGCATTTATGAATTATTCAGAATTAGATAATTTCAGGACAGATAATTTGTTTACATAAACAGAAGTTAAAAGGGTTTTTATTATTACAGTACCATTCTGTAATGATGTTGATGTGTTGCAATGACGTGAACGTAAACAAATTAACGGGAGTTTAATTTGAAGGCGATAAACAATTAAAAAAGGATAATAAATCGTGAGGCTTTGTGCAATCAGAATAGATGGCTATGTGCCTTAACACAACACAGCACGAGAGGTGTCACTCAAGTAAATCTTAAGAAATAGTAGAGAAATCTTTGTCAGATGATGGAGCAATAAAACGATAAATTGATGAAATTAACCTATAGGTAGAGATATCCAGCAAGAGAATATCCGGATAAATAAGCCGCTAGAAGCACATGAAACAAGTGAGGCAGAGACTACCCGTATCCTAGCGCAGACTCCGATGATAGTAGACCTTAGAACCTTAAGACCTTAGGACCTTAGGACCTTAAGACCTTAAGACCTTCGAGATCCCCTCAGGCTAGTCAAGAGGGATGGCGTAAAGCGGACTTAGCTCTTTCGAGTAAGAAATAAATAAAAAGCTCTTTCGAGTAAGAAATAAATAAAACTGAAATGTTACCATAGACTATGAGGTTAATGAAATATGAGACCATGAAGTTGATTCTAAATGAGACCATGATATTACAATTATCATAGAGAATGAAGTTAATGGGAAATGAGACCATGATATTACAATTATCATAGAGAATGAAGTTAATGGGGAATGAGACCATGATACTAGAGTTATCATAAACAAAAGACTAATGACTATTGAGATTAGTTGTGCAAGGTTGACAATTGAATTCGAACACGGGACAGACGATAAAACGCAAAGACGGAAGTACGAAAGAACATAATGGACGGTTATATGTTGCAGGGCAAATATTAATAGCAGACATATTTTTGCTTGCTGATTTTAATTTAGAATGATTTTAAATTAAATAAATGGTTGAAAATTTTTTAAAGAGAAAGATTTTTTGAGACAAGTGTTCGGTAGTTATTTTAGCATAAGGGTGTGAGAGGATGTTTTAAAAGTATTGATAAATTTCAAAAATTTAATCAATAAACTTAATTACCCTTCCCGAAACTATTTTTCCTCGTATCACCACGAAGCCTAAAATTTTCAGTAAGCGTGCTGAAAATGAAGTAAATAGAATACGAGAAAAAGACAAATGATATAAATATTGAATTATTTATATTGAGTTAAAAAAAAAAGAGATACTTTTTTTAACATGGTTTTGTTGGATTTGATGAAATCAGCTTAAATGAAGTTTGTTGATAAATAAATAAGAACAATAAATAAAGTTTAGAATTAATTAATTAATTCATGTGTTAGAGTTTTAACATTTGTTTATATAACGAATGGAAGACAGAGTTAACCGAAGTCGTAAAGGTTTACAAGAATTAGTTTTTTTTTGTAAATAGAATTTTAGAAAAATTTTCACAAAAGAGTAGTTTAATTTGAATGGCGAAGTTTTCGAACGCTACAACCATACTAAGTGACGTAGCAAATGTTTACTGTACGAAATTGACAACAGATGAATTGAAAGAATTTGAATATCAAATGATACAGTATTAAATTGTAGACATTACTGTTGTGGAACACCAAGTTAAGTATTTATTTAGTACTTTCACATTTTTTAATAAATATTAACTGAGATTGTTTTGTTTTTGCTTGAAAAAATTGTGTTTTTTTTATAAAACATTGTGATTTTGTACTATTTTATCGCGTAGTACAAGCCCTAGCAAAAGAAAATAAGACTCGCTTATTCATTGAATTACCATTGAAGTCCTAGGATCGATACTTTGAACTTTATTAAGTAAAACCTTTGCCGTAACGTGATTCGTTTTCAAGAGGATGAATTACCGTAAAGTCAGAAGACATACACCTTGACGTAATTACTAATAAGTCGTACTATGCATCTTTTTTGTAAGAAGGTGTAGTGGTGATTCCTATACATTTTCCCCTCCGATTTAATTGTTTTTCAGTCTCGCAACTTTATTGTTTAGCACCAGACCAGAGAACCAATTTCGATGGGTTCTACATGTGACAGAAGAGTCATTGGGTCACGACGTGCACTGGAGTGGTGTAGGCTAGACCACCACAAGGAAAATTCATGAGTATAAAATAGAGTACATAATACAGGTTTGTTATTAGCCAATGTCAACCGTCATTAACTGTAACATGAATTTTACATTGTATTTTACATTTAGAGGAGGTTAAAAATTTTTTCAGTAAGATAGTACATTATTATTTGTTTACATTGAAAAAAAAAATGTTTAGTAAATACACAAGTAAAGAACAAATAAAGTTTAATTAAACGTAGTTGGAAGTTTATAGAGACGATTTTAAACAAAGAGAGATTTAAGATAGGATTATTTTATTATCGTTTGTGTAACATTGGAAATTATTTGTGTTAAATAGGTTGTCCATAAGAGTTGGTCGTGTCTAATCAAGAGAACGATTCCATTAACAAGAAGAATGTTGAGAGAAAGCAGAACTCAAACTTTACAAGAGGAACCGACTGCTGAACTTCCTCTACAGATAGAAATAGCAAGATAACAATAGAAATAGCAAGACACTTAGACAAAAGACAACAAGAAAATGTTAAAATAAAAAAGTAGATTGTAAAGGAAATATGGGAACATGCTAACAAGATAGGTTTATATGAATATAAATATTTTTTTGGACTGCCATACCCCACTCTGCTCATCTTTTAAAGTATTGATTTAACATTTTGCTTATTTTAAAGTATTAATTTATCAGTAACAGTAAATTTTAATAGTTTTGTTTTGTATTAAAATACATTTTATAGATTGTTGCCAATCACGGAAACCACCATTTACGGCCGTGGGTGTCGACATGCTGACCACATGCTCCCAATCTTGCCGTCTGCCTATGACAGATGACGCAGCGGTCGGGTGGTAGGCCAAGTTTTTTTTTTGGGATATAGATCCACGAAGATTTTAGTTTATACGTTTTTGAGTATGATAAATAAGATATTTTATTTTATCGAAACTTCTCTGGGTTCAACACCAATCCGCCACCTTTATAGAAAGATCTGCTTATTCCTGAAAGAGAAACCATTAAAAGCACAAGGCTAGACCCTTGGCAAGGGAAAATGCGCAGCTACCCTGACATGGAGACGTCCGTGTTAGGCAGCCGTACGCAGAGTACCCTGTTGTATTCAGCAATATCAGAAAGGAGAATGCGCAGCTACCCTGACATGGAGACGTCCGTGGTAGGCAGCTGTACGCTGAGCTCCTGAACGACGAAGCACAGGGATAAACCCCTAATAAAACACCAGAATATAATAAAAAATGAAAACTTACGGCTACCCTGGCATGGAGTTAAGTCTGTGGTAGGCAGCCGTAGACAGCACCCCTGGAATACTGTCAGAACTAAAAGCATGTACTAATAATGAAATTAGTATCATCTTTTAAACGGAGAAAGGACTGGTGTTGGGTCCCGGGAATTGAGGCTTTAAGAAATTAAAATATGTAAAAATATTTAATTTAGCATTGCATTTAGTAAAGCCATGAAGAAGTTGAAATTTCACATATAGCAGTCAGGAAGAGAGAAACTTTATCTCGTGGAAATTGCACTATCAGCTTGGCATTGGAATTCCACTGTACTGTGTGTGGGAAATGCAATTCTGCATTTTCTTAGCCCCTCAAGGCTAGCAATTAGGCAACCCGTATGACAGCTGACAAAGGTAGAATTTAATTCGCGTGTTTTTAATTTAGCTGTGATGTTTGATTGGAGAAATTTATAATTAGCGAGCAGAATAATATTCGCGATCGCAGATACTAAGGGAAGACGGAGTGTGAGAGACAGTACCATTATTCAGTGTTTTTGTGTGGTCCTTGGGGACAAGATGGCGTCAGACGTGGACTTTTTCGACGAACATCTAAAAACCTGTAAGTACTGAAATTAATGTTTTCAATTAAGTGTTCCGCAAAAATCCGGATGTGTAGTAGATTTTTTGCGACGGTCAGTTAAACTCGCTAAGAAACAGCGAACGTAAAAGTCATATGCTGTGACATTTTCGGTAAAACCTATAGTGTTAAACAAAAGTTCCCTTATTTCCTACGAAATCCGCATATGTTGTAAACTATGCGATGGATAGATAAACTCGCTAAGAGATAGCGAATGCTAAGGTCAAAGTCACTTTCAGCCTCTAAAAATATAGTTCAACACTATATTTACGTTAATTAAAGATTAACCGCTTTTCAAACATTCAAATAGTCAAGACATATATTTGAAGCTATGTTCATATTTTCTACATGATTTTCAATTAACATATGAAAATATGATCATCCCGAGGGTAGGCTTCACCCTCATCATGAAGGTATTTTTGTAGTAAAACGGGTTAAGTAACCCATCCATGTTTTTATGTATGTTATTGAAGTTTAGCCTTTTGTCAAGCATGCCAATGCTAGTTTTTTCCCGTTAGTATAACGAAGATAATTTGTACCCAGACTGTAAATTATAAAGACAAATAAGATATTGCCGTTATTGATTGAGATAGTATTGTGAAATTAAGAAGTTTATTTTAAATATTAACATTAAACTTAAATTTTAAACATTGTGTAGTTAATACTATTTTATTGAAAATACTAAGAAATGCAAAATTAATATACAGAAATTATTCAAAATAATTAGTTTATTTTGAACATTTTGAGAATCTAAATTTTAAATAAAATGAAGCCCAAGAGTTTATAATTTTGCTATTTTTCCGTATAAATTTTATGTGTTAAAATTTATACGAAGATAGGATTTTCGCTACTTTAGTGAATGGTTTAGGTACAAAAATACGATTTCCATTAAAACGAAATTAAGGCACAACAGTTAATAATTTTTCCATTTGTTTTCCGTATAAATTTTATGTGTTAAAATTTATACGATGTATTGTAGTTACTTAAGGAAAAATGAAGGTAAATTTAAAATAAATAATTTACAACTATAAGTAAGTTTATTACACAGCGTGTGTTGACGAGTTTTAATATGAATATTTTATAAATTTCAAATTTATAAACAGAGTTGAAAAGTTTATTTTTACCATATAAATTTCATGAGTTAAAATTTATATGAAGAACATAGTATTTCGCGGAAAAGCGAAGGATTAACATATTTTGAAGTTAAACATTTTTGCAAACATTGGTTATTGTTGTAATTTAATAAGTTAAAACTAGGATAAAGTTTATCAGTAATTAAATTGTTACAAAATATTATGTAATTAAGAAATATCGGATTTTTAGCATTTTGTTAGTTAAATATTAACTGTTATAAAGTAAGATAATTTTGTTTGTTAAAATGTCATTTTACAGTTTAGCCACAATATGTAATAGTAGAAAAAATACAAATTTTCCATTTGTTGGATTTCATGTAGACTACTACATTTCATTTTATGTAGGTACATATTTTATTATTTTATTTATTAATATTATTTTAATAATTTTTAATTGAAAGTTTAATTAATAGAATTTGGTAATTTTTAAGATTAAAAACAAAGTTAATTATTTTAAAAGGAATAAAGTCGCATTTGTAATTTTTGCTTTTTAATAAACCACAAATAATTAAAATTAATTATTTTATTATTAAAAGGGTCATATTGCTAATCATTATTTTTTTTTACAGCTAAGACAAGGTAAGTGGAAGTGCGTCGAGAAAACTTACAATGCGAGTGAAGTCAAATATTAGTTAGATTGTTCAGGAAGACTTTATTTTCTCATACCTAATACATACGCAGTGCTATAAAAGATCAGTTAGTCATCTTTAAATAAAACCAATCTATAACGATCCATAACCGCTCGGGGTCACAACAAATGGATTATTTCATTAAAAAACACCATGTAAAAATATCCATGTAGAATGGAATAGTCCAGTAAAAAACACCATGTAAAAATAGAAATATCCTATAACATATGATTATAATGGTCTTGTGTTTATGCATAAATCATATAAAAACATTCCTATTTTGTCAGTAGGCGTCGTATTTTATGAGCAGATTCTATTCAGCAACGAGTAAAACTATATTCTGTTGAAATGCTAGGTAATGTATTGTATGATGATCTTGATGAGATTTTATACGATGCGTAGGTTTTCAAGTGCTTTTTCTCAGCAATCCCAACTAAGTTGTTTGTAGTTATAAGTTACTTGAAGAGAGAAGACAAATAGTTTTGTCATCTTCAGATCCTAAGCAGATAAATATGAAACATTTTGCACATGGATAACCCAAAAACAGGATAACCAGCCCACAGTTGACCCAGAGTCCCACAGCCGGAGGCTACACTACTGGGTAGAATAAAGATAATACGTATACTAATATTTGGGTAGCGGCAAACCGGAGAGCACACAGGTGTGCAGCACACCACCAGCAACCACATGACCACAAGCCACGGGGCAGGACGGGAGAGATACACAGCGGACACTACTGTGGGAGATGGCCCGAAAGCCGGGAATGGAAACGGGATGATAATAAGGGGAGTTCGAAGGTGAAGTGGAGAGTGTCGGTGGAATGAGAGGGGGAAACGGGAGAACCCCCCAAAGTGACGACTTCGTCCACCACGAATGACACGCCCGCCTACCTCGGGATTTGAACTCTCCGTAATGATACTATTGATTTCTACGTAAGAAAATATTAAGTACTATACTTAGCCAGATGGCAGCCTATAGTAAATCTAATAAAGCCTTCATCTCGAGTCGAGTTTGGATTGGCAGTACGAAATATGTAGCCAAAAAGTAGCCAGAAAGGTTTATCCATGTTGAGAATACTAAACTACAAATTTATCTATGGAATCATTACTCCCCTAAATCCCATTATACAGGGCTTGCAGTGAATTCTATGCAAAACACCGTTAGCGTGAGTACATTTATCGGATAGGAACCCTTTTTCATTTCCAGCAATGCGGGTATGGAACAGTAAACACGCAATGCTCCGCCTTCAGCGCTTAGGCCTACTTGGTCTAGTCATCAATAGTTATTTAAATTATGGTGCAGTATATTGATATGGGTTGCCTTACTTGGACGCAGTCGTTGTTTAATATGCAGAAGAGAGCGGTGAGACTGAAATTTGGAGCATTCATTAGATTGTCTTGTGGACCACTTTTTTTTACTGCTCTGGTATAGCCATCAGTGTTTTTCCTGGCTGGCCTCTTTCATGTCGGAAATGATACTCCACTACAGTGCTTGTAATCTTGTCTCTGACTACGGTTCTCGGAATAACTATGTTGTTATTTAGACAATTGTAAATATACTACCACAAAAATGTTTTAAATTATAAACCTATTCAGTTATGTAACAATATCCCTCTTGGGATAAGAAATCATTCCTTTTCCATATTCAGATGGAATGACGGCATTTATACTGTAAATGACATTTTTTTTTAACATTTACAACCTTGACAATGTGAAAAGCAGCTAATTCAAGTACGTTATATTTTTATAAGGTTTTTCCTATGTAGAAAGAAAACAAAACTTTTGCTCAAAGAAGTATTCGTATGCATGTAAAATGTATTTAAAAATACCAATTAACTTCGAAGCCTCATGATGTGCATGACTCATGTTTCTGAACTTTATTAATATAAAAATAAAATTACAAAGAAAAAAGCTTACACGCAAGTAGTTAAGCCAGTTGTTTCTTTAAGAGCTATTACTTTCTGTTGACGTCTTGAAGCTTTTAAAACTGTACAGAACTTTGAAGATTACAGGAAACGTATCCACTTCAGCTGTTTCGCAGAAATGAACAGCCTAAGTCTTGGAGTGATTTTATTTCAGCACAACCTGTATGATATACAGTGACTAAGTTAACGCTCACGCGATGTACTAACTGTATTCCTATTATTTACGAGGCAGCAACTTAATAGCAAAGAATAAAACCTTGAAAGATTAAATAGTAGCTTAGAGAACAGGCAGACTATATTCACTGCCAACATTGGCATTGGTATAGCGCAGCCGTCAGGGTGGCTCATGCTTAGCGCATGGGCCTGGCATATAAGCGGTCCCGGTTTCAAATCTCGAGGCAAGCGAGCGTGTCATTCGTGGTGGACGAAACCGTGGCTTTGGGGGATATTTTTTCGGGGATCCTTCAGCTTCCAATTTCAGTGTTTCCACCAACACTCACCACTTCCACTTCCTTTCCCCTCTCATTATCTTCGCGTTACCCTTTACTGGTTTTCAGCCCAACTCCTGCTGCATACTCTGCTACGGGCCTCCCCGTCCTGCCATGTTCTTATGGTCTGAGAGTTGCAGGTTGTGGAGGTGAAAGTGAACTTCGAACATCAGCTATCGAAGTTTGAACTTGAACTATGCGATTTTCAAGCTGATCCAATTCTTCAAAACAGAACAGAAAATGAAATAACTTTTTCAGACTTCTCTGAGATGAAAGTTTCTCCATTTTAGCGATTTTGGTCTTCAGATCACGTGAAAGTTTGGAAGCACAACCCTTTGTGAATCTGCATTTTCGAATGTGGAATGAAAAAAAAATATTAATAATAAGTAGATAAAAATAAAATCAGGTAAACTGATATAACAAAGTGCCAGTATGCTTTTTTTCAATCAGTGATAATTATAATTATGATAGGCACATGCAGAAAAGAAGCTAATTTTGTATTAGATCTCCGAGTTAAACTCCAAAAACTAAATGTGCTGGCAGTAATATTAATGACGCAATAGGACTACGATTCGCTGAATCTTTGTTTCAAGTTTAAAGCAACGTTATAGGTTAAGAATGAATAAAAAGTCTATCTGAAATCTATCTGTCAGAAATTACATTAGGTATATTGTTGCAAAGGAACGAATAATAAGAATGTTCACATTAAAATATATTTTACATATAGGTAGTAATACTTATCCACAGAATGCACTATATAATATAAATATTCAATTGCTAGTTGTGTTTTAAATCTTTTACTTACATTATTATTTACACTGACATCGTTATGAAGAAACAAATCAATCAAGGCGGGCTAGCAACATCAGTAAACGACTGGAAATTTGTTACGTTATTTTATACAATAGAATGTAGATATTGGTATAAGCCAGGCTTGCAGATCTATTCATTAAGTAGGTCTAGAGTTTTATTTATAACCTTAATCCATACTCGTATAATCCGATATTAGAAATTCTTAAAATATGTTAACATTTCACAAACTGCACTGGCAATACTATTTCGCCAATACGTTTGTTTCAGGTTTAAAGTAGCTGTATAGGTTATGAATAAATTAAAGTCAATCTGAAATCAATCTGTCAGGAATTAGGCCTACATTAGGTCCATTGCTTGCACAGGAGCGTTATAACTGACAAATACTTTAAAATATAGTGTAGATATTGATTTAAGCTAGGCTTGCATATCTATTCATTAAGCAGGTCTAAAGTTTTATTTATAACCTTAATCCATACTCGTATACTCTGATATAAGAAATTCTTAAAATATGTTAACATTTCCCAAACTGCACTGGCAATAATATTTCGCCAATGTTCGTTTCAGGTTTAAAGCAGCTGTATAGGTTATGAATGAATTAAAGTCAATCTGAAATCAATCTGTCAAGAATTAGGCCTACATTAGGTCATTGCTTGCACAGGAGCGTTATAACTGATAAATACTTTAAAATATAATGTAGATATTGGTAGCCGTACTTTCGACAGAATGCACTATATTATATCAACAGCAGCTGCGATTAATTATTCGACGCTTAGAATAATGAGCAACAATGTGATATGTTATGTTTAGTATATTGTGGGCCATGTATTATAACATAGTTATCAGTATATTACCTGTAGCTGAACTGGCGCTTTTACCGACTAGTATCAAAGTGATGGTAGCAGAAAAGAAACGAGCAAGAAAAATATGGCAGAGAACGAGAATTGTTGCATACAAGCAACAATATAATAGATTAAACAACCAGGTTCAAAGGCTCTTCTTATGAATGTGATTGATAAGCTGGACAAGGATATAGAGGGAGCAAGTAGCTCCTCTAATAACTGGAAAATCACACGCCGTCTAACTAAACCTAGCACAACTACAAGGGGAAAGCTTATTTTGAGTAATAGGGGACCTGTCTACACTGAGCAAGATAAAGCTACTGTAATAGCAGATCAGCTGGAAAATCATTTCCATCCCACTAAGGAAGATCCAAATTTTTATGTTATATTATACCAAAGTACTAAAAAGTTAACGATTTTTAAGAAGACCTCAGTTTTCAGAGAACAGACGTCCAATAAGCCTTCCACCAGTCGTAGGTATGACATTTGAAAGAGTGATCTTACGATGGATTGAAGACCAGAATATCAAAATGATACCAGACAATCAGATGGCATATAGAGCTGGATGTTCCAGAACTCATTAACTCCTGCGAATAGTTGAAACAGTGACGAAAAGTTTTAACTACTGGGGTTTTACTCATGAAGTTTTCTTGGACATATCAAAGGCATATGATTCCGTGTAGCATGCTGGACTAATATGTAAGTTATTCCAAACATAATTTCCAGATATAATAATCAAGTCAATTGCTTCCGTTGAATGGTAGAATATATCAAGTAAAAGAAGAATCTGGTCTGTCACCAATGCATCCTATATAGGCCTAAGCCGGCGTTCCGCAAGGATCAGTGATCTGCCACTTCTGTGTAGTGTATACGTTTCAGACATAACTACTATGCAAAATACCAGTGTGGCCCAATATGCTGACGATACTGCATTGTTTTCTACTGATATTGATGATACAAGAGCAGCTACACATCTCTAAGCACATATTGATCACTTCGTTAAATGGCTTGAGTAATGGCGAAAAAACCCAAGCAATCAGCTTCACAGCGCATACCAAGATTCCACATAAGGGACAAAGAACTACCTTATAGGCCGTGTGTGAAGTACCTCGGAGTGTGTATAGACCAACGCTTACTGTGGCATAAACTTATCCGATAAACTAAAGGAAAAGTCGTAGGTAGAATTCTTCATTTATACCCTCTCTTAAAAGTTGGAGGAATCCTCGTAAGGAAAAAGATACAGCTGTTTAAAACTTTAATTTTGCCAATTTTAACACATGAATCACGTGTATGGTGATATGTCACGGACTCCACCCTAAAGCCATTAAAAGTAGCACAAAATAAAGCTTTGAGATCAATCCATGGTAGCGACTGATACAATTCATGTTCACAGTTCAAATTCATGATGATCTTAAATGAGATATATAAACCTACTAGCTTAAAAGACCCGGCGTCGCCCGGGTTTTGTATTTTGTAATTGGAAATTAGCTTATGAAGGATTTTCAATTTTAAATTCTAGGTCCTTATATAGGCATTTATAATTTGAAATAGGAAGAACGACTTATTACACTCAAACTATTCCCTCAGAAAACGCTTGATATAATTTTTTATGGCTCATAGAGGATCTAGAATTTTGCATCCCATCGCTTGTACAGTGCACAGCAAGCCTGGTAGAGGTTTAAATAAGAAGAAACAGAAATTCCTGTAACATTAAATTGTAATATCGAGGCGGGAAATTTCCCACTCTTATGTTACCATAAAGCCGTTTTGGAGATGAAATTAAACAGAAAGCATTATCACTTTCATACTTTTCTCTCCAAAAACTTGCGATATAATATAATAATATACACATTACCATACCTCGTTTTGTTTTCTCTATGTCCAGGGTAGAGAAAGTTATGTGATTCCATTATTTTAGTGGATTTCATTCTGTAATATTTATTTATAACATGAATTATTTTGATAACTTCTCTTGTTTGTCAAAAGTGCATTTCAATTGTTTTTTCCAAGCCCATCATATAAAATTTGGCAACAATATATTCTGTGATTTGGAATGGATAATTCTATGTAAAAAGGGGTTAAGTATTCTCAAAAACATTTAATTTTTGGCATTTAGAATCAGAATTTTTCAAAATCCTTTCTTAGTGAGCACCTACATTATGAAGCGAAGGTACTGTCAAAATTCCAAGTCTCTACCTGTTATAGTTTAGGCTGTACGTTGATTCCTGTCATTCAGTCAATCAGTCATTCAGTCAGTCAGTCAGTCAGGACAAAGCCTTTTATATATATAGAGATTTATGCAACAATTGAGAAATTACAATGTAAAGCAATACATTAAATACAGGACACCAAAACATGCCTTGTAATATGTAACTTTATCATGGAAATGTACCTCTCCTGATGTATCAGGAAGGTAATAGGCCTATTATTGTTTTCATTATAACCTTATGACTTTGTTATAAACAAAGGAACAATAGTCTGATACTACTGCCTTATGGTTTTGAGGAATAAAAAAATAATGATTATCCATTTTATTCATTTTGACGATTACAAGTATTAATATTCCTACTACTATTAATTATTTTGTACCTATTAATCACTTACAATTCAAAATAGCATAGCCTAAATAACTATTTCTGCAATAAAAGTTTTGTCCACAAACTAGATGGTTTTTGACAAAGCACAATCTCAAGCCAACACAATAAAATAGTTTCAATCAAAACATTACTTACGACCTACAATTCTCCCCCCCCCCATTCATTCAAAGTCTGCAATTCCGTTTCAAAGGGGAATGATTTTTTTCCAGATTAGTCTTCGTTTGCCTATTCTATAACTTGAAGATATATATTATAAATAAATTTCTGTACGAATAGATCATGATTTAGTATTTTTAGCACTGCCAGCAAATATAGAAGCTATGTTTATTATTTTGTTTTTATATGGCACTTATTTCTACACAAATTGTTGCCACCTTTAAGCGCCTGAATTTCGCTACATACGAAATTACCAAAAGGTTTTTTTGATTACTATTCTAAGTACAAGTGAATTGAAATTATTTTGCTTTTAAAATTTACGATTCAAATTAACATAAAACATCGTAAAGTGTTCGATTGTTATAAGAACTTGACAGGCTCGTTTTGTTAGCCTCGTGCTTTGACATTTAGGTTATTTACAACGGTCTTACATACAAATATATAACTATTACTTCTTGAAATATGTAACAATTGGAAATAAACTTAGCCTATAATAAAATGAAATTGAACTTACCGAGAACTGATCCGGATTATCCGAATCTTTGACAGCTTTGAAGAGGTCGTTGAGAGCACGTACCATGACGCCAGGTTGCTGAGGGTTTCCCACCATGGTATGAGTCTTTCCGGAGCCCGTGGCTCCATAGGCAAATACTGTGGCATTGTACCCCATGAGGACATCAGTCACCAGACTTGCAGACGTGAATTCATACACCATTTCCTGTTTAAACAATGCAAAGGACATTAAAGGGTTATTTACTCGCACAGACAATTACACCGGTTTGTCTCCTACGACTGTGTGAGACTGTGTCTGCACAGACAAACCGGTGCTTGTACATAAATCGCCGACAGGACAAATTCTTTGAAATTCCGTCCGTGTTCGGCCTCTGCAAAATCTGGCCAAACTTGAATTGACGCAAACAAACAGCTGCGTAACTAAAATTCAAAACTTATAATGGCTGCAGACAATCCACGGTGACGGTGCAGTGCGACTACTCGAATATTTACTCTGTGACTGAAATATTGCTCCTGCATCACGAGGTAGAGTAGGATTACCTCCACAAAGTCTCTGGGTTTTTACGTATATACCTTAGGAGCGAGTCTCACCGCTCGTAGAGTTCCTGGCTAGGGGAGGTAGCTGCACCCTGATTGGCTATCCCACTCCACGTGTTTTCTGTCTCTGTGGCATTATCCCTCCACTCAACTATTACAGTATTTTCTACCGCTGGCAACATGCAGCATGATATTTACTCTCTGTCTAGCAGTAGCTCACTGATCTTACGCGCAGCGAATCCGCGCATCTTGGTAACGAGACGTAACGAGAAGCTCGCTGGCTGGGTTAGTCTTCAAGGCCAGAGACGTTGTGGGAGTAATCCTACTCTAATTATCCCGCTATAATGTTTATACACAAATGCACAATTAGTTTTCTTCTGATACCGGTACCATTATCATAACAAAATTTTAATATTGTATTAAATGTTTTAAATTTTAGTTCAACGTTATCCTAAATTATGCTTATAATCTCAAATAATACATATATAACAGGTGTTTACTGAATAAATTTAGAAATTTATAAAATATGTTTGATATCAAATTAATATCTTAGAGCCCGCAATTTGCCGAGAAGCCATGTGTGCTTTCATTACATGTTTACATTACTGAAGCAAGGGTAAAATGGCCAAAGCATAAACGAGTCCGTCAAGGGCTTTAAGTGCAGTGTACTCGTGTCACATAAAACTCTAAACATTTAGTATTCTTTTGAAGAATGCGTATAGGCCTATCTAATGTAACCAAATGATTAATGGCAAATAGTCTTTTTCATCTGAGGTGGTCCTCCAGCTTGGGGGATTGGCGTGAGGTTAACAGCCTCTCCCACTAAAAAATAGTGCTAAGTAACGCTGTCTGATTTATGGATCCTATCAGTGTAAAATTTTCCGGAGCTAAAATAGTCCCTCGTTCAGACCTCCGGGTAGGGACTATACTGAGAGAGTCTAAAAATCGTAGGAACTATAGATTGGGAACGTGGAATGTTAGGAGCTTATATAAGCCTCGGGAGCTTATTCGGTAACCATAGAATTCGAGAAATATAGGTTAGATGTAATAGCAGTTCAGGAAGTTAGATGGGAGTTCAATACAGTCAGACCCTTATACCTTCACCTAAAGCCCATAATTACGGGGGAGGAAATGATACATATCAATTAGGGACCGGGTTCTTCACACATAGGTGAATTAGTTCAGCCATTTAGAAATAAGAGTTTATTAATGATAGGCTTCCTTATTTTATTCTAAGAGGACGGTGGTGTGACATCATGGTTATGAATGTCCACGCACCGACAGAGGATAAACAAGATGATGACAAGGACAATTGTTATGGTGAAATAGAACGAACACTTGATCAGTTTCCGGCATATCACATGAAAATTGTGCTAGGAAATTTCAATTTTGAAAGTAGGAAGGGAGGATATTTTCAAGCCCACGATTGGGAACGGAAATCTCCACTCGCAGAGCAACAACAATGGGGTTAGACTGGTGAATTTTGCAATTTTGGAATTTTGCAATTTTTGATTATAAAGAGTACAAAATTCCAACATCGTGATAATCATAAATACACATGGACCTCGCCAGATGGAAAGACATATAATCAAATCGACTACCATGTGCTAATAGATGGTAGTTAAACAAAGGAGCATGGCATAAAAAAATCTGGGTGAAAACCCAAACTAGGAATTCTTACCAAGTCGAGATTTCAAATAGATTTCTAGAAAACACAAGAAGCTAGGGATGATATGAATATCGACAAAACTTAGGAATGCAAAAAAGCCCATATTAAACTAGTCGCAAAAGAAAAATTAGGTCCGCTTGAACCAAAATCAAATAAACGGTGGTTCGATGATGACTGCATGAAATTAGTAAATGCAAGAAAGCAGGCAAAACTACAATGGCTGCAGAATCCGAATTACACTACTGTCGAAAATCTGAACAATGATAAACAAAAAACCTCTAGAACAGTGGTTCCCAACCTTTTTCAGCTGGCAACCCACCTTTCCTTACTGGAATACCTCCACGGTCCATCGGTCAATGGTGGAGTAAAAACCCTTATTTGTATCATATCCATTCCTTATGTATGTATAATTTACCATCAAATATTGCAAATATATATATATATGCTTTTTTGAAGATACAGATTGATTATTGATAAACAATTTGTGTTCTGATTTGAAAACGGTTGACTAAATATAAGCACTTTGTAGCAAAATAGTTATTTATTTAACAATAGATGTTATGTTTGCAATATATGCAACAAGTGGTTTCATACTCACTAACAAGTATTCCTAGATGAAGATAAAAACTACAATTATAAAAGTACACAAAGACCAATTTAATTTTTCATGAAAAATTGCTGTTTTTAAGTTAGAATACGATATTAATGAGATTTCAGGACTGTTTCGATTGAGAGTGTTCACCACCTGTGTGACTGTATGAGTCACCTGGGAGGGATGTAGTTGTTCTGTTGTCTGCCCCAGATGTCAAAAATCAAGAACCAAGAAAACAATCAAAACACAATTTGATTTGTTTCGATTTTTCTGATCTTTTCTGATTGTTTATTCGTTGGTTTCTGATAGTTTTAGGATCGAGTCGCGACCCACCTGTAACCCTTCCGCGACCCACCGGTTGGGAACCACTGCTCTAGAACTATTATAACAAAGAAAAGAAATTATCTAAAATACAATGCAAATGAATTAGAGGAAAATAGTGTAGAAAAAATGTTAGGGATCTCTGCAAGGGAATAAACGATTTCAAGAAAGGTTTTCAACCTAGAATGAACGTAATCAAGGGCAATGATGTCACCATACTCGCGGCTCCGAATAATATTTTGATAGGTGGAAAAATTTATTTAATCAATTATTAAATGCACCTGGAGATGTCCAACGTGTAGAAAGAGACATATTCACCGCAGAGCCGATGGTTGCTGAACCAACCATAACAGAATTAGAACCAGCTGCAGGTAAACTAAAAGCTCACAAATCTTGAAGCGTTGACCAAATTCCAGCAGAATTCATCAAGGCAGATGGGGATAGATTAAACGCAGAGATCCATAAACTCGATCTTATGATTTGGAGAAAGAAGGAATTTCCAAAGGAATGGAAAAATTCTATTACTATACAGGTCCATAAAAACAGAGATAGGGCCGAATGTATAACTATCGAGGAATTTCTCTCGGTCAACATCATACAAAATTCTATCTTATATTATACTGCTGTCAAGATTAACCCTATATGCGGACGAAATCATTGGAGATCACCACTGTGGATTTAGGCGAAATAGATCAGCCATTGATCATATATTATGTATTCGCCAAATCTTGAAGAAAAATTGGGAATATAATAAGTCTGTTCACAAGCTATAAAAACAGAGAGAAATGGTATCCCGACCTGAAGAGAAAGAACTGAAGGTGGAATTTTAAATAAAATAATAGAATATAAGGTGGAAAGCCTAGCTTACTTGATTTCTTTTTATAAAATTTTAAAAAAGAACTAGCCGAAGTTAATCAAATACTTTACAATCTTTAAAACCGAATAAAATATTATTGATTTAAAAAAATAAAAACCTTTTAGCGTACAGCTAAGCGTTCTGAAAATTAAGAATTAGACCGCAAGTCCTGTCCGATAATTACAGACAATATACAATATTATCGCTCAGCAGTTTTGTTATGTTCCTTATTGATCGGGCATACATGAAATATGTAAGTAGTATACATTTATATGAAACGAGATGGGTACAGTTTTGCGAGGTTAAGATATAGTTTATTTTAAGTATTTAGAAAGTTATCTAATTTTATGGAACTCATTCATTACTTACTATTCATGTTAGTTTTATTCGCCAAACAGTTATAACAAATACAACTCGTGATTTATGGATAAGATGAAAAGTACCATTTGGCATTACGTACCTAGAACCGCGTTCTAAGCATACGATTATGTATACAGGTGTAAATAAAGGCAGGCCAAAAGGAAACATTCCTTGCATAAAGAATGTTACATGAACATGGGTCCGAAAATGCTCTATTTCCTAGTTAGAGCCCTTTCTCTACACTTGCACCAATTAGCAGAATACTCGAAAACAGAAAGTCATTAAATGGTACTAAAAACAAAACGGTGGGTATCAGAACAGCAAATAAAAGGGTCAAAATTTCCACCGTTAGAACAGATACATCCGTCATCTGCCGTCGCATGGTGTCCCTGAAGCCCTGATGTATCCCTGTATTATTTGGCAGTCTTGCAGAATATGATCACGGAGACACTCTACATCTTGCACCTGTGTTGCATACCAAGAGCTTTTTAATTTTCCGCCCAAATAAAAATCTAGTGGATTAGGTCTGGCGACAATGGAGTCTAAGGAACTGGTCCACCTCTTCCTATCCATTTATCACGGAATTGTCTATTCAGAAGCTGACGAACAGAGAGGCTAAACTAAGCAGGAGCTCTATCGTGCATGAAATATATGTCCCGTCGTATTCAAAGTTGCACATGTTCCAACAGGATATGTAATTGTTTTTTATTTCCTTTGTACTATAGGCAGAGGAAGTATTGTGTTCGATCCCCAAATTCGAACTTTAGTTTTTAACATAAATTCACGTCTTGAGGTCCTCTGAATCCCAAAATACTATTTTCAGAAACATGTCTGAGTTAGGTATCTTCTGGGGATGCGACACAAAGATTGGGACGACTTTATCTTATTAAAAACTAGCATGTGCCCGAGGCTTCGCCCGCGATAATTATTTTAAAAATTAAAATTAAGAGCATAGGCCTAATAGTTAAATCATTACATTTATTAACACCTAAATCACGTGGACTCCATATCACGATTAGATAGCGTCACCTGGTAAAAGCGATCTCAGATTCGAGTTCCTTGGTCCAAGAAACCCATGTAAGTTATAGTGAGTTTCGTCCAAATCGAACCATGTTTCACCATATTTAGGCCTATACTGATTATCCCTCTTTCGTGTAGGTTGAAAATTTCATATGTCTGCGGTCCTTGATATTCCAAACAAATGAATGCTCCAGGATGGCCTTACAAAATCAAGCGATGACCCGCGATAATTATTAAAAAATTAAAAATTAAGAGCATAATAGTTAAATCATTATATTTATTAACACCTAAATCACGTGGACAACATACCACGATTAGATAGCGTCGCCTGGTAAAAACTACCTCACATTCGAGTTCCTTGGCCCAGAAACCCCCTGTATAGTGAGTTTCGTCCAAATAAAACAATGTTTGACCATATTTAGGGCTTACAACATTCAAGCGATCGCGAAAGTTTTATTTCCAAGGTATGACAAAAGTAGCCAAAGCCAACTGTAATTGATTTGACATTGAAATGTATAACTGAACACCGATGCTTCGAAAACGCAAAAAATGCACGTTTTTTGCCCGTTTTTCACTCATAACCCACGAACGAAAGCGAAAATTAAAATTCCGGCTTCGAGGTGCATTTTCCGACCCTTCAGTCCACCTATGTTTCAAATTTCAGATCTCCGAGTTCAGTAGATTTTGCTGGGCATCGCGGACAGACAGACAGACCCTTCCTTTTATTAATATAGAAAAAAAACTGTTTTTTGCGATTTCCTCGGAAACGGCTATAACGATTTTGTTTAAGTGTTGCGCATGGGGTGCTTATATTAAGAGCTAAAATTTTTATTTGATGTATTGTTTTTAATATTCTATGAAGGATAGTTATAAGCCACCCACTAATGTTGAAACTCAATTTTTCCTGATGAACAATAAAGCTTTGCATCAGGTTGACACAACTTACTACGCGCTCTTTGCAATATGACCAATATGACCTGTGAAGTGAAACAGATGTAACCTACTGACCATGCTTAGAGAAAATAAAGTTATGTGAGTGCATTAATTAAATTTTATTTGCGTTGTGTATCCTTCGAGGATGTGATACGATGTGGTAACGAAAGAGGCAAACTTTTATTTGTGCAGAAGAAGTCGCGTGAGTTTCACATCAGATTTTTTAAGAACGCTCTGTTCCTAAGTCCAGTGAGACAATGTGAATACGGTTCCACCAAACAGTCACCAACAGTCACCATAATAATGAGTTGTAGCAAATATGAACAAAGGGCTCTAAGAAGGAAATAAGGCATTTTCCGACCAATGTTCATATAACGTAATTTCACCCTCTATATGCAACGAATGTATCCCAAAGTTGTGATCTACATTTTTGTTACACCATGTGTTGCACCAGGTTTTGAGGGTTTTATCATTCGTTTGCGATTTTAAAACAGTGGACAACATTTTATTCTTATGGGAACTGCAAATAAAAGAGTTCAAAGGCTAATAATTAATTATAAACAGTTTATTACCGTTATCTATTTTTCATCTCTAAAAGGAAGCATAAAAAGTAGATGAAATTGTTCAAATATTAAACAAATTTCAAATCTAGAAAAGATTAGTAGTGTCGGGTCCCGAGGGAAGAGAATTAGGGAATTAAAATATTTAAAGTATATTTTAATTAAACATTGCTTTCATAAGTACAGTGCCTGGTGATGGTACGGATGTAAGGTGAAACTAGTACTTGATAAGAAGCACAGTCATTTCCTTTAGAGAGATATTAGTTGTAGCGAATTGAAATGGCAAACGTGGCATTCTTTCGCGCTAATGTCCAAGCGTGGGATGTGCCGATTCGGCGATATCCTGAGAGAAGACAAAGATAGGAAATCCTAGTTCACTTGAAGTGCAGGTAGATCGCCACCAGAGGCCCCCAGCTCCTAAGGGAATTGACTGTAGCGCTTTTGATCGGAACTACCAGTTCACGGGCTAAATAGGCCATTTCAAAGTACGCGCGATAGAACTATTTTCTGTTATCAGAGTAGTTACTCACACCGGCGTGAAGTATCAATCCGCTCGGGGTGTGGCCCCCACGTGGGATGTTAAGTTAATAAATAAGACGTTAACAACGCCGGCGGGGACAGTTTTTTCAAGCTTGTTGAAGTGCAATCATGGACATGGAATTTGACTACAGGTCCTTCATTTTCTGTAAGTAATAATTTTTCACATATTTGATGCTAATTTCGAGCCTAAGTTTCAGCAATGATTTTTTTACTTAGTAAAGTAAAACAAAATAATTTCTTTAATAAGAAATTTGCATTTCATTAAAGCCAGCAAGTCAAAATGCTGCTAAGTTCAAATAATTTCTTTATTAAGAAATTAGTGTTTCTCTAAAAAGCCGGCAGGTCAAAATGCTGCTAACTTCAAATAATTTCTTTATTAAGAAATTAGTGTTTCTCTAAAAAGCCAGCAAGTCAAAATGCTGCTAAGTTCAAATAATTTCTTTATTAAGAAATTAGTGTTTCTCTAAAAAGCCAGCAAGTCAAAATGCTGCTAAGTTCAAATAATTTCTTTATTAAGAAATTAGTGTTTTTCTAAAAGCCAGCAAATAAAATGCTGCTAAGTTCAAATAATCTCTTTGTTAAGAAATTCATATTTTGTAAATAACCAGCTACAAAGCTGATGGAATTAAAGTTTTCAATAAACTTGTGTACTTCAAATATCCAGCTACAGAGCTGATGGAATTAAAGTTTTCAATAAACTTGTGTACTTCAAATATCCAGCTACAGAGCTGATAGAATTAAAGTTTTCAATAAACTTCTGTACTTCAAATATCCAGCTACAGAGCTGATAGAATTAAAGTTTTCAATAAACTTGTGTACTTCAAATATCCAGCTACAGAGCTGATGGAATTAAAGTTTTCAATAAACTTGTGTACTTCAAATATCCAGCTACAGAGCTGATGGAATTAAAGTTTTCAATAAACTTGTGCACTTCAAATATCCAGCTACAGAGCTGATGGAATTAAAGTTTTCAATAAACTTGTGTACTTCAAATATCCAGCTACAGAGCTGATGGAATTAAAGTTTTCAATAAACTTGTGTACTTCAAATATCCAGCTACAGAGCTGATGGAATTAAAGTTTTCAATAAACTTGTGTACTTCAAATATCCAGCTACAGAGCTGATGGAATTAAAGTTTTTCAATAAACTTGTATACATCAAATATCCAGCTATAGAGCTGATGGAACTAAAGTTTTTTCAATAAACTTGTACCTTGTGAATTACCAGCTATTGTGCTGATGGACAGTAGATTTTTGTAGAGACAATTTTTATTTACTTTCAATACTAAATAGAAAATTGTATCTCCATCTTAAATCTTATTTGATAAACAATTTTATTTATTTTTATTAATGAATAAAAATTGTAATATTAACTTACTTTTTTTTGTAATTACTTTATATTGACAATTTTGTTCATTAGCAATAATAAACATAAATTGCATTCTAATTAATATTTTAGTAGAAACTATTTCATTTATTTTATTAATAAATATAAATTGTGTAACTAAATTACAATTTTTCTTTATTGCATATAAGCAACTTTATTCATTAGTAACAATAGCATTTAGTGGAAACAACTTTTCAATATTTTCAACAATAAATGTAACGTAAGAAATGAGTAATAAAACTTATTGTTTAGAACATCAAAATTTATTCATTTATATTTAGAATAGAAATGCTAGGATGCCTAATCATTATTCCCTTTCAGCTGTGTTTAGACGAATACTTACACCAGGTACGTACAGTGTTTATTTATAAAGTGAACAGTGCAGCGTGTGAAATTATTCGATCACAAAAGTTAGGGACATTAAATCTTCTCCACATATGACTATAAGCCAGCCGACCCAACTAGCCATCTTGACACTGACACAAACCCGGGTCCCCACAACTGGTGTCAGAAGTGGGATTCGAAGCGAAAGAACGCTAGGGTCATTACTAGGAGAAAAGGCGATAGGAAATCTATTTTATTTTTATTCTAAATAAAATCCCATCATGGCGGAAATAGAGCAGTTACGTGAACAGATAGCGCAACTTAGCACACAAAATGAACGGTTAAGACAACAGTTAAATGCCGCGCCAGTAGTCAGACCTAAAGATTTAACAGTGGCCAGTACACTAAAGGAATGGTCAGGATTAGTAGGTCCAAGCAGTTTACCAGTTAAAGAATTTTTCAATAATATAGATGCAGCAGCCGCTGTTGGCAACTTAGACTCAACTGATAAGAAACATATTTTGAAATTAAAGGTTGTTGGTCCAGCAGCTGAATTCCTCCAAAGTAGGCCAGATCTTACGGCGAACACTACCACATATGACGCGGTTAGAGAAACTTTTGAGGAAAGATTTAAAGAGAAATTGCCTGATAACTATTACTATTCACAGTTGCAAACTGCAGTACAGAAAGTCAATGAATCCCCCGAAGCCTTTGCCGACCGTATGAAAGCATTGTCTTTAAAGACTTTGAAACATACAGACAATGAAGAAGAAAAAAGAATTCTAGCCCAAGAAGCGGAGCGGAGACTCTTAGCAGCTTATGTAGCCGGGTTAAAAGGGGAAGTATTCAGACAAGTTCGCTTGCGTATGCCCAAGAGCATGAAGGAGGCTGTACAACTAGCGGTTACCACAGATAGTTTAGAGCAGAAATCCCGTCATCAAGACACTCAAAAATCAGTTTTTTTCAGTTAACAGAACAGATATGGCGTGTTACTTTTGTGGGAAAAAGGGCCATATGTACCGCGATTGTAAGCAGAGAAAGAAAGGCGAAAAGCGGACAAGCAAGGGAGGAAACAACAGTAATAACATTGACAATAGATCACACAACAATGGAAATGGGGAAAAGAAGCCTGTTATTTACTCTTACTGCAAGAACAAGGGACACTTAGTAATGGAATGTAGAAAAAGAAAACGAAAATTAGGAGACAAAGCGGGAAATGCCAAAGTCTCGCCGGGTGCCTCGACGACGAGACAAAACTAGACTATTCCACTAACACGATTCCGTCAGAGCTCATGGTCATGGTTAACGTGCAGGGTAACAATAGAGCCCACTTTTTCGTAGTTGATACAGGTTCAACTGTATCCATTGTAAAACCGGAAATAGTGATGGAACCACTGAGAGTTAGTGAAGTAGCAGCAACTGGGGTCACAGGTCACACTTTAGAAATACTGGGATCGGTGGAGATGCCCATAGTATTTGAGAACGGTGAAGAGTATCACCATGAGTTTACGGTTTGCCCTCTAGAAATTCGACAAGACGGAATTATAGGCCTAGATTTCCTTGTCAAGAACCGAATAAACGTGGACATTGTAAAGAGAGAACTACGTAGTAATACTGGGAAGATTTCTTTAGTAAAGCAGCCCCCATTCTACGAAACGGTTCAGATAGTCGAATCTGGACTGATCAACCAGGTAAATTCGCTCGCTAACCCCCCGAGGGAGGAATCATGCGATATGAATCAAGTAGTGGATGGAGAGGTGGAATTACATAAAGCAAATTTGAACCATATACTCGTAAAATCTCTGAGTCTATCAGAAGCCGGCATTGTTTATCCAGTGTATTGCAAAGAAACACTGATGTTACCAGCATGTAGCGAAATCATAGTCGAAGGAAAGTGTCCTTTATTACGCCGTTCGCTACGAGACTCACCCCCTATAGAAGTCACAACTATCATCGAGCCGGATGAGATTGGTACCAATGGAGTTTATGTAGCTCGTGTAATAAATACAGTAAATAAAGATTGTAATAAGATGATATGTAAGGTTGTGAACATGACAAAAGAACAAATAGAATTACCGCGAAATAAAAAGTTAGGCGTAGCTTTGATCGCGAATGGTAGCAGCATGTATCTGAACAGGGTTAATTTAACTACCCCCAGAAGTCAACGGGGATAACGGGTGTTTCCATACTAGAGACGGTCGAGTTAAACCATTTAAACCCAGATGAGAGGAAAGTTATTCTAGAAGTACTTAGAGAATATGAAGACGTTTTTCAGGACCCAAGAGATAACAAACTAGGATGCACTAGTAAGGTCAAACACAAAATAGAAGTAGGGAACGCAAACCCAATCAAAAAGACACCATATAGATTGCCTCATCACTATAAAGGGAAAGTTAAGGAAATGTTGGACGAAGGAAATGTTGGACGAGATGTTAGAAAAAAATATAATACGTCCTTCAAGCTCCCCCTGGAGTGCGCCTATAGTACTAGTACCAAAAAAGTCACCTGATAAACAGGAGCAAATTCGTTTTTGTACCGATTTCAGGGGTTTGAACTCGGTTACCCACGGGGATAGCTACCCCATACCGAATATTACTGAAACTTTAGAAAGTTTAGCTGGTACAAAATATTTTACAAAAATTGATTTATACAGTGGGTTTTGGCAAGTAGGAATACAGGAGAAGGATAAAGAGAAGACATCTTTTTGCACCCCTTACGGTAGTTTTGAGTATAATAGAATGGCATTTGGATTAGCAGGGGCACCAAGTACTTACCAGCGCCTTATGGACGGTGTTCTATCAGGACTGAAAGGCGTATCAGTATTTGTCTATTTAGACGATATTATTGTCTTTTCGGCAACAATAGAAGAACACGCAGAAAGGTTAAGGGAAGTTTTTCAGAGGTTGAAGGAAGCTAATTTAAAAGCACACCCTTTGAAATGTAAATTTGCAGCAGATGAAATTGAATATCTTGGTCACATAGTAAAGAAAAATGGTGTATTACCCGATCCAATAAAAGTTGAAGCAATCAGATGTTTTCCTTTACCAAAATCTCCTAAGCAAGTTAGATCGTTTTTAAGCTTAGCAGGGTACTATAGACGGCATGTAAATAATTTTGCAGAAATAGCAAAACCACTTACAGAATTAACGAAAAATCAAATAAATTTGTGTGGAGTGACGAACAGCAACAAGCATTTGATACATTACGTGAAGCCTTTTGCAAAGAACCTATTTTAAGGTATCCAGATTTTAGGAAACCTTTCCTTTTGGCAACCGACGCTTACGGTGTAGCTCTAGGCGCCATTTTATCCCAGAAAATAGGGGATAGTGAACACCCTGTAGCTTATGCGTCAAGAACATTAAATAAAGCCGAGAGAAATTATAGTACCACTGAGCGTGAACTTCTTGCTTTAGTATGGGCAACTAAATACTTTAGGTGTTATTTGTATGGTAGAAGATTTACGGCCATAACAGATCATGCAGCCCTCAGATGGCTCATGAGTCTGAAGGAACCAAGCTCTCGCTTAATGAGATGGACCCTTCGTCTATCTGAGTTTGAGTTTGATGTACAGTATAAACCAGGCAAAAAGCACCAAAAGTAGATACGTTATCTAGGACGTAGGTATTATTAGCCACAGGAAAACCGTACATAGAGCCAGATCCAAACTCAGTTCGTAGTCGCCAGATGACCGAACCGGAGTATTGTAAATGGCTAGAAACGCCGGAACAGTTTAGGTTAGACTCCCAAGGCATATTGTTCTATATGTCTGCCGGAAGCGAACCTAGATTGGTAGTACCTGCGATAATGAGGCCACACATTTTAAAAAATTTTCATGACACCCCTGTAGGAGCCCATCAAGGACAGAGACGTACTTACGATCTATTGAAACAAAGATTTTATTGGCCAAACATGAAAGCAGAAATAAGTGAATACATTGCAAAATGTATTTCTTGTAATGAACGTAAAACAGGAGCACACCCTGTAGCTCCACTTCAAAAGTTTGAACCGGTCCTTTCTCCATTCGAAATGGTGAGCATGGACATAGTTGGTCCTTTACCTAAGTCAACTAAAGGAAATATATACATTTTGATGTTCATGGATGCCTTCACCAAATATAGTGAGGCCATACCCATCCCAGACCAGACAGCAGAAACAATTGCTAGGGAATTTGTAACTAATATAGTGACACGGCACGGAGTACCAGAACGACTTCTCACAGATCAAGGCCGGAATTTTACTTACAACTTATTTAAAGAAGTTTGTAAATTGCTGGGCATTAAGAAGATTCAAACCAGCCCTTATCACCCTATGTGTAATGGTTTGGTAGAGAGAAGTCACCAAACATTATCTAATATGCTGTCTCATTTTGTTAGGAAAGACCAACGGGACTGGGATAAATGGGTCCCAATAGTCCAAATGGCCCACCGTAGCACACCGCATTCGGTTACACGGTATTCACCATACTTCCTATTACATGGTAGGGAGATGAGATTACCTATTTCATTAGACGTAGTACCGTCATTTCCACACAAAGATATTAAAGACGACCATGTAGTTAGTTTGGCTGAAAAACTAGAAAAAACATACGAAAGAGTAAGAAGGAGCATCCAGCAGGGTCAGAACAGTTAAGCCAAAGGTTATAACGAGAGTAAAAACGTCAAGTTCAGGGTTTTTAAAGAAGGTGATTATGTTATGCTACACACCACAGCAATAAAACAAGGTTTAGCAAAGAAACTTACTAAACCCTGGGTAGGCCCTCATCAAGTCATAGAAGGGTTAAATGATGTAAATTACAGAATAAAAGCTGCTAATGGAAAAACCCAGGTAGTCCACATTAACCGATTGAAATTGTATCCTATAGGGAAGGATGTCCAAACGGGAAAATTCAGGGTAAGCGAGTCCCTGGAAGAAGGAGGTATAATCAATGAGTCAGAGACAACAAACCTCCTATACACTGACGACTCCGAAGGTAGCGGGGACGAGACCCCAGAGCCACCGGTGCCAAAAGTAGTTCCGACTACCCCCAGTCAGAACCCTCTCCGGGCAGTTCCCGAAAAAGGGAAGAGAGGAAATCGACGGCACCATTAATGCAAATAAACAAGGACTTGTTTGATGACGAGGACGAGGTTCCTCTGGCTAGGCTGCAGGAGCAACTGCAAGTTCTGAACGAACAGGTAAATGAAACCCCGCATTTTGCCATAGACCATGAGATTAACAATGAGGGAACCCACGACGCTCTGGCAAACCAAACAATTGACCCCCCAAACGAAACAGACAATGACACTCAAAATTCGAAGTATAGGCTAAGATCGAGAACGGTTTATTTGTTGCAGGGCAAATACTAATAGCAGGGTTCGTCCTGTCAGCTGACCTCTCGCCTCCGAACGACCTTAAGTTAAATAAGGGATTGGTATTCTTAAAGGAGAAAGATGTTTTGCTTTCAGGAGATAAGTGGACGGTAGCTATTGATTTCAGCATGGGGTTGTATGAGGGTGTTTTGGAAAATGTATCAAAAAGTATCGATCAATTTCAAAACGTAATTAATCAACCTAATTACCTTTTCCAAAATCATTTTCCTCGCATCACCAGGAAGCCTAAAATTGCACTAAAAAATGCAGTAAAGCGTGCTAACAATGAAGTAAACAGAATACAAGATAAAATAGATGAAATAAACAATGAGTTGTTTTATACCGATCCAAAAGTTAGATCTAAAAGAGGACTTTTTAACATAGGAGGTTCTACTCTAAAGTTTTTGTTTGGAACAATGAATTCAGATGATATGGAACGCGTTGACTCGCAAATCAGATCAATAAATAAAGCCCAGAATGAAATAGTAAATGTATTGGAATCTCAAATTTCATATATTGAACGTTTGGACGACCGAGTTAACCAAAACCGTAAAGATTTACAGGAGTTTGCTTTTTTTGTAAACAAAACTTTGGAAAATTTACACAAAAGAGTAGCTGAAACTATCGGTGAAGTTTTAAACGCCACTACTATACTGAGTGACGTAGTAAACGCCCTTGCTAATTTACAAGCAATAACAGATGTTCTGAAAGAACTTGAGCACCAGATGATTCAGTTCCGAGAAGCTATTGATATTACAGCTGCGGGCAAGTTAAGTACTTATTTGGTACCTCCTCATTTGTTAACAAAAATATTAACTCAAATTACTTTATTATTGGCAGAAGAATTAACTCTTCTTTCTTCAGTAAAAACGAATACTGTGTTTATGTACTACTCCATCGTGCAGGTCCATGCCCTAGCAACAGAAAACAAAATTCGTTTGTTTATTGACATACCTCTAAAATCTCAAGATCGTTACTTCGAGTTGTATCAAGTAAAACCTTCACCATACCAAGATCAATCAATGATAGGGTCGATTGTCATTCAGCCAGAGTATCCTTACTTAGCAGTAACCACTAACAAATTGTATTACGCCCTTTTAGAAGAAAAGGATGTCAGAAGGTGTCGTGGTGATTCCCATACATTGTGCCCCGCCGATTTTATTGTTTTTCAGTCTCACAGCCACACTGCCTAGCAGCCTTGTTCCTAGGATCCGAGAGCCAACCCTCTTGGACTCTTCAAACATGCGATAGAAGAATTGTTGGGCCGAGACGTTCGCCAGTGTGGTATAGGTTACCACAGGCGAATTATTGGGTATACAGTGTACCAACACTGACAAAATTGACAAAATTATGTACAAATGGCACAAAATCAAACTCTCAGACAGTTTTTATTAATAATACTGATTTGTTGCAAGCAACTGCAAATTGTTATTTTTAAAATCAACATTTTAAGTTGTTACCTCATACTTCAGGAAATTTGTACATTTCATATGAAGCTGATAAAATCATTGTGCCAGAAATAAATACAGAATTATTTACAGTAGAGACCAATATAACTGAAGATCAATTAAATAATTTGAAACTTCAATTGCCTAATATAGACGACTTTAACACTAAAGGCGTTACTATAAAGGAATTAAAACAAAAGCTTTCTAAAGCTAGAAGCTCAATCGAGACAGCTTTAGGCAAGCATGACCCGCGTTTTGATTATTTACTTATCGTATGTATAATATTGGCAATTCTTTGTGTTGCACAGGTCATACACAAGAGCTTACCTTGCCTAGTCAAGATCATGGTCCCTTTAAGGAAGGAACGCACTCAGAGCACAATGCCACTGAGCTCGGAGGGGGAACAAGTAGCTGAAGAAGGAACCGAATTGGCTGCGGGCACCAGTCACAAGAGGGAAGAGTCAACAATAGGAACAAAATGTCTCAAATAAGAAACGTGTAAATATTTGTTGTAAATTGCTGAAACCTAGGCTTGCTAGTAATGAGAAAAAAAATACTGATCCCCCGCTTTATTAAATATCAAGTTTTACTGATTAGTTTATTAGTAACATATTAATTACTGATTGTATATTGTACATATTAGGTGAGGACAAGTTTAGTTCCTTTTCTCGGTTCGACACCAGACTCCTCCCCGTAGCAGGAAGATCTGCTATACATGAATAGAAGAAACCATTAAGGACAGGTCCTAAGGACATACCCTAAGGACGGATCCTAAGAAAAAGGGATAGACCCCTAATAAACTTAATGGAAGGTATGGAAAAAGCACAGCTACCCTGGTATGGAATTGAATCCGTAGTAGGCAGCTGTAAGCAGACCTCCCAGCATACCAAACATAAACAAAAGCACGTGCTAGTTTAAGGCTAGCATCGTCTTTTTCACAGGGATGAGATTGGTGTCGGGTCCCGAGGGAAGAGACTTAGGGAATTAAAATATTTAAAGTATATTTTAATTAAACATTGCTTTCATAAGTACAGTGCCTGGTGATGGTACGGATGTAAGGTGAAACTAGTACTTGATAAGAAGCACAGTCATTTCCTTTAGACAGATATTAGTTGTAGCGAATTGAAATGGCAAACGTGGCATTCTTTCGCGCTAATGTCCAAGCGTGGGATGTGCCGATTCGGCGATATCCTGAGAGAAGACAAAGATAGGAAATCCTTGTTCACTTGAAGTGCAGGTAGATCGCCACCAGAGGCCCCCAGCTCCTAAGGGAATTGACTGTAGCGCTTTTGATCGGAACTACCAGTTCACGGGCTAAATAGGCCATTTCAAAGTACGCGCGATAGAACTATTTTCTGTTATCAGAGTAGTTACTCACATCGGCGTGAAGTATCAATCCGCTCGGGGTGTGGCCCCCACGTGGGATGTTAAGTTAATAAATAAGACGTTAACAACGCCGGCGGGGACAGTTTTTTCAAGCTCGTTGAAGTGCAATCATGGACATGGAATTTGACTACAGGTCCTTCATTTTCTGTAAGTAATAATTTTTCACATATTTGATGCTAATTTCGAGCCTAAGTTTCAGCAATGATTTTTTTACTTAGTAAAGTAAAACAAAATAATTTCTTTAATAAGAAATTTGCATTTCATTAAAGCCTGCAAGTCAAAATGCTGCTAAGTTCAAATAATTTCTTTATTAAGAAATTAGTGTTTCTCTAAAAAGCCAGCAAGTCAAAATGCTGCTAACTTCAAATAATTTCTTTATTAAGAAATTAGTGTTTCTCTAAAAAGCCAGCAAGTCAAAATGCTGCTAAGTTCAAATAATTTCTTTATTAAGAAATTAGTGTTTCTCTAAAAAGCCAGCAAGTCAAAATGCTGCTAAGTTCAAATAATTTCTTTATTAAGAAATTAGTGTTTTTCTAAAAGCCAGCAAATAAAATGCTGCTAAGTTCAAATAATTTCTTTGTTAAGAAATTCATATCTTGTAAATAACCAGCTACAAAGCTGATGGAATTAAAGTTTTCAATAAACTTGTGTACTTCAAATATCCAGCTACAGAGCTGATGGAATTAAAGTTTTCAATAAACTTGTGTACTTCAAATATCCAGCTACAGAGCTGATAGAATTAAAGTTTTCAATAAACTTCTGTACTTCAAATATCCAGCTACAGAGCTGATAGAATTAAAGTTTTTCAATAAACTTGTATACATCAAATATCCAGCTATAGAGCTGATGGAACTAAAGATTTCTCAATAAACTTGTACCTTGTGAATTACCAGCTATAGTGCTGATGGACAGTAGATTTTTGTAGAGACAATTTTTATTTACTTTCAATACTAAATAGAAAATTGTATCTCCATCTTAAATCTTATTTGATAAACAGTTTTATTTATTTTTATTAATAAATAAAAATTGTAAAATTAACTTACTTTTTTTGTAATTACTTTATATTGGCAATTTTGTTCATAAGCAATAATAAACATAAATTGCATACTAATTAATATTTTAGTAGAAACAATTTCATTTATTTTATTAATAAATATAAATTGTGTAACTAAATTACAATTTTCTTTATTGCATATAAGCAACTTTATTCATTAGTAACAATAGCATTTAGTGGAAACAATTTTTCAATATTTTCAACAATAAATGTAACGTAAGAAATGAGTAATAAAACTTAATGTTTAGAACATCAAAATTTATTCATTTATATTTAGAATAGAAATGCTAGGATGCCTAATCATTATTCCCTTTCAGCTGTGTTTAGACGAATACTTACACCAGGTACGTACAGTGTTTATTTATAAAGTGAACAGTGCAGCGTGTGAAATTATTCGATCACAAAAGTTAGGGACATTAAATCTTCTCCACATATGACTATAAGCCAGCCGACCGAACTGGCCATCTTGACACTGACACAAACCCGGGTCCCCACAGTAGTAATAAAATATACTACTCTCGTTAATCTAGGACTATGCATTCTGAACAATTAATTATGTTAAGAAGATAATTTTACAATGGCCAATCCTATAGCAAATGTTCTAAATTGTATCTCCTAATTATGCAGATTTCCGTTCATAGCAAAGTTAAAAACCAACTGCATTTATTTTTTGTATAGATAATCAAAATGGAGTATTTCATTAGCTGAAAATATCAAAATAATCTCAAGTGCTTGCAAAGAGGAACAATTGGACTTAACATAGTTTACTTCACATGTGCAAATTCTAATTTTTTATCTAACAGTAAAATGTTTTGCTTAAAATTTTACTCAAGAACTCAATTATTTCGAACTAAATGTTTCATTTTGATTACAAAACAATGTAAAACGTTCAAAGTATAAATACTTCAACATTTTCTTCATTTAACATGGTTATGAAAAATGTGCTGTAAAGGTGTATTGGGCTGGTAGCACTTAATACTGATTAATTGCACGTTGGAAGCCTCGTTGTAAGGGTATTAGTGGTATGAACCACGTGGGCGTACACATTGTAAGAGTAATCCACGTCTTATGTACCTATGATAGGAGTTATTGGGTATTTGGCTAGGATCAGATATGGTAACTCACTGAGAAACTTTATCTTAGGGGAATATTCAACTAGCAATTTATTATTCAATATTACATGCACGAGATGCGTAATGATTCGTGTATTTGATTTGTACATATCTTATCTGCAGCAGAGTTTCAGAGTTTGAGAAGCACACAAGGGTTTGATAATCCATGCCTATTCTGACTTTAATATTAATCTTAATGACGAAAGCTTACTTTGGTGTGAGATACCAAGGGCTAATAGTCCAGTCAATGAATGCCATAAAAATGGTTGTAGAGGACATGGAGAGGGGGAGAATTTTTTCCTTCAGGAATGTGTTGTGGGTAGTTAGGAGGTAAACATACTAAAAGTCCTCGCCCCTACCCCTAACGCATCATGGGAGAGGGGGGTGGAAAGGGCCCATTTTTTTTTGTTTTTCACTTATAACTTGGCAGAGATTTTACAATGGTAGAAGTCATTCCAGTTAGTATACAGTTCAATGACTATAACCAACCTCATATTTTAGCAGGGCGATATTCCAGGCGATGTCTGATGTCGGCTGTTGCGCACTCCATCGCTGGTTAATCACTTGTGCGTAAGTACTTATATAAACTCTCAAATACGCGACTTGCGTAGTGATGACCCTCTCTCCGTGATGGATAGCAAGATAGATTCCCCTCCCGGCGCGGGGGAACGAGATATACTGTATACCCTTTGCACTTCTCTCCCTCATTCACACTTATGGATTACATATTTTAGACGAACATTTTGATACAGACTTATAGTATTGAATTCGTTCAATTACTAGGACTTTTTTACTGTTTATTCGTTTTTTATCTGTTTTTGTTGAATATTGTTCATAATGTAACATGTATAATCGTGAGAAAATTTTATATTGATTCCTTGCATTCTCTGGATTGTTTTGATATATTACATTACTTATATACTCTATGTCTTTAATATATATTAAATCATTTGAATATCATTAATTACTTAGTGATAGTTAAATAATGTACTGTCTCGTATTAATTAGTATACTGGTGATGATGACTGCTGCTATAGTGCTTCATAAAGAATTCAATTCCGTTACTACTATAAAAAATAAATAATCAAACTCATTCCATAAAAGATTGTTCCACATCATTATTCTACATTATCATCTGCAATACGTCCAGTCATTGTCAAATAAATAGAGGAATCTCTATTGCTGACTAAGAATGTGGCAATTTTAAAGAGACTGGAATCCACTGAATAAACTCAGTAGGTCCTGACTATTCGTACTAAGTTATCTGCTCTAAGGATATATTCCTGTGGAATTTTAAGTCCTACCTAAGTTGACCGTAAGGATATTGATAAAATTTATGTCTGTTAGAACTATGTTAAGTGTAGAACAGCACAGGGCTTTGTTCTTTTCAGTGTATATTATATTGGAGACGTAAATTCGTTTATTCTTTGTTCCCCTTTTTGTTAATGAAATATAAACTTTTACGAAATTCTTAGGTTCCTTTTTACGTCAAAATAGACATATTTGGCTTACTTGTTTGCCTTTTTTGTAAATACTCGTGATTTATTACTTTAAAATTGTTTTATTCCATGAATAGACACTAATAGTACACTTACGCACTTATCAGACTAAACTATGATTTTATATGTATCCCTATCTGGAAACAGTTTTATTCCCTCCTCTCACATTAGACACAAAATCCCATTTCATTAGGGTTGCCATATTTCACGGATATCATGGGCAATCAGCGATTGTGTAGTAAAAGAACGTACTCAGATCGAAAAACGAATAATCCGCGATTCTGTTATTCCGTTATAATTTTTGAAAATATTGGCCAACCTAAATGGTTTTAGTAATAAAACTTTCAAAATATTTCCTGCCTAGTCCAGTATTTATACTTTAAGAAAGAATTCCCAAATAAAATTGCTACATCTAATGAACCTGACTGTCAATGCAAGCTAAGTGTTTTTTCCATCATTTTATATTTGTGCAGTTTCTATATTTCTAATTCAATTAATCCGCTGTTTCCATTCCCGCTTGCAATCTTCCTGTTGCATCAGATTTGATGACGTGTGCATTGCGCGGAGCAGTTGTTTCTTTGGTGACGCTTGGCTTAGCGTCGCTTCGGATTTTCAGTATTAGATCTGCAGACACCCGGGTAAGACGTACTCTGCTCTGCTCTGTTTCCCGCGATTTTAACAAAGGCTATAAGCGCCCTTTGTCTTATAACCGGGAACTATTGATATAAAACTTCCATTATAAGTTTTATTTATTCTGCTAAATTATTTAGTATAATTTGAGCATTTGTCAAGTTCAATGCTTATTGGATCTCGTCTACAAGTTCTACAAGGTGTTAGTGTGGTGACATCATCGCTCATCCGTGAAGCTAACATTAAGTGAACAAGCAATTTCCGATATCTTTGAACGCCTTTAAATAACAGTATCAATCACTACAATTATTTTAATATATAATTTGTTGGTGATTTACAATTTTATAGAATTTCGTCCTCGTAGTGCAAAACCATTTTCGCGCCATTTTGGTCATTGTTCTTCTCAGTGCTCTTTTCATTTATTATTCAAGTTCCATATTCTAATTACCCCTTAGTTACAAGTGTGAATAAAAGTGCAAGTTTTAATAACATGTTTATATTGTTCTCCAATTATAATTCCTGGGTTCCCTGACTTCTACGACCTCGATACATAGTCCACTCTTGCTCTTATACGGTCCTCCACTTCCAGAGATTCATTGTTATATTAACCTACATAATTCCTATTCCTACAATTTTATTACTTTCGCTCCGGACTTATTCCCGGATCCTACATTTTGTGGTCCTCTTAGGGCAGGATTATATTGGAAACAATCTTACTTATTTCACATGTACTTGTTTGTTTCGCATTGTCCTCGAATTCGTCCTGTATATCATAAGCTACCGTGCCGGTTCGGTCGTCGTGAATTCATCATCCTTGTATTCCCGGCCAATGACACCATCTAGTGGCAGTGATCAAACATTTTGAGCAACTTGGGACTCCGGTCTGCAGCGAACATCAAGAAAGCAGTGAACATCTGACTTATACATCATCGTGCAGCGGTGGTAGAATTTCAACTTTCAATTTCAAGTAATGTCCACATTTCACATTCAACATGGAAAGTGAATTACGAGCTTTGATTAAACGTAAAGGAATAATTAAAAGAGAACTTACTTATCTTCAAAAGGTCTGTGTAGATGTCAATGAGGATACTGATGTATTTATGTTAAAAGTGCATTTCGACGGTTTGAATGAACTCTGGGACAGATACGTTGGTATTCAAACTCAAATTGAATCTATTGTGGAAGCAGAAGATGATTTAGATTCACATTTTGAACATAAAGAGGCTACAAGAACCTGTTACAAGGAGATTAAAGCAAAACTTTGTGTTCTCATATGTTTACACGAGCAGCCAGGACACAGTGTAAGCTCTCGTCACAGTCAACAATCTAATCACAGTGGTAATTCTCACTACACTTGTCAATCTTCCACTTCACAGTGCAACAATAGAATTATACAGTTACCGAAAATTCAATTACCAAGCTTCTCTGAAGATGTGACTAATTTCAGACATTTTCACGACACATTCACCAGTCACCAGTAATCGCCACAGCTCATGTAAGAAATCTACTTTCATTACCAACAATGAAAGGTGAAAACGTTACAGAACTGCGAAATCTGCTAAACAAATTTCAGAGCAATCTTAACGCGGTGGAAGCTCTCAATCTTGAAATTCCATTGCATGAAGTCATGTTGACTCAGTTAATGTTAGATAATCTGAGTGAAACCACACGCAAGGAATGGGAAAGTAAAATTGATTCACAGAGTTTCACATCTCTTCAAGAGCTAATAACCTTTCTAGAAGCCAAAACTCACTCGTTAGAAGTGCTAGACAGTTCTAACAACACGTCCAACCCATCAAAAGAAAAGGGTGAAAAACATGCTCAAAAGAAGTCAGTTAAAACAACTCGACAATCGTATGTTTCCATTAACAGTGATTCGTGTCCCTGTTGCCAAGACAATCACAAGTTACATAGGTGCAACAAGTTTTCACAGTTAAGTTTAGAACAAAGATGGGATTTGGTAAAAAACAGAGGTTTGTGTGCAAACTGTTTTTCTTCTAGTCACAAAAGAGATCATTGCAAGCTCAAATCCTTCTGTAACTGTGGTACATCTGTGCACAGCAGGTTGTTACATAACAACGTACGTGACAAAAAAGGGTTCCTCACCAGCAGACTAGCATGTCGGATACTACAGACAACTTACCTGCTAGTTATTGTTCTATAAAGGAAAAATCTAGTGAAAAAGATATTCTTCTAGCAACTGCGGCAGTGCATCTTGAAGATAGACAAGGAAACTTAGTTTTGTGTAGAGCGTTACTAGACTCTGGTAGTCAGTTAAACTTCATAACTGAAGATTTAGCTAAGAAACTACAGCTGTCAACAACAAATGTCGATACTCACATAAGAGGCATAAATGGCACCTCTTCTTGTAATCACAGTGTCAAGGTTAATATGCGATCGAGGTTCCATAATTTCCAAGCTGAAGTGAACTGTCTAGTAATCCCTCATATTGCAAGCAAACTTCCTTCTGTCCGTATCGATCTTACCAAATTCAATATTCCTAGCGAAATTGCATTGGCAGATCCTAAATTCTACATCCCTGGTGATGTCCAGCTCCTCATTGGTGCTAGCCTGTTTTATCAATTGTTTACCAATGAAAGAATAATCACTCCTAATAATCCTATACTTAGTAATACTGAGCTTGGTTGGTTACTTAGCGGATCCGATCCCAAGACATCAATCAAAGCAAAGAAAGTCACATTTCTTCAACACAATTTGTTTGTGACAGTTGACAATGTTGACACGCAGTTAAGACGCTTCTGGGAATTAGAAGATTTTCCTAAACCAGTGCTTACTAAAGAAGAAAAGGAGTGTGAACAACATTTCGTACAAAACACTATTCGTGCAGATGACGGTGTTTTTGTAGTGCAACTCTCCAAGAATCAATCGGAAGATACATTGGGCGAGTCCAGACAGGAAGCAATAAAACGCTTAGGCCATCTGGAACGCAAATTCCAAACCAATTCTGTTCTGCAAGAAGATTACACTAAATTCTTGCAAGAATATGAAGAATTGGGACACATGAGAAAGGTTTCACCCCCACAGGCAGGTGAAAGGTGTTTATATTTACCTCATCATGCAGTCATCAAACCATCCTCTTCTACAACTAAAACTAGAGTGGTGTTCGATGCCTCTGCAAAAACCTCTTCAGGCAAGTCACTAAATGACATTCTGAAACTAGGTCCTACAGTACAGGATGACTTGTCGTCAATTATAATTCGCTTTCGAACCTACAAGTATGCGTTCTCAGCTGACATTTCTAAAATGTACAGACGCATAAGAATGTATGAAGATGACGAGAATCTTCAAAGAATTGTGTGGCGTTCTAATGCTAATGAACCCATACAAGACTACGCATTAACTACCGTGACTTATGGTACTAAATCAGCTTCATTTTTAGCCATAAGATTCCTACATCAACTATCTATAGAAGAAGAAGCTAAATATCCTCTCGCTGCCCAAGCCGTTAGAACTTCCTTCTATGTGGACGACTGCTTGGCAGGACATGATAATCTCCAAGAAGCTCTACGCCTTCAAAGAGAATTGATACTTATGCTTGACAGTGGCGGATTTCCATTGCGAAAGTGGTGTTCCAATCATGAAGCTCTATTGGAATCTGTCCCTTCATCTCATCGAGAGACACAATTGCCTCTGTCTCTTGATAACAGTGAAAATGCACATGCCCTTGGTTTACTATGGCATCCAGCTACTGATAATTTCCTGATACAATCCCATCCTTCTCTCCAAACTCATACGCAATGTAAACTTACTAAGCGAACTATCCTATCAGTTATCTCTTCCATTTTTGATCCTCTAGGTCTTGTCAGTCCTATTGTCATTAATGCAAAGATTTTCATGCAATCACTGTGGATTGAAAAGCTTGGTTGGGATGAAGAAGTACCGTCTCACATAGCAGAGAAATGGATTGAAATCTGTGACATTCTAGGCACTATACATGCAATGCGCATTCCACGTTTTGTGCTCACATCTGGTACAATGCAAGATGTACAAATCCATGGCTTCTGTGATGCATCAGAAAAGGCTTATGGTGCATGTATATATCTCCGTTCAGTGAACAGTGAAGGTGAAGTTACAATCCAATTATTGTGCTCCAAGTCTAAGGTTGCCCCTCTTAAAAGGCAAACCATTCCTCGTCTTGAACTCTGTGGTGCATTGTTGTTATCTAAACTAAACAGCAAGGTATTAAGTGACCTAAATATTCAAACATCACAAAACTATTTATGGTCTGACTCAGTTATTGTGCTGTCTTGGATAAAATCTGACTCACGAAAATGGAAAACTTTTGTATCCAACCGTGTGTCGCAAGTTCAAGAACTTTCTGAAACTGCAGCATGGCGACATGTTTCTACAGAAAACAACCCAGCTTATCTCGTTTCAAGAGGTGTGTCATCCGAACAATTATCTGACATCGATTTGTGGTGGCATGGTCCTAGTTGGCTATCACAACCAACAACATCATGGCCTGAACAACCAAAACAATTAAATGTTCAGGATTCTTCCGAGCAACTTGTTTCTGTCTGCATGGTGTCCACCACAGAAGAAGATAACTTTATCACAAGGTTTTCTGATCTTAGGCGACTTCAGAGAGTGACTTGTTATATGTATAGGTTTATTTCTGCCTGCCGTCATGAAAATAAGTATCATGGACCTATTGCATCAGAAGAACTCCAACATGCTTTGCAAACTTGTGTTAAAATCTCTCAGAAAGCAGCTTTCCCACAGGAACTGAAAGATCTTCACAATGGCAAGCAAACATCTGTTAAAAGTTCAATCCATTCATTAGTTCCATTCCTAGATCAGAATAATATTTTAAGAGTGGGTGGAAGGTTGGAGAAAGCAGATCTTACACATGATGCAAGACGTCAGGTCATATTGCCTTCCAGACACCATTTAACCATTCTGGTAGTGGAATATGAACATCGTAAGCTGTTGCATGCTTCGCATCAACTGCTTATAGCTTCCCTAAGACAAGCCTAATGGATACCTTGTATTCGTAGAGTAGTGAAATCTATTCTGCATAGATGTCTTACCTGCTTCAAGTTAAAGGCAGAATGTTCTCAGCAGTTAATGGGAAATCTTCCTAGCTACAGAATAACTCCTGCTAGGCCCTTTCTCCGTACAGCAGTGGATTATGCTGGACCATTCAACATAAGATATGGTGCTCCTCGCAGCAAAACTACTGTAAAAGCTTACATTGCCATTTTTGTATGCTTGGTCACAAAAGCTATCCACATCGAACTAGTTTCTGATCTCACATCAGATGCATTTATAGCCGCTCTAAGAAGATTTACATCACGTCGTGGACTATGTAAAGAAATCTTCAGTGATAATGGTACTAACTTTGTTGGAGCAAACAACAAGTTAAGAGATCTCCGATTGTTACTACAGTCAACAGAATTTCAAACTTCACTGCAAATAATGAATACACTTGGTGCTTCATACCTCCTAGCTCCCCCCCCCCACTTTGGTGGTTTACATGAAGCAGCAGTGAAATCTATGAAATTTCATCTCAGAAGAGTAATGGGTTCTCAAGTTCTCACATACGAACAGCTTTGCACTCTTCTAACTCAGATTGAAGCCTGTTTGAACTCTAGACCACTCATTCGTCTTAGTGATGATCCAGCTGATTTGTCATATCTTTCTCCTGGTCACTTCTTAATTGGAGAACCTCTCACATCTTTACCTTCTCAACCTCCTACAGAAGATAAGAAATGTGTTGAAAAATGGCAGCTATTACAAGATCACTTGTATCATCTGTGGAAACGCTGGTCATCAGAATATCTTCACTCCTTACAACAGAGACAGAAATGGACTTGCTCCAGTGACAACGTTCGAGTTGGCACCGTCGTCATCTTGAAGGAAGACAACATTCCTCCTCTTCAATGGAAGTTAGGCGTGATCACCGCTACTCACCCTGGAGAAAATGGTTTAGTTCGAGTGATAACAGTGCGTACTTCCAGTGGTGAATATAAGCGCCCCATAGTAAAAGTGTGCCCTCTACCTAAAGATGAGTAGTGATACTTATTATGGTCTTATATTCAAAGTTTTCACAGTTAATTTCATTTCTTGTCTAGTTCCTAGCTACGCTATATCGTATTCTTGCGATGTGTGTATTATGTCATTTTCTTTCTGTTCATATTATATTCTTGTAAGATATGTAAGAAGTCAGTGTTTTAACACATATCACATGTATACATCCAGCTTCATGTGGACTTCATATATCTTTCTACTTAACTCACATCATGCTACGTGTTCTAATCTATACAGTATAGAATCAGTGATGTTTTAGTGTTTATATAGTGTTTTCATTCAGCTTGCACTTAGTGATTTATCTTTATTAAAGCTATGCTTCAACGCCGGGTGTAATGTCAGTGCAAGCTAAGTGTTTTTTCCATCATTTTATATTTGTGCAGTTTCTATATTTCTAATTCTAATTCAATTCAGTATTAGATCTGCAGACACCCGGGTAAGACGTACTCTGCTCTGCTCTGTTTCCCGCGATTTTAACAAAGGCTATAAGCGCCCTTTGTCTTATAACCGGGAACTATTGATATAAAACTTCCATTACAAGTTTTATTTATTCTGCTAAATTATTTAGTATAATTTAAGCATTTGTCAATTTCAATGCTTATTGGATCTCGTCTACAAGTTCTACAAGGTGTTAGTGTGGTGACATCATCGCTCATCCGTGAAGCTAACATTAAGTGAACAAGCAATTTCCGATATCTTTGAACGCCTTTAAATAACAGTATCAATCACTACAATTATTTTAATATATAATTTGTTGGTGATTTACAATTTTATAGAATTTCGTCCTCGTGGTGCAAAACCATTTTCGCGCCATTTTGGTCATTGTTCTTCTCAGTGCTCTTTTCATTTATTATTCAAGTTCCATATTCTAATTACCCCTTAGTTACAAGTGTGAATAAAAGTGCAAGTTTTAATAACATGTTTATATTGTTCTCCAATTATAATTCCTGGGTTCCCTGACTTCTACGACCTCGATACATAATCCACTCTTGCTCTTATACGGTCCTCCACTTCCAGAGATTCATTGTTATATTAACCTACATAATTCCTATTCCTACAATTTTATTACTTTCGCTCCGGACTTATTCCCGGATCCTACACTGACAATGACAATTCTAGTATAGAAGCCTCTACCAAAGGAACCCCAGGCGGCAACCGTCTAATTCAGTGCCCTAATCCCAAACCGACCCACCCTCCATAAACATCTTGGGGTATAATAGCCGAAAAGGAGGCAAGGCAAATGTGCAGCACGTGCCAAAGCCTCAAGATGTGCGTTGTTGCCACAGTGGCGCTGATTTCCAAATGTATGAAATAGTCATAATAAATAAGTAACTGTGTATCGCATAATGATTATTATATGTGTTACAACTGCTTTAGAAACCAACTGTGAAAATGTAATATTCTGCATTAAGAACCCAAATGCATGTTAGTAAGTTATATCCGAGGGAATCCTAGAGTCAAAAGATATTTAGAAGTTCCACAATAAATACCGCTGAGATGCATTAATTTTGCAAGGAACACTTAGGCCTACCTACAATTAAAAATGGTTTGGTTGGTTTGTTATTTATGCTGATAGTGTATCATTAATCGACTCAACCTCTCACAGAAATGAGTACCAGGAGCAATCCTGGGGGTAAAGACGGTCGGTGCGTAAGGCTGACAACCTTACCACCTTCCTGTGTCGAATGTCTAAAAATCTGGGAGCCTCAACCTCCTGGAACTCTCTTAGCCTCCATGGCCTGTAATAGGGAACACTTTACTTTACTTTAGTATATCTTTAATATAAAGACGGTATATTTTAGTTCTACTTATTATTATTATTATTATTGTACGCTGGGTAATAAAATCGTTATTTCTTTTGTTCTTATGTCAGCCAGAGAATGTGGTAAAACCAAGTTCTAGAGGATGTAAACAGAAGCAGTATATATTCTTCAGATGTGAAGAAAAGAAAGGTGAAAAATAAAGACTTTTTCAGGAAATGCTAGGTAGTTCAATAGTCTCGAAAATCGCATTATTCGTGAGGCGAATTTGTGTATGAAATGAGTAGCTTATAACTATCCTTCAGAGTTTATTAGGAAAAAAAATCAAGTGAATGTTTATGCAGTTAGCATAATATAATGCCTAGTGTAGGCCTACCGTATATAATATATTATGTATCTACTCTTATACAATTCATCCAACGGCCCTAAATAGCGTGCTTGCTCGCTCGCCCGCTTCGTGAGACATCGGGTATACTCGGCGATGTTCGTCTCTCGCAGTCTAAACTTTCATGACGACTACAAAATTAGGAAGGAAAACCGTTTCTTTATTATATAAGGCCTAAGTGAAATGAACACAATGAACAAATATTCTAATTTTATTTTTACTTACAATTTTCATAGCTCTGAACCACAAACATTTTTAATAATCTACCAGTGTAATTTTCTTAAAAATCCTGGAGTCAATGAATAATGGCGGGCGAAGCCGGGGGCACCAGCAGTAAAATATTGATGGTTTTATCTCTTGAAATATCGCTGATAATAATAATGCAAACAAACCATTCCTCTCCTTGAAACATTACCTATATAATTTCTGAAAATTACACTGAATTGATCAAATAAAATTCACATCATATTCATGTCAATAAACAGTTGAGTAACAATACGTATTATGTGTTCACAGGTTCCATTGGAACTGCATAATCGATTCTGATAAATCGTAGAATGTACTCTGAAGCCGGAATTCTAGCTGTTTCATTAATATTATTAGTTTATGAATGATTCACGTGCAAGTGTTAATAAATATAATGTTTTAATAATTATTATACTCTTAATTTTTAATTTTTAAATGAATTATCGTGGGCGAAGCCATGGGCATCTCCTAGTATTATACAATTCATGCAGAAAATTTAAACAAAATCGTTAATACCATTTTCGGGAAAATTACGAAAAACGAAATTCTATTCATGGAAAAGTCGTAAAAAATAAAGAGAACGTCGTTCTCTGAAGGATAATCCAAATAAAATCTGATTTGATGCATTCCAAAAACGTTCGTTACTCTAAGCACGGGCAATACACCTTTCTCACTTCATATACAATAAAAGATCGTATTGCAAGGAGTGCATAGTCAGTTGATTCAGCCTGATTCAAGGATTTATTATTATTCACCAGGCATGACTGACTTTGTATGAACGTACCTGACTTATAACTACTCTTCAGAGAATTTGTTTGAAAAAATGTTTGAAATAAAAGTTTTATATCTTGATATAAGCACCTTATATGCAAAGTCAAATCGTTCCAGTCGATTTCAAGAAAAGCACGAAAAATGAATGTTTCTTAGTGTAAAGTAATGTAAACAATAAGAGAAATTCGTCGCCAATCTTCGTGTCACATTCCCAATTACCCAATTATAAAATGTCAAACACTAAGTTGTATCAAGTGGCCTACGTGCTTAGGGTAGTTCCCAACACGCCTGTCCCCCATACATACAGACAAACATACAAGTTGTATGGCGATATAGATATAGATTTAACAAGAAATACAGAATAAGCACAATTGCTAACTCAAGGAAATAACATGACATTGCAACAACGCCCGACTTGGCTGGCAGGTAGTGGCAAGGACAACCGCATATGGTTAGGGGTGGGTAGATCCTAATAATCACTACTGATGAGGGTCAGACTTAAAAGAGGGCCGTTCCCTTTGTTGCCGCCTGGGTATCGTTTGAGCGCGAACACTATACCGTATGAGATTTTGTATAGGTAAATTCATTTAAGAATGTATGGCATTAATATCTACGATCAAGTTGTCCTGGTTTTTTACTCCTGAATTAAGGCAACTCTACGTTTCATGGCACAAACGTAGGTGCTACAACGCAGAGTCTGAAGTTTTGTTAAATGAAATGAACAGGATTAGTCAATGACAGGGTAACTATACATTTTTGTAAATTCAACAATAAAATCCTTATTGTCTTTCAGAGCTGTTGATTATCTGCTGATAATACCATATTTCATCAGATTTAGAACTACACTACTTAATGTAGATTTGTTTTCAGTTATAGCTTCCTTAATTCTCGTCTTATATCTATCGCAACGTGGATGGTGAAATCCTAGTTTAAATTCTTTAATCTTCTTTAGACAGAAAGTTTTGCCTATAGACATTTTGCCAAGTGTCAACTTATCGCATTACTGAACTTAGCGTGCACATCTCAATATTCAATTCACATCCTAAATTCTTCTTTGGGTAAGTTCTTTTGTAGAATCACTAGAATTTTTAACGCATTCTCCAATTCACGAAAACTTTAATTCAGTTTATCCAGAAAAGGGTATTTTCTCTACAGTTGGAATTATGAGTCCCATTTCCTATTTATACCTTTGATATTGCTACAATATTTAAGAAAACAGTCACTCTTTTTCTCAATTATTTCGGAACTATACCAGACTGTAGTTATGAACAACTATTTTTCTCATCCCAAAAATATGTCTTAGCTGCCTCTAAATGATCTACTTTACGCAAACTATTTTTGTCATAAAAGCTTTGAACAATTACAATGGAATTGTAACACATTCGTAGGTCATACACATAATTAATACTGTGCAAAACTGGCTGACAGCTATTTAGAGTGCCAAATAACATCACAAATTCCACAAGAAATAACGGGAATAAAACTTCCATTATGGACTTATTGTAATATATTCTGAATATAGTAAGAGATTTTTAGAAATAAACAATGATTATGCGGGATCAATTATAATACAACTTACGTCCACGAAACCCCCATTTACTTTGAAAAATTACATTAGATTCTAAATATGTTATATGTAGGATTTAACTGAGTATACCTACCGATAGATCCAATCCTTAGAAATTCAATGGCGCTAATATCTCAAAAATGTAAAATTTTGGACTTATCATACATTATCCCTGATGTACAGATTTATACCTGGAACTGGGAACCCTGCATTGCGATATTTCATATATAACCCGATATAATCATTCTAAAAGAAAACTCCAAACAGCTTCTCTCTTTTTTCCCCCACTTTTGATCTACCACGAACTTCCAATTTCACCGTATTTCCTGAGACGTATTTTTTAAAAAAAGGTATTAATTGTTAAAATTTCGTTGAATATTTTTATTAATTTAGATTTCTAAATTTCTTAAAGATAGGTTAAAGCGGTAAACGTTGCAATGGCCTAGTATGTTAATACTTAGGCGAATAGTATTTGGCGCTCATACGGTTCCTAACACGACTGCAGCAAAAACCAACACGGAATAGCATACCATAACACGCTATCCTCATATAAAGTCAAATCCAATTTGAAATTGGGTCACCATCAGCTGCTGAATTATTGAGGTCAATTTTCTCCACAAGAAAGAGCAATGACACTCCACACATCGGGTCGTGATATATGTTTCATTGCTCCACAGTGACATTAGCTGAGAATCTGTTAGACAAGAAATCTGATGCGAATTAAATTATGTATGAAATTTTCTTTTAACAGTAGAATGTCTGAATCTAAACATAGGTTGCATATATGCATTTATGCACGAAGAACATAATGCCACATTAGTTATTTGACTGATACCTTGAACATGATTCTGCTAGTCTAAGGATCTGTAATCATAATACAGGATAATTTTAGAAAACCAAACATATGGCATAATGTAGAAAACGAAGCACGAACAATGCTTAATTATTTTAAGTATCAACTTAAATTCTCGTTTGATTAGAATTCATGATATTATTATTCACAATTTATCTAAACCACTAAGAATTCCAAGAAAAACAACTAATCTGCAACTTGAATCCTTAACAAGCATTGCTTTCCGCCTTATACCCTCAACATAATTTAATTATCCCTGTTTGAAAAAGGCACCCTTACATAGCAAGTCTATTGCCGGTTGTCGACCAAGAGCTTAGCTAAGTTAGTTTAGCTTAGCTCCCACACAGTGCGGGATTTCATATGTAGTTGTGCCGACAAAACTACATATGAAATCCGGCACAACTATATATGAAATCCCTCACTGTATGTTAGCTACGCTAAGTTAGCCGGCATTAATCTACTATGCTATGCGGAGTTACATGTTTAAGTTCTAACATTAAGTTCAAAGCTAAAAACGTGTGGTGCCATGTCAGATATGTAATGTATTCACAATATCTTAAATAACATATTAAATAAACATTAGGTAATAAATAAATATTAAATATAACATTACATAAATATAAATATTATAATGTTGCAACGTGTTATAGCGTGCAGGGATTGGTATCCCTGGTATCAAAGTTCACTAGACATCTCACGCGTTTCCGTTGTGGCGTAAATTGCTGATTAGGAGTTTCAAGTAAGTTGTCGGGCGCGGGGTAAAGGAGGCAAGCTAAACATGACAGGAGACATCAAGTGAGTTGAACATGTGAGGTGGTGAGATGAAGAATAGAAGCTGTACTAAGTGTACATACATATAATGGGATATTAAGGGTAAATAAAAGGGTTTAGAATAGAACTAGTTGATGCGTCTATTATTTATACGAAAGCAAACATCCCGAATCCAGCAAAGAGGATGTTGAGGGTTGATTGGGGAAAATTATGATCCAATACATAATTTAGAAGATGATGGCAACAGGAAGCTGCAAGAGGACGACGCAAACAACCCCATCCTGAAGTGCCGAAGAGTACTTTATAGTATTATAAATATTTTAACAGTTGGCAACCCTTGTTTCAAAGGTTTACCAGCCGTCTGGAGTATTTCCGCTAAAGCATGAATATGCTGGAATCAGTGGATTAGTGATGGGTCGAACCAGTTCATTTATGTGAACTACTTCACTATCTCTCACTCTTCTCTGTGAACGCTTCAAATGAAGTAGTTCGTTCGTGAAGTACATTTTTCCTCCTGGCCGGCCTCACCCATAAGCTATTTTTTCTGTGCCACTCTTCTATATGAACACTTCAATTTTGAAGTGCTCTTTGAAGTGTTCTTTCTCATAACATCGTTCACAAAGCTCACGCTCTCTCTTTCACACACATTTACCTGGGGAGAAATACTTGGAGTATCCAACGCGGTTTGCAAGCACGGTTGTTTTCAGACCGGAGGGGGACATAAAGATACGTGACTTCACATAAAACACATGACTTATTTGGTATGTAAAAAGGAAACATCGCTGTTTCCAACTTCGTGAATCAAAAATTTCTTATGGTTTAAAAAAAATATATACAGTATCTATTTTTTTAATAATACGTTATTGCAATAAAATAATTTAATTTGCAGTATATCTTAATCGGCAATTTATTAATTTTCATTTTCGTTTTGATAGAATCACGTACATACTGATTTGGTTATCATCTTAAAAAAAGTGTGCGTGGAACGCCACGCGACAGAATTGAAGCTCATTTTAATTTTTTTATTTTTCAAATTTGGATTATTTGAATTTTGGATTTTTGGACTTTTTAATATTGGGTTTTTGGACATTTTTAATATTGGATTTTTTAATTTCCTATTTTTTAATTTTGGATTTTTATTTTTTAATTGTTTTATTTTTGAATTTTGAATTTTTTGATTATTGAATTTTGGATATTTGGATCTTTTAATTTTTAAATTTTGGATTTTTGGACTTTTGAAATTTGGATCTTTCAATTTTTTAATTTTGGATCTTTTAATTTTGGATTTTTTAAAATCTTGAGTATTTTGGATCTTTTAATTTTGGAATTTTGGATGTTTTAAAATTTGGGTCTTTGAATTCTTTATTTTGGATTTTTTAAATGTTATATTTTTTATTTTTTTATTTATTAAACTTTGGATAAGCCTAATCATTGAGTTATTGTTTTCTGTGCAGTCACACCTCACAAATTTCGTGACGATTTTGAGCGTTACATTAATTTCGTGACGATTTTTGAGCGTTGCACAAGCTCTCGATTTACCCCTTCCGCGGCTAAAGAAGCTTCACTTCAAAAATTAAATGTGTTTTTCAGCTGTACTGGTATTGCCTGAAAGCTCCACGGTAATCCGAAGTAAAGAATTTGAAAGTGAAGTAGAGTGACAAACAAACGAGATCGGAATGAGTAAAGCATTCACTGAAGTGTTGAAGTATACGAATGAGTGAAGTAGAAAATAAACGAACTACAATTGGAACTTCTTGAGTTGGATAACCTCGTGAACTGTTTGAACTGTTTGAACTACTAGTTCACTAAAAGTGAGTAACTCATTCACACTTCAAACGAGTGAAGCGTTCATTTTGAACTACTCACTCACAAGTTACCCATCACTACAGTGGATGTCACGGATGCGGGAGAAAAGCTAGTACAGTTATGTCGGAAGTGGAGTGAGTATGAAGTGCGCTAAGGGCGCGTAGTAACAGGCATGTAGACGGGAAGTGTACATTTTCATAATGTAGTTGAGGGAGTGTATATTTATGTAGATTAAGAAGTGTACATATGTGTTTATCTATTTAGTAGGTTAGCAAATAAACGGGCGTAGAATAGGAAAAGAGTGATACATTAAGTGCCAATATGGTACTTTACGAGATTGTGAGGGAAACGGGAAAATATCTGTCCGTCTGTCTGTCTGTCCATGTGTCTGTACGCGCCATAACTCAAACACGCTTTATTGGATTTTCATGGAACTTGGCATACGCATTTATAACGTCCATGGGAAGAACCCTATTAATACTGAACCAAATCGCTTCACCGGTACTAGAGTAATGCCCACTTTAGAGCCTATTTTAATAGTATTATATTAGAAAGGTGCCATAACTCAAATACGCTTCATCGGATTTTCACGAAACTTGGTATTGGCATTTGTGTCTTCCATGAGAATCAACGTTTTGACTTTGGACCTAATCGGTTGACCGGTACCTGAGTAAAACTCAATCTAGTGTATATTTTAAAAGCGCGATAGCTCAAATACGCTTTACCGAATTTTTATGGAACTTCGTATACGCATTTATAATCCCCATGGGAAGACGTCTGTTGATATTTGACCAAATAGGTTGGCCGGTACCGGAATAATGCCCAATTTAGTGCCTTTTATGATGATACATTATAAAGAATTTAACAAATGCAAATCTGTTATCCTGACAACATATCGTTTTACATTGTTCATAATACGGCTTTGGAAATTGCAATAGTTAGCCATGGCACATCCCATCACATTTGGTTATCAAACTAGTCAGATGTTTATTTTTTCATGAAGTTTAATACTGTTATACTCTGAAATAATTAGGCCGACATACATTAAGTGGAGTTCTTCGCCAGAGTATTTTGTGAAATGTTGACATATTTTAAGAATGTCTTATATCAGTATATACTAGTTTGACCTTTAGTATCAAACTTTAGACCTTTGTTCTTCTGTAAGTCCTACTTAGCCTAATGAATTGATCTGCAGCTTAACTCGAAAATCGATAGCAAAAATAATTTACTCTCTGCATAGGGCTATCATAATTGCAACTGACATTTTACTGATTAAACAAAAGCATTCTGGCACTTTGTTATATCAGTTTACCTGATTTTTTATTTTTTGGAATTAGCATCCTAATAACCATGAGGATGCTGAGATATCAAGCCAGGCGGGGGACACACAGGTTCGTCATGAGGGCGTCAGAGATGAGAGGGGCAGAACATCACGACTCCGAAGGCGGCGACGGCTGAGGAAATCCCAACGCTGGATAGAACAACCCGTGTTGCCGAATAGGCACTCTACAATATTATATATTATTTGAAATATTATTATAAATAAACATAAATATAAATGAATAAACATTAACAAAAACGGACTCAGCCCCTGTTATTAAGTGCCAGTATGGTACTTTATGAGATTGTGTGTGGGTACGGGAAAATGTCTGTCCGTCCGTCCGTCCGTCCGTGTTCCTGTACGCGCGATAACTCAAATACGCTTAATCGGATTTTAATGAAACTTGGTATACGCATTTACAATGTTCATGGAAAGAACACTATTGATATTGGACAAAATCGGTTGACCGGTACCGGAGTAAAACCCAATTTAGAGTCTATTTTAAAGGCGCGATAACTCAAATACGCGTTATCGGATTTTCATGAAATTTGGTATATGCATTTATGACGTTCTTGGGCCTAATCAGTTGACCGGTACCAAAATAACTAGTATATCAATATTAATTTTGTAATTAATATTCTTCCATGGCCCACAATATATTAAAATAGCATAACAAATTGCCAGTCGTATATTGATATTGTTAGCAGCCTTGATTGATTTGATTCTTTATAACGATGTCAGTGTAGGTTAAATAATTATGTAAATAAAAGATTAAAACCAGCCGTTGAATATTGATATTATATTGTGCATTTATGGATATGTAGACTAACGATATTTACATTACGCTGTATTTTAAGGTGAGTATTTTTCTTATTCGTTCCTGTGAAGCAATATACCTAATGTAATTCCTGATAGATAGATTTCATATTGACCTTTTATTCATTAATAAACATTAAGGTTGCTTCAAACTTGAAACATACATATCAGCGAATCGTAGGCATATTGCATCATCATTTTTACTGCCAGCGCATTTTGTATTTGGAGTTTAACTCGGAGATCTATTACAAAAATAACTTTTCTGCATGGGCCTATCATAATTGCGTTTATCACTGATTAAAAAATGCATACTGGCACTTTGTTATATCAGTTTACCTGATTTTATTTATACCCCATTTTGATAATTTCTCATTGTGTAATTTTACTTTGGACAGAAGACAAGAAAACAAGGGTTTCTGAACTGCATAGAAACAAGCCTTCCCTGATTTCAGTCGACACTTAACGTTTATCTTAATATTATTTGTATCTGTAAATATTGCTTCCAGATATTTGAATTTCTCCACTTGTTCGAACGATTTACTAGGTATTCTAATATTTTGCAATGCACTAATTTGACGTTTCATAACCATATACTTAGTTTTGTCCGTATTAATTTCCAATTCAACATTCCTGCAGGCATCGAAAAGACTTTCTGCATTTCTCTCGGAAAAAAAAACAACTTTAAGTCGCACCTTGGGGTGAGTGTTCCCACCCACCGCACACTCGTGATGCACTTTTTTACACCACGATCTAGGGAATTCTCCTGTCCTCATATTACGAAGAAACTCGTGATTGGACGTTGGTGGTGTGACGTCATACCGCTAAACAAAAGGTGAAAGGCTGAAAAACCTCTGGAAGATATAATATGCCACATTTTCAAAACCAACAAACAGTGTGTCGTACAGTACTCGAAAATGCAAGGGCGCTTCGCTACGGTTGTCGCCTCCGCTTCACGCACTTAACTATGTGATTAGTGTTATGCATTACTTAGACTATATTCAGAGGTGATTGTGGTGCGGTCGGGAGTGCCGAGTGAGCTGGCGGGTTGTCATTCTGGTACAAGGGTTCGTAGCTGGTATTTGGTACGATCGGGAGTGTCGAGGTGGTCGCCATAGCAACGCACTGAGCGGAGTATGCATTTGATTTATGCCTTCTCTCGATTTTGTTTGTGTTGTAGCCCAACAGACAAACGTCATCTACACAAGCTAAAATCGGGTGCCTACCATTTAATTCTAGGCCTACCTTGTTTTTCTGAACTTCTCTAACCGCATATTCCAAAGCGAAATTAAAAAGTGAAGGCGGTAGTGCATCTCCTTGCTTCAAGTCGCTTCTAATAGCAAACCTATCTCTTATATATATATAAAAGGCTTTGTCCTGACTGACTGACAGGAATCAACGTAGAGCCTAAACTATAACAGGTAGAGACTTGGAATTTTGATAGTACCTTCGTTTCATAATGTAGGTGCTCACTAAGAAAGGATTTTGAAAAATTCTGATTTTAAATGCCAAAAATAAAATGTTTTTGAGAATACTTAATCCCTTCTTACACAGAATTATCGAATCCGAATCACATTTGACATTAAAACATATTGTTTCAGATGGGTTTGGAATTAAATTAAATGGAAGTTTGACAATTACAGTTGGCTTTGTCTATTTTTGTCATACCTTGAAATAAAACTTTCGCGATCGCTTGAATGTTGTAAGCCCTAATATGGTCAAACATTGTTTTATTTGGACGAAACTCACTATACAGGTGTTTTCTGGACCAAGGAACTCGAATCTGATGTCGCTTTTACCAGGCGATGCTATCTAATCGTGGTATGTAGTCCACGTGATTTAGGTGTTAATAAATATAATGATTTAACTATTATGCTCTTAATTTTTAATTTTTGAAATAATTATCGCGGGCGAAGCCGCGGGCACATGCTAGTCTGATATAAATTTCCCTAACCTGACTCTGCTAAAGGTTTCATTTAGACATATTTTGATCAGCCTAACTAACTTCTTTGGTATCCCAAACTCAATGAGGATATTGTATGCTTTTTTTAATGTATGCTTAGCTGGTGGACAGACTTACTGAAAGTTAATACTGTTGTATTATTTAAACAAGATGTTTAGTGTAAAATTGTGGGAAAATTGGGCAGGCTGTATGAAAAACGCCGCCTCAGGAGATGGGAATCATCTTGTGCGTGCTGCCTAAATTTGGCGCACAATTAAAAACTGCAGTTAAAAATACATAACAGATTAACACAATCTAACTTAAATGCATCAGTAGGAATTACTGCTCCCGTTTCTGTGGGTATATTCATGTAAGCCTAATCTTGTATCAAGTTTATTCACTTTTCATTATTTTTTTTTTTTTAATTTACTGAATGCCCGGGTGGCTTGGGTCACTTAAATCCTAGAAGGAAGAGGTAAAACTAAGATAAAGAAAGAAATAAATTTTACTGAATGATTTTGTACTCAATATTCTGAGCCTAGTACTTACCCCTGAATGTTTATTTGGAATGAAATGCGCTTTATTGCATTATCCATTTTTTTTTTAAAACTTCATCTTAAGGAAACCTAATTTATTTCTAGCACCATGGTTTCCACCACAATTGTGCACAACACTTTATACACCATAATTAAGTTGGTATTTTATGCTATACAATGATTTACAATACTATTTAATTGTCTCAAAGTCCACCATTTTGCTCTTAATTTCAACCCCTGCAAGGCCTTCTGTGTGGTAGGTGTTGTACTGAGGCGTGATTTCTACTTTAATTTGTCCACACTTGACGTATTTCCAATACATGATGTTACATGAAGTTAACCCTCTCCCCCACATAAGATTGATTTTTAAAGATAAATGTCTCGGCTTTCCAGGTAGCGCTGCGTCTATAGCAGGTTAACCTAGAGTAGATTACAAGTTGATTTGTTAGGATAAGTTACTTTAATTCCACTATTTTAGACGATATGCCTACTATAGTGTTATGCGAAAAATATATATTATTACCACAGTGTGACGTAATTTAAAACAGCAAAATTGCTAAATGATAAAGCCTGATGATGGATGCTTTCTCAATTAAATATTATCTGCAACATTACACTATTAGGTCTATATTGGGAATTATATTCCAGAGTACTTTCCACCAATTATAGTATGCGTAACAGATTAATCTAAGCACAAACGGGAATAATATTCCGTAACACATTTTAGTAGTCCCTCTTGGTAACTGCTGCAATAAGTTCACTTTCAAGATTTACTGCAAGGTCACCGCAACGCATGGGTAAGACCTAAATCATAATTTGGTACATAGGGAAAACTCAAATATAAAGATAGTTTTCCCAAAATGCACTCATTAATTTATATTGTAGAACCTTATTCGCGGATTTGCTTTCAGAGCTGTCGATTTATTCGGTTCATGGAATTGATAATCCGAATAATTTTAAAATCCGATAATCATTCAAACAAATTATAAGAACGGTTTGAAACTTTTCCAGCTATTATTTCAAAGAATAGAATAACTTTTCGGGCTTGCACTCATTTCAGTGGAGTTTCATTCAAACTTCAGCAAAAATACTTTTTCATCATCAGGGGACTTCTTGGCGAAATTTCCTCATAAAGCCTCTCAAACGAATAATATTCATACCCTCTACATTAGCATGTCCACATTTCAATAATAAAAATCCCTCTAGGCAGGCCTAGAGGCTGAGGTAGATTTCGAAGCGCTTTTGGTTTAATTTATTGTCGCTGCGAGGCACTCTCCTTCTTTAGCCTTGGCACGGCAAACCCGCAATAATAAGGACTGAATTCGGCAAAGAGCAAAAGCCTACAATCATTTATTAAAATAATTAAAATAACTCATTTTCAACAGATAAGGGTTAATATTAAATATATTTATTACAATATTCCGCCTTTACCCTTAACATATAAACACAAAATGAAATTACATAACAAACAAAACCCCATAAGACAGATCACACCTCTACAAAAAGACAACAATAATAAATATTTTGCTACATTTAATTACACAGATAACAGAATACATGCTATCACAAAGTTACTACGTAAAAAAACTTTAAAATTGCTTACAGAACAAACTGCAACTTAAAGAATAAATTATACAGCAATAATACTAACTCTGTGGATAAAATGGAAGAAAGTGGAGTTTACAAATTGACGTGTATTGATTGCAAAAAGATATATGTAGAAAATTCAAGCAAAGATTCAGTGAACATGTTTCTGACTTTAAATATGGCAGATTACGCTCAGCGTATGCTAAAGTGGTCATAGATTGGATAACTTAAATAACACCATGGAAGTCCTACATATCTGTGATAAGGGTGTTAGACTAAATACATTGGAAAACTTTCAAACTTATAAGAACAGAAGTAACATCCTTAATGAAAACATAATTGACCAAAATCATTTATTTGACTTGAGTACAACGGTGACCTAGGTTACCAATTAACAAATTTTATAAACAACATTATTTGAGAAGAATTGTGGTGTTCATTACATCTTATATGAACTGAAGATGGCGCAGCATACGCCGAAATGCATTTTCAAGATAAGTTGTGTATTATATGTTAAGGGTAAAGGCGGAATATTGTAATAAATACATCTACAATCATTTGTTTTGAAAACAAGAATAGGATATAATATTCTGGGAGGCCGTGCGCAAGATCAGCAATGAATAAAATTAGCAAAGCCGCTAAACAAGACAAAATTATGATATTATAATAATTCTTTTAAGTGTTATTATTTTCAAACATTGAAATCTCGCGTCATATGAGAGCTATCAAGAAACTATTTATTGATTTGTAGAGTACTCATCAAGAGCTTTTCAACGATACCACACAAGACGTGGTTTCAAAAGTTTCGAATTTTCATCCCCCACCCCCACCCCAACCCCCACCCTCAATCGAACCCCCGAATCGTTGGTGTCACTGTGAACTCCATAGGGAGTACTCTAATTTATTCCAACAAAGTTTCCCTCTATACTTCATAGGGGCCGAGATATACATTTTTAAAAATTTCAACCCCCTCCCCGACCACCCCCTTGGGCCAAATTTGCTCATTAACGAACTTGTTCGAACTATTGGGCCTAGAAATTACATAATAAAATTTGGTTCAAATATCTTCAAAATTACGGCCGCTAGCGTGTAAAGATATATATATAAATATCGCACATTTTTTTTAACGGGCGGTGGTTTCGTACTTAGGGGAGCATGAAACGTAAAGATATGAAAGAATTTTTCGAAAATCATGACATGGTATCCATTGCAATAGGTAGATTTTTCTTCGAAATCTACCTAAAATTGGTCGAATCTATACGATTGGGGGCGTCTGTTTGCCAATTCCGGCCTCCGGTCAGCCATTTAAAAATAAGTATCCTATTTGTCAGGATTTTATTAGGACGTTTACGATGCCGAGATAAATTCTGCTAAGGGAAGAAACCGAATGATACTTCTATTCATTATGCTTTTACATACCATATAAGTAGCTGAGCAAATTTCGCATCCGAAAAATTTGTCCGGAGGCTACAAAAGTACCGCCTGCGTGGTCTCGTGGTTACCGTCACTGTCTACGGATCGGCAGGATCGAGTTCAATCCCCGGTATCTCCTCAGATTTTTCTGAGATCGGGAGGTCTGGAACGGAGTGCAGTAAGCCTCGTGCGTGATACAAATTCAGGAGCTACTTGATGTAGAAGTAGCTGCTCCAGTCACGGAAATCATCATTAACGGCCGTGGGAGTCGGAATGCTGACCACATGTCTCCAGTCCTGCCATCTCCCTACGGTAGGTGACGCAGCGGTCGGATAGTAGGCCCAGTCCCTCCAGGGATGTAGCGCCATGGAGTTTAGTTTAGTTTAGTTTACAAAGCTGTTATCCCCAACCCCACTAACATCAGGAACCATCAAATTGTAAACACGGCATTAATCACTTCAGTGGAATTTCATTGAACAAAATATCTTACACGTCTATTAGGCCTACATTCCTGAACATGTTCCCTAGACCGTCTAGACCAGGGGAAGTCAACTGCGTCTTGTTATGACGTTTGTGGAGCAAGAGCATGCGGATCCCATGTGTGTGACGTCAGCAAGAGCGCACGGTAGTAGGGGTGTTTAGAGTACGCTAGATTTAGGTACTAGAGGACCTATTCACTTTAGCTCTGTGGGTAGAACAACTTCTGGTTGGAAATACGGAGCATTTTTCAAAGTTAATGCAAGATGCGATCCTGATAGTGTTCTCTCTGCAGAACATGTGTTAGTTCTGCAAAACATTCTTCTTCAGTTCGAATCGAGGTTTCAGGATGTGGAAAACTTTTCTCCAATATTTAAACTTTTTGCTACCCCATATTTAGTTAATGTCAAAGACGTTCCTTGCCCGTATCAGTTGGAACTGCTAAACTTACAATGCGGCGATCTGTTAAAGGACAAATACGAACGTAAAGTGGTCTTGGGTAACTTTTACAGAAATTTCTCTGAAACCAGATTCCCGAAACTTGCCGCACGAATATTATGTAATTTTGGATCGACATATGTGGCCGAACAATTTTTGTCACTAATGAAATGTGCAAAATAGATATATAAGCATTCATGAGCCACAGATTATTGTCTCTGTTGGACACTACATGAGAATAATATAGGAGAAAAATTCCTCCGGCACTGGGACTTGAACCCAGGACCTTTGGCTATTCGCGCCAATGCTCTACCAACTGAGCTAAGCCGGAGCTCAATTCACAGCGCCAGATGTAACTTCTCTCCTATGACTGATTGCCCTAATGGTCTACCTCACAGACAGACAAGTTATGTCATATGCAGTACTGTGAGGCACACTAAGTAGTGATTTTTGTGACCGGGCTCCCACTGTTATTGTACAGTTAACATTCAAGATAGATATATAAGCATTCATGAGCCACAGATTATTGTCTCTGTTGGACACTACATGAGAATAATATAGGAGAAAAATTCCTCCGGCACTGGGACTTGAACCCAGGACCTTTGGCTATTCGCGCCAATGCTCTACCAACTGAGCTAAGCCGGAGCTTTTCTCCTATATTATTCTCATGTAGTGTCCAACAGAGACAATAATCTGTGGCTCATGAATGCTTATATATCTATCTTGAATGTTAACTGTACAATAACAGTGGGAGCCCGGTCACAAAAATCACTACTTAGTGTGCCTCACAGTACTGCATATGACATAACTTGTCTGTCTGTGAGGTAGACCATTAGGGCAATCAGTCATAGGAGAGAAGTTACATCTGGCGCTGTGAATTGAGCTCCGGCTTAGCTCAGTTGGTAGAGCATTGGCGCGAATAGCCAAAGGTCCTGGGTTCAAGTCCCAGTGCCGGAGGAATTTTTCTCCTATATTATTCTCATGTAGTGTCCAACAGAGACAATAATCTGTGGCTCATGAATGCTTATATATCTGTCTTGAATGTTAACTGTACAATAACAGTGGGAGCCCGGTCACAAAAATCACTACTTAGTGTGCCTCACAGTACTGCATATGACATAACTTGTCTGTCTGTGAGGTAGACCATTAGGGCAATCAGTCATAGGAGAGAAGTTCCATCTGGCGCTGTGAATTGAGCTCCGGCTTAGCTCAGTTGGTAGAGCATTGGCGCGAATAGCCAAAGGTCCTGGGTTCAAGTCCCAGTGCCGGAGGAATTTTTCTCCTATATTATTCAAATGTGCAAAGCTCAAATCAAGAAGTACATTGTCAAATCACAACCTAAATGTAGTCTTCGATTAAATATTGCTCAAACATTACGTCCCAACATTGATAAACTTGTTAAAGAAAAAAGAGACAGGAAAGTCAGAAAATTGTTACTGTAATCTTGTATCATCTAAGGTGCAGACGAGCTTGTATGGTAATTAATTCAGTTCATTTTTTTAATTATTTTTATAGTAGTGAATTATGTTAATTCAAATGATAGTATTGTCTATTTTTGTCAAAGAACATAGATTTTGTGGAAAGGCAATTGTTCTCACAGAATAGAAAAATAGAATCATTTATAATATGTTAAACTACTGTGCCGATAAACGATTAACTATCAACTATCAACCGATAAACTATCAAGAAAATCGATTGATGTTTCATTAACTCGGAAACACGTATTACGTAAGTTCTAACCCCCTAAATTCCCCCTGCCCGCAATACTAATACCCCTCTCTTCCCCCCTGTTCACTGATGCCTACATTTCACATACTCCTCGCAAAGGTACAACGCGAGCAGTGAGAGCAGGAAGCAGTGACGTCACAGAGCAACCTTCTGTCTTCCCCTGGTCTAGACGTATATTTACGAAAGGTCCCCTTTAGTTATTTGTGGTAAATTCCAAACACACGTTTTTTGTCTACTTTTCAGGATAGAGTAGGCATTTGTATTTATCAGTCGTTGACCAAAACTTTTCCATTGACCCAACACATTATTCACAAATCTGTGTGATGTTTTTGAAAATGTTAAAGAGCTCACATGGTAATTTCCCTCACATGGGGACAAATGCTTGCTCTTGTAGAATATTAGCAGTGAAGAACGTTGCAAAATTCAAAATAAGAGGAGAATATTATATTACTGCGAGCATCTACCATATAATGCTAGAATGGTCACCATCTAATCCATCAACCAGGGATCAATCAGCAGTAGCCGGTGCAAGGTGAAGCAAGTTATGAACACAAGGTCATCCGTTAAAAAAATCTAGGTACTTTCGGTCACTTACTGCCCTTCCATTATTTTATCATCATCATTATCATCATTTTAACATAACTTAATTATCACTATAATCGTCATCTTATTGTCATCAGCATTAATATAAAGTAAGGTGAATATGACTGCTGGGGTGACTAATTAAATCCTTAGCGCTAAGTTCCATTGCTGGAAAAGCCCTACCACCACACCACAGCGTCATCATCCTCTGTCATCAAATACTGGCAGATGACAGGATCGGGAGCACACAATAGCTGTTATTGTATTCATGACTGGACCGCTACTTAAAAAAAAATCAAGTAGCTCCTCGGGTGTGCTCGCATATATTAAAGGAATACAAAAGAACATCAATTTATTTAACGTGATTAGTATACACACCATTTAAACTGCATCAAAAGAAACTATATAATTTTATGCACAGGACTTTGAAAAGACAAGGGAACAAACGCATTTCTGAGCATTCAAACATTCATTCAGTGTTACAATGAATAAAATAAATAGAACGAGCATTGTTATACACGAGAAGAACATTTGGATCAATAGCACTCCGGTGTCTATTGTCAATTAAACCTTCCCAGTTATCCCTATAACTTCGTGCAGATGCATGTAGGCGTATTCGTTTGTTTGTTTATTATCATGATACCTCCCCACACCACTGAAGAGCCTTTTTCCAACTACCTTCGAAAGTTTTCAGAACGGAAATTTCTTCCTTAATTACGTAATCAATTAAAATCATAGCGTCAGTTTTCAAGTTAACCATCAATTTTGCACAAAATTCCCCTCTAACAAAACGCGATTCAAGTAACAGTTTTCTTTATATCGACCCAATTGTAATGTGGCTTGCAAACTAAATCCTTTGAACTATTTGCAAGGTAGCTAATTAAAGTTAACCTTTCCGTGAGAAAAAGTCCTGAATTAGGCGTGATATGAATCTTCTGGTAATAGCAGTGATAATTAGTTTAGGATTCGTGACTGAAATTGGAGAGTAATTCTTCCAGATAACCTAATTATCGTACTTGCAATTTACAGATACTGAAACTTAGAATTGCATGATACAAGGATTTTTATCCTCGGAACGCGAGATACTTACAAATAAAAGTGGTGCAACGCTGTCCGTTCGTTTAGGAAGTACTGTAGGTTTATTGCATTCTCCCATCACTCGCTTCTCTCATCCTACTGTCAAAACTCTCTTCTTCTCTATCTATCATCTTCTCATTGCATTTCTGACTGCTTTATATTAGCAGACTATAACCTACATTTTTCAGGGTTCTTGTAGGTATACACTTTAAAATAAGCCTCACATTCTTGATTAAAACTTTTGTGTGCTAAATGACACCGACCCCATTCTAAACCTCACATTTCCAAGGTTTATCCTCTTAATTTAGTATAATTTAATGTTAAGGTAGAAGGAAAGGAAAGGGCCATTTTGAGAAATTTGGGAAATATGAAATTAGAAATTTAATATTGGCCCGGGCGGCTTGGGTCACGTAAATCCTAAAAGGGAGAGGTAAAACTAAGATAAAAAAGAAAGAAATTTAGTATCTATATAATGACATAATATCCATTAGTGGCATTAAGTACCTTCTCTCACGCTGCTGCTAGTTAAGAATCTAGGCTAATCTATTCGGTGAAAATAAAAGTTCCTCCGTCGTGCTGTGAGCAATTATTTATTTATTTATATTTCCCTCTGGTGTAGTTAAGGCCTTAAGGCCCTCTCTTCCACTAACCAGAGGTGGATACATTCAAACCTTAACAAATAATCTAATTAAGAATAAAAAATAATACTAATAAAAAAGAGAGAAACCTGATTATATTATATAGATGTAGATTATGTTAGCGAAAACTATAATTAAACTATATTAAACTATAGCCTAATAATGAAAATTCAACATTGTAAGTAGACCAAATTAGAGAAAAAATAATAGTAATGGTAGAAAAAGAATAAAAGTAAAATAAAAATAAACGAAACTAACATAAATGCAACAATTTTAACATGAAAGTAGTATATAATATAAATGTTAATGCTTGGTAGTCAAGTGGTCAACTAACTTCATCCTGAACGTTCTGAGTGTTCAGCAGACTTTTATATTCTCAGGTAAGGAATTCCACAGACGAGCTGTCCCGATAGTGAAGGATGAAGAATAAAATACAGTATTGTGAGGGGGAATAGATAATGTAGTGTTCTGGAGGGATCTTGTTCCGAGATCGTGATAATCTGATAGGTAGTGAAAACGATGTGCCAAGTAAGGAGGAATTTTACTGTGAAGTAGTTTGTAAAGCATTGAAAGAGAATGTAGCTTTCTGCGTTCATGGAGAGGTAGCCAAGACAAGAACTCCAGAGAGGGTGAAATATGATCATATCGACGTAAATGTGTACGAATGTGACAGATACCACATCAACATGTGCAAGAAAAGAATTAAATCACTGAAGGACTAGGGAAAAGACTAATGAACTTCCTTTTGCACGGTTGTGCGCTTTATCTTATTATTATTACTTAATTTTCAGCGTTCGTATAACGACAACTAAGACAATGTTAAATTAGCTGGATTCTACGAAGAACTTTATCTGGTGCTAAAATCACCTTGCGTCAGTCTTTACAATCAATTATTCAGTAATGAATATTTATTAAGACAAAATTTGTTCTGCAAGGAACATTTCTTCATTATCTTCATCGATTGGGTAGAGTACACAAAGATATTTTTGTCAGTTGCTTGCAAGTAGCATTCTCTTTTCACAAACAGTATTTAGGCCTATCTCTTAAAGTAAGTTGTTTAAAGTAATTGGGTAAAGAAAAGTTGCTGGTTGTTGGAACAAGTGTATTTTATAGCGTGGGGATTTTAACTTGTTACTAAGAAGCTTGTTCAAATTTTCATAATAGCTAACAGTTTAATAACTTACTTCTCTCAGAGGATGCACCTATGTGAATTAAGGTATGAAGTGAGCACTAGAATACTCAGTAGCAGAGGTGTTACATTCTATATTATCTATAAATCGTACACTGGAATAACAGGAAGATACTCTGATTCCTTTTTTGAATTGTTACAATTGGTCTTGGTTTTAACGAGAAGGATTGGGTTTGAATGAAACTGAGAACCTGATAGCGTGTAAGGTTTAATGCTCAGTATAAAAATTCTGTGAAGAGCAATAAGGTTCCGTTGCAGAACTGTATTGAAGTTCGTTTATACGTTAACACTAAGAACACGTAAAAAAAAGTTGTCTTAACGAATTGTTATAAATAAATCTTATCTTGCGGAAGCACTCTAATAAACCCCGAAAGGGTGGAATTCCATGAATTAAATTCAAATTAATATTGACCCAAAGACGATACAGAATAGTGAATAGCTTAGTTAATGTTTTCTTACCCGCTTAACTTTCTCCTGCTAAGGGTTTACACACTAATGCCTGTAGAAGAGGAAACAAACTAGTGAACATTGCATGTGACCTGGAGGGTCTCGCTGATGAGAGACCAATTCGCCTCCAAAACAACTCTAACATATAGGACAACAGACAAAAACATCCGGTATAGGTGGAAAGTTCTGGTATACTCCAATCCGGTGTTCGCTTTTGCGAATGGGGAAACCCAGAAAAACCTCATTCAGATTTCCCAACCTACAGGTTAAAACCCGCGACCTACTGACTGTTAAGACTGCGACTTCTCACTCGTTTAGAAAGGACATAAAACCCTCCAAAATAACGACGATGCTTATTAAGACGTGATGATTAGGAACAGAAAATCAGTAATTTAATAATTTATTCTTAGTTCTTAGCTGCTAATTTTAGGATTCTAGTATGAATTAAGTTAAATTTTGGTTGGTAAATCATTCCAATTGCTAAAAATATGTGTATTAATATTTCTAACATTTTTCATTTATATGCTGTTATAATAAAAACATTTAATGCTTTTTTTTCTTAATTAAGAGCTATCGCTGCATTTCTACAAATTCGAAACTAAATGGGTTCTACAAAATGCATGCATGGAGACTGAAAGTTTTACTGTAAGTGTTGTATAGTATGAATAACAAATTAGTGAATAGACTTTTTTTCTTGTATTAGACCAACGCCTTTTGAAATTAAAAAAGTGTGACAGATATTGTACTGAAAAACTGCGCGACAAGTTTAGTGTTGAAATAAGCAAGTTTTGTATTTTGTATATGTACAAAGATCGAATACATATAGCTTTGAAACTGTAGAAAGTAAATGATTCACCCTCTACACCCCATAACATTTATGTATATGATGTGTTTGTTTATGTGAGTTTAAAAGTTTTTCAAAAAGATTGGTCGATTTCGAAATGCTACAGCACTTTTAAAAAATACACAGTTCTTCTTAGTGCTTGATTTAATTCAGCGAGTTTATTAAGCTTGTCTTTTTTTGTATGAGCAAACCATAATAATGTGCTTTAGTTAATAACTTGTAGATTAATTGAAATTTTCTAAAGAAATCGGGTTAAATTAATTTCAAACGATCCAGGAATAAACAATAGAGTTCTGAATATAGATATTATATTATAAAATGTAACTCAACTCTATTTCTTGTAAATATGTAGCATTTCGAAATTGGATGAATCTTTCTTAAACATCTTGTATTTATTAGCCTATCAATGACTAATGATTTAAGTAGAGTAACCAGACAATTTATACAACCTAAACTCAAGCAAGAATGTTCGTATTAATATCAGTATCTGTTCATCATTTACGCATCACAAAAGTATGAGCGGAAAAATGCCGATGAGCAGTACAATGCTGCAGAACTAAAATTCTGGTACAACTGATGACTTTTCATTTTTTAAATATTTATAATTATATTTAAAGAAAAGACGTCAGAATTTCGCATGCATGTAGTTTAAAGTATCAAGTTAAGCAACTCTGCCCTAGACAAGCGAAGAAGTTTCTTTACTTTTAGTTGACGATTACTTGATCTGTTGATCAAGTAGCGGGTGTTTGCTGTTGATATTACTACCGGTAAGTGTGATATGAAGGAGAAGTTTGGTAGTCTAACTGTGCGGGTACCATTGTCAAACACCTTATTTTAAATAGAGCACCATGACTATGTACGGTATGTACCTAGGTACACGTAGCCCTACAGTGTCTTTCATTCATTCCGTCATTCAATTCAGAGTTTTTCTTCTGTTTGTTTGCATCTTTGAAAACTATACGCTATTGACGCATATACAACTTTCCTTACATTACTACTGTGAATGAAGTAAAAAAAGTCTTTGCTAATGAGGAAAAACAAAATTCAGGCGGAACTTCTTTTTCTACTTTATGTTCTACTCTTGCAAGTTGTCTTGTAAATCGCCATTTTATATTGAAACTTTTGGCAAATTGCACTCTTACTACTACACAAAAAATGGATATCCAAAAATGCAATCAGAGAGTTGACGGAACTTCATAAAACATTCCAAGCAATAAGGTTTGTCTAGTGTAAATTATACTGTTCTTTCTTTCTTTCTTTCCTTAATCACTGCTGTTTATAAGAGTAGGCTATTATTGTAATTGTTAATAAAGAAAAGATATTTTCTTTATATGCCTTTGTGGACCTCAGGAAGCTGGAGGATGAGACTCCCAGAATTTTAGACAATCGGACCACGAATTTGGTAAAGTTTTCAGCCTCTAGCATCTGCCTCCTTTAACAACCCGGGAGGCTGAGTAGTACCAGGACCACAGTGCACCAGAAAGGTTGGACCAGTTAAAAAATCCCATTGATTTCAACGGAATCGAACCAAAGACCTTCCGTTTGTAGCACCATGCCTTAACAAACTGCACCAGGAGATATCGCTAACAGTTAAGTGCTACTGTTTAATCCGTATTGGAGAATTTGGAACTTTATGCCGCGCACAGGTCCCCCTTCCACACGCTACCCGCCTGGCCGGCCGCTTTCCCGCCTGACCGCTGGCCCTACCTTCTCCTACGCACCCGCCGGCCGCTGCTCAACGCCGGTAATAATATTTCACAATCAAAAAACATAATATTTCACAATTATAAAAGGTAAAATCGCATTGTAGGAGGCCCACTTTGAAAACCAAATTTCTCCTCATAAAACACTTAATATCACACGTATTTTGCTATAGATAGTTCTCTGGAGAGGAGATGTTGCCTCGACGAATGATTTGATCCAACCCCTAAACGTTACACTTTCTTTTATAACATGATCTAGCGAAAAGTAGCGTGAATTCCGCCATATTTTATATGAAGAAACTCGTGATTGGACGTTAGAGGTGTGAGGTCACACCAGCTGAACACGTTTGATTCTGGAAACAGGTTCACCAATACAACAAACCTCGCTTTCTGCAGAATTCAGAATGCCCTACTAAATTAATATCACCGTTCATAACCTAACAGAACCTGTCATTAATAAAACACCGTTCCTAACCTAACTGCTACTAAACTAGAATTTAAGGAGAACTTAGAATGCCCTACTAAATTAATATCACTGTTCATAAGCAATGTACAAGAAGCGTCATGTTCGTCAACCTGCCATGATAAGAAACAAAAAACATCACCCGTCCGTGGAAACCTGCGCACATCGCGAGATGGGCCCCCCTACATTGCGACTATGCCTTATAAAAAAGCCGTATATATGCTAACAGAACATTTCAAAATTATAAAAAAACGAAATAATACTTCATAATAAAAAATACCCTTGCACCATACATAATATTTCACAATTATAAAAAAACGCCGTATTATAACATAAAATACGGTTTGATTGATGCAGGAAAATTCCTTTGCACCAACAATGCTCTTATTATAACTAACAAAATATCTCAAAATTATAAAAACTTATTCTTACATTAAAACTCTTCTCTTGTATGCAAGTTATCATAACTAAAATATACCAAAGCTTCCTTCACTTCTCAACGTTCACTCATGGGGTAATGTATAAAGCTCCTGACTTCGGTGCTAAGGGTCTCTATTTTGAATCCCGGTCGATCCAAAAATGACTGTTGGGAATAGGCCTCAAACAGATAGGTAGGGTGAAGAGCAGGTGAGAAGAAAACAGGAAGGAGACGGGAAAGGAAGAGAATAGAAGAGAAGAATGTTTTTCACCAGTTTACACGTAGATGGCGATAACGTTGCCGCTAGTAGTTCAAATGTCACTGCTAGATGTCTCCCCCACCCAAAACCCTTACTTTCCAGGCGGTACTTATAAATTAAATTCAATTTAAAAAAAAACTTTCCAGACGGGTCCCGTTAGGGAGTAGGAGTGGGGGGCTTGTGCACGGCATAATGGTTCCTTCTTTTCCAGTAGTTTTATGTACCTTCGGAGGCCTCATTTCTTGTTTTGAAAATTTATATACGTATACACAGGATATATTTTGAGTCCTTTGGGGTACTTTCCATGGCAGGCAGTTGATAAATAAAATATATCTTCAAAATTGCACAACTCTGCTTCGAATAATCGTTGTGAACATTGTAGACAACCACATGTTTTAAAAAGAAAATACCGTTGTTCTACACGTAGGCTACCATCTTACGTTAAGTACCTTTAATGACTCATGTTAAAAATAATTTATATGAGTAAACACTTAGGCTGGATCTTATTATAAAAAATATTTTAAGAACATATTGTAAGCTAACGCTAATAGGCTATGTTTATTAAATGCCAGTACGGTATTTCATGAGATTATGAGGGGACGGGAAAATGTCTGTCTGTCCGTCCGTCCTTGTGCCTGTACGCTCGATAACTCAAATACGCGTTATCGGATTTTCACGAAACGTGGTATACGCATTTATAATGTTCATGGGAAGAAGCCTATTGATATTGGACCAAATCAGTTGACCGGTACCGGAGTAATGCCCAATTTAGTGCCTATTTTATGGTAATATTCGTACATTAGAAAGAAATTATCAAATGCAAATCAGTACTCACGACAACATATAAATTGAATGTTTTAGACTGTTCAAATACGGCTTTGGAAGTTGTAATAGAGTTAGCTATGACATATTCTTTCACATATGATTATTAAAGTAGTCAGATGTTTGTTTATTTCGTTGATCAAGATGAAATGAGTACTACATGAATACTGTTATGTGCAGAAGTAATATTACTGTGAAATAATTAGGCCTACCTACATTAAGCGGAGTTCTTTGCTAGTGCATTTTGTGAAATATTAACATATTTTAAGAATTTCTTATATCAGTGTACACGAGTTTGAATTAAGGTTAAGTATCAAACTCTGGTCTTCCGATCTGGAGTTTAACTCGGAGATAGATTACAAAAATAACTCATTTTCTGCATATCATAATTGCAACTATCACTGATTAAATGAAAGCATTCTGTCACTTTGTTACATCAGTATAAGTTACCTGACTTTATTCGAGAATAGAAACCTCCTAATATATGTAAAGAAAGTAGGCCTACCAAATTTGAAGGAGTTTTACAATACGAATCATTTGTAACTACGTATTTTAAGAAGCAGTGTTTTAGACACTTATTATCCGGTGTATTACAATTTTCCTTCAAGAAGGTCTTTTGCGAAAAGTATTTCGATGGAAAGGAATGGGATCTCTCTTCTAATAACTTACCCACATCAAACAATCGTATTGTTGACGTTAGTGAATTAGAAACTAAACACTAAATATTAATTCATCTATTTAATGCGAGCCTACTTACAGATTGTCCATTTTATAACGCCAAGTGTCCAGGCTATTGGAATTTGTGTGTGCATTTACATGCATGTAAAATAACTCTTGGGGAACGATTTCCGTCACACCAGTTACTAGGCATATAAGATAAGCATCCTTAAACCATAATAAACATATTGGGGGCAAAGAGTGCAACTAACGACGTTTAGCGTGGGATTGTTTTATTTTATGCACATACATATATTACTTTAGGCCTTTCAAATGAAAAAGACAAGTAAAAATGTATGAAAACAAAATTATATTATTAACGACGTTCTCCTTAATCGATATTTTAAAATAATTCGAATTGTGATCACCTGAGTGGAATCTTCACCAAAAACGGCGTCGTATACATACTGCCTCTCACCACTTCTCTTCTGTCGTAGTACATCGTTCTTATCTCCATCATCTTCCATTACCACCATCTGAAATTCAAAATCCATAATTAGAAAATAGAGTTGATATGTAAGAAGTGTAAAAGTCTGAAACATGTAATTTTATATTATATATATATATATATATATATATATATATATATATATAATGGGATAACCAACTACTTGGCATTCACAATCTAACGGCATACTTTAAAGAGAGACTAACTCGAAAACCACGGTTCACTCACTGTTCGCTGGAGTTTTACAGATATAGAGTCTGTGCGACCTCAGCGTATAGAGAAACGCTTGGTGTTTTGAAGATAGCCGATATCAACAAGATGTGCAGTCATCTAGGACGGGTCCACGTAACACAAGCCAGGAAATGAAGGAGAGAATGCGTTAGCGCACACCGCACAGGCCTTCGCGGCGTATGTCCTGTGAGTAAGAATGTCACCCTTTCAAAACAAACTGAAAGTCGATTTTTTTTAACTGAACCGCAACTTATGCACAGACGCTCTACCCCTCCTCTACCCGCTTAAAACAACGCAATAAGTAACAAGCTCCACTACACTTTGTTTAGCCTTCGGTTGGCGCAATCGACCGGCCACCGGGGAAAAAAAATGAAGAGTGCATGTTTGCTTGTTTGGAATGACAACAGAGTTGTTTGCATTTTGCATGTTTGTAGTTTGCGGCTTACTGCTTCATGTTCAGTTAACTAGCGTAAATACCTCTTTAGGTGTAGATGCTTGAGTAGGAAGTAAAAAAAATGCTCGCATGTTTATACAGAGGCCGCGCGACGGCTCGAAAGCAAGTCGTCGTCCGGTAAAGGCCCGTGTACATAACCACTCAATTCAAGCACACGGATTTCTGAATCAGGCCTACAGTTAGCAGAAGCTACCTATAGAGACAGAACAAGCTCCCAGCTCAAAAGCCTCCTCAGGTGGCAAACCATCAACCAATGGGAGCGCCGATGGCAGACCACTCCGAATGGACTACTCACAAAGAGCTTCTTCCTCGGTGTCAGGACGAGAATCCAGCAGAAGTGGATAACTCCAGACTTCGCGACTGCGCACCTCTACAAGGGTCATGGTCTCTTCCTGGCCAATTTGACCAGGTTCAATCTGCCTGACAATAGCCTGTGTTGTTGCGAAGACTGTAAGGAGGACACGGCCTATCACGCGCTGTACACCTGCCCACGCCATGGGGAAGCCAGACGCGAGCTGATACGAATCGCCAAGGCAGAAGGAGTCAAATGGGTGCCGGAGCTAAGCTACTGGACCGACAGAACGACCCACGAGGCCTTCAAGGTTTTTGCTCGACGTGTGATCGAAGAGAAAAGGAATTCAGAAGAAGATTAATTCCAATTCTGTAGTGTACATAAACATTTTGCTTTCTGCTTTTTTAGCTCGTTCATAATTTCACTGATTTGTAAATATTTACTAGGAGGTCACCGTGGCTTCGCCCACGATAATTCATTTAAAAATTACAAATTAAGAGTATAATAATTATTAAAGCATTATATTTATTAACACTTGCACGCGAATCATTCAAAAACTAAGCCATTAATAATATTAATGAAACAGCTAAAATTCCGGCGTCAGAGTACATTCTACGATTAGAAAGCGCCCCCTGGGAAAACTATATCAGAATCGATCATGCAGTTCCAAAGGAACCTGTGAACACATAATACGTATTGTTTCTCAACTGTTTATTGACTTGAATATGATGTGAATTTTATTTGATCAATTCAGTGTAATTTTCAGAAATTATATAATGTTTCAAGGGAAGGAATGGTTTGTTTGGATTATTATTATCAGCGATATTTCAAGAGTTAAACCATCAATATTTTACTCCTGGTGCCCCCGGCTTCGCCAGCCATTATTCATCACTGTATTCTAAACTGTATTACTCGTGTATGCACTGTCTGTCCTATACTGCTAATTTTGCGTACTCGGCGACATTACAGATGGCAGCACCTTTCACACCCAGATTGCTTCTTGTTTTTTGCTACGACATTGTTGATTATGAAGTGCTGTCACCGCCGTCTCGTAATATAGCATAAACTGGATGTTTAAACTTGTATTATTCTAGGTACCGGTACTTAATTGCTATGAATAAAATTTTGTAAAATAATAATTATAACATTTACTATCAATACGTCTAATTAATTTATATTTATTTTAATTATTGCTCAAAAATTCCATTTCAAGGTAAGTGTCATATACTGGAATATTATGTTCTAAACAAATAACACAAGTATATGTGTCTGTTTAATGCTAATTTTGACGCAGCAAACGCATAGCAGCAATGTACGGTAATGTATAGGGCACTGCCTTCTAGACTCTATTACTCGTGTATTCTCGAGACGGCGGTTGTATAGGTGGCGGTGATTGCTGCAATCTGGGTGTGAACTGTGTCGCCTCTACTGGAGAAATTAGGCAATTGAGCATTTCTCTAAACTCCATGTTAAAATAAAGCATAGGTCAGGCAGTGTAATTCTCGAGACGGCGGTGTTATTCATTGACTCCAGGATTTTTAAGAAATTTACACTGGTAGATTATTACAAATGTTTGTGGTTCAGAGCTATGAAAATTGTAAGTAAAAATAAAATTAGAATATTTGTTCAATGTGTTCATTTCACTTAGGCCTTATATAATAAAGAAACGGTTTTCCTAATTTTGTAGTCGTCATGAAAGTTTACACTGCGAGAGACGAACATCGCCGAGTATACCCGATGTCTCACGAAGCGGGCGAGCGAGCGAGCAAGCACGCTATTTAGGGCCGTTGAATTGTATAAGAGTAGATAGATTCTGTATATGGCTAACTTATTGGTTGCTTCTGATTATTATTATCATGTACTGTGTTCTAAATATTCATCCTTCAGCAATTCATTACTCACCTCATCTTCTTCTAAACATGCACAAATTGCTTTGATATACTGTTACAGTATTCTGTTGTAAACATTCACCCTTTCGCAAATTCACCACTCATCGTATCATCATTGTCAACATCATCTTCTACTATATATACCGAATTCATGAAACCATGAACACCAATTAGTGTATGTATAATCTGTATTCTACCCAGTAGTGTAGCTTCTGGCTGTGGGACTCTGGGTCAATTATGGTCAAATAAAATTTAGACTTCCGGTCCGATTGGCTCACTGTAGAAACGTGTGTGCAATGCTCTTTACTGGGCTTATAAACGCACTAAATATTGGTTAGAACACAGGTGGGAACGAAAATTGTTGAGTAATGCAGAAAGCATCAGGTTAGGCAGTGCACATTAAATCAATTTCTATGTGTTAACATGAAGTCATTATAGAGACCGAAATGAAAATTTGCTAATGGCGACGACAACATACCGGTACACGCATGGCGACATTTCTTTCAACGGCCATCACATAACATAAATAAATATAAAACTGCATCTCACAACCACATATCATAACCAGTATACACAAAATACATATGTTCACACTTACGACAGTAAACAAGTTTCTTCTTTTCGAGCTATAGATATAATAGCCCTTGTAGGACGAACTATATATTCTGCATATCCCTTATGCTCCCTGTTACCCACCATTCCGTCGCAAACAGCTACCATACAAATGTATCAATCCGTCATCTGCTAGAATCAAAACAAACCGTATATCTACGTACTACGCGTTCACTTTAAATTTGCAGATTGTGATGGAGCGCTGCGAACTGTATACATTGGTTCCTATTGGCGCTACCGCTTGGAAGGCGGGACGTGAGACGCTTGTACCGTATCACTTGACGTACTGCTTGCAGTTCGGTAATGTTCGTGCATTGTCGACTGTACACTCGGCTGTGTTTATTCAAAACAATAGTAGTTCCTCTTTCTGCCGTCTGCAAAATTAAAGTGAACGTGTAGTACCTTGAAACAAACCCTCCCGGAATCTAGAAACACAATTACGGGCCATCGCTACAAAACATTACTAACAATACATAACACAGGCACAGATTTGCAACTTAATACATTAAAAATAATTCGTTATACCAGAAAAATAGTTATAACAGCCCTTAAATAAAAAACTACATCTGTTAGCGCATGCCTGTAACTATATAATTTGAGTATCCCTTTTACTTCCTGCTAGGGCACGTTTTTAAAGTCATCGATTGATTCCACCGGTGCCATCGGTCTTTCACCAGGGTGTTTGTAAAGTCAATGGACAATCCACCGGGAAAGCATCAGGCTGTTCGTAAACTCACCGGTGGAAGTCACCGACTGCAATCAGACTCACCGAACTTAAAGTACGATGCTTCTTAGATGACAAACATGACGGAGCAGAGAAGCAGACGACAGTTGCCACTAGCATTAATAAATTGAGTTTATTTTCGTGCAAAAGCTAACGAACTGCTCTTCATCAAAGTGTTGTGGCGAAATTGTTTTTAGGGTAGTGGTTCGTTAAATTTATGGCTTGAAGATCGCTTTATTCAACCCCATCGCCTCCCGTGGGAATTTCTGACTCACATATTTTTTTGTTCATATTGCCGTCTAGTTTAAGTTTTTAGTTGTTTTCCCCTTATCAATTACAGCATACACCTGGAAAATCACAGAAATCCGGAAAAAATGAGTTTGTTTTAATTTTTCTTTGTTCTTTGCTCCTAATATGCCATTGGAATTTCTGACTCGCATTTTTTTTGTATTTCCATCTAGTTTAAGGTTTCAGTTGTTTACCACTTACCAATTACAGCATATCTCCGAAAAGGGGCAAACAACTGAAAAATTAAACTAGGTGGAAATACGAACAAAAAATATGTGAGTCAGAAATTCCCTGGGAATATTAGGAGCAAAGTACTCAGATAAAAAAAATCAAAACAAAGTAATTTACTCCGTGGTTTTCCGGGGATATGCTATAATTGGTAAGGGGCAAACAACTGAAACATTAACCAACAAAAAAATATTTGAATCAGAAATCCCCTGGGCTTATTAGGAGCAAACAACAAAGAAGAATTAAAACACATTCATATTCTCCAAATTTCCGTGGTTTTCCGGATATATGCTGTAATTCTAAGGTGCAAACAACTGAAACATTAAACTCGACGAAAATACCAACAAAATATATGTGAGTCAGAAATTGTCTTGGAATATTAGTAGCAAAGGACAAATAAACTATTAAAACAAAGTCATTTTCCCCGTATTTACGTGGTTTTTCAGGTTTTCCGGGAATATGCTTTAATTGTAAGGTACAAATAACTGAAACCTTAAATTAGATGGCAATACCAACAAAAAAATACGTGAGTCAGAAATTCCCTGGAAATATTAGCAAAGAACAAAGAAAAATTAGAACAAACTCATTTTCTTCAGATTTACGTGGTTTTCCGGGTTGTACTGGTATATGTTGTAATTGATAAAGGGGTAAACAACTCAAACCTTAACTAGATAGCAATATCAACAAAAAATATGTGAGTCAGAGATTCTCTGGGAATATTAGGAGCAAAGAACAAAGAAAAAGGATTAAAACAAAGTAATTTTCTCCGTATTTACGTGGTTTTCCGGGATATGCTGCAATTAGTAAGGGACAAAAAACTGAAACCTTAAACTAGATGATGATACAAGAAAAAAAAATACGTAAGTTAGAAATTCCCTGGGAATATTATCAAAGAACAAAGAAAAGTTAAAACAAACTCATTCTCTCCGGATTTCCGAGGTTTCCGGGTTTTCTGGGTGTATGTTGTTATTTATAAGGGCAAACAACTAAGATCTTAAACTAGATGACAATACCAACATCAAAACATGTGAGTTAGAAATTCCCATGGGGGAGCGTTTGATTTTGGTAGCATGGTCTATTAATTCCCATCGATTATTGTATTAATGATTTCATGAAGTTTTCCGTCAAGTTAATATTCATTAAGCTACATAATTATAGCAGAGCAGTGTTCCCTGATTGTATGAAACTAATTGTGAAATTATTACTCATTAAGCTTGTAACGTTGTAGATTTACCGCAGCGAGAACACGAAGGAAATAGACGTCGATGAACTCGTCTCCTTTCCGGTGAGAGATTGTCACTGATGATGTCACAAGAGTGTGCGCAATCGGGTGCTGGTTTTTAAAAAATGGGTTGGAAAAGGCTGGAGGAAGAGAGAGTGGGGGAGTCAAGTGAGAATGAGAGTCTTGTAATAGCCAGCGGAGAAGAAAGAGATAGGAGGGAGTGGAGCGGTAGGCCCCCCTTCAAGGGGATGTCCTTACGCAAAAATAAATGGAATCAGGAAAACAGGAGGTGCTTGGCCAGTAAGACCGGGTCAGCTAATAAAGAAGCACTTGAGTGAATTCCACAGATTTGTACAAGCCATGAACCTGTAAATATACTTGTATATGAAACAAACACGAAGCTATAGGTTTTAAAACAATTTAATTTATACTTTTGAAAATATGTAATTGATAAATTATGTAAAGGAAGTTAATATGTATTATATGTTGGATAAACTAAGTAAATAGGCACAAATTAGGTTAACTTTATATATGTAATTGTCAATTAAGTTAAATCAGTAAATATGTAGGCCATCTAATAATCTACCGATATAAGTAATATGTAACTCAAGTAATTTAGAAATGCATAGGATAATGAATTTATAATTTTATAATATGTCAAACAATGTAACTCAATTGTAATTCAGCTGCTAAAGCATGTAATGTCGCCACGGTGATGGGGCATGCTGTTAATTAATAAATAAAAAAAAATTAAAAAAAAAGTTGGAGAGCTGAAGGTGTCGTGGTCTAGAGACAGAAATAGTCAATGAAATAAGCTTGAGTCACTTCTGAATGGGACATCAAAATAAATAACTGTTGGAAGTCAGTCCCTACAACAGTTCCACAAGGAGACATCAGTTTGGTCACTGCCAAATATTAACTATTTCTAAGACGACTACTGACCAAAGAATAACGTAGATCCAACAACAATAGATATCCACAAGGCGCTGCGATTAAAGTCGACACACGCTTTCACGTGCTATATAACCTACAGGTTGGATGCGGCAGAGTTTAGAGAGATGGAGATGTTTTGTTGAACTATACAGTGCTAGTAAGTCTTGTAAGGTGAAGGACTTCGTACATGGGACGGAAGATCTGGGTGAAGAAGGCCACGGGTTATGGAAAAGCGGTCACCGGTATGCGTGGAACTATGGGAGCAGAAGGCAAAGGGTTACGGAAAAAGGACCATCGATGTGTTAAAAGACAAGAATGGGTTGAAGGCTTCTTCATGGAACACCATAAGATAAATTGATAAACTCCGAGGAAACTTCAGACAGTGATGATGACGATGATGATGATGATGATGATGATGATGAAAAAGAAATCGACACTGAATGCTTTTCTTGTTGTGGACTGTTTACTAAGGACGAAAGTAATATGCCAATGTGCCAAAGTTAGCGACTGAATAAACTTTACACGCGCTGGGTGCCTCAGTAATTAACCTGAGGACATGTAACACATGCTTTAATAGTGTTGCCTAACATCGGATAGTATCCTATTTTGGGATATACTATTATCTAATATTAGGAAACCGTTTTTCATTTTAAGTGATTTGTTTACTATTAAAGTTAATGTAATTTAAAGGTTTCCTGTTGTGCTTTTAATTTATAATATATGTTTATTGTTTAACAACATTATTAATAATAATACAAGAACAATTTTATGTCACAAAATATTTATTGTGGTTAGTATAGTTATTTTTAAAACGTATCCGATATTCGGCTACTTTCCTCTAATTTCATTTTAGTGTAGTTCAAGAAATTAAATGCAGAAAAGTAACCAAAACTAGCTTAAAATGAGATAACTCCAAAAAACAATTTTCTATTACTTTGTACTTACAATTTTCTATATAAAATTGACTTCGACACATGGCAAGTTCAGGATACACATTTCATGACGACTTAAAATCTCTTTGATCTTTGTGATTGCCTGATGTGTTGCGACTCTTCATACACCAACAATAGTTACCTAAGATCAGAGAATTCCATCTATCCTGATAATGCCTTTTATGTCTGGTGGAACCGCTCCGTTGTAAATGTTCCTCAGTATAACCTCCCAAGTTTTCAGGGGAAAAGTCAGGATGGCTATGAAGGAAATGCAACTTGATAATTGTATCACAACATATATTTTTCATAGTCATCTACATATCTTCCACAATTTTTTGTAATTTGTTCTCCAAAAAACAGTTTATCACATTCTTGAATCCTAAACAAGCTAGTTTCTCTCATAGGTCATCAAATCCTCAAATCATCAGTTAGTTTCAAGATTCCTAATCTGTAGTCCCACCAAGGTTTAGCGTCAGACAGGAAGGAGAATTTCTAACAGATATACTTAAAACATTTGCTAGGATATTTTGTGTAAACGTAATGCTGTCCAAAAAGTATTCCTATAACTTTTAGATCACCACATAACTTACTAACCATTCTTGCTCTGAATACTCAATTGTCATTAATACCTTCGCAAGGGTTTCAAAGTTTACCTTCAAGATGTAAGAATACTCAACTGGTATCGAAACGTACTTATTAGTAACGTGTAGGAGTATAGCTTTGATATTTTTTTTTTGGGGGGGGGGGGTGGTTTCATTAATAAATAACCTCCATCCTTTTTTGTTGTATGTTATTCCATGGCATGTTGTATTGATACTACACCTTCAATGTTATAGTAAATAATCTTCAGTGAAGTACTCACAAAACTCCTTGTTCGATACCAGGAGATTGTTTTATCAGGAACTATCAGTCTTTTCTCCCTTAAACAAAAACTCAAAATTTGTGACAACTCCTTCGTGAGATCTGACCTCTTACTGAGTCATTTAGTTCTCTTTGGGTAAACAACTCTGGTTTCAGCTCTTCTGTGGGAATTGCAATTACATCACAGCCTGCAGAATCAGATGACAATGACAATGACGAAGCACTCTGCGACCGCACACTTTCAAAGCGAAACTGTAACTGACCGCACACACGTAAAGCCGCGTTTACACTATGTAACTTGTTTAATAAACTTGTTACATGTAACAAGTTATATGTAACTTGTAACAAATTATACGTAACATGTAACAAGTTACATGTTTAAAAATCAGGTTATATAACTTTTTTATATAACTAAAGTTTAGAGAGACAAAGAGACATTTGTACTGCACAGTAATATTCCCAGTGGGAAGGAATTTATAAAATTTCCTTGGGCAGGAAATATTCCCAAAAATGAGCATTTATAAAAATCGTTAGTTTTGAATGTTTTACTGCTTATTAACGGTCCAGGTACCTTAAAATTAAACTCTTTCAGTAAAATTCCACATGTTTATCAAGGAACCGTCTAGGGAAGTATTACCTTTTCCTATGATATAATTTTTCACTTATTGTCAGAACAATGTACCCTAAGTCATCTTCTTTTAAAAAATTATAATTATTCGTGATAATCTCTTAGGTTTTATTAATAAACTTATATGTTATAAAGTGATACCTCACACGTATTTAAACATGATTATAGATAAGTAATTTAACATAATTGTTAATAGATGGTGTAGGTATTTAAAATAAAATGCCAGAAACCAACACCTTCAATATTACACAAACACAAATTTCAATATAAATCGTTTAGAGCCTAATAATTAATCATACATCAGTCCCATGGTCTAGGCTATACCTACTGTAGTTTAAGGGAAAATTTAGTTCTTTCATGATTTATGAGGGCTAAGAGGAACCTGCGGCTAGGCAGATGTGGCCATCCAAATCTTAGGAGCTGCAGTCACTTCTGCCGTAACAAACCGTACATTCAGTACGTTTTCATGGATGCAATCTAAAAAGAGGAACCGCCTATCATCTGAGCGAGCAGCTAAACTCACTTATCTTTCATACAACGGGAAACTGATGAATGCTCAACCTCAGAAGAAGAAAAAGAAGAGTGAATCCACTGAAGTTTAAACCCAAAGTGCTGGTAATCCAGACGATCCAGATGAAGGGAAAAACCAAGAAGAAAACCTAGATGATGATGATGAAGGCCATGATGACAGTGATGATATTGGCATCCTTTCTGATCAAGAAGAAAAAGAAGAGGATGATGAAGAAAATCTAATGGATTTCAATGGATGTGATTAGGGCCAACTTCTAAGATGAAGTCAAGGTCACATATTTAAAGAAAGCAAATAGGTCTATTCCTAAAAGTTGTTTGCGTTCGTACAGTTTATGATTATTACTGTAATTTTTGTCTAATTAATAGTCAATCTCTTCAATGAACTCTTTGGTTAATCTTCTGTCTTGACCTTCAAGAACCAGGGCAAATTTTAATTAACCTATTTTCATTGTTAACTATGTGAAAACCCAGTATTACAATATTGTATACGTAAATAATTATTTTGTTGTGTTCTTTCATTAATTATATATTAATCTTTGAACTTATGACAGTTTTTAGTTTTATTTAACCTAATCATGATTAAATTTAAGTAACAAATAGGTATCTGAGTTACCTTACTCGTAAATCATAAATTCCCTTTGTGGGAACATTTCCGGGAACATTCCCTGGAAATATTTCCTCGAGATTAGGTTCCCACCAGATGGCGCTGTGAATTGAACTCTGGCGTAGCTCAGTTGGTAAGAGCATTGGCAAGGATAGCCAAAGGTCCTGGGTTCAAGTCCCAGTGTCAGAGGAATTTTTCTCCTATAATATTATCATTTAATGTCCAACAGAGACAAGAATCTGTGGTACATGAATGGGCATGGATATATCTATCTTGAATGTTACTGTACAATAACAGTGGAAGCCCGGTAACAAAATCACTATTTAGTGTGCCTCACAGTACTGCATATGACATAACTTGTCTGTCAGTTTGTTTGTATAAAGAAACTGTTCACCTAACCACAAATAATTAGATTTATTCAAAAGTTCAATCTATGCAACCTTTACTATGCTTTTCAGATGTATAATAGTATAATAATAATATATCCTAATCTCACATATATTCCCCTCTATAAAACTCTCATATGTAATATTAACAATTTTCATAAATGTTCCATATCTTGATGGCGCTGATTCTCTTCCTTTATCTTAGTTTTACCTCTCCCTTTTAGGATTTAGG